>JAPDHH010000199.1:0-600000 GCA_032158285.1 Phytophthora sansomeana
AGGATAGTGTAGCAATGGACTGGGCCATGTCTACATGCGTCCCACGACAGTCTTAGAGCGGCCTCAACTCTGCTGTCAAAAGGCCAATTGGTTGGTGGTAGTATTTATTCGGCAGTCGCTTCAAGACGATAGCACTGAGTAGGTTGGGGTCGGCAATGTGGTAGTGTCCCCCGTGTAGTGAGAACGAACGCCGCATAGATAGGAGAGTGCAGCACTCGTTGGTAATGAACTTGTTGCACGTGTTGAGCACTCATGCGTCACTCGAAAGCCATGTATTCACAGCACAAGGGAGCAGCTCTCGCAACTGCCAACTCACAGCTTCTTGGCATTGTACGCCAAGCTCTCCTGGTTCAGCGGGTTGTCCGGGGAACGGCGCCACTAAATACCAACAAAAGCACCGCAAACGTAGTCAGCATGATGTCAAAACAGGCACCACAACCCACTGGGGGACAAAACTCTGCCTTACCATCTCGCTAAGCTTTTGCTTGTACTGCGACAACTTCAAACCAGGGAAGTCCTCCTTGACCTGCGGCATCATCACCTCCTCGAAGGCCTTGTACGCCGCCTTGGCTCTGCGTTCCGGGTGCTTTTCCAGATCCTTATCACCCACACTGAGCAGATCCAGTGCCGCATCCAGACTGCGCGCGTCCGTCTCCTCTCCCTTCTCCCTGTTGCGGTTGGCCTGGAAGTTGTTCTCGAACTTGATCGCCTTTTTGCCCGGCTTGCCGGCTGTGCGGGCATCTTCAGCTTCCCTCAGAGCCGCCATCTCGGCCTGCGTGAGCTTCTCATTGCTGCCGCCGCTGCCCTTGAGCGCCGCAAAACCCGAGGGCTTCTTGGAGCCGCGGTTGTTCTTCTTGACCGCAGGCTTGAGCGCTTCCTCCCAGGGCTTGGCCACCTCCTTCACCGCCTTCTTCTGCTTGCGGATGGCGTGTTTGTCCTCATCCAGCGCGTGCTCCTCCAGCGCCAACAGCTTCTGCTTCTCCGCCTTCTTGGCCTCCTGCTCTGCGCGCTTACGCTCCTCCTCCTGACGCCGTCGGTCGGCGCGCGTGTCGGAGCCCTGGACCCAGTCCGCAGACTCCGCAGCGGCGTCGGCCGCAGCCTTCACAGCGTCCTTGGAAGCCTTGGCCGCCGCCTTCTTGGCCTTCGCAGCCTCCACCTTGGTGTTCACGCCGCTTTGCTTCTTGGCCATACTGGTTGGTCGTGGTAGATTTTGGATTGTGCACGGAGGAGTGACTGCAGAGTGAGAGGCAGGGCACGAATGCAGATAATCAAAATTGACATCTGATACTGTGCAGAGTCTAAAAGGACGGGATGGCACCCACAGGAAGATACTGGTCGTACTAAAAACGTGGTTTCGACCAATCAGCAACGGTTTTTGTCTCATTGGTAGAAACTACTGTGTGTCATATTGTCAGTAAAAACTACTCTATTGGCATAGAAATAAAATAGATAGGAACAGCACTTGCTTAGAAACCTCCTGTAACTAAAAGTTGCCTGTTATCACAGATATGTTTTCTTATATCCGAAATCGGTTAAACCACATAAATAGATAATAGCAACACTGTGAACATAGTAAAAACAAGTTAGTAGACTAAACTTGATAACCGGTTGACAGCGAAAAAAACTTGTGAGTGTTGCCTGTGGCGGCCTCGGTCAACATCAAACCCATTCACCCAGTGAATGTTGCTTGAATCGGAATCCTCGCCGAGCGAGCAAAGTGCCAGTGCAGTAGCTTCCTCAAGGTGACGAGAACGGCCAGGCATCGGCGAGACGGAAAGCACCACGACACTCTCCAGCGACGCGGTTCGGGTCGCGGCGGGGGCAGTTGTGATGTTGAGTTGTGGCCGAGCTTGCCAGGCCGACCACAGAGGCAACGGGATCGGACCGAGAGGAGAAAGTTGACGGCGGTCCTGATTGGCCAACGAAGTTGCCGCCCACATTTACCGCTCTGGAGTGACTAGGACTAATTTAGTGACGAAGAGTCCTCAGTTGGACCAAATATACTACCGACCGAGGACTATAAGTCAGGAATAGGTCAGTTTTGGTCCCTCTGTGACAACCACACGATGGCGCATGGTAGGTACGAATTCGTACCTATATGGGATTAGGATTTCCTACAGAGATAGGTTCACACTTGATATTTGTATAGGAAAGTATAGGAAGATCTAAGAAGGCCTCAGGGCCACAAATGACAGAGCAGAATTTTCCCCCAACCTAATAAGGGTCAAGTCCGGCTAAGGTAAGCCTAGCTAGCTGACCGTAGCGACTGGATACACTTGGCTAAGTGGATGCCTGCCGACGAGCTTCAGGTACGCTGACCGAGAGCTCGTCCTGGTAAGGCCAAGAAAAGAGAGGGAAAGGAGAGATATTTGGCCGATTATTACAGCGTTTGCACGTTGTATAACTGTATTGGAAGTGCGGAAGAGCCTTCTTACATACTTACGCCGAGGTTTGACCTCGGCAGCCCCGCTTAAAGCCTTGACTGGCCCGTACCCTTCATTCTGAGGGACAGTGGGGGTTAGTGCGAAAGCACGAACGTACATCCTAGCTTCGCTCGTGCTAGTGGTGTATTCTATTGGGGTAGACCTACCACGGACTCTGTGACAGAGGACACATTCCAACCCGGTGTAAGGGGTCGTTCCTGAGCCTTCAGGTCTGGTTCCAACATATTCGCCGACCTTTCGAAGGAAGCGTGTGTTGTTGGTGGGACTCATCCGACTAGGAAGAGAATTTCATCGTGTTCCTACACGACACTTACGTTAAGCACTGTCGCCGTGGTTATGGCGGCTATCCTCACTAAACTTGCCTTAGCGATAACGCGCTTCGCGTTAAACTTTGAGCGAAAGCATGGCCCGCAACAATAATTTACCTGATAGTTGACCGAGGTGGGGCCGTCTTGTGAGCCCGGCGGAACTACAGGCTACTCTTATGCGCTATCTCGTCTTTACTCACGCGCCTCTGATGATATCTGAATCGGGCAGCTGCGAAGTGAAGAGCAATTGCTGTTGGAGCAGCGTCTGCGGCGTCTTGTTGTGCGGAGTCTCGGTCCGCACGGCGCCGGGAGCGTTGGGCGATGGCGAGTGTGCGCTGGTCCGGCAGCTGCTCCTCCATGTCGTCCACCTGCAACCGCAAGAGGCGGATCTCGTGTGTAGCCATGAGTGGCGCGGGTGTGGCACCCGTAAGCGCACACTGGAGCTCCTTGTTGCTGTCTCTAGCGGGCGAGAGGCGTCGGCGCTTCTTGGGAGAAAACTAATGGCGTACTCGCGCAAAAATTATAATTTTCGGTTAAACCTGTACAGTACCGAACTTACCGACATCGACACAAAAAGCTGGGGAACACAAAACTTGGAAAAACATCAAGCATTTTGACTAATCAAATTCAATATTTTTAGTAGAAGTTTGCCAATCGCTAAAGCTAAAATTTGGTTGGAAGGGGGCAATTGCTGAGGAGCCCCGCTATTTGGCTGCCTCACTCGAGGATTCGCACTGGGGGGTACCTCGTTAAGGTCAAGCTTGCTGCCGTTGAGCTCGTTGAGCTGATTGGGTTACCTGCCACCGTCAAGCACCTGAGATACCCGCACGGTACGGTGCATGGTTGGTGGTAGGCGCGAGTCAAGCTACACGCATTCCAAGGCAACAGGCTCGAAAAGACGACAAAAGGGCAGGGACGAAATGAGAGATTCCCGTTCACTCCTGCCCTGATCACCTTGATGAAGGATACGCGCCGCGACGAAGAGATACGCGGATATTTCTCAAATACTTGTGTGAAGTTATCTAACTGTTATACTTGACATGGTATCGTGTACAGTGGCTTACAATAGCTAGTATGACCGATTATTCAACAGAACTACGGGGAGTGGTTCAATAACTTGAACGCCTACTCCAACGCACGGCCAGCCGGTAAATGTTCTTATTGCAATATTATTAAGGTCTAGAACTACTGCGGTTGTCCTTGTCGCTAGAAACTACAATTGAATCTTCGCTGTCGGAAGTCGGTTCGTGCGTGGAAAACACGCGCCACACAGCTTTGGATTTTGAAGGTACAACATCTATTAAGATAGCAAACATTGAGGCAACATCAACAGATCAACGTTAATGCATGCAACTTTAAAACTGCAACGTTAATATGCGCTTTTAATATGCAACTTTAAAACTGCAACGTTAATATGCGCGACGTTACTTGGACTTGAGCCGCTGCTCGAAGTCGTCTTCACACCCTTTTTGCATGCCTTCATTTTCCCTTTCTTCCCTTTTTTCTTACTTGACGGCAAGTTCGCAATACGCTTCAGAGAGCTCGGCTGCGCTTCACCGTCGTTATTCCTACTGGGTAGCGATGTGCAAGAGTTGAGCGGGCTGGTGGATTGCGTTCGCTTTGCTGTGAGCAAAAACAAGATACAAACGTTAAATAAACAACGTACAGAGACAACACCATACCCTAGCAACCCACCTGAGTTGTGGTCGTCACACTGACCCGTGGCGGACAAGTCGCTATGGCTTTCCCACTGGTAGGGGCCGTACTGCCCGTCGCAGCCCTCGCGTTCGTCGTGGCAGTTCCAATGGTCGGGGCTGCGTCGCTCGGCGCGGAGTTCGCACTCGTCCTACCAGCCGCGACCCCCGCACTCGTTGGGGACATTCCACCTCTCACGACCCTCGCACTGGCTGTCGGCTTTTGTGGTGGCCGAAGCGTTCGGAGATGTGCCACCCACGGCGGCCATCATTCTCACCGATCCAGTCGAAGAAATTGGGGGTGACGCGTTGGTATTCGCGTGAAAGGGGACCTTTCCTGTGAAGAGAAAAACCCAGTAACAAGCAACATAAGCATACGAGCAACATAATGGGAGCAACATTGGTATTATGAGCAACATAATAGAAGCAACATTGGTATTCCGGGCAACATATTTGATCCGAAGAAAAACATACTAGAAGAACGTTTTGCCCTTTTAGCCCCCCCCTCCCATGTTGCTGGCTCTTGTTATCGCTTTGGACTTGCCTGTCATACTAGTTAGCATCAATTATTAAACAAACGAATGTAAGAGTACGGCTTACTTGATTGGCGCGCCTTCTTTCGCGGTGGACCGTCCGAACTGTCGGGCCTGTCCTGCGCAACGAAGTCCTCATCACTTGAATGGCCACGGCCCATTTCGCGGTAGACTGCACTCGTAGCAGTGCTGCGTTGCTTACGTCACGGTGCCATCGTAGATCCGTCGCTTTCGCTATGCACTTTTGGAATGAAAGGCCGAGAGATTGGCCCTTTAATTACGTACAGCTGGAACCCGATTAAGTACGGTGATAAATTGAGGATGCAAAACTCTCTAAGTGAGTATTTTCCTGGTAGTGCTACGTTAGTAGTACGTACAGCCCAACAAGGATTAATTCGAGCCGGGAAAAAGTGTGTTGTACACCACTCAAAGGTTTACAAATTCCAAGTGTAACCACTTATAAAATGTTCAGTTTACATAATTTTAGACAGGTACCAAAAGAAGAAAGTTTGCTTTCTTAGTTCATATATTTATGGCTAAATCAGTACATGATGTGATCACTTTATAGAGGGATATGTAGTAATTCAAGTTTAAGCTAGTGTTTCGCTTCCTGATTGGTGCTTATGTTTTTTCGGGAGCGTAAGAATTTTGCGACTATTGCGGATGCCTCCAAGGCTTTTACACGCAACATTGTGCCTTCAAAGCGATAGGAAAAGCAATGCTATCACGATGGCGACAGGGCGAGACCCTTCATGAAGATGAACTTCTTTTTGCAGAAGTTTTGCGTGAAACTCAGCTTCTTATGTTCCTCGGTGGCGAGGGTGGCACGGGCAAGAGTCGGATAGTGGCCGCTATTCAGGCCCTTTGCGAAAGCTGGGGCCGCCCGCAATGCCTCGTTAAAACTGCGCTCACGGGTAAGGCAGCCACGCTGATCGGAGGGCGAACCCTAGCAGATTTTTTTGCTGCAAATTAGGAAGAAGAGGGCGTCTGACGCGATAGGAAATGCAGCGGGGCTGCCGTAGCTCTTTGCTTAGAGGAAGCGTTAACGTCCACGACCTTCGTTCTTAGACCAAGAACCGGTGCGAGCCAAGGGTAATCCGTACCCGGCTCCTAGAGTCTTATAGGAACCTTAAACAAGGTATATAAACTCTACTGTGTGTTTCCAAACTGGATGTATTAGTCTTAAGGGCGGCTGGGCCGCCCTGGTGCGAATGTCCTACCCTAACTATCGACCATACTAATACCTAATCAAATGCATACTCGTGGCTCTGAAGCCACGTACTGACTCTTGTTACCTATCGAGTACTGAGAACTCCTTTCTGTTATCATGTGGTCACACCACTTAGTGTGACACACACCAATGTAGCCAGGTTACAGATAACCCCCGTGTAACCCCGTCACACTCCCCCCACTAAGACAGTTGACAATCGTGTCCACACCGTGGTCATGTCACGTCAAGGACGGTGCCCTGAAACATCTTTTGCTCCAAGAGCTAGTCCGACGGACTCCGAATGCCAACGGGGCAGAAAGCATCTTGGTCACTCGACCACACGTCACCAGCGACCTCCGCTTCCGGGCCGGGCCCACGCTCTTCCACTGCACGTCGTGCATCCCCGGACGCTACGTCCTCAACCTGGCCAAAGGCCGACGCCAAGCTTCCTGCGATGGAGGAGAAGCAGCATAAGTCGACTGACTTACTGTCTCCTTCGCTCCGTGACCGTCGTCCGCCCATGGCACGAGACTACCTCTTCGACGGTCTTGATGACTTTGAGGTGGACTATGAGTCCGACACCGAGATGGCTACCGAGGAGGGTGAGGTGACGGAGTCACAGGGTGCAAGCCCCAGGCCAGTGCTTCGCACTCCCAATCCGTTCCCCGAACGTCGGTCTTCCACTCTGCGCTCCGCTCCTTGCTTGAGCGATCGAGCTGACAGCGGAGGCATGGATGGAGCGAGGCCACGAAGCCCAGGATCCTGCAACTGCAGCCAAGCTCGCGGTTCAGGGAACCTTGGTCACTCACGTGATCGGGGCGGCGGCCGTCACGCCTTCGGAGCTGCACCAGCGCGAGGCTCTCCGAGCTCGGTTCTTGGAACCCCAGGAGGTGACGGTCGACGACTATCGAGCTCGACTTCATGCTCAGCGGAGCGGGGATGCCGTGCCCTCCATGAGGACCTTCCCAATCGTCCTCACCCCTGGTGAATCTGCAGACGAAGATGACGCGCTCTTCGAGCGCTGGGTGCAACGGTACCGGAAGCTTTCAAGCCTCGAAGCTCCCCGAGCTAGTTGCCATGAGGTGGATGTTCGTATCGAGCGGGGGCTGCGCTTTGCCTTCGCGAAGCTGAAGGCTAGGCGACAACTGCCTTCGGACTCTCGTCCAGTGTCCTACGAACCTATTCGTCATGCTCATGCGAGCTACGCTCCTTCCCACCATGGTGGTTCGGCGGCTTCTGCCGCTCAGGGCCAGAGCTTGAGCTCTGCTCTTGGTCTCTCTTTCCCCGCCTCTACTGGCGGGAAGCGCGGGGCGACCGCCGGAGCGGTCGAAGACTCATGGAGTCACGGTTGTTCCGATCAAAAGCGTCCAGGACGTCCGGACAATCCTGCCGAAGCGGCACCTCGAACTCCCACGAGTTTTCCGAGTGCGGGTAGCCACGCCATTTTAGCAGATACTGGTTATGACCCTGGTGACGTCGACGCGCCACCAGGCGCTCCACATGATAGTGGATTTCGCCATTCTCATCGAGAAGCCCCGGCGGGGACGACGACCGTCCGGACTTTCATCCTGCATCGGAGGAAGCGCTTCGAGCGGTTCGGGACGAAGTCCGTCGTGATCGCCGTCACGCTGACGAGACGTCTCTGGTCGTGGATCGCTGTGCGGACGATCTTGATCGCTTGAGTCAGGAGATCCAGTGGCTGCCTCAGCCGCGTGATCTTCACGCTCTGACGGATCGACTTGAGATCGCAGAGCGGGCGACGACGTCGCTTCAGGAGCAGGTTGCTCGCTTAACGCCTCCCGCGGATGAGGTTGTGGCACTTCGTGCTCAGAATGAACTCCTTGATCGGATGCTGGGCGGCCACTTGTCTGTGGCTTTCGCCCCGGTGCCAACGCCTCAGCGTCCACCTTCGCCGGGTCCCGGTACGGCTTGAGCAAGCCCACGTAAAACACCGGGTGTGTTTGCATCTTCTTCGGAAGATTGAGCGTATACGCTAGGCCCTTCTTGGCCACGACCTTGAAAGGTCCCACAAATCGTGGTCTCAGCTTCGTCTTGAAGACAGCAGATACTGCATGTGTTGGCAAGTTCTTTGCGTTTAATAAAACCAGGTCCCCGACCTCAAAGCTTTCAACATTTCCTCTGCCTCGTGCATCAGCTTGTTCCTTTTGCTTATCCTGGCTTTCAGCCATTGCGTCACGCACGTGTCGAAGGACACTAAGACGTGTTGACAGAAACTCGTCAAGCTGTTTGCGAACAGCAAAAGGGCTGACATCAGCAAGCCGTTCGGCTAATCCTCCCCCACTAAGCCCTGAACCACGGAGTGGTGGCGTCAACGGGACGCGTGGGTGGCATTCTCGTACTTCGAGAACGCCTCCAGACGCGCATTGATCGCGTCGGGGCCTTGCGCAGCAAGATGCTGCACGCCCTCAGGGCCAAGCAGGGACATCAGCTTATTAAGCCCGTCCTGTTGACTCTGAGTCAAGTTACCAAACTGGTCCATCCTCACAGAGGATTCCGTCGTTCCGACTCAGGTGTAGGATTGACTACATGTGCTACCAAGTGCAGCGGGGCTGCCGTAGCTCTTTGCTTAGAGGAAGCGTTAACGTCCACGACCTTCGTCCTTAGACCAAGAACAGGTGCGAGCCAAGGGTAATCCGTACCCGGCTCCTAGAGTCTTATAGGAACCTTAAGCAAGGTATGTAAGCTCTACTGTGTGTTTTCCAAACTGGATGTATTAGTCTTAAGGGCGGCTGGGCCGCCCTGGTGCGAATGTCCTACCCTAACTATCGACCATACTAATACCTAATCAAATGCATACTCGTGGCTCTGAAGCCACGTACTGACTCTTGTTATCTATCGAGTACTGAGAACTCCTTTCTGTTATCATGTGGTCACACCACTTAGTGTGACACACACCAATGCAGCCAGGTTACGTGTAACCCCGTTACAGGAAACCTCGATTTGATTATAATTTACGAAGTATCGATGATGAAGAAATCTCCAGCTTGCGCAGTTGGATAGACGTCTGCGCAATGGAAAAAGAGTACCAGATATACCCTTCGGGGAGTCCACATTGTGTTAGTTGGCGGTTTTTTACAACTCCCACCTGTCGGAGGAGATCCAATTTACAAAGACCCGTCCACAAAAGCGAGACCGTCGGCCGACGAACTTGCTGGATTTCATTTGTGGCGCGAGTTTAAGGGTGTAGTGATTTTAAAAGAATGCGTTCGCTTTCATAACGACCCTGAGTGGGGCTAAGGGTGCCAGCAAGCCCGTCTCGGTATTTGGACTCCAGAGTTTGTTAGTCTAATCAATTCTCGCGTTCTGGTGGACGAAAGTTCTCTAAGTGATGCCATTGCCAACGGAACGTTTGGCACGTTCGTAACTCCCGACAACTCGACTAGACTTTCAATCAACAATTTATTTATCTCGACCGCAGCTAAACTACTACCTGAAGGTGGCTATCCGGTTCGTGTAGTAGCAAACTTTAAAAACAAGCTATCCCCTCTCCGCCGGTCCGAAGTGAGAATGCTGATGGCTCTTCCGGATACAAAATATGGTCGAATGGCGCCGTATTTGGATCTCATTATTGACATGCCAATCCAAGTTACTCAGAACGTCCGGGCTGCCAAAATGGTAGCAAACGGAACTCTGTGCCGTTTGGAGGCGATAATATATCATCCTGGTACGACATTTCGACTCGTGCATGACAGTACCGCTGACATGACAGTCAAAGTTCCCAGTGTCTCTCCTCCAGCGGTTATTGTACGCCTTGACCGCTGGTCGTCTGCGACAGCTATGCTGGGAAGCAGTGATTCTGACATTTTCCCGCTATTTTTTTACACTCAATCCTACAGTGCTTGCAGCATTGCGCTGGCAGGTAACGTCGATGGAGTTCTCCGATCGCTCTCCGTCCGCATCCAAAAATTCCATCTTGTTTATGCTGTTTCATCAACCGTCTACAAGGTGCAAGGTGAGACTCTAGACGACATGGTGGTCACTGAGTGGAGGTCTAAGGGTGTCCTGGCCAACAAAAGAGCAACCCTACCTTTTGGTCTCGCGAGTAACGTCGAGAGATGCCTTCATGATGCTTACACCGCTGACCGCCGATGTCATTGAGTGGGCGGATCCGACTAAAGCGGCACTGGCTGAGGAGGCCCCACTTGAGCGTCTTAGCTGCCAAACTATCGAGAAACTAAAGGAAACATAACTAATCTCCAATAATATGCATTGTGACATACTAGGAAGATAATCCTTGCCACAGCGCTTGCTATGACACCATGCCTAGGCACTAATTCTCCGCAGGTGCGCTGAAGTTGTACTCGCTCATGGCTATCGTGCTTTAAAAATGCAGGAACATGTAGAACACCAAAGTCACGTCCATATTGACTGTGGTGAAGTTGCTTATTCGTTCATGAGTCTGGAATGGCACTAACTAGTTTGTGTTCTGCTGGAATAACGCAGTTAAAGGTGGCTACGGTGCTGCTGTGCAAGTGCTGCGTCGCTCAAAACAACCACTGAAGTAGCAAATAAGCACAACATATATTAAATGCCGAAAGTTAAACCTATACAAAAGAAAATATACTTGACTGAACGACTTTTCCTCCTACTCCTTCATGGCGTGGCTTGAAGCCTTGAACTTAAAACAGTGAAAACGGTTGAGGTGCTTTCCCAGCGACGCCACTCCACTGTTGCAGAAATTGCAGCGACAAACGTAGCAGAAGGGATCGTCATTCCTGTATGTATCATCGACCATTTTCATAACGTGAGTGACGTGGCAGTGAATGCGCTCGTAGGTAGGCACGTCAAGGTATGCTTGTAAGCACAGGTTGTTCGAAGGATAGCTGACAGGAGCGTAGGTGAAGTCACCGCGGAAAAGAAGGATATACCCCTTGTTTAGTTCGCCGAGCTTCCTGCTGGCGCGAAATGGGACTTGTTGGCTCTACCCAAAGCCGTAGAAAAAGTATTAACTTCTGCGGCCACTATAATCGTTCCGGGCACCGAACACGGGTTCACGACATCAGCAGTTGACGTGAACTCGTGTCGAGGAGGTTGGTCCGAGCCTCCCGCGATCGTTTTGAGGAAGCGCCAATCAGCGGGTTGCGCTGTAGGGAAGAATGTTTTGTAGTGCCGCTTGAACCGGGTCGATAGACTGCGTGCAGTTTGGTCGGGGAGAGCCGCCTGGATGCTGCCTTCTTCAACATCACGCGCCGTACTATACCACTCCAAATCGTCGTTGTAGCGCGCCATATCTCTCCACTCGTTCACCTCGGCCTCGGAGGCGGCTTCGCGTAGAATAGTACGGCCTCTATTGGCAAATTTCTGGGGGGATTGCATGTTTCGGTTGTTGGGTAGGAAGGAAATTGAGATATAAGCAGTGAAGGTGTTGAGCATAAGCGTTATGCATATGACTTGCCAGTGGGGCTGCCCACAGATCCACAGCCAGCGCAGCCCGGCATGGCTCAAAATAAAAAATATGCGCTTCTCACTTTGTAAGCATCTCACCCTCTCATATCACTGTCCTGTATTGCAAGATATGCACCCCGTCGAAGCTCCAGTCAGATCTGTTAGACTTCCAGTGCTAGTGAATGTGGTGACAACAGCTCTCAGATACAACGGCTACCTACACACTGTCCCCTCATTAAAAATATGGGCCTCGATGCCCAGGTTTAAGCATCACACCCTCCTCCCAAAGCTCCAGTGTTGCCTTTGGATACCATACACCACCGCATGCAGCGTCTCCTCATTAAAAATAAGGGTCTCTCGCCTCCTGCTCCTATCCTACGCTTCGCTGGATACTAAAATGACCCAGCTTTTGGATAAGGTAGATGCTGTCGCCTTGTTATAAATACGGGCCTCGCGGCCGTGATTCGTGTGATTGTGCGTGGCTGCCGTTGTGGTGGAGGGCGTGGTCGTTCGCGTTGCTGACAACTGCGAGTACGAAGGTTGGTAGCGCTTTCTTGTCAAAGACTGGTTGGGGGTGTCGGTGACGGCTTCCAAAAGTGGACTCGTAGGTGACTAACTATGCCAAGCACAACACACCATATATAATGCGTGTCATTTGCACCACTGCTGTAGATGCTATCGACCGACAGCTTGAATGGAGCCGAGCAATTGCAGTCTCGTGCTGTGTAGATTAGAATACCTATGGAGATGAGTAGAGAGCACAACTTCAACAACTTTCCATCCATGCGTCGCATGCAGTGTGCTATTATCTGAAAGATCGTCCACTTATAAGCGCACGCGCTATCTGCACTTGGTATTTTTGGAAACGTCGGCGGTGAAACTTGTACACACGACGCTGGGCTCCTTATACTTATTTGCACCGTTCCTGAGGAGCTCGGCAGTCATTATCAATATTCAAAGATGGCCAGCAAGCGCTCCGCTGCACCACCTGACACGTTGGCAAAGGCAACGACCAAGGTGCCCAAGCGTCGGTGCAACCAGAAACTTAAAAATGTCCCGCCTGTTCAGGCTCCCGTGGAACCGGCCTCCGCGGTGTGTGAGTTAACAACTATGACATCGTCGCACCAACTTGTCCTGCCCATTTCGGCTCCAACCAAACCGACACCCTTGGGGTGCACGCCAACAACTACGACGTCATACCAGCGGATGATTCAGGTGCTGGCGTCAAGGTCTGAGACGAACGCAATGACCACAAACGTCATTACTTCGGTGGGAGGTGGGAGCTTTCATGCTGCGCTAGCCTATTGTACTTACTTACGGTTCGATACTTAAATTTGAAGCGTTCTTGCGGAGCAACGGCGGCAACAGAAAGTTGTCATTCGTATGAAATTGCTGTGGATATCGGACCACACTTACAATCAATGGCAGTTAGCCCGGCTTCACTTCGTCGATGCGGAAACGCCAGAGTCCGTCAACGATATGCTGCGTGTACGCCAGTGCGGCAGAGATTGTTGGTTTGTTTATCGACTAACTAGTTGTGCTGTACGTGTTCCGTACCAACTACGAATCCAACCGTAATGATGTCGACTCTCTGTTGCTTACGGTTACAATTGGAACATGCAAAGCGACTCAGCTCTGCTTCCTCCCCCGAGCTCGATTGTGCGCACCGAGGGCTACAGCAGTCTTCAGCTCTTCCGGGAAACGCAGTGCCAGCTCACAGTGAAGTTGAGGCATCTAAGTTGGGAGGGACGTGAGCATTGATCGAGTACCCAACGTTCTAGCTGCGGTTCATACAAGTAGTGCTGTAACATTGACTCTAGCTGTTATGCTGAGTGAGTGATAAGCCCATTCCGTAACAAATAATGTATTTTGCGTTGAAGACTTGCATCCGAACCATTTCCATTTTATTGTACCATTCACTTCACATTTGGCACCCTAAGAAATAGAAAACAGTCGATATTCATAACTTGTTGCAACCAGCTCCAGCTTTTAAAAAATATGCAATTTGCCTGAGCAACACTCACCTACGTTCTTAATTACAACCTGAAGTGAATAATTTTCAGACTAATTTTGAACTTGGTGTAATAAATCTCGGTGATTCAGAGTATAATTGACTATTTCAGACTAATCATTGTAACCACTGTAATGTGCCCATATGCTTATACATAGGGACCAGTGTATGGCATGATGCGGCTCATGGGAGAAGCACGTATCAGCCTGGACCCGCGACGCAGGAGCAAGACGGCGAACAGGTAATAGTGGCATATGACTTATACAAAATGCGGTTGTTTTCGCTCTAACGTCTCATGCGCTAGCAATGACAAAGAGGCAGGGCTCCACCAACTTCAGTGAAGGAGAAGCAGCGTGTCTCCGGAACGTCGTTGGCGACAACATCCCCACACAGAAAGCGGAGTGGCAAGCGATCGCTACAGCCTACAACGCCACCAGAGAGCCGCAGTGGAAGAGGCGCGACGCCACGAGCCTGAAAAGGACATTTCGGAGTATGCGCCTGTCACGCAGAGCAACTAGTGCGGTGGGGCCTCTGGACCTTGATTCGGATCGACTCACTTCGACCAGGGCGGATTCTACACGAAAGCACATCACGGAGGTCGGACTGGGTGGATGTCGTCCTGCAGAGAAGGAGTCTGAAAGGTGTGCCATTCGAACAAGTTCAAGCTGGCAGTCATCGACGCAGAAGCCTAGATCGATGCTGCTCCAAGCTTACGATACGACTGGAGGCACACCGTGGCTGTCGCAGCGCAATATCAACCTACTCGAGCGAACCGCGACCGAGCTTGCTGACACGAAGAAGTGTCTACGCGAGCAGCTTCGGGTGCATCGTCATGCCGCGTGTCGGCACCGCAAAGTATTGCAAGAGTGTATTACCTCCATTTACGTGGAAACGAGAGGTGTGCTGCAACAGTAGGTAACTCATCCAAAGTTTAGCATGTTGGCTATGTTGATTCGCATGACACGGGTTGCTGTTTAAGGGCCTCGCAATGGTAAGGAGGCAGTAGCGCCTACTTGAGCTCTTCGAGTCTCTTCGTGCGCATGGTAAGGCAATTATCGGAAGCCGGCATTTTGTTTTTAACAACATGATATGCTGTATTGTGTTCTGTAGTGAGTCCTTATGCCTGCCTCAAGAATAAAGGCTGGTGTATCATGCTGTCCACCCGTCAGACTAAGTAAGTCTTTAGCCATCGAGTGCCACGGAGTGAAAGTTCCGATTGATAAGTTCTGACTCCGCACATCATGTTCAATTAGGTTTCTATGGTGGCGTCAAGACTTCACTAGGAAATTGGAGGCGTGATGTGGTGGCAGTGCTAGGAGCAAATGGGTCCGGGAAAGGATCGCCGCCAGCGCTTTGTTCAGGGCGAAGCGCGTGCCTTCACCCAGGCAGTAGAAGCGTATGAAAATCTCCTTCGAGCAGGGAGGAGCTTTGGAGAGAGGAGTACGCCTGTGCAGGCTGCTGTTCGGCGCGTCATAAAAGCAAGAGAGGGTCTTCGCCAAGCACGAATGTTAGCAGAGCAGGCAGATAACATGGGCGAGGAATCTTTGCGTCAGTCGTTCGCTAACGAGCGGGCGGAACGCCACCGTGCACAGGACCAACGCATTGAAGCACTGCGGCAACCACGACCACCAGCAACACTTTCACCGCCTGCTGTGATTACTACGAATCGCCTCATGCCACCGGTGAATTCGTCTGAGGCGTCACTAAAGCGCAATCCAGATCCTAACGACGCGGCAACCCCGGCGAAGTGAATGAAAACACCCGAGGCACCAACGGATGAAGACGTGAAAGCACCAGAACCAGATATTATCGAGATTTCGTCGTCGGAGGGTGAGGAGTGCGAAGACACCGAGGCTTTTCCAGACACCGAAGACTCCGAAGCATATGAAGTTGTTGCAACAACTGGTGCTGCGACGCGTACAGACGAAGGTAACGAGAGCAGTTCCTCTTCGGTATTTTTTCAGAGGAAACAGGTAGCAGTTCGTAAACAGGAGTTTGCATTGCTGCTAGTAGATAACTGAGAATTTAAAAAGCAATGTCATGCAGAAATTCTCCACTCAGTTTTACATTTGTATTTGCTTGGTTTGTGGAGCTATCTATAGTCGAATACTAACCCTGTAAAAAATAATGCTGATACTGATTAGCATGTTGGCTATGTTGATTCACATGACACGGGCTGCTGTTTGAAGTCCTTGAAATAGTTGCTGCTGCAAGGAGATGGCAAGACGCATAAGTTTTGATGTTTGGGTGAAGTAGCTGTCCTATTGTAAAGTGAAACGTGCACTTTGTTGAAGTAGCTGTCCCATTTAAAAAAGAATGGCTTGGATGATGCCTTGCGTAAGTCTGCCCACCTTGCTGGGCAAGATGCAGGATCCACACTTCGCGACTTCACTTGTGCTGCGGCTGACACCAAGTCGGTTCTCCGTCCGTAAGTCAACAACATCTAACCCTGAATTACATGCGTGTTTATCTGTCTGAAGTGCTTTATGATTCAAGGATTTCAGGTAGAGGCAAAGGTGCTCACGGGCGTGGCTGTGGCGGTACAAAACGCCACAACAGTATTAACCGTGATAGCATTCAAGGGATTACTAGACCGACTATCCGGTGCTTCGCACGTCGTGCTGGCATAATTCGCATTTCAGGCTTCGTATACCGCGAAACCCGTGCTGCCTTGCGAGTCTTCCTGGGAAACCTTATTCGCGACGCTGTCACGTACACAGAGCACGGGAAATGGAAGACCGTCACTGCGATGGACGTCTTGCTCGCACTGAAGCATCAAGGTCGCACGCTGTACGGATTTGGGGGCTAGTCAAAGAAGCTCGAATCAACTTTGCAAGAAGAGAAACCCCGCTAATTTCATCAAAACCCTGAGTGTAGCTCGACCTTCTCGTCTCTATAGGTAGCTACGAGCATACACACACTAAGACCATGCCGTGACGTTTGCCATATCATGTCCCGCGATTCTTACGAGGTGGACGCTTGCACTCTTTTTCCTCGATCCCCTCGTTCAGCTCACGTCCACCACTCTCACGGCGAGACGCCGACTCGTCCATCTTGTCCTCGGCTACACCAAACTCGTCTGCATACACAGCCACTTCCCCAACATGTCCGGCCACGTCTTGCGCTTCGGTTTGTCCTTGCCCCCCCTAGCTGCTCCTTGACTTGTTACACTACCTTCACCGTCGATGTCTGTGTCATCAAGGTATACAACGTGAAGAAGCTGCCGCTGGACCTCCCTACGCCCGGCACGCTCAGCATCCACATCCGCCAACAGGGTGCGACAATAAGCGACATCAGCTTCGTCAGCTACACAACAACTGCGCTCCCACCTACTTCTCAACCGCACGAGGTTGTTGGCCGCTTGCTGCGTCAATTCGTCACTCCCGTCATACGCTGTCTCCTCCGCTACATACTGCTCAAATGCAGTAGTTTCACCCGCAATAGCATGACGACGTGCAGCCTCAGGGGTCATAGCTTTGAGTGCCGATGGATAATGTGGTGGCCGAGGCCTGCATTGTGCGGTGGTCACTTTATCACTTGCTCTCACTCACTGTAAATCCTCTCACTCACTGTAGATCCTCTCACTCACTGCGACTGGAAATTGAAGTGTGTGCCACATAAATATAATGTGTACCACACCGATCGGTTACAAAACGTCATGCTCCCATTCTTGCTTTTGCAGACGAGGAAGATCATCGGAGGCAGAAGCCCTACACCATCAAACAGAGGCGAGAAGCGCTCGAGCGGGTTGCACTTGAGGGATGTAAGCCCACCGCTCGGGCGCTTAATATTCCATTGGGGACGCTGAACGATGGCGCAAAAAGGCAAAAATTCTATTCGAGTTCAAAGGGCCTTATACAAGCCGAACTACAAAGGGTCGGGGAGCGAAATGCAAGGTCACGTTTGGACAAGGCTTGATCACTTTCATGAAGGACGTGCATCGTGAGGAAGAGGTGAGATCGTTCGTTTTGCTTGTATTTGATTTGGGTTTAATCAATCGATTTTAGTTTTTTTTTTACCAGTCGCGGCTGAGACCGCAGAGGGGGTCGAGTTTGTCTGTCTTAATGGCCTTTCTACAACTCTATGGATAATGCATGTCGACGGGGGGTCGAGTTTCACCGTCGTTGTCTGTAAACCCGGTATATCGTGCTTCTCTAAATAAATTGTGTAGAGATCGAAAAAAGTCAAAGGTCACCTGACATAACCGACAATTGCTATAAAAGGGTATTCCGTACAAATACCAAGATCAAAGTAATACACTTGAACAATTAGAGTGCATAGCCACTGTTCGTTTTCTCAGACGTGTTTTTTGTCTGAGCAAATATTAAGTTTCGTAAATATGTTTATCTGGCAACAAAGACGTTTTTGGCAGACGTCCATTAGTAGTAGGCGTAGTGATCAATCACAACCTTGCCAGAGGCAGCTTCAGTCATTCTGATTGTAAAGGTAGCATGCACTGGAGCGTTAATGTTCTTATCAATGGACGCAATAGCCAAAACGGTAATTTGTATACTAGCCCATCTTTAAATTGCTTTTTTCGCTCGTTAAAACATGTCTCAAGCGCTGTTTTACGATACCTACCTACATCATATCTAAACAGCACCACTCAACTCGCAAGATTGAGACAGTTACGTGACAAAACGTGGGTGTACATAACAACATAGCGCTGAGTGTACGAGTGGCAACAAGTCACGAATTCCAGTACAGTCTGCGCACTAGAACAAGTCCTTGCCGTCGTAACCCAAGGGTTGGCGGGGTGACGCGAAAAGTTGCTCCAGGAGGGGCTCGAACCCTCGACCTGCGGCTCATAAGACCACCGCTCTAACCAACTGAGCTACAGGAGCGGTAACTTTAGGTACAAAGTTAAAATTTTCAACTGCTTAGAGCATCTTCAATGCGGAGCAAGCTGGGAATTGAAAGAAAATTGTTAGTTGCAAATAAGGTTTTGGGCCGCCGCCGCGGGTCTCGTTTGACAACGGTCTCGTATGCAGTGCTGCTGCTGAGCGCGGCACTGGGAGTAGGCGGCCGACATAACCGTAATAAATTCAAATTAAATTCAAATGCAAATAAGGTTTGGTCACAGTGGAAGACCACAAACTTCAAGTTTGTGTCTAAAACCAAAAATACTTTAAACTTCGGACCCAAAGCGCTGAGATTTGAGGTCGCTGCCGTAATTTATTTGGAGTTGCCCCAAAGTGAGTTCTGCGCTGGAGATTGGAAGACTGGAAACCGAAATTTATCACAAAAATTGAGTTCTAACCCCTATTGGACCCCTATTGGGCACCCCTCGCTGGAGATACTCTTGGGTACGACTTTTGAGTTAGATCTGTATCTGAGTAAGCCCTTTTCTATCCTACATACGCAGATTTTGGTATAGAATGCAATTTCACTTCACCAAAGATTCGAGCGTTTGGGGTAGCTCTCATTACTCAAAAAATCACTAATGACAATGACAGCCATTACTTACTTATTGCTCACCTACATACTCAGCCACTCATTTTTAACTCTAACCGAACGGCTTAATGGTACCGGAAAAGACCACTTTTCGTGACACAGTCGACATTGAGTTTATGTTATAAGAGCAACAACTGAAAACATTTTATGCAATAATACTGACTATGATCCATCATTATGAATGATGCGTATCTGGCGCTCTAACTCGCAGTGGCTGTGGAGATATAGCGAGCAACAACTCGGATTTTGATCGGTGCAACCCGCTGTGTCTTCAGTATTTAGTACAACAACGTTACGATTGTCATTTTTATGCTCAAAATATATCATTTTCACTTTATTGACCAATTAAAATCATTTATTTTTTCACGATTGAACGGTATACTGCTAAAGTACGACTTCAACACCAAAATGGCACTTTTCAGCGCGTTGCTGCAGCTCTAGGATTGCATTTGGCGAGCCTGTGCTATTGCTTTCTGAAAGAGTTAGTCTCAATAAAGGTACAGAACCTATTTTTATACGAATTAGCGCTAAAACTCGAATGAAAAGGTTGAAGCCAAAATGACCATAATATCGAATTTGAGGTGGATTCTGTACTCGATCTACTGCAATAGCAGTCAATCTAACGCTAGTTGTAGGGAACAGCCTCCACCATTATGGTTCTAGGCTATTAAAGTAAGTGTTGAGACTACTTGCTCACGGCGCAAAGCAATATTTTTGATTTTAGCCTGAAGCGTGATACAAAATATGGTACCCTTAAGCCGGTCAGTCACAGTTTAACCACTTACATACTTCAGATACCGTATATGAGACCCCGCAAAACAAACTGATGCTAGTTAACCATTTGAAGTTATCGAGAAAAATGGCTTTAAAGTTGACCATCAGATTTTCGTACTTAGGTGGGTTTTCTGGGAGGGGGGATTTTGTCAATTTCTAAATATCGACGAGGTGTATCGACGCGATGGAGGAGCTCGCTGCTCTCGAAGACCCCGCCCCAGACACGCACGGCGCTGTGGAAGAGGTGCATGATCCCATGTGAAGCGAGGCGAGTGCGGTTGGCAGCGAGGGTAGCGCAGATGGAAAGCGACGCTAGCGTGGATAGCGCGTGGAATCTGGATTCAGACGATGACGATTCGAGTGGCAACGAGATCTTGACAGGTGACAGCGAAGACGACGTAGATGCAAGTACAGCGGATACAAGGATCATTTTGAATAGCGGTGAACTCCGCGAGACCGTCACAAGTCTCATTCAAGCTGATCCTTGCGACAAGAAGTGCTCGGAAGGCAAGGCGTTGGAGCTGGAACAATTCCTGTGCTCTCTCTCGCAAATGACAAGCGGTGAGAAGAAACAAAGCATCGATAGCGATGCAGCGGATGGAAAGGAGGTGCAACCACGAGAAGCGGCCACGGAAAGAGACAACATAATGGTGTTGTTTTCGGAAGAAACGCGAATGGCATTGTTCATGGTAGTTCCAAATGATTCTAGTTGCCAAAATCTCTAGAAACAAAATATACACTCGATTTTTGAAAATGCTAGACTTCAATCGCCGTTTTGACAAGCAAGGACTACGAATTGAAGGCTTAAAATAGCACCAATCGATCCGCCGCTAAAATATAGACCCAGAAGTCCAATATTATTTTTGTTGGTTCCGCCCAAGAATCCAAGGCAACTTTCTCGTGGCCACCTTGCTCTTCACAGACTTCATGTACACGTAGTGGAGCCCCGCATTTAATAGAGGAGACACTTTCTTTTCAATGGTGTGTCTAACTCGCATTTTTTGAAATGGTTAACTAGCATTCTTTTGTTTTGCGGGGTCTCATATTACGGCGAAAATGTAACATATCATGAATACAATTGCCTTTTCTTTGCTGATAGACTAGAGCAAATACTAGTGTGACAATATATTGGCTTTTTCATCCCGGTCTATTGTGCCTTTCTGAAATTTTGTCTTCCAATCGATCACGTTGACACTAACTAGTGCGGTTTTAGAGGGTCTTAGGGAGCAATTGCTGCTGATATCTACACTCCTCGTGTTCGCGATAACCCCACCATTTGGTTAAGAAGGTGTTTGGCGACGGCACAAAAACATGACCCTTTCCACGCGATCTAGCGCTTTGCTGAAAAAAAATGGGAGCCTGGGAAGCGCAAGTGGATCGAGTTATCGGCTTCCCACTACTGGAATGTGTCACTTGACGCAGGACAGAGAGATTGAAGTGTGCCACTTCACTAAAAGGCAACCTCGCGTACGGACAGAAACGTACATGCATTATAGTTGACGGATAATAGTCTGCACTAGACCGTTCCCTCATGTCAACCAGGGATACTGTATTAATATTCGAATGCTGTATTCGATGATAGCGGGTATCAGTATCCGATGATACTGTCTAGTTGGTAGGATCAGGATCTAGGTAGCTGATCCTATCATGTTCTATTTTTAACCGGATTTTTACCTTGTTCTCTAACTGCTAATTGCATTCATTCTTCTTTGAGGTGGCCACCACGTAGGAGATGGCAGACGGCGTTGCCTATCAACCCGTACGAGACAAGAAGGGCTTAAACCGACTCGAGCATGTCCAATACCAGTATCGGTGTTGACGTGAACGGGATATCGCTCTCAGAAAACATGGCCCTCAAAATGCTAAGAACTCCTGGAGCCAGTGGAAAAACTTATCGGTCCCCGTCCGAGTGAGGATAGCAAAGCGTAGCTCAACACAATAGCTAATACTTGATATGCGAATATAATATCACATGATACTGATATCGCAATGCCCGAGTATCAATGCCAGGTGATCTCCCATTGCAATTCGGTTCAGGATTCGTCGGACACCCCACGGGTGGTCGTCCCTCACGACGAGGACCTGAAGTATCGCATCCTCTACGAGGCACATGATACACCGCTGGGCGGTCATCTCGGTCGTGAGAAAACCTACGGCTCTGTGAGCAACCACTACTGGTGGCCCAAGCTGTATAAGTGGGCAAGCACTTATGTGCGTACGTGCGACACGTGTCAACGGGTGAAACCCTCGCCGCATGCGGCTGCGCCTTTGGCGAGCTTGCCAGTCCCCACGGGATGTTGGCAGTCCATGAGTTTGGACTTTGTGTTTGGCCTGCCGAAGGACTCGGCAGGCAACACGGGCGTCGTGGTCTTTGTTGACCGTCTCAGTAAGACGGTACATCTTGCGGCAGTGCCGGATACTATCGACGGTGTCGGTACAGCTACGCTGTTTGTGGATCGTGTGTTCCGCCAACACGGACTCCCAGAGTCGATCGTCTCGGATCGAGACCCACGCTTCACAGGGAAGTTTTGGACAACTGTCTTTAAACTGCTTGGTACCAAGCTGGACATGTCCACAGCGGATCATCCGCAGGTCAAACCGAACGCGCAAATCGCGTTGTGGAGGACATCCTCCGTAGCATCTGTGCTGAAACGCCAAAGGGTTGGAGCGCCATGCTTCCACTCGTTGAGTTTGCATTGAATAATGCTGTGCATGCCTCCACAGGCTACACTCCGTTCTACGTGAACGGGTTAGCCCACCCACGCGTCCCGTTGACGCCACCACTCCGTGGTTCAGGGTTTAGTGGGGGAGGATTAGCCGAACGGCTTGCTGATGTCAGCCCTTTTGCTGTTCGCAAACAGCTTGACGAGTTTCTGTCAACACGTCTTAGTGTCCTTCGACACGTGCGTGACGCAATGGCTGAAAGCCAGGATAAGCAAAAGGAACAAGCTGATGCACGAGGCAGAGGAAATGTTGAAAGCTTTGAGGTCGGGGACCTGGTTTTATTAAACGCAAAGAACTTGCCAACACATGCAGTATCTGCTGTCTTCAAGACGAAGCTGAGACCACGGTTTGTGGGACCTTTCAAGGTCGTGGCCAAGAAGGGCCTAGCGTATACGCTCAATCTTCCGAAGAAGATGCAAACACACCCGGTGTTTTACGTGGGCTTGCTCAAGCCGTACCGGGACCCGGCGAAGGTGGACGCTGAGGCGTTGGCACCGGGGCGAAAGCCACAGACAAGTGGCCGCCCAGCATCCGAGCAAGGAGTTCATTCTGAGCACGAAGTGCCACAACCTCATCCGCGGGAGGCGTTAAGCGAGCAACCTGCTCCTGAAGCGACGTCGTCGCCCGCTCTGCGATCTCAAGTCGATCCGTCAGAGCGTGAAGATCACGCGGCTGAGGCAGCCACTGGATCTCCTGACTCAAGCGATCAAGATCGTCCGCACAGCGGTCCACGACCAGAGACGTCTCGTCAGCGTGACGGCGATCACGACGGACTTCGTCCCGAACCGCTCGAAGAGCTTCCTCCGATGCAGGATGAAAGTCCGGACGGTCGTCGTCCCCCGCCGGGGCTTCTCGATGAGAATGGCGAAATCCACTATCATGTGGAGCGCCTGGTGGCGCGTCGACGTCGCCAGGGTCATAACCAGTATCTGCTAAAATGGCGTGGCTACCCGCACTCGGAAAACTCGTGGGAGTTCGAGGTGCCGCTTCGGCAGGATTGTCCGGACGTCGTGGACGCTTTTGATCGGAACAACCGTGACTCCATGAGTCTTCGACCGCTCCGGCGGTCGCCCCGCGCTTCCCGCCAGTAGAGGCGGGGAAAGAGAGACCAAGAGCAGAGCTCAAGCTCTGGCCCTGAGCGGCAGAAGCCGCCGAACCACCATGGTGGGAAGGAGCGTAGCTCGCATGAGCATGACGAATAGGTTCGTAGGACACTGGACGAGAGTCCGAAGGCAGTTGTCGCCTAGCCTTCAGCTTCGCGAAGGCAAAGCGCAGCCCCCGCTCGATACGAACATCCACCTCATGGCAACTAGCTCGGGGAGCTTCGAGTCTTGAAAGCTTCCGGTACCGTTGCACCCAGCGCTCGAAGAGCGCGTCATCTTTGTCTGCAGATTCACGAGGGGCGAGGACGATTGGGATGGTCCTCATGGAGGGCACGGCATCCCCGCTCCGCTGAGCATGAAGTTGAGCTCGATAGTCGTCGACCGTCACCTCCTGGGGTTCCAAGAACCGAGCTCGGAGAGCCTCGCGCTGGTGCAGCTCCGAAGGCGTGACGGCCGCCGCCCCGATCACGTGAGTGACCAAGGTTCCCTGAACCGCGAGCTTGGCTGCAGTTGCAGGATCCTGGGCTTCGTGGCCTCGCTCCATCCATGCCTCCGCTGTCAGCTCGATCGCTCAAGCAAGGAGCGGAGCGCAGAGCGGAAGACCGACGTTCGGGGAACGGATTGGGAATGCGAAGCACTGGCCTGGGCTTGCACCCTGTGACTCCGTCACCTCACCCTCCTCGGTAGCCATCTCGGTGTCGGACTCATAGTCCACCTCAAAGTCATCAAGACCGTCGAAGAGGTAGTCTCGTGCCATGGGCGGACGACGGTCACGGAGCGAAGGAGACAGTAAGTCAGTCGACTTATGCTGCTTCTCCTCCATCGCAGGAAGCTTGGCGTCGGCCTTTGGCCAGGTTGAGGACGTAGCGTCCGGGGATGCACGACGTGCAATGGAAGAGCGTGGGCCCGGCCCGGAAGCGGAGGTCGCTGGTGACGTGTGGTCGAGTGACCAAGATGCTTTCTGCCCCGTTGGCATTCGGAGTCCGTCGGACTAGCTCTTGGACCAAAAGATGTTTCAGGGCACCGTCCTTGACGTGACACGACCACGGCGTGGACACGATTGTCAACTGTCTTAGTGGGGGGAGTGTAACGGGGTTACACGGGGGTTACACATAACCTGGCTACATTGGTGTGTGTCACACTAAGTGGTGTGGCCACATGATAACAGAAAGGATTTCTCAGTACTCGATAGATAACAAGAGTCAGTACGTGGCTTCAGAGCCACGAGTATGCATTTGATTAGGTATTAGTATGGTCGATAGTTAGGGTAGGACATTCGCACCAGGGCGGCCCAGCCGCCCTTAAGACTAATACATCCAGTTTGGAAAACACACAGTAGAGCTTATATACCTTGCTTAAGGTTCCTATAAGACTCTAGGAGCCGGGTACGGATTACCCTTGGCTCGCACCTGTTCTTGGTCTAAGGACGAAGGTCGTGGACGTTAACGCTTCCTCTAAGCAAAGAGCTACGGCAGCCCCGCTGCATTTCCTATCGCGTCAGACGCCCTCTTCTTCCTAATTTGCAGCAAAAAAATCTGCTAGGGTTCGCCCTCCGATCAGCGTGGCTGCCTTACCCGTGAGCGCAGTTTTAACGAGGCATTGCGGGCGGCCCCAGCTTTCGCAAAGGCCTGAATAGCGGCCACTATCCGACTCTTGCCCGTGCCACCCTCGCCACCGAGGAACATAAGAAGCTGAGTTTCACGCAAAACTTCTGCAAAAAGAAGTTCATCTTCATGAAGGGTCTCGCCCTGTCGCCATCGTGATAGCATTGCTTTTCCTATCGCTTTGAAGGCACAATGTTGCGTGTAAAAGCCTTGGAGGCATCCGCAATAGTCGCAAAATTCTTACGCTCCCGAAAAAACATAAGCACCAATCAGGAAGCGAAACACCAGCTTAAACTTGAATTACCACATATCCCTCTATAAAGTGATCACATCATGTACTGATTTAGCCATAAATATATGAACTAAGAAAGCAAACTTTCTTCTTTTGGTACCTGTCTAAAATTATGTAAACTGAACATTTTATAAGTGGTTACACTTGGAATTTGTAAACCTTTGAGTGGTGTACAACACACTTTTTTCCCGGCTCGAATTAATCCTTGTTGGGCTGTACGTACTACTAACGTAGCACTACCAGGAAAATACTCACTTAGAGAGTTTTGCATCCTCAATTTATCACCGTACTTAATCGGGTTCCAGCTGTACGTAATTAAAGGGCCAATCTCTCGGCCTTTCATTCCAAAAGTGCACAGCGAAAGCGACAGATCTACGATGGCACCGGGACGTAAGCAACGCAGCACTGCTACGAGTGCAGTCTACCGCGAAATGGGCCGTGGCCATTCAAGTGATGAGGACTTCGTTGCGCAGGACAGGCCCGACAGTTCGGACGGTCCACCGCGAAAGAAGGCGCGCCAATCAAGTAAACCGTACTCTTACATTCGTTTGTTTAATAATTGATGCTAACTAGTATTACAGGCAAGTCCAAAGCGATAACAAGAGCCAGCAACATGGGAGGGGGGGGGGCTAAAAGGGCAAAACGTTCTTCTAGTATGTTTTTCTTCGGATCAAATATGTTGCCCGGAATACCAATGTTGCTTCTATTATGTTGCTCATAGTACCAATGTTGCTCCCATTATGTTGCTCGTATGCTTATGTTGCTTGTTACTGGGTTTTTCTCTTCACAGGAAAGGTCCCCTTTCACGCGAATACCAACGCGTCACCCCCAATTTCGTCGACTGGATCGGTGAGAATGATGGCCGCCGTGGGTGGCACATCTCCGAACGCTTCGGCCACCACAAAAGCCGACAGCCAGTGCGAGGGTCGTGGGAGGTGGAATGTCCCCAACGAGTGCGGGGGTCGCGGCTGGTAGGACGAGTGCGAACTCCGCGCCGAGCGACGCAGCCCCGACCATTGGAACTGCCACGACGAACGCGAGGGCTGCGACGGGCAGTACGGCCCCTACCAGTGGGAAAGCCACAGCGACTTGTCCGCCACGGGTCAGTGTGACGACCACAACTCAGGTGGGTTGCTAGGGTATGGTGTTGTCTCTGTACGTTGTTTATTTAACGTTTGTATCTTGTTTTTGCTCACAGCAAAGCGAACGCAATCCACCAGCCCGCTCAACTCTTGCACATCGCTACCCAGTAGGAATAACAACGGTGAAGCGCAGCCGAGCTCTCTGAAGCGTATTGCGAACTTGCCGTCAAGTAAGAAAAAAGGGAAGAAAGGGAAAATGAAGGCATGCAAAAAGGGTGTGAAGACGACTTCGAGCAGCGGCTCAAGTCCAAGTAACGTCGCGCATATTAACGTTGCAGTTTTAAAGTTGCATATTAAAAGCGCATATTAACGTTGCAGTTTTAAAGTTGCATGCATTAACGTTGATCTGTTGATGTTGCCTCAATGTTTGCTATCTTAATAGATGCTGTACCTTCAAAATCCAAAGCTGTGTGGCGCGTGTTTTCCACGCACGAACCGACTTCCGACAGCGAAGATTCAATTGTAGTTTCTAGCGACAAGGACAACCGCAGTAGTTCTAGACCTTAATAATATTGCAATAAGAACATTTACCGGCTGGCCGTGCGTTGGAGTAGGCGTTCAAGTTATTGAACCACTCCCCGTAGTTCTGTTGAATAATCGGTCATACTAGCTATTGTAAGCCACTGTACACGATACCATGTCAAGTATAACAGTTAGATAACTTCACACAAGTATTTGAGAAATATCCGCGTATCTCTTCGTCGCGGCGCGTATCCTTCATCAAGGTGATCAGGGCAGGAGTGAACGGGAATCTCTCCTTTCGTCCCTGCCCTTTTGTCGTCTTTTCGAGCCTGTTGCCTTGGAATGCGCGTAGCTTGACTCGCGCCTACCACCAACCATGCACCGTACCGTGCGGGTATCTCAGGTGCTTGACGGTGGCAGGTAACCCAATCAGCTCAACGAGCTCAACGGCAGCAAGCTTGACCTTAACGAGGTACCCCCCAGTGCGAATCCTCGAGTGAGGCAGCCAAATAGCGGGGCTCCTGCACCCAGCAATTGCCCCCTTCCAACCAAATTTTAGCTTTAGCGATTGGCAAACTTCTACTAAAAATATTGAATTTGATTAGTCAAAATGCTTGATGTTTTTCCAAATTTTGTGTTCCCCAGCTTTTTGTGTCGATGTCGGTAAGTTCGGCACTGTACAGGTTTAACCGAAAATTATAATTTTTGTTTTTTGCGCGAGTACGCCATTAGTTTTCTCCCCAAGAAGCGCCGACGCGTCTCGCCCGCTAGAGACAGCAACAAGGAGCTCCAGTGTGCGCTTACGGGTGCCACACCCGCGCCACTCATGGCTACACACGAGATCCGCCTCTTGCGGTCGCAGGTGGACGACATGGAGGAGCAGCTGCCGGACCAGCGCACACTCGCCATCGCCCAACGCTCCCGGCGCCGTGCGGACCGAGACTCCGCACAACAAGACGCCGCAGACGCTGCTCCAACAGCAATTGCTCTTCACTTCGCAGCTGCCCGATTCAGATATCATCAGAGGCGCGTGAGTAAAGACGAGATAGCGCATAAGAGTAGCCTGTAGTTCCGCCGGGTTCACAAGACGGCCCCACCTCGGTCAACTATCAGGTAAATTATTGTTACGGGCCATGCTTTCGCTCAAAGTTTAACGCGAAGCGCGTTATCGCTAAGGCAAATTTAGTGAGGATAGCCGCCATAACCACGGCGACAGTGCTTAACGTAAGTGTCGTGTAGGAACACGATGAAATTCTCTTCCTAGTCGGATGAGTCCCACCAACAACACACGCTTGTTTCGAAAGGTCGGCGAATATGTTGGAACCAGACCTGAAGGCTCAGGAACGATCCCTTACACCGGGTTGGAATGTGTCCTCTGTGCACAGAGTCAGTGGTAGGTCTACCCCAATAGAATACACCACTAGCACGAGCGAAGCTAGGATGTACGTTCGTGCTTTCGCACTAACCCCCACTGTCCCTCAGAATGAAGGGTACGGGCCAGTCAAGGCTTTAAGCGGGGCTGCCGAGGTCAAACCTCGGCGTAAGTATGTATGAAGGCTCTTCCGCACTTCCAATACAGTTATACAACGTGCAAACGCTGTAATAATCGGCCAAATATCTCTCCTTTCCCTCTCTTTTCTTGGCCTTACCAGGACGAGCTCTCGGTCAGCGTACCTGAAGCTCGTCGGCAGGCATCCACTTAGCCAAGTGTATCCAGTCGCTACGGTCAGCTAGCTAGGCTTACCTTAGCCGGACTTGACCCTTATTAGGTTGGGGGAAAATTCTGCTCTGTCATTTGTGGCCCTGAGGCCTTCTTAGATCTTCCTATACTTTCCTATACAAATATCAAGTGTGAACCTATCTCTGTAGGAAATCCTAATCCCATATAGGTACGAATTCGTACCTACCATGCGCCATCGTGTGGTTGTCACAGAGGGACCAAAACTGACCTATTCCTGACTTATAGTCCTCGGTCGGTAGTATATTTGGTCCAACTGAGGACTCTTCGTCACTAAATTAGTCCTAGTCACTCCAGAGCGGTAAATGTGGGCGGCAACTTCGTTGGCCAATCAGGACCGCCGTCAACTTTCTCCTCTCGGTCCGATCCCGTTGCCTCTGTGGTCGGCCTGGCAAGCTCGGCCACAACTCAACATCACAACTGCCCCCGCCGCGACCCGAACCGCGTCGCTGGAGAGTGTCGTGGTGCTTTCCGTCTCGCCGATGCCTGGCCGTTCTCGTCACCTTGAGGAAGCTACTGCACTGGCACTTTGCTCGCTCGGCGAGGATTCCGATTCAAGCAACATTCACTGGGTGAATGGGTTTGATGTTGACCGAGGCCGCCACAGGCAACACTCACATGTTTTTTTTCGCTGTCAACCGGTTTTCAAGTTTAGTCTACTAACTTGTTTTTACTATGTTCACAGTGTTGCTATTATCTATTTATGTGGTTTAACCGATTTCGGATATAAGAAAACATATCTGTGATAACAGGCAACTTTTAGTTACAGGAGGTTTCTAAGCAAGTGTTGTTCCTATCTATTTTATTTCTATGTCAATAGAGTAGTTTTTACTGACAATATGACACACAGTAGTTTCTACCAATGAGACACAAAGCCGTTGCTGATTGGTCGAAACCACGTTTTTAGTACGACCAGTATCTTCCTGTGGGTGCCATCCCGTCCTTTTAGACTCTGCACAGTATCAGATGTCATTTTTGATTATCTGCATTCGTGCCCTGCCTCTCACTCTGCAGTCACTCCTCCGTGCACAATCCAAATTCTACCACGACCAACCAGTATGGCCAAGAAGCAAAGCGGCGTGAACACCAAGGTGGAGGCTGCGAAGGCCAAGAAGGCGGCGGCCAAGGCTTCCAAGGACGCTGTGAAGGCTGCGGCCGACGCCGCTGCGGAGTCTGCGGACTGGGTCCAGGGCTCCGACACGCGCGCCGACCGACGGCGTCAGGAGGAGGAGCGTAAGCGCGCAGAGCAGGAGGCCAAGAAGGCGGAGAAGCAGAAGCTGTTGGCGCTGGAGGAGCACGCGCTGGATGAGGACAAACACGCCATCCGCAAGCAGAAGAAGGCGGTGAAGGAGGTGGCCAAGCCCTGGGAGGAAGCGCTCAAGCCTGCGGTCAAGAAGAACAACCGCGGCTCCAAGAAGCCCTCGGGTTTTGCGGCGCTCAAGGGCAGCGGCGGCAGCAATGAGAAGCTCACGCAGGCCGAGATGGCGGCTCTGAGGGAAGCTGAAGATGCCCGCACAGCCGGCAAGCCGGGCAAAAAGGCGATCAAGTTCGAGAACAACTTCCAGGCCAACCGCAACAGGGAGAAGGGAGAGGAGACGGACGCGCGCAGTCTGGATGCGGCACTGGATCTGCTCAGTGTGGGTGATAAGGATCTGGAAAAGCACCCGGAACGCAGAGCCAAGGCGGCGTACAAGGCCTTCGAGGAGGTGATGATGCCGCAGGTCAAGGAGGACTTCCCTGGTTTGAAGTTGTCGCAGTACAAGCAAAAGCTTAGCGAGATGGTAAGGCAGAGTTTTGTCCCCCAGTGGGTTGTGGTGCCTGTTTTGACATCATGCTGACTACGTTTGCGGTGCTTTTGTTGGTATTTAGTGGCGCCGTTCCCCGGACAACCCGCTGAACCAGGAGAGCTTGGCGTACAATGCCAAGAAGCTGTGAGTTGGCAGTTGCGAGAGCTGCTCCCTTGTGCTGTGAATACATGGCTTTCGAGTGACGCATGAGTGCTCAACACGTGCAACGAGTTCATTACCAACGAGTGCTGCACTCTCCTATCTATGCGGCGTTCGTTCTCACTACACGGGGGACACTACCACATTGCCGACCCCAACCTACTCAGTGCTATCGTCTTGAAGCGACTGCCGAATAAACGAATAAATACTACCACCAACCAATTGGCCTTTTGACAGCAGAGTTGAGGCCGCTCTAAGACTGTCGTGGGACGCATGTAGACATGGCCCAGTCCATTGCTACACTATCCTAGAGGAATATCGTACTTACCCGAGACTCCAACTAGTATCAGCCCCTCGATGGCCAAGTTCCGGGTGGTGCAGTTGACGCAGGAAGAGCTCAAGGTGCAATGCAAAGTGGACGACTTTGAGGAATGGGGAGCTCCGACACTCACGCTCCAGCAATATCAACGCAAAGAGGAATTGCAACGCGCGACGCGGTTTTCCCAACGCGGCTCCATCTTCTGGGCGCTCGTGGAGAAGAGCGGAGATGTTGGAGACTCGGAGCTGGTGCCAGGCCAAACGTTGCTGTACTGTCATTGCGAGAGCCACCGCTTCGATTGCGTGGTGCGTCACAGCTCTGGGGAGATCGAACGGGGCTATTCGCATCACATCGGGTCGGTGTTCACACTGCCCCAGCACCGCAAGAAAGGACTCGCGACTTTGTTCATGAAAGAGGTGGCCAAGCAGTTGCAGCAACTACCGAACGCTCGAGTCTCAGTGCTGTACTCGGACATTGGGCCGACGTACTATGACAAACTCGGCTGGAGACTGCACCCGTCCAAGATGGCTACACTGGACGTCGCCAAAGAGAACTTGGACGATAGTTTCGATGCGGGGCTGGTGTCGCTGTCGCTGGATGAACAACTCGACGGGTTTCTTGAGATGGACAACGCTAGACTAGTGAAGGAGCTGTTGGGTACGAGATTCGAAGGGCAAGACGCGTTCGTGGTGCTGCCCACGCGCGACTCGATTGAGTGGCAGTTCTGCATTGGCGTGCATTTCGCTCGGGTCCGAGGCTTCGACGAGCTTCCATCTCGTTGTGGTGTGAAAATCAGCGAAGACGCCTTCGTGATCTGGTGTCACAACTTGAAGGAGTCGACGCTGTATGTGGTGCGCGCTCGGTTTCCAGAGACCGGAGAGACTGCTGCTGAGACCACCCATTTGTTGCTGAATGCTGCGTTGAAGGAAGCCCGCGAGTTTAAGCTGAAGAAGGTTGCGATCTGGAACCCCTCGCCTGCCTTGTTGAGCACGGAAGTCCAGCGCCACCTCGAGATTGAGTTTGCTGAGCGGGAGGACTCGCTGTCGAGTGCAATGGTGTTCGGCCACAATGACTGCGCAGCTCCTCTTCCTTACTGGCTGGGCAACGAAAAGTACGCTTGGGTCTGAACAACAAGGAGTCAATGTCAGCTGAAGATGGTTTCAAGAAGAGCAAGTGTCGTGAGGTTTCTGTTGGAGTAAAACGGTGCAGAACTCGAGTTATGAGCGGAGTGAATCGTGTGCTAGCAAGGCGACCGAATTGACGTAGGCAATTGATACTAACCATAAATCTATTGATCATTTGTTTGCTTTTGGTGCAAGTTCTCATGTGGGCCTCACGACGTATCAACCACTTCAACCTGAATCGTACTTAGTCGTCGGTGGTCATCAAGATGATGTGTGTATGAGCGCTCCCCCCACGGAGGATCGTTCCCTTCATTCCACGATGGACAAGTTCCGCTTGGTGCAATTGACGCAGGAGTCACTGAAGGTGCAGTGCAAGACCGACGACTACGAGCACTGGGGACCTCCACTCCTCGACGTTGAGCAATGGCAACAGAAGGATGCAGCCCAGCGCGAGACCCCTTCTCCCAGGACGGAGCTCTCTTCTGGGCTCTTGTGGACAAAACCCAAGAGAATTCCACTTTAAGTGACTCGGAGCTCGTAGCAGACCACGATCTGCTCTATTGCCATTGCAAGACACTTCGCTTCCCTTGTGTTTATCGTCGCAGCTCAGGAGAGATCGAACATGGCTACTCGTACCAAGTCAGTTCCGTCTACACGCTCCCGGAATCGCGTCGACGCGGACTTGCAGGTTTCTTTCTGACGCAAGTGGCCGAGCAATTAGAGAAACTACCCAAAGCTTTGATCTCCGTGCTCTACTCGGACGTGGGGGCAACGTTCTATGACAAGCTGGGGTGGAAGTGCCATCCGTCCAAGATGGCTACACTGGAAGTGGACCACCCTCGGAACGTCACTGCTTCAATTGCCAAGGAGGACGAGGTGGAGATGAAGACGTTCTATGTGGACGACACGCTGGACAAGTTCTTGGAGGCTGATAATGCCCGCCTCGTGGAGGAACTGTCGAGTGACAAGTTCCAAGGACAGCAGGCGTTCTTGATCCTGCCGACGCGAAACTCGATCGAGTGGCAGTTTTGCAACGGAGTGCACTATGCTCGAGCCGGGAAGCTTGACGGGCTTCCCTCACGCTGCGGTGTCAAGATTAATGACAACGCCTTCGTGATCTGGTGGCACAACTTCAAGGAGTCCACGCTGTACCTCGCTCGTGCTCGATTCCCAGATTCCGGCGACAATGCTGCTGCTATCACGCACGTTTTGCTGGACGCGGCGATGCAGGAAGCGCGCAAGTTCAAGCTGAAAAAGGTGGTGATCTGGGACCCGCCGTCTGGTTTGGTGCGCGAGGAAGTACGCCATCGTGTTGAAATTGAGGTTGCCGAGCGCGAACTCTCGCTGTCGAGTGCCATGGTGTTTCCCCGTGGAAACAATGCCGCAAAGAACAATTCCTCAGGAATGCTGCCGACCTGGTTCAGCAACGAAAAATATGCCTGGGTCTAGCTGACTGACGACTATCATGCCTTGTATGTTTTGTTCATACTGAAGCAGGAAAAGGTAGGTTAAGACGGATGATTAGTGAAATCCAAGCACCGATCTTACCAAAAAACGTATTTGTTGTTTTTATAGCTTCCCGGCTTCAGACAAGGTTTGTACACTCAAAGAATGCAGCCATACTATTGTTTGACTGACCGTTTTCATCCAGACTGAAAAAAATGTGAACACCGCGACTTGTGTTTTCACATTTGTTTTTGCTGTAGGTGTCTTTGAGTGTGTGTTGTTTTTTTGCTGTTGTAAATGTTTTTGGTCAGATCTGAGAATCAACAGCACGTATGCCTTCGGTTCTTCAGCATGACGATTAAACTTGATCGTCAAGCAGTGACAGCAGCGTTGACGTACGACTGGCACCGATAGCTCAACCAGAATATACCAGACCAAGGGGAGGACTGCTCAAGCCATGGAGATCTGCTCGATATCTGCTGCTACGAGGCAAACCTGCACGGCCGCGTAAAGCTCTTCAACCTCACTTGTCATTTCGACGCCTTACTCCGACCCAAGCAAACCAGCAGCCGACGACGACTACAACTTCAACGACCATGAAAATCTTCGTGTCCGCTGTCATTGGGTTTGTAGCAGCTTTACAGCTATCTGGAGTTGCCGGTCAAGGTCTCAATGGCAACAGCAGTGCCAACTTCGATCCCGACTCGACTATCGTGGCACCTACGCTCACACCTGAGCTGAACAGCACTGCTCCAGAGACAGAAAATGCTGCTGAGGCCAACTCGTCGACGCCGGAGACTCCATCCATTCCCAACGCCGGTGATGGTGCGTCGGCGTCCGGATTCCGAGCTCTCGAACCACCAAGCTACCTCGTCGAGCACACGGACGCCATGATGGGATTCTGTCCGCCCAAGTATCTCGACCCCTCCGTCATCAAGAACCGCGCCATCCCAACCAACAATTGGTGGGGCAACATCATCGCACACGACGCCAACACCGCCATCCAGCCCATCTGGTCCAATCCGTACTCGCTGCAAATGGTTGCCGACACGGCTCCGTTCGGCATGTCCGTCAGCTACCCGTATCGTAGTCGCTTCAGCGGTGGCAGTTCCGGCAACAACGGCGCCATCAAGTACTACGCGCACGGCATGGTTCGCGAGTTCCTCTTTTCGGCCGAGGAGGTCGTGTGGCAGAAGCCGAACTTCCAAGTCGTGGACTGGGCCGACCAGGGCGTGACCGTCAAGTTTGCTGCCAGCTCGTCCAGCGGTAGCATGGTGTCAGACTTGGTCTCCGGTATGGTCTACACGTCCATGAAGTACTCGGGTCTCACTCCGCGACTGGTGTCTAGTGCGGCCATCTCCAGCGTCAACGGCCAGCCGCTCGGTGGTCAAGTGCGTGGCTCCAAGTTCGAGATCGTCTACAACTCCGGTCAGAAGTGGGTCGTCTACGCGCTGTCGAGCGACGGTCGCAGCGAGAAGGAGATCACTCTGACGGCCGACGGCAACACCGCCCTCAAGAGCACGGGCGCGTTCGACGGTGTGCTCCGCGTTGCGCTGGTGCTCGATGATTCGTGGCTGAGCACTCTGGACCAGCACAAGTCCTGCATCGTGCAAGCAGCGGATGTCGATCTCCGTGACGACAGCTCGTACGCGTTCAAGTGGAAGACGCTGGGTGATTGCTCCGGCGGTCTCCTTCACTTCGCCATGAAGCACCAAGCCGAGACGATCGACACGACTAGCGGGGTCCGTCAGGTGGACGGCATGGTGGCGTACTCGACAACTCGCGGCGCATACCAAGCGTTTGTGACGCCAGGAGGTTCGTCCGACCCCGTGTGGGAAATCAAGGAGATCCAGCAAGTGCCCGAAGACTTCTACCCGACTCGCAAGGTCGCATCCAACTTGGTTCAGCAGCAGCGGATCCTCGACCACCTGCGCGAAGACATCAATAGCGCCTGGTCCATTCCGCTCGACGGCAGCTACTACTTCAACGGCAAAGCAGCTCAGAAGTACGCGTCGCTGTGTTTGATTGCCAACGATGCCGCCGTCGTTGGAGGAGACAAGAGTCTACTGAGTACGTGCCTGAACAAACTTCGCGGTGTCATGGCGCCGTTCGTGAGCAACTCGTGGACCAACAAGCTGCAGTACGACCAGATCTACGGCGGCATCGTCAGCTCGCAGGGCTTCAAGACCAAGGACCTGAACTCCGACTTCGGCAACACCATGTACAACGACCACCACTTCCACTACGGCTACTGGGTGCACACGGCGGCCATCATCAACCGCCTGGACCCGAGCTGGAGCGACCTCGCCAAGCTCAACACCATGGTCGACCTGCTGGTGCGCGACGTCGCAAACTTCGACCCGAACGACAAGTTCTTTGCGCGCTTCCGCTCCTTCGACTGGTTCCGCGGCCACTCGTACTCGCACGGCGTCACACCGTTCGCCGATGGCAAGGACCAGGAGAGCACGTCCGAGGACGTCAACTTCGCTTTCGGCATGTACATGTACGGCAAGGCCACGAACAACGCTGCGATGGAGGCCGTCGGTAAACTCATGACCCGCGTCAACGCGCACGTCATCAAGACGTACTTCCTGATCGAGGACGCGAACCAGGTGCACCCGGCCAACTTCCGGCCCAACAAAGTCACAGGCATCTTCTTCGACAACAAGGTGGACTACGCCACGTGGTTCAGCGCCGAGAAGCACTGCATCCACGGCATCCAGATGATCCCCGTGTCGGCTGTCACTGAGTTCGTGCGCACCAAGCAGTTCGTCAAGGAGGAGTGGGAGCAGGTGCTGGGCAAGGAGACCATCGTGACGCGCGAGGACACGGGCAACTCGTGGCTCTCACTGCTGTACACAAACTTCGCCATGGTGGACAAGCAGCGCTCGCTGGGCGTGCTGCAGAAGGCCAAGATGGACGACGGGCTCTCGCGCTCGTGGGCGCTGTACATGGCCGCCAGCTTTGCCGAGTAGAGTTCGCTGACTGCTCTGCACTGGAGACTAGAGATACGTCTCCTTCTGACTTTCTTGTATGCGCAATAGGTAGCTCGTACTACTAGATCACACGCTCCATAACATCAATACACTGCTTTTACACTCCAAACTGATACCATTGGCAACTTTATGACCAAGCTCCAATGTAGGCAACTGCAACTTTCTGACAATCACTCTCGATGCCACTTCAACTTGTCCATTTTCGTACTTAACCACGAGACTCTACCGTTGCCTCTCGTTAAAGTGCGACCGGTGTAAGATTTCTTGTGTGGTGTCCAAATCTTGCTTGGTCAGAGAGCGCCCCCGTCCGTCTCCTCTCTCCGTGACCATGAACGGCATGATGGTACGCCCCTCCCCCTCTCTCTTCCCTCCTCCTCCTGCATCTAAACCCAACGCATCCGTCTCTCTGTCCTCACGAGTAGCAGCCCCAGATTATCCTGCTCAAGGAAGGCACCGACACGAGCCAGGGCAAGGCCCAACTCATCAGCAACATCAACGCGTGCCAGGCCGTGATGGAGGCTGTGCGCACGACGCTCGGACCTCGCGGAATGGACAAACTCATCCACGCAGGCGGCAAGACGACGATCTCGAACGACGGCGCCACCATCATGAACCTGCTGGATGTGGTGCACCCGGCGGCCAAAACGCTCGTGGACATTTCGCTCTCGCAGGACGCCGAGGTGGGGGACGGCACCACGTCCGTCGTGCTGCTGGGCGCCGAATTCATGCGTCAAGCCAAGCCGTTCATCGAGGAGAACATGCACCCGCAGATGATCATCAAGAGCTTCCGTAAGGCTGGCCAGCTCGCGGTGCAGAAGATTAAGGACATTGAGATCCGCGTGGCCGACTCGGACGAGGTCGGACGTCGCCAGATGCTGGAGCGCGTCAGTGGCACGGCGCTCAACTCGAAGCTCATTTCGCGTCACAAGCAGTTCTTCTCCCCCATGGTAAGGAGGTGGACGTTGTGTCGGAAGAGAGATTAGATGTTGGTGCTGATATTGTGTGGTCTGTGTTTTTTGTAGATTGTCGACGCTGTACTGAGTCTGGATGAGGGTCTGGACATCAGCATGGTCGGCGTCAAGAAGGTGCCTGGTGGATCCGTGACCGACTCGTTCCTGGTGAAGGGTGTGGCGTTCAAGAAGACCTTCTCGTACGCCGGCTTCGAGCAGCAGCCCAAGAGCTTTATCAACCCGAAGATTCTGCTGCTGAACGTTGAGCTGGAGCTCAAGTCCGAGAAGGAGAACGCAGAGGTGCGTCTGGACGACCCCACCAAGTACCAGTCCATTGTCGACGCCGAGTGGAACATTATCTATGAGAAGCTGGAGCTGTGTGTGAAGAGCGGAGCCCAGATTATTCTGTCCAAGCTGCCTGTGGGTGACCTGGCGACGCAGTACTTCGCTGACCGCGGCCTGTTCTGCGCCGGCCGTGTGGCGCAGGACGACATGGAGCGCACGCAGCGTGCCACCGGTGGTGTGGTGCAGACTTCCGTGCACGACATGAATCCGTCGGTGCTCGGCTCATGTGGCCGCTTCGAGGAGCGTCAGGTCGGCAATGAGCGCTACAACATCTTTATGGAGTGTGCCGAGGCCAAGAGCTCCACTATTGTGCTGCGTGGTGGTGCTGAGCAGTTCATCGAGGAGGCTCACCGATCAGTGCATGACGCTTTGATGGTTGTGAAGCGCACTGTGGCCTCGTCCACGGTTGTGGCTGGCGGTGGTGCTATTGAGATGGAGGTGTCTCGCCACCTGCGCCAGTACGCGCGTACTATCGAGGGTAAGGCTCAGCTGTTGGTGAACGCGTACGCTAAGGCGTTCGAAATCATTCCTCGTCAGATCGCCGAGAACGCTGGTCACGATTCGACCGACATTCTTAACCGCCTGCGCCAGAAGCACTTCAAGGACCCTGAGGAGGGCAAGTGGTTTGGCGTCGACATCACCACGGGCGGCATTTGTGATACATACGAGTCGCACGTGTGGGAGCCGGCGGCCAACAAGATCAACTCGATCGCGGCGGCCACGGAGGCAGCGTGCCTCATCCTGTCCGTGGACGAGACCGTCCGCAACCCGAAGTCAGAGCAGCCGCAGGCTGGTGGCCCTGCCGGTGGCGCGCCTATGAGCGCTGCCATGGGCGGCCAGGGCATGCGTGGCATGATGGGCGGCGGCCGGGGAGGCATGGGCCGTGGTGTGCGCGCTTTCCGCGGCAAGGGCGGCGCATAAGCGCCGTGCGTGCCGATTGCTGCGCCTTTAGGTAGATGTGGCTTGACCCTAACAGAGGGAAGCTACGCTTTGGAGAGAGCTTGTGACTGTGAAGGGAGAGCAAGGAAGACAACCGTGTTGGCGTGCCGCGTCGACACAAAAACATACTTATTGAGTACAGGTTCGCTGCCCACAACTAGCTAGGATTTTGTGTGAAGTTGCCGTGCAAGCTGTGCAGCGTCTGCTTGAGTCCGTCGACAAACGTGCTTTGTTTCCTTTCTCTCGACGGTGGAGCGAGCACCGGAATGCAGATTCGCGAATGTGTACTGCCAGAATGCAAAAGCTATAGAGAGCTAGACCTAGTCAAAGTGGACCAACCGAGTCTCACATGGACAGCTACCAGCCTAGTGTTTGGCGCACGCCATACGTGCAACGGAGACTTGCACCTTGAAGTGCGCTTGTGTTGTGCCTAGGGATGGTTTGGGATTAGGTTAGAATGTCCCAAAACACTTCTGGAAAACGTTCAATATTCCGTCCAAAATGTTCCAAACTAGCTAAGATCATATTCGCCACAAGCGTTTTAGACACTTTTGGGCAATGTAGGCTACGGGACGATGTTCTCGCACGTGGTGGAGCGACGACGACTCGCTCGAGCTGAAGTTCACGGTCACGGGCTTGAGCTGTGCGGTGCGCGTGGGCAAGGTCGAGTCGACGGTGAGGAAGCTGCCGGGGTGACCAAGGTTCTGGCGAATGTGTCTCTGTACAAGGCGCCCGTGCATCTCGAGCAGATGGTCAAGACGGGGCCGCGTGACGTCCTGAAGTGCGTCAACGGATTGGGCTATTCTGCAGAGGTGGCTATAGAGACCACGGACCGGTGACCAGGTCGGAGGTGGACAAGTGGCAGGAGCTGCTGATCACAGTCATGATCTTCTCGTTGCCAACCACATGATGTAAATCCCTCCGGTGGAGATGGCGTTGAAGATTCGTGTACATTTTGGTGAGAATCAAGTTGCTGGTGCTCTTCCTGGTGGCAACCCCCGTGTAGCTTGCTGTGGTGTCGCAGGCTCAGGTGGCAGCGATGCGGGTGGAGAACAAGCTAGCGGGTGAGCTTGCTCGAGGATGCAATATAGTGGTGATGTACGAGGAAACGAATCTCAGAGATCTACATTCTAGTGTGGCGTCTGCCCGCGCCATTGCGTGGCGTTCGCCCGCGGTGGTGAATGTTAGTGTCGTGTGTGGATGCAGAAATCTACAATTTAGCGTGGCGTATGCCCACTCCATCGGGTGGTGTTCACTCGTAGGTGTTCACGCCTTGGTGAAACCGTAGACTGTGGTGTTTACTGTGGATTATTTCCTTGGATTGCCGAGGAGAAGAGCAAACAAGGACTTGCAGTTTAAACGTGACCAACATGGATTTATACCCACAGAGTTGTTAGCCATCAACTTCGACACTTTCCGGGCACGACTGGTGTCGCGCAAGGTCGACTTCGTCACTCATGATAGTACCGTGGTCGATGCAAATGTATGCAAGCATCTCAACTTTTTCGACGGACAACCTGTTCCTTCGCTTAGAGTGGATGTGATCGAAAATGCTCCAAGCTCTCTCGCTAGCAGCAGAAGAAGTGGGAATTGAGAAGACGATCTCGGAAATTTTCTTAAGCAGCGGAATCTTCTTCTCGCTACCGGCTTCCCAGTACTCCCGAGGGCTTGACTCCGAATACTTCTTTCGCATGGCACTTCCTCCACGACGCTTCATACTTTTGAAGGAGAGAATTTCTGAAGTTAACTTTGGAACCCCCATTGTAGCTGTTAGCAAACAACATCGCTGCGCCATTTGGCACACCTGATCTTCTACATTCTCGTCGTCGGTGCCAACGAAGTCATCAAGATTCATTGCAGGGTCGAGCATAAATGCGATTCCCATTGCGTTCGTGTGGACGTATTTCCAGCGTTTGTTAATTTTCTCCCGGAAGAATGCTTGGAGTTCTTCCAACGGCATTGCAGTTGTACTTTCGTATTCACCTGTATCTAGCACGACTTCGTCATCGGACGCAACAATTTGGTCATCATTAGTGGTGGGCGATACTAGGTCGACCGTGTCACTAAGCAGTGCGATTCCAGAGTGACTTTGCAAGTGTTCTTGGTGGGATTGAGGAGGGTCTTCTACGTTTGCAGCTTGCTCTTCATCTTCAGGTGACGTAACCCCATAGGCTGGGTGAAATCATAACCACCTAAACCACCGATATACTCCCGAGACAAATACACTGTCCGCTTCTAGCTCTTTAAAGCCGAAATAATGCGAACAACAGTTCTTAAACCATTAAGATGATCTTTGACAAATCGTGTAATGGCCGCGGCTCGAGCCCGAATCTTTTGAATGAATGGAAATCGGCAGACGTCTTGCATGAGCAGATTAAGCACATGAGCAGAGCACCCACCACTCACTATATTCGATCGCTGAGTTTGAATGTGATCCGACGCCCCCCTTACATTTCTTGCATTGTCTTGTTACCACTCCAATGACACGCGCAGTTGTAGCCCTTTCGATTTCAGCGATAACTTTCTCGGTTTCACCAGCAAGATACTCCGACGTATGCTTCTCGGACCTAGTTGGCCACGATGACCAGAAGAGCGATGACATACCTGGCGAGACGACCATAAATTTATAATGCTGGCACTATTCGTATCATCCGTTACGAGAGACACATTGTAACGGGGTTACACGGGGTTATCTGTAACTCGGCTACATTGGTGTGTGTCACACTAAGTGGTGTGACCACATGATAACAGAAAGGAGTTCTCAGTACTCAATAGATAACAAGAGTCAGTACATGGCCTCTGAGCCACAGGTATGCATTTGATTAGGTATTAGTACGGTCGATAGTTAGGGTAGGACATTCGCACCAGGGCGGCCCTGCCGCCCTTAAGACTAATACATTCAGTTTGGAAACACACAGTAGAGTTTATATACCTTGTTTAAGGTTCCTATAAGACTCTAGGAGCAGGGTACGGATTACCCTTGGCTCGCACCGGTTCTTGGTATAAGAACGAAGGTCGTGGACCTTAACGCTTCCTCTAAGCAAAGAGCTATGGCAGCCCCGCTGCACACATAAATTTGCTTGTTGATCAGCTGAACAACTTTCAGTCGCTCCTCATCTCGTACACGTTTCAGGAGAACGCCACCAAGCTTATGTCTAGACGGAAGCTTCATTGTCGGGGCTATCATGGCAATAAATTCACGGAAAATGTTTGCTTCCACGAGAATGAATGGCAGCGCACACACACAAAAACGCGTGCCAAGGCCATTTCAAAGGCGTCTTGGCTTATAGTGTCTGATGGAGGCAACGTTGTCTTTTCAGGTGGTGGCACCGGATTCGGGACCGGCACTTGTCTTAGGGATACTTGAATATCTTTGGGCACGCTTGGACATTGATTAGGGTTCGTCAGATGCTTCAGCAAGTTCCCACTAGGTTTGCCATTCTTTTTAGGACACCACAGTATCAGCAGCGCCCGTGCTTCTTTCCACCCTCCCGTTCAACTTGATAATGGCGCCAAATGTCGTCACGTGGGGCGCCCAATTTTTGCTGGCGATAGTTGAGGTCTTGGTGTCGCCGGAGATCGTGGAGGTAGTGCTGGTGTCGACGACGGGGAGAACACGACTTGCCTCGGAGCAGTTGACGATCGAGGATGTTGCCGTGTCGAACTAACATACGAGACTCCGCTATGATAGGGGCTGTAGCGCGGCGACCGCCTCAACGAGGACTCAGGAGGCGAACGAAAGATGCGTGTCCCCGTTTGGGGAGTATTTAGGACATGTTGTGGAGGTGCCGCAGGTGATGTTGAACCGAGGGGGCTGCCAATGGTAGCAGAGGGGTGGTGTCATGGTGGGTATTGGGGAATTCTCAGTCTGTCTGGCAACCGGGGAGGAGGAAGAGTGCACTTAACCCGAAGATTTTCGAAGGTACACCGGTTGATGTAGTTTTGGACACTTCTAAACTGTTTAAAACGTTTTGCACTGTCTTTACTCGTAGCATTGCGTATCCAGTGTATCCTGGGGGGTCGCTGTAAGATCTCATTCCCGAACTGACCGGCCACTGCTCAAGCTCCTCGCCAAGCCAAGAAGCACCATGCTGAGTACGTGGGGAATGCGCTCCTTCCTCGTGGAGCTCCTAAGTGACAAATCTGTGTGACTGCAGGTCGCATGCTCAAGTCGAACGCCCGCTATATCGCGGGCGCTGGCGTCGTGACGCTCGGCCTGGCCGCGTCGACGATGACCAAGCCCGCCGAGAGCTCCAACTCGACGTCGGAAGTGCTGCTGGACATCTCGAGCCGCCTCAAGAACATCGAGAGGGACTTGGGTATCGGCGGCAGCAGCGCCGCCACCTCCAAGGCCAAGTACAACAACTACCCTGTGCTCACCCCCAAGCACCGCAGTCTCATGGCCAAGAACCTGACGCCCGAGATCTACGAGAAGCTCAAGGACCGACGCACGGCCAGTGGCTACACGATCGACCAGGCCATCCAGACGGGCATTGACACGCCCCATTTGGGTGTGGGCGTCGTGGCTGGCGACGAGGAGTCGTACCAAACCTTTAAGGAACTCATGGACCCCGTGATCGAGGGCTGGCACGGCTACAAGCCCACGGACACGCACAAGACCGACATCGACTCGTCCAAGATCCGCAACGGCAAGATCCCGGACAGTTACGTCATCTCGACTCGTATCCGCGCTGGCCGTAGTGTGCGTGGCTTGGCTCTGCCGCCTGGAACTTCGCGTGGCGAGCGCCGTGAAGTGGAGCGCGTGCTGTCCAAGGCGCTGAGCAACCTCTCCAAGGACCTGGCCGGCAAGTACTACCCACTGAGCAAGATGACCAAGGAAGAGGAGCAGCAGCTCATCGACGACCACTTCCTCTTCCAGAAGCCCGGTGGCGGCACTTTGCTGACCAACGCTGGTGCTGCTCGTGACTGGCCCGATGGACGTGGCATCTTCCACAACAACAACAAGACCTTCCTGGTCTGGGTGAACGAGGAGGACCACATGCGTGTCATCGCCATGCAGAACGGCGGCAACATCCAGGAGGTGTTCGACCGCTTCAGCCGCGGCGTGTCGGACGTGGAGAAGGTCGTGAAGGGCGAGGGCCGCGAGTACATGTACGACAACCATTTGGGCTTCGTGTGCACTTGTCCTTCGAACCTTGGCACGGGTCTGCGTGCTAGCGTCATGATCAAGTTCCCGTACTTGTCCAAGGAGTCCGAACGCTTCTACAGCTTGTGCGATGCCTTGGGTCTCCAGGCTCGTGGCTCCAAGGGCGAACACTCGCCTCCTGGCCCTGGCGGTGTCTACGACGTCTCCAACAAGGCCCGTATTGGCTACTCGGAAGTGGAGCTTGTCCAGACCATGATCGACGGCATCTGGAAGCTCATTGACATCGAGGAGGATCTGAAAAAGAACCGCCCGGTCGACAAGAAGGTGGCGGCTATCCTGAAAAAGTAGGCGTGCACCATGTATCACGCTAAGTCGCGCCTCGAGATGATCGAGTGCTGCACTTGTGTCCATGTCAAAACGGCGGAGTGGTGGGGCAGATGAAGTCTCATCGCCAGTCAGCGAGGAAATCTACGCGCAATCGAGAGAGACCAACATAAGCTGAAACCCAAATAAAAATGCCAGTCTCTTCATCACACGACCGTCTTGCATTGCGAGCGCACGCTCTCTATCGCTGCCGGCCACTGCAGCCAGCAACGCAAGCCAAACCTGCACACCGTCGACCTGTTCTGCAGTGCATTGCTCCGACCGCCATCTACCTAGTGCCTGTTGACGTAGCATATTTACAGAGCCTTCGTGACGCCCTCCATGTGCTTGACGACCTCCAGCACCGACTTGAAGCTGAAGGGCTCCGTGGCGGCGATGTCGGCCAGCACCTTGCGGTTCAGCTCGATGCCCGAGCCGTTCATCTTGCCGTAGAGCTTCGAGTACGAGAGTCCTTCCTGACGGGCGCCAGCGTTGATCTTCTGGATCCACAGCGAGCGCATGTCCTGTACGTAGTGACATATAATAAATATTAGTAAAATATAATAAATATTATAACAATAAGAAACGATTCATTGCGTACGCGCTTCTTCTGCTTGCGGTCACGGTACTGGTACTGCAGACCCTTCTCCACGCGGTTGATGGCCGTACGGTAGCACGAGTTGGCGCGACCGCGGTAGCCCTTGGCCATGGCCAGGATCTTCTTGTGCTTGGCCCACGACATGTCTGCTCCAGCGTCCGCCTCCAAGTCGATCGAAGTCTGCGGTTGGGGAGCTCCTTTGGTGACCACTGCCCTCAGTCGATTAATGTCCAATCAGACGCTTTCTGTCTTCTCATTGGCTGAAAAGCGTATGGGAGTTAGCATCCGGACCGCACAACTGCAACCGCCGGCCGTAATGCTGCACCGCCTGGGCCGCTCTACTGCCGTCCAGCGCTCCCTGCGCCGATCCGCCATGACGCAGCCTGCGCGTCGCGCCTTCAACTCCAGCGCGTCGGCGAGTAAACCGACGACGGAGCGCAGCGAGCGCGTGGCCAGCGCCGCCTCCTTCTTCCTGGACGCCAAAGCTGCGTGCAAAGGCAAACGCTGTGCGCTGGGCAAGGACAACAGCGGCATCGGCGCCAACCCCGCCACGTGCGGAGAAGATTCTTTCTTCCTCACGCCTGACATGGTGGGCGTGGCGGACGGCGTCGGCGGGTGGAACGAGAACGGCGTGGACCCGGGCAAGATCTCGCGCTCGCTCATGCGCAACGCTGCGGTGTTCGTCAGACAGCAGACGGCCAATAACGTGAGCGCCACCACGCAGAAAGTGCTTGCGTACGGATACAGCCAGGCATTGGAGGACGATGAAGTGGAGGCCGGAAGCACCACCGCGTGCATCGTGCGGCTCAAGCAGTCGCCCCAAGGCAAGCCTGTGCTAGAGTACTCGAACCTCGGAGACTCGGGCTTTGTGGTCATCCGCAACGGCGAGATTATCTTCCGCAGTAAATTCCAGGTTGGTGGTGCGTTTTAATTGTTGGTTGGATGAGGTGACTAAGCGTTGGTATTGATGGTGATGCAGTACTACGGACGCGCACCGTATCAGCTGGCGAAAATCCCGCTGCGGTTCAAGCAATACGGCGCCATTGAGAACCACCCGGATGATGTACGTTTTAGTTTGGGAGGGTGGTTGTGTGGGGACGAAAGATATGCTCACGTTTGGTGTGGTATCTGATGCAGGCGGACTCGGGCGAGATCGACGTGCAGGATGGAGACCTCGTGGTGCTCGCGACTGACGGCGTGTGGGACAACTTTGCCCCCGACCTCCAGAAGGCACCTTCACAGTTCCCGGTACGGCGTTGTGTGGTTTCTCCTGCTGTGGATTTGTTGCTTACATTGTGTGTTGTGTTCTGCAGCCGGTTCTGTCGTGGCGGCGGTACTGGTCGGGTGAGCTCGCATCCTTCGTTGACGTTATCGCGGAGAACCCCGACAAGGCGGCCGAAAACATCGTGCTCGCCTCGCTTCGCCACAACCTCAAGCCAGACGACATCACGGTCGTCGTGGCCAAGGTAGTCGTGATGGCGTCCAAGCTGTAGCTGTGTTGCTTTGCAACTGCTTGTCCGCGTCGCATCGATAACAATTAAGGCTAAAGTGCTTGGCAATTGTTCAAACTTGCTGGTGCTGCTCGGCCGAGGCGTGCATGCAAGGAAGCCTCGCCAGCGATTATGGGGCGAAGATACTTTTTACCCGGCGTCATCAGCGAATGCGGGCGTAATCTGTGCAAGCACGCGAGAGCTGATTATATATTGCTGCCCATTAACTTGTCATGCTCAAGCAGGTCGGCGCTGTCCATTGCTAGCGAGTCAATCGCGTGGAGAAGGTGTCGTGTACTGGGTAAATGGCGCTACTAGATTAGCTACAGTACCAGTGTTGCAGTGGATACAGTTTGCCGCTGTTCAGCCGGTACACTTGGTTTCACTATTGGCCGACTGCGTCGTGGCATCGCATTTCTTGTGTTCCCGCGCCAGCACCTCGCACTATTTATCTTCCGACCTTGTCGTCGTCACTCTGCAGCTCTCGTCCAAGAGATACATCAGTCAGCGAGCGCCACGCGATGGAGACCCCTTCCGACGCCAACCGAGCAGCGCCGCGTGCCCCGCCAGTCCGAGCGGCGTCCGACTCGTCCGACACGTCCCAGCGCCGACGCTCTCGACCGGGCAGCGCGCGCCTGGCGACCGCGCACTCGCCATTCCACAACCTGCTCACGGCTCGTCAGCGCCGACGCACGTTCAGCGGCACGTCGGGCGAGTTCAACGAGCTGCTGAACCTCGAGAGCAGCACCGCCAAGTCCGTCGAGGTGTTCCGCGGCGAGGCCAGAGGCATTTTGCACGGCATCTTCTTTGTGCTGCTGCTGCGCTTCGCCCTGGCGCTCCTGGTCGGGGTGGGGACGCTCGGCATGGCCGCGGTGCTCATCCTCATGGTCAAGGAGCCCAACGCATCGCTCATGAGCTACTTGCTCTTCTACTCGTGAGAGTATTCTCAAGACTCTGCTGTCAAAAGGCCAGTTGGTTGGTGGTAGTATTTATTCGGCAGTCGCTTCAAGACGATAACACTGTAGTGAGAGTAGGTTGGGGTCGGCAATTTGGTAGTGTCCCCCGTGTAGTGAGAACGAACGCCGCATAGATAGGAGAGAGTGCAGCACTGGAATCCTCGTTGTTAATGAACTCGTTGCACGTGTGGAGTACTCTCATGCGTCACTCGAAAGTCATGTATTCACAGGCTGTGAATACATGATGCTGTGAATCAGTGATTCAGAATCACAGCACAAGGGAGCAGCTCTCGCAACAACCAACTCGCTGTTTCTTGGCATTGCACGCCAAGCTCTCAGGGAACAGCACCACAATGTCCTCGAAGGTCTTGTTCACAGCCTTAACTGATCCCGAAGCTGTGGATGTAATGATGCCGTGCGAATACGATAATGTGCCATGTCCAAGGCATCGGTATTTGCAGAACATCTTCAATGTGCTTGATCAGTCCACGCGCGAACCTAGCGATTAGAGTTTTCTTGGTACTGCCTGTCCGAAAAGTTTGGACATGATGTTGTATCTGTGAGAGAAATTGTTCGCGTTCTCGCAGCATTCGAGATGCATCGGTGTTTGACCGACGTCAGTGCCGTTGGGGAAGCTGAGTGTGCGCAATCGACGTAAGAACTGCCGCTGAGATCGGGCATTCTGGAGCTACAGATATCGGAGTCGCTGGAAGTTGAACTCCGAACCGGTTGGCTCGTAACAAGGCTCGGTATCAGGACTCGTCACGCAGTCGTCTGAAGTGGGTATCGCTTCGTGCAGCCTCCTTTCGGATAACTTGATGGCGCGGCTTCTAGTAAAAGGCTTGTATCTAGCGTTTTTCACGAGATCGCCACACCTAAGCAAGTCAGAAAAGGAAATTGTATCTCAGCAAAAACACTCGACCTAGCCGCCGTCAATACCTTCGACGTTGTTTTCACGTTGAGCGGGCAAGTTGGATGACTCAGCAAGCATGCTTTCGTCTACCATGCTGCCCTTCCTGTGAAATAGTCCTCTTCTACGCAGGAATGCTCTACGCAGGAATGCAGGAATCTCGTTCTCCTAGGCGCGGAATTCAAAAGTGCACTAGCAAAAGCGAGCAGAAATCAGAAATTCACGGAATTTGCGAAAAAATGAATCACGGAGTGTTGGTCGCTCGCTTCAAGAAGCGCGCAACAGCTCCAGCTCGGCGCCACCGCTGATCGCGACGACAGTGGTCCATGTGCTTGCTGTACGGATAGACTATGCTATGGGCGACTCACAGGTGTTCATGATTGTTCAGACGATGCCAAGACAAGCGCATATTGTGTGGAAGGAGGTCCAGACGACAGTTCCCAAAGGGCCCAACAAGGCGTACCCTGATGTGGAGTGTTTGCACTGTCACATGGAGATGTTCAACGTACAGCCTGGCCGCGCTGTGCTGAACCATCTTGTGGCATGCGCCGCTCTCTCGGAAGAGGAGAGGATTAAGTGGAGGCGTTTTCGAGACGTGGAGCAGCGGAAGGCCGACGCTGCGAAGGAGGCACGTCGCAATCTTGGCAAGAGAGCACGAAGAACAAGCAATGATAGCCCGGATACCGGCGACACAAGTGATTATGATACTCCTTCACCGGAAGCAGACAACAAGACGTTCCACCAAAAGATAGCAGCGATGTTTTACTCAGCAAACATCCCATTCCGCGCTATCGACAACCCATTTGTCCGAGCAGCCCTTTTACACGGTCGACCAGAGAATTCCACACTGCCAACACGCGCCTCTCTTTCAGGATCATTGCTGATGAAGTGAATGCCAAGGTGAGAGAGGAGATGATCGCTGTTTGGAGAGCCGAGACGATAATTGTATTGGAGAGCGATGGCTGGACTAATAACTCTGGTGAACACATCGTGAATGTCATTTTTAAGGGCAGTGTTGGAGGGTTTGGAAGAGGAAATGAGCATCAGAGGAGAACTTATCGAGGATGAAGCCGCTGTCGCCGATGTACTCGAGTTCAATCCCGAACTTGAGACTGAAAGTCAATCTCGCCGGCTTTCAGACAGCAGAATTTACGCAGACAATGATACAAGCTCCACGGCGTCTTTAGACGACAGTTTTTTTTTTTGAAAGCTCTACGCTAATAACGATGGTAGCCTTGCATTGACGTTTAACGAAAAGAATAAGCACCTTGACGATGCCAACAGCCTCGTGAATTGCTCGCCACGCTGGCCACGCCCGTGGCTAAAAAATAATAGAGGCTTTCAGAAGCACCGAAAAATGATATCACGTAGTTGAAAACACGTAGCGTCGATACCGCTTTTTGCTACGTGTTTTTAAAATGGATTTGCTGCTTCAGAACTACCGTTAAAGTAAAAACACGTAATAAAAAGCACGTATCTAGCAAGAGTGAATGTTCAACTCACAAAAGCAACTTCAACGTTGACACCCGCACCAAGGCACTCGATCTGATGAAGCGGTCCCGGTCTGCTGATGACGACGATGAAGACCTGCTACTCTGGCTGATGCGGCCAGCGTCCCTGCCGTACCGAGAGCGCACCCTTGTCCCAGAATTTCGCTTGAACATCCTCGCAATGTCTGACGAGGAAGCAAAGGACCAGTTTCGCTTCACTGTGGGTGTAACGGGTCACACAAACTGGTATGTTACATACCTGAGTGTGGTGCACACACGTAATGTGGCACACACAGCTGGCACGTCGCCGACGTGCTCAGAGCCAACCAATCGGGGCTCATGCATTTTTGTATAGGAGTAACTATAGGTGTCTTGTAGTTTGTATTGCAGACCAAACTAAAGCCCACCTATAATATATTCAGTCTAAAACTTACCTAATCTTGGTCAAGTGTCCCCTTAGACCAGGGACTGTGAACTGCTTGTTCACTTGGAGTTTGTATACTCCTGAGCACACTTCCTCTGTGCAAGGTGCTGTGTGACCCCGTCACAGTGGGGGAACTACAGCTACTTGCACGGCACCTGAAGCTTCCAGATGTCATTCGTACACAGGAGGGAGTACGCACTAACCCCGTCGAGGCGCTGGCCGTGTGCTTACGTCGCCTGGCATACCCACAGCGCTGGCTTGATATGGCTGGAATGTTCGGCAGGGCACCGGCGACTTTGTGCCACATTTTCTACTTCGTTGTCGAGTTCATCGACAATAATCTAGGAGATTTGATTTACTGCGATGAAGAGCGAATTGTCAGCAACTTGGATCGATACTGTGCGGCGATATCTGCCAAGGAGCCAGCCGGGATCGAAGGCGTTTGGGGCTTTATCGACGGCACTGTTCGTCCAATTTGTCGGCCAAGCAAGGGTCAACAAGCTATGTACAATGGTCACAAGAGAGTTCACGCACTCAAGTTCCAGACTGTTGTCACCCCGGGTGGGCTTATCTCGCATCTTTTTGGCCCCGTTGTTGGCTGTCGCCATGATTTGTTCATGTTGAACGAGAGCGGATTCAAGGACGTACTCGAGAACAACTCGAATTTCCACAACAAGCTGATCTATGGTGACCCAGCGTACGGATGTACGAACGTGTTTGCTGTCCGTACAAATGCTGCCGTGTTGACGCTCCCAAACTAGAACTGAATAATGCGATGAGTGCTATTAGAGTGTCGGTTGAGTGGTCATATGGAGAAGTAACCAAATACTTTTCGTTCCTCGACTACAAGCGCCATCAACGAAATCGCAACAACACCAACCGCCACGCTCTACAAGCTGGAGTTCTATTTACGAACTGCATCACAATTGCTCGTGGAGGAAACAACAACTCAAGATATTTTTCGTGCAAGCCACCAACATTCGACGAGTATTTTGGCTCTTATCACAATGCAGATCAGTAGTAGTCACTCCACGCGTAAGGATTTTTTATTAGTAAAGACCAGAATCACGGCAATAAATCAACTTAAAAAAAAACTTAAACCAGCGCTTGCGTAATGATATCCTTGGAGGGTTTCTGGGCATCAAGTTGAAGTTTCAGAAGAGCAAGCTCCTCTTTTCGCAGCTCCATGTAAGCTCGCCGTAGCTCAACCTCTTCACTCCATTTTTTATCACTCCTATCAGCTTCAGCTTTGCGAAAATCGAACTCTTTCTTCCGTCGCAACTCTTCTTTCTCCGCCTTTACTCGCTTAAAAGCGAGCTCTTGTTGCAGCAACTCGTATTCATCTTTATGACGTTTGCGCTGTCTCTCAATGAACTCGACTGTTGCTGCGTTGACTTGGGCAGTCGTGACACCACTACCGGATTTAGTTGAGCCAGTCGATGACCGATTTACTGATTCTTCTCCGTCTAACGACGATTCATCCGAAATCATGCCACTCTCCTCACAATCACTGTTTTCATCTTGCATTGACTGGGTTCGCTGGCAACGACGGTTTAGTGCTTGGTGTCGAAGCCTTTCACCTGCTGATTCAAGCCGATCCGACTTATCTTGGGCTGCTTTCTTCTTTTTCGTTTTTTTCATCTTGAAGATCACGCATAGCATCAGTGATGTCTTGAAGTAGTTGCTTGTGCTCGGTGTACTCCTCCGCCACCCCCGACTTCTTGCGATATTCACTGTCTGTCGTTTTGAACTCCTTGACGAGAAGAAGGAAAATGCTCCTTGATAGTTCTCAGGCTCAATTCCTCTCCCAAATGCTCGTTAAAATTGTCTGCCACGTCTTGGTAACGAGTGGTAACCGATCCGTGCTTTGCGGCGTAAGGCTGAACGTTCAAAATCTCCTTAAGCATTGCCAAGTCATCTTCAGCCATAAAATGAAACTTCTTGCGTTTGCTGGTCTGCTTGTCATTTTATTTGGCATCATCGCTGCTGCCGTCAGCGCTATCATCTTCATTAACGTGTGTGGTTCCGTCGATTGAGTGGTCAGACTGGGAGATGCAGCTTTCCCCGTCTCGTGTGTCCTTTTGTAGCTCGCGGTGACGTGTTGTTTCCTCCAGGCTGGTGTTGGCTTGCTTGACTGGTGTTGTGCTGGTCCTCTTCTACGAGGACTTACCGACAGACGACTTCTTCCCGGCATTGACCTTCTTGGAAGTATTAGCGCTCCGCTTGACACCCTTTTCACCTTGCTTCGTGTGATCACCAGCCTTCGCCTGCTTGGACTTCTTCTTGTTGCTGTTTTGAGCGCTGACCTTCTTTTTACCCTTGCTACGCTTTCGCGCGGCCTTGCCGTGCGCTCTAGCGCCGTCAGTGGGTTGTTTACCGCTCGTAGAGGCCACAGAAGAAGCCCCCAATGTGGTCAACTGCGTCGGCAAGCCAAGGGCGATGACGCAGCTGTGCGAGCACACTCGGATAGAGAGTTCTCCTTCGTAGATGGCGTTAGAGCATATGTGATGGACCTTCTTAGAGCTGGATGAACACTTGGTCGCGTCTACGTCGTCCTCGCCCGTGAAAGCGCAGTCTGAGAATGAGCATTTGCCTCGCATCGGCAGGAATTGCAGCTCGGTCGTTTGCGTTGCTTTGGAATCTGAAGGACGGTAAGAGAGCCCTCAGTTACCGCTCGACGGAAGCCAAAAACACGTACGTCGCGCTAAAAATCTCAGAGTGGACCACACTACGTATTTTTCAACACCGATTTTTCAAAAAACGGTGCTTCTGAAAACCTCTAATCTTTACAGTAGAATCTCTACGAATGGGTTAATTAGTCGCGCGACGTAAGTGCACTAGCGCGGTGCACAAAAACTATTTTGCACTTTACCGTCACTATTCAACCCTACTAGGAACGCTGCATGCATGGCCTACAAGCAGAACTTCTGCGGCGGCAGAAGTCATTCATGAGCTCGCTGTTCTCCGGCAATGAGGACGACGAACTCCTTCGTATACCTCTCCTTCGATGTAAGACTAATCGCGGCGGTCGGGGCCAACAGAATTTTAGGTCGGACTTCGGCCGCCAAAATGCATTGATATTTTTGTATGCTGGAAACTCTTAGTTTCGCTCTGATCGCTTCAGCCGCCAGAGCGCTTCTTGACTTTGTATGCAATACTCAAATCAAGTCAGCCGGCCTTACCAGCAATAATATGAGTCAGGGTAATTCATCAGCAGAGCAAGCCATGGACCGCGTGGCTCCGGCGTTTGTGGGCGATGGGAATTATAGTGGCGACGGCGGGGAATTGCTGCAGCGACTATGGTGGGTACTGGGGTCTATTGTGCTTGTTGCGATTCATGCAGGACGATTCATCCGTGACTTGCCGTAGGGAGTTTGCGTCGTGGAAGATGATCCGGAACTGCCCTGGGCGATACGTCATCAAGCACAAGAAGCAGTCGCCCTTCTTAATTGACGGAGTGCCAATTACTGCAATTGACACCGCAGAGTTTGTCCAGAAAGCTCTTTCCAGGACAGAGAGTGACACGCCTTCTATCGTCGTGCACGACTTGGAGAGTCCTCAGTGTGTGGATCGAGTGAAAGTTGTGGTGTTTGGACATGAAGGGACTGGAGGGGGCGTCATCACGTACTGCAAGCAAGAAGCAGCTACAGGCCAGGAACAGGGACAAGTTGTCTATGTGCACACGCTCAATACGGCGTCAGGACTACGCAGAAAGCTACGAGGTCTTCAGATTGATCATATCCTCAAGTTGTAAAGCGAGAGATTCAGTGGGAAGAAGTGGAGAAACTTGTGGAACTCCTTCCTGCCAAATTGAGAGCGAAAGAGCAGTGTATTGATGTTATGAAGCGAGTGATCTACGAGCCACCGACAGCGAATACAGAAAATCAAAAGGAGACAATCTCTGTAATCTCCAGTGCAGAGCAGTCAGCGAACTCTACTCGGCAAAGCTGGCGGCCATGTACAGCGCCCACGAGCGTGAGAGTCCGTCGTCCATCTTGGCCTTCTGCAGTACGCCCAGCGAGCGCTGCTTGTCCACCATGGCGAAGTTCGTGTACAGCAGCGAGAGCCACGAGTTGCCCGTATCCTCGCGCGTCACGATGGTCTCCTTGCCCAGCACCTGCTCCCACTCCTCCTTGACGAACTGCTTGGTGCGCACGAACTCAGTGACAGCCGACACGGGGATCATCTGGATGCCGTGGATGCAGTGCTTCTCGGCGCTGAACCACGTGGCGTAGTCCACCTTGTTGTCGAAGAAGATGCCTGTGACTTTGTTGGGCCGGAAGTTGGCCGGGTGCACCTGGTTCGCGTCCTCGATCAGGAAGTACGTCTTGATGACGTGCGCGTTGACGCGGGTCATGAGTTTACCGACGGCCTCCATCGCAGCGTTGTTCGTGGCCTTGCCGTACATGTACATGCCGAAAGCGAAGTTGACGTCCTCGGACGTGCTCTCCTGGTCCTTGCCATCGGCGAACGGTGTGACGCCGTGCGAGTACGAGTGGCCGCGGAACCAGTCGAAGGAGCGGAAGCGCGCAAAGAACTTGTCGTTCGGGTCGAAGTTTGCGACGTCGCGCACCAGCAGGTCGACCATGGTGTTGAGCTTGGCGAGGTCGCTCCAGCTCGGGTCCAGGCGGTTGATGATGGCCGCCGTGTGCACCCAGTAGCCGTAGTGGAAGTGGTGGTCGTTGTACATGGTGTTGCCGAAGTCGGAGTTCAGGTCCTTGGTCTTGAAGCCCTGCGAGCTGACGATGCCGCCGTAGATCTGGTCGTACTGCAGCTTGTTGGTCCACGAGTTGCTCACGAACGGCGCCATGACACCGCGAAGTTTGTTCAGGCACGTACTCAGTAGACTCTTGTCTCCTCCAACGACGGCGGCATCGTTGGCAATCAAACACAGCGACGCGTACTTCTGAGCTGCTTTGCCGTTGAAGTAGTAGCTGCCGTCGAGCGGAATGGACCAGGCGCTATTGATGTCTTCGCGCAGGTGGTCGAGGATCCGCTGCTGCTGAACCAAGTTGGATGCGACCTTGCGAGTCGGGTAGAAGTCTTCGGGCACTTGCTGGATCTCCTTGATTTCCCACACGGGGTCGGACGAACCTCCTGGCGTCACAAACGCTTGGTATGCGCCGCGAGTTGTCGAGTACGCCACCATGCCGTCCACCTGACGGACCCCGCTAGTCGTGTCGATCGTCTCGGCTTGGTGCTTCATGGCGAAGTGAAGGAGACCGCCGGAGCAATCACCCAGCGTCTTCCACTTGAACGCGTACGAGCTGTCGTCACGGAGATCGACATCCGCTGCTTGCACGATGCAGGACTTGTGCTGGTCCAGAGTGCTCAGCCACGAATCATCGAGCACCAGCGCAACGCGGAGCACACCGTCGAACGCGCCCGTGCTCTTGAGGGCGGTGTTGCCGTCGGCCGTCAGAGTGATCTCCTTCTCGCTGCGACCGTCGCTCGACAGCGCGTAGACGACCCACTTCTGACCGGAGTTGTAGACGATCTCGAACTTGGAGCCACGCACTTGACCACCGAGCGGCTGGCCGTTGACGCTGGAGATGGCCGCACTAGACACCAGTCGCGGAGTGAGACCCGAGTACTTCATGGACGTGTAGACCATACCGGAGACCAAGTCTGACACCATGCTACCGCTGGACGAGCTGGCAGCAAACTTGACGGTCACGCCCTGGTCGGCCCAGTCCACGACTTGGAAGTTCGGCTTCTGCCACACGACCTCCTCGGCCGAAAAGAGGAACTCGCGAACCATGCCGTGCGCGTAGTACTTGATGGCGCCGTTGTTGCCGGAACTGCCACCGCTGAAGCGACTACGATACGGGTAGCTGACGGACATGCCGAACGGAGCCGTGTCGGCAACCATTTGCAGCGAGTACGGATTGGACCAGATGGGCTGGATGGCGGTGTTGGCGTCGTGTGCGATGATGTTGCCCCACCAATTGTTGGTTGGGATGGCGCGGTTCTTGATGACGGAGGGGTCGAGATACTTGGGCGGACAGAATCCCATCATGGCGTCCGTGTGCTCGACGAGGTAGCTTGGTGGTTCGAGAGCTCGGAATCCGGACGCCGACGCACCATCACCGGCGTTGGGAATGGATGGAGTCTCCGGCGTCGACGAGTTGGCCTCAGCAGCATTTTCTGTCTCTGGAGCAGTGCTGTTCAGCTCAGGTGTGAGCGTAGGTGCCACGATAGTCGAGTCGGGATCGAAGTTGGCACTGCTGTTGCCATTGAGACCTTGACCGGCAACTTCAGATAGCTGTAAAGCTGCTGCAAGCCCAATAACAGCGGACACGAAGATTTTCATGGTCGTTGAAGTTGTAGTCGTCGTGGTTTGCTTGGGTCGGGGTAAGGCGTCGAAATGACAAGTGAGGTTTGAAGAGCTTAACGCGGCGTTGCAGGTTTGCTTCGTAGCAGCAGATATCGAGCAGATCTCCATGGCTTGAGCAGGCCTTCCCTTGGTCTGGTATATTCTGGTTGAGCTATCGGTGCCAGTCGTACGTCAACGCTGCTGTCAGTGCTTGACCACCTGTGGTTCCCACGTACTTGAACACAACTTGTTATCAGGTCAATAGCACAAAATTGATGCAGAAGTTGAGGTTGTTGGTATTTGGCAGCTCTCGTATGTGGTACGCTTGTCCATTCTGATTCCGACATACGTGCAAAAGACCACAAGTGTGCTATTGAATTCATGGCGATCGTCGGCGTGCAACAAACTCAACGGCGGGTCTCAGATCACGACTGGTTCAAATTGAACTTGCGTTCTTCCTGCACACATCGCAAAGCTTGTGTCGTCGTACTATTGCCATCAATGCCTGGACATGAAGCTTCAAGCAGTTGCTTAGCTGAGTATAAGCAAGATTGGCCATCGATCCACGTTTCCAACTTAGCTCTGTCCGCGCATTTCTGCTAATGTTTGCTGGAAAGTTTGCATCGACTTTTGAGCTTGGAGTACTGCATGCTTATCTCGGTAGCTTGCCAGCTTCTCCATCTTACGAGATCGATCAGCTGTCCACTTCTTGTATAGGGAACTTTGGGCTTCATGAGCTGGTTGGAAATTCCGAACAGAATGTTGAATGTCACTACTGAAAAACTCTTCAGGCGCTGAGTCTCCATGATGCCAACGTTTCTGAAATGTGTTCGTTGAACCCTCTTCAGCTTGAGCTATAAGCTGGTTTACTAGCGCAGTAGAGTCAAAAATTGTGGGTTCCTGGTTACTTTTGGGCTCCTCAAAACCCACACGATCGCCGTGTGAGGACAAATGTCCTGCTGGGGATAGAAGCTCCTGCAGTTTAGCTCTAGATTCGCTCATTGCCGCATCCATCTCTGATGATCTCGCTGCAAATTGCTTCTGCAGCTGTCGCAACTCTTCTTCCTCTTCCTCCAGCGTTTTTCCACTGGAACTGCAAATCTCCATTTCCTTCAGTGCGGCTCTGTTGGTTCAAGAAGCACGTGCAGAGAAGTCACGTTAGTAAGCAACCACATTCGACTATATCACCAAGCAACGACATACCTTGTAGACGCTAACTGCTCTTGAATATCGCGTGTCATCCGCTGCTTCATAGCCTCTAACGCAGCAACATTTGATGTTCTAGGCAGAACCTCTGGAGTGCTTGGCGATTTTTCTTCTGCTGGCACTGTTTCAATTGCGGCATTTGCTCGGATTGCGTGCTTGGACATAAACTTCGTTACGTGCTGTAGACTGCTATTCACGATGTTGCTGGCAGGCTTTCCATCGGAGGAGGACTGAAAACCATGGTACTCTTCTTGGTTGTCCGGAACTGTTTTTCCGCCGCTGAAATCACCCATTTTAAACTTTTCCACGCGCGCTTGAGCTTCAGCTGCTACACGATGCATTTTTTCGTATTCTGCTTGGAGTTTAGCGAGGGCTTTCTCTCCAGCGTGAAGCTGGTTCTCGAAGACAACTAGTTTCTCTTCCAGCGCACTCTTTTGTCTGCACACAAGAGAAGAGTTACACACTACGAAAAACAAACAATTCGAGTCAACCTCGTTACCTTTGAATATCTGTAGCGTTCGCGACATGGCAAGCCAGCTCGCAACGACACTTTCGGAGGTCTGAACGAAGTTCAGCACATAGTTTTTCTGTCTCCGTACGCCCCACACGTAGAGCTGTAATCTCTTCCTCTAACTGTAACCACACATTTAAGTTAGCAAAAGCGGCCGCAGGTGTGAACGACGAAGGGCCCACCTCGATACGCTCTTTCTCGAACTGTGTTTTATGCAATCGAAGAAGTTCCTGGCCAGCCCGTACTTCGACCTCAAGAATTTTCACTTGCGTCTTTGACTGTGCTTCGAGGAAATCGAGGAATTCTGCATTCGTTGTAGTGTTGATCATGGATATGTCTGACAAGTCACCATGCTTGGCACCAGCCAGTACAAGACAATCGGCCACCAAGTCAAGAATCTGATTGTGCAGCTGAAGCACTGCACGCTCGAACTCAGTTGAAAGCTTCGCCATTGATAATGCTGCAGTTGACGTGCTAAGGATCTGTCACACAACCGAAAGGCAAACCATAAAATACACTTAGTTCATAACTCTTGATAGCAGCCCATTCATTGCCAAAGAAAACAAGGTCACCTTATCCATATCCAGCAACTTGCTTTGCAGAGCATCCATGACAATCGCATTATCTGCTGAGTTGAGAGGTTCATCTTGGTCCGTTGGCAGATCGATACTTTTCATCGAAGACTCCAACGAATTGAGCGAATGTCGTATTGGGTCTGGTCCGTTCACTCTGTCAAGATAGTTTTCAACCACAGTATGTTTAACCTGGATTGGTTCAACGGAGTTAATCAAACACTTTCCTTGGCTTCTGCCAGCAGATACAGCCGACAATGTATCCAACGGCAGATTTTCCAAACTGCTTTCTGTCTCTGGTGGAAGTTGTTGACTACCAGTTCGCCTCTCGTTTGTCGGTGGAAAATCACCGACGTTATCGTGGTCATCATCCTGCTCTTTAGCCACAGGGACGATATCCTGAGCTATAGTCTTGGTCTCGCTGTCAGTACATAAACAACCATCCGCCAGTTTACTCTCCAAGTCACCTCCAATTTCAGTAGCCGGCGTGTCTTGCTCTGCTTGTACAGGTGTGACCGCGACGTTCGGACTCCTGAATTCGCTCAATCTCTGGCTATTATCATTTTCTTGCATGCTAAAACCAACATCAGCATCATTGCTGTCGGTAGTAACTTGTAGATCATTCGAACTGGTTGAAGACAGAACCGTGCTGTCGTCGAAATGCAAATCTGTCGCCAACATAACTGATGAATCTTCAGGTGGTTGCTGTTCATCGTCCTCGATGTCTTCAACTATAATGGAGTCATCCAGCACTTTTGGTTCTGGTTCGTGCACAACAGGCGAATGTTTCGGTGCTAGACTGGATGGTATTTCACGTTGTTGTACGGCCGAGGTCCCCTGTTGTAACAGCGTCACCGCTTGCTTTGTAGGAAGGTTGTCCTTCGCGTCACGATTGAGATGGAAATCACTGGAGATACTTTTGACGCTCCGTGGAGAATACTCACGACGCTTCTCGCTTTGCCTTGGTTTGCGTCGACGAACGCGAACAAATGGAATCGAAGCACGCTCAGCTTCCTTAGCGCTTGCAGCACTCATGTAAGAGATAATTGCTCTGCAAATGCAAACAAAGTATGAGTATCAGTATATCGTCCATGCAGCATTTATTGTATGAGTACCTGTTGCCTTGGTCATTGATGCCGAGATTCTCGATCTCTCCAAACTTGGCAAATATTTCCTTTTCATGCAATGTTAGTCTCCTGATCACAGATAGTTTATCCCCTCGCCACCTTACCTCCAATTTCTCAGGCGTAAAGGTTGATTCTCCTGCATCCCACGTAACCTGAACGAAGTGGAGCTGCTTTAATGATAATGGGGCAAAACTCGAGTCTAGCGGGTCAATCAATGGAGCCGGTGCAAGTTCGGGAATGGCTGGAATGTTCATTTCGGTTGCGCAGTCGTAGGGAAGTGATGCGGCCTGTCGAATAAAGAATTCAGCTATACATTTTCTTTGACGCATCATGGTCTCTGTAAAGCACACACAGGCCACCGTTTAGTGCTGTACTGAACATTCTGAAAGCTTAGCACAATCGTACTCGAACTCAGGATGGTCTTGTCTTCAGTAGGCCGAATTAATGCGATACCAACGTGCAGCGCGAGATTCGTCACACTCATCCGACTTTGACTGTTTGAAGAAACCTAATACGAATTCCTAAGCACGAAAACCCCGCTTAAAGCTGCATCGGAAATGCATACGTACATGGTTCAAATGTCCAAGAAACACTTGCAGAAAGTCTCTTGTGGTCGAACGAATCTGCTTGAAAATTTCCGTTATCTTGCGTTCTGCTGCTTCATCGATGCGGCCGCTACCCACAGCTTCGAGCAGTGCTTCACTGGTGTCAACAGATATCATTGGTGTGTACAGGTTGCTGAGTATCTGCCAAAACAATGCCATAAGATTGTTATCCTGACACTGGTAGGAAAAAAGATTTAACTTTCTACCAACCTCTTTGACAGCACTGGCAATGGAGTGAGGGTTGTACGCTGTCAAATCTGGTAGCTTCTGATCATGAAAGAAACTAAGTAGATCCTTGAACTCCACGCCAACGCCAGGTTTGCTGTAAAGTCCTTCTTCTTCGAAATGGTTATCGTCGAGGAACTCGATCACGCGAGTTAGTGTGGTGAGCATCGCAAGCGGAATTGAAACTTTGGACACAGCATATTTGGTGGTAGTATGACTGCTGGGAGTACTATTTGCCTTGCGGAAAGCAGCCCTCGGTGACAGGAGCGAACTTGCCGCCATAGTTTTAATCCACGAACGAGGCTTCATATTGCACTCTCCGAGCGCAGCAACAGCAACTGCCGACGCTTTAGTGAACGAAATCCTAAAAACACTTTTACCGAGATGTGCTGCGTCATGGTCAAGCTGAAGTAGTATACGAATGATATTCATTGAAGCCGCATGCTTGTGTCTATTTACTTGGAGCCGCCATCAGTAAGTTCACCCACTGCAAGAAGCTCCAGGTCTCCGCGCAATTGTCGGAGAGTTTGTGCATCATCATCATCACCACTGTACTTCTGCTCCACACCGACCAGCAGATTGCCCACGTGGCTCTGGTGACGTCTGAAGGCCCCAGCCAAGCTCGACGTCCGCACAAGTGCTTGAAGGACGCGCAATCGAGTCGCAGTCACTACCTGCTGTTGCACCGCCAGAAGCTCATTTAAGAAGGCAGCAAACACGTTCGTTTCGCCGAGAACCAGCGTTGATACGCAGGAGTCCACGAGTAATCGTTCTTGTTCGCGAGCGTCGATCTCCTCCGGTGTTGTCGACTGTTCGGACGACGAGGACACAGCGAAGTTCACCATAACCTTCACAGCCAAGCTCACTAACTCTCGTTCCATTTCGGAAGGAATATCCGAGCGTTGATTGTGCGTCTCAACACTCCGAGTAGAAGCTGACAACACGCACGTTCGGTAAAGCAGCACCAGTGTGTGGAGTTCCACCGAGTTCATCTCCTCACGAGCTTGGGCCTTCGCAAGCGTAGGCGCCAAGATTTTTGGCAGCGAACTGCCCAAGTTCATCGCAACAAACGTATGGCACACGTGGTCGACGAGATGCAACTGCTGCCGCTGGTGGTGGGCATTCGCTTCAACAGGGGCGAGAGCAGTACTGACCAGGAAACTCACAATGTGAGCGAGATCCACAGCATCCCTCCGCTGGAACACAATATCCACAAGAAAGCTTTTAGCTTCGCTATAGATGCGTGGACTCTTGCAGCAACTGGCAAGAGCGCGCAGTAGGGACACAGGGTAGCGGGGCAAGTGATACACAAGAGCCACGAAAGCCAACTGATCTGCCGCGCCCAGAGCATCGAAACGCGTTCTTGCCATCATCCTTTGCTTTTCATCTTCGGACATCGAAGGAGCTGGAACGGTTGCCAAGTTGAAGAATGCCGACAGGTTCGTAAGCACGCCGTCCATTTGGTCACCACTTGCAAACTCAGTAGGGAGCTGCTTGAGGACAGAGATCAACGACAGCAAGCTGCGTCTGCCAAGATCCATGTGCTGGGGATCAAGTTGGCCCAACAAGTTTGCGAGCATGCACACCACCCATTTCATAACCATCGGCCACGGCAACTTTTGGCTCTGACGCTGCTGTCCACGTAGCGCGATCTCAAGCTGTCCAACGGCGAAGGTTGTGCAGCTGCGGAAGCTCACCGACTTAGGCGTGCAGAGCACGTAAAATTCGGTGACTGCATCAAGCAAGAGGCTGCGCTCATCCACTGTTATTTCTGAAGACTTGGAAGGTTCAGAACGTTTTGATGTAGACGCCAAGATGAGCGTCACAACCTCCAGGAGTGGCTGGAGAACGTTCTGCATACTCGCAACTGCGCGAAGTTCCGCTGTCTCCTTGTATTTCACAAGTGTAGTAACAACGTAAGCGCACACACGTTGTTCCAGCGATTCGCTTTGCTCCTCGCCCTTGCCGGAATCACGCATCAAGGCAGGAAGGCGCAGGTACTCGCAGGCCAACTTGGCGAGCGCAGCATTCATACCATGCCATCTTGAAAGAGCACCCTGGCTGTCAGATGCAGCAGCAAGTGTCGCACTCGCGCTCGGCAGCATCGGGAAGCTCTCAGGTGCCAGTAGCTCTTCGCGCAGTTTAAGAGCTGCATGAAAGAACTCGTTCTTCTTCGTGTCTTCCGCTAAATCAACATTCAGCAAATCCGTATTGGCGCCAACCACAGCGGTCGAGCACTCGACAATGTACTTCATGTGCTCCACGTGAACGTCTGACAGCGCATCCGTGCTGCCCTCAAGAGACTCCAGCCACAAATCCAACAGTGCAGGCAGCAACGCACGCACTTTCTCCTGCCACGAGGCCGACACTTTCTCTCCGGCGCTAGTAGTTGCGGACGCAGCAGCAAACATGCCGCTATCAACCATCCGAGGGGCAGGATACAGCAAAAGTGCCTTGGTCGTCGGCACGTTCGCAGAGCGTACCCCAGCAGGCCCGTTCACGTCTCCCACCTGTGTACTCACCGACTGCAGCAGCTTGTGCAGCACTTTGAGCGCCGCGAAACGCAGCGCCAACGCCCCCGACGGGGCCTTTGGTTTCTTACTCTTCTTCTGATTGTTCTTCTGACTCTTCCGTCCATTGGCCGCCTTCTTGGAGGCCGCACCGTCGTTGCCCAGCAGCAGGTCGTACGTGTTCATCATCCGGATGCCCTGCGTCTGCGCGGCGCAGATCAAGTCCCTGAAGTTCTCCAGCAGTCTGGCCAGCGCCTCCCTGCCTGCGTCTTCCCGTAAGAGCTCGGGCGCTTCGTCCACCAACTCTCCAATGGCTTTGAGTGCGTCCTGCCGCACGCCCACTTGCAAATGGGTCAGCCCACTGCAGAAGTACGTGGCCACGAGCATTGCAAAGGGGGCCAATACACTGCGCAGCACTGGGAGCATGGCCTTCCACGCCTGCACCGCGGCCTCTCGCACCACGGCCTCCTCGTCCAGTAACGTGGGCAGGAAGCGCTCCAGCAGCACGGACGCGTTGGCCCGCAGGTTGGCCGCCGTCTCCTGCGTGGCCAGCTCCTTGAGCCCCTGCAGAGCGCGCTGGCGGACGTGCGCATTGTAGTGGCCCGTCTGTTGCAGCAGCTCCGGCAGCGCCTGGCGTCGGTGCGTGAGCTGCGCGGCGCCCGCTTTGTCCTGCAGCAGCGACTGCTCCAGCAGGTTGATGCGGCGGGACGTGATGCCCACGGACGTGACGTTGGCGGCGGGCGCGGCGCGGCGACCCACTTTGCGCTTGGGCCGCTTGAAGTCCGCCGGCTTCTTCTTGCTCTTGGTGGCCACGGCGGCGCGGGCCATGGTTGGCAATGCGGCAATGGGCGAATGGCGCGATAGTATGGTTTCCGAAAGATTTGATTGGTGGACGGAGGGGTACAGTGTACCATGTAGCCATAACCACTTCAACTTGCAAACGGAGTATTCACGGTTAGTTGGGGTTATACTTTACTTGTAGCTGTAGGTACAAGTGGAGTGAAGATTGTCGCCTAGACGGAGCTCTACGCACAAACCTCGCCGGCCGCGTTGGCCATGTCCAGGACCCAGTAGTGCTTGTACAGCTTGGTCTTGTCGTACGCGTAACCCGGGCCAATGAACTTGAAGTCGCTGTACAAATACGCGCTCGACGACTTGATCCACGTGGCAACCACAGCATCTGCGCTGGCTTGGCCGCCAGCGGCCAGTTCAGCGGACTCAGCAGTCTTGATGCCCTGCGCGGCGTACCGAGAGGTCGGAGTTGAGCCGTCCGAGCCCCTGGTGCTGACCTTGTTGTTCTTGGCGTTGTCCGTGGCCAGCACCTGCGCTGCCTTCGACAGCTTCGTGTTGATGCACACGGCCTTGAGACCGTTCTCAGCTCGCTTGGCGTTCACGGCGTTCAGGAGCTTCGTGCTGAAGTCGGTGACTTGCGGCTCACGGGCGATGTGGCCTTCCTCAACAACAGATTCAGCGTTGGTCAGACCAACGAACGTCACGACAGCAAACGCGATAAGTGTCTTGATGTTCATGGTTTTAGTGAAGCTTGGCTCTTGTCTTTTAGAGAAGCGGTTGTTGGAGTTGTGGTGCAAATTGGAAAGTGAGATTCAGGGGATCTCGCCTGAAGAGCTCGCCTTCACGAGCTCTTTCCTACATGCACGGAACGCGAAGAGAGACGCGCTCTGTCGATCTCGCAAAGCCCATGATTGCCAGAAAAGGTAGGCAATACTGTGTCAAATGATGGGAGCGCTCCCTATGTAATGCCAAAAATTTTCTGATGAAAGGTAAAACACCGAGAGTAACGTTGAAGCTCAGCCAAGACAACCAATGACGTATATTTCTACCTCGTGTAAACTATGCTGGAGCACGTCTGTGTCCAAGGCTTTACTAACGTTACTCGTACGTGTACAATTTGTTTACTTTCGTCTTGAGTTTTGAGTTTTGAGATGCAAGAGTTCGCTGATACCTGTACGTGAAATTGGATATCCAACGACACTGGTCCACATCGCAGGCATCTCGATCGGAGATTCGCCTTTGAGTACTGCTGTTATTCTTGCTTTTTGCTATTAATACTCGCACTCGTTCCAAATCACTCGATTTGGTTACTCTGTGCTGCTGCCGGGCGCTCAGTCTCGTTCCCAGTAACACGTGACCCAGTCCAGAGTTCACGAAATGAAGCGCTTCGAGGCTCAATTAGAAGTGGCCTGCACCATGTACTTGTGTTGGAGGTCACAAATATGATCTTGTACCTGTACCCGCGCTCAAATACCAAACGCATCCACTGACCTCTCCGTCGTGCAGTGTAGACTCCATTGGGCATGCGTCCACATTAAGCGGGTAGAGTGTCCACTGGCTGACAGACTGTCACGCGAAAGGTCGTAAGATCTGCATACGGTAAGTATCTGTTCGAACAGGAGAGGACGCACTCGGTTTGACTAATCTACTCGACGAGAGCTTGCAGTGACTTGCTGCTGGCAGCCCCCACGCTGCCATCACGATCGCTTAAGCGAGAAGTGCCGGGGAAACCACGGCTCAATCTGGACTGCATGGGCATGTAGCTGAAACAGCGTCGATGGATACACTGGGATGGGTCAGAGGAGAAAGCAATACGCTAGAAGGAACTTCGACTTGTCATTTTTGGTCATGGCTGCTAGAACAATGTGCTAGGCTATCATGGCACTGCTGCTTTAAAAGGTAACTGACGACGTGGCCTTGACCCAGTTCGATCGTACTCGCCCTACGCACAAACCTCGCCGGCCGCGTTGGCCATGTCGAGCACCCAGTAGTGCTTGTACAGTTTGGTGCTGTCGTACGCGTAGCCCGGGCCGATGAACTTGAGATCGCTGTACAGGTACGCGCCGGCGGACTTGATCCACGTGGCCACCACGGCGTCCACCGAGGTCTGGCCCGCGGCGACCAGCTCCGCCGACTTGGTCGTTTTGAGTTGCTGCGCGGTGTAGCGCACCGTGGGCGTCGACCCGTCCGAGCCGCGCGTGTTCACGAAGCTGTTCTTAGCCATGTCGTTCGCCAAGACCTGCGCCGCCTTCATGAGCTTCGTGTTGATACAGACGGCCTTGAGACCCTTCTCGGCGCGCTTGGCGTTGATTGCGACGGCCAGCTTCGAGCTGAAGTTGACGACCTGCAGCTCCCGCGCCGCGGCGTCGGCTTCTTGAACGGCAGCTTCACCGTTGACGACACCTACGAGCGCCAGAAGAGCAAACGTGAAGAGGCCCTTGATGTTCATATCGTCGGTGGTTGGTGATCCTTCGGTGTGAGGAGGAGGAGAGGTGGTTGGAATTGCGCTGCAATTTGGAAAGTGAGCAGAGGCGTTGGCGGTGCTAGGAGCAACTCGAAACTTCGCCACGCGCTATCTTTTCAGAATCTAACAATGCTCGTTTTGAGTTGGAGCTGAGAAGGTGTGACAGGATCAATCAAGCACCGATTTTTCAACGAAACGCTTTCGCTGGTTGAGCTCATATCGCACAGATCATTTGATTGTGTTCCAGCCAAAGCTCCGTTACAATGCACTAGCGCGCGCTGTTTGCTTGTTGGATATTCTCTTTCTATGGATCACACAGGTAAGATTCGTTGCGCACACAGACGTTGAGTATCTTGCTCTGTCACTGAAGTCCTCAGATTGTTAGCGCTGCTTACCGTACTGTATTAGTAAGCGACAGTCTCAGACTCAGCGATCGCACAATGCCGAAACATCAAACGGCTTCAGCTCGAAAAAAGATGGCATGCCCTTCGAATGGCTCGAATCGCCTGTCGTATCGGCTGGTACCGGTACATGCATAATGTTTGCGATCCTATCAATCGCAAGTCGAACGCTTTACACGCGATATTCAGGATACACGACCGAGCTGGTCAACAGTTGCAGAAGCAGGAATTTTCGCACACGCCCGAGTCCGTTGCGCTATACACGCGCGTGTTGGTGCGACTGATGCTGCTATTATACAGAGTCTGCATTCCAGTACCAGTAGCACTGGCTCCGAGTGCGAGTTGCAAGTTGCGGCGCTCTCGATTACGCCCACCACAGTTTTGCTGTTCGGGCCGGTCGTTTCGAGATCAAATACCCCCCTTGCCCACTTCCAGCCACGGACCACGCGGGCTATAGCTTGTTCGCATTGACCAAGAATTCACCGATGCATGGGGGTTTCTTGTCCGTTGTTGCCAAGCCAAGTCTCGTATGAAGTCATCGTCGGAACCGCGTGAGAGTTCCCAGTGCAGCTCTGCCAACGGAAAGATAGCGCGTGGCGAAGTTTCGAGTTGCTCCTAGCACCGCCAACGCCTCTGCTCACTTTCCAAATTGCAGCGCAATTCCAACCACCTCTCCTCCTCCTCACACCGAAGGATCACCAACCACCGACGATATGAACATCAAGGGCCTCTTCACGTTTGCTCTTCTGGCGCTCGTAGGTGTCGTCAACGGTGAAGCTGCCGTTCAAGAAGCCGACGCCGCGGCGCGGGAGCTGCAGGTCGTCAACTTCAGCTCGAAGCTGGCCGTCGCAATCAACGCCAAGCGCGCCGAGAAGGGTCTCAAGGCCGTCTGTATCAACACGAAGCTCATGAAGGCGGCGCAGGTCTTGGCGAACGACATGGCTAAGAACAGCTTCGTGAACACGCGCGGCTCGGACGGGTCGACGCCCACGGTGCGCTACACCGCGCAGCAACTCAAAACGACCAAGTCGGCGGAGCTGGTCGCCGCGGGCCAGACCTCGGTGGACGCCGTGGTGGCCACGTGGATCAAGTCCGCCGGCGCGTACCTGTACAGCGATCTCAAGTTCATCGGCCCGGGCTACGCGTACGACAGCACCAAACTGTACAAGCACTACTGGGTGCTCGACATGGCCAACGCGGCCGGCGAGGTTTGTGCGTAGGGCGAGTACGATCGAACTGGGTCAAGGCCACGTCGTCAGTTACCTTTTAAAGCAGCAGTGCCATGATAGCCTAGCACATTGTTCTAGCAGCCATGACCAAAAATGACAAGTCGAAGTTCCTTCTAGCGTATTGCTTTCTCCTCTGACCCATCCCAGTGTATCCATCGACGCTGTTTCAGCTACATGCCCATGCAGTCCAGATTGAGCCGTGGTTTCCCCGGCACTTCTCGCTTAAGCGATCGTGATGGCAGCGTGGGGGCTGCCAGCAGCAAGTCACTGCAAGCTCTCGTCGAGTAGATTAGTCAAACCGAGTGCGTCCTCTCCTGTTCGAACAGATACTTACCGTATGCAGATCTTACGACCTTTCGCGTGACAGTCTGTCAGCCAGTGGACACTCTACCCGCTTAATGTGGACGCATGCCCAATGGAGTCTACACTGCACCAGCGAGAGAACTTGAGCGCGGGCATAAGGGCATGCATGTATTGTGGCGGATGCTAATGTTGGTGCGTTGCAAAGAGCATGTTGGCGAGCCGCCAATGGCGGCTAACCTTTGACCAAGCCTCGGTTCGTGACATATTTTCTTGAAGACTGGGTGCGGCGGGTCACTGCTGGCAACAAGTTGTTGCCGCTAACCGGAGGCCTGATTTACTCGTCAGCTACAGCAGTCCATACATTGAGCCAATTGCAATGCAATTTGCATGGCAAGCAAATCCGGGTTGCCTTGAAGCTGGTTGAGTAGGACGTACGCAATTGAGTCGGAGTCTCAACCTGGCGCTTACACAGGAAAGGCTCCGATGGGAAATTGGAATTTTTCAAGCGCAAGATCACGTTACGATCGTGGCTCGCGACTTCGATGGGAGCACCAAAGCCTTTCGCTCGCAAAATGCGCTTGCTCCACCTTCCACGCCTCAAAACTACACAGCATTCACGTGGACGCATGACTTTTTCAATCCTCGTTGCATGCAGATTGAGTCCTTGCGTGCCGAGTAGCGGAGCGGCATCAGCATGCCGTCAACCTGATTTATGGGAGCTCATACATTTGCATTTCTACTGGATCATGGGCTTTGCAGGGGGAAACCAGGTTCGGTGATTCTCACCTAGGCCAGACTGCTTTTTAGTCTAAAGACTGACCACCAAAGGATCCTATCGCCTCACCCAGCACTCACTTCGCAATTTGCTACGCGTCCGTGACAACCTCCTCTCCAAGCATCGCTCCAAGGCCTTCCAATCATGAACATCACGGGTCTTTTCGTCTTTGCTGCCGTCGCCCTCGTCGGCATGACCACCGCTGAGCCTGACCACGCCGCCCGCGAGCTGCAGGTCGCCGACTTCAGCAAGCAACTGCTCAACGCTGTGAACGCCAAGCGCGCCGAGAAGGGCCTCGCCGCTGTCTGCATCAACTCGAAGCTGGCGCAGGCCGCCCAGGTGCTCGCCTCCGACAACGCCAAGAACAACAAGGTGAGCACCAAGGGCCCGGACGGCTCGACGCCGACTACGCGCTACGACGATGCGGGCATCGAGACCGCTCAGTCTGCCGAGCTCGTGGCTGCGGGTCAGGCCAGCATCAACGCTGTCATGAAGACGTGGGGCTCCAACGCGTACCTCTACAGCGACTTCAAGTTCATTGGTCCTGGCTACGCGTACGACAAGTCCAAGCAGTACAAGCACTACTGGGTGCTGGACTTCGCCAACGCCGACGGCGAGTCCTGCGCGTAGAGAGCTGTTCAGCCTTCTGACAGCGTGAACACTGCTAGAAACACAGCTGACAGCAGTAGTCGATAATCATGTAATGCAACACAAACTGACACCTGTACATGTAGTGAATCGCGTTGCGTCCAATGCAGCAGGACGACGATCTTCCTCAGTATGGACGGATTGATTGTGAGCGGGTTTCGGTGGGAAGCTCCAAGGTGTCTTTGCTCGCAATCCGAACCGAGTGATTGTGACGGTCGTCGTCGGCTCGAAAGGCCATAGAGTTCAACGATGGCGCTTCAGCTTTTTGCCTCGTCACTTGTCGTGCAACATGAAGGTCTCCGCAAAAAGACAGCCAGACCGCGTTGGATAGGCCCGCTACGCTAGAACACCTCCTTGGGTCTGGTGATCTTCAGCAACGTTGCACAACCGACCACGCAAGGCGCGTGCTGCAACGTGAACCCCCGCTTTGAAGGGTTCCGGTGCCAAAGGAAACGCGCACCTTTGCGTTGTGACGCCGGAAAGCCCGAACACCTTGCGCTGCGCATCCGACATTCGACGAATATGAACGTCCCCATCTGCAGTCGGTTCTGGTGATCATACGCTTTGCTAGGCGTGGCGCGCGTTTCTCAGCGGCCCCAAGGGTTCCGGGCCGCACAGGCTCCTCTTGCTCCGCCCAACAGCATCTTCGAACTTCTGCTCGTTCATTCTCCAAATTGCAGCGCAATACCAAGCCTCCTCTCTCCACTCCAAGCGAAGTACAAGAAATCACCATGAAGGGCATGTTCGCACTCGCACTCGTGGCCCTCGTCGGCTCGGCCAACGCTGTGGAGGTCTCCCGTGAGCTCCAGGTCGCTGACTACAGCACCAAGATGCTCAACGCCGTGAACGCCAAGCGCGCCGAGAAAAACCTGACCGCGCTCTGCATCAACACCAAGTTGGCGCAGGCAGCCCAGGTCCACGCCGAGGATATGGCCGCCAAGAACTTCATTGGAACGGCGGGCTCCGACGGATCCACTCAGATGGACCGTCTTGAGGCGCAGAACCTGACTGTGACTGCCGCTGCTGAGCTCGTCGGCGCCGGATACACCTCCGTGGACGCTATGGTTGCTGCTTGGTTCAAGGCCTCGAGCGATTACATCTACGCCGACTACCCGTTCATGGGCCCCGGATACAACTACGACAAGACCAAGCAGTACAAGCACTACTGGGTGCTGGACCTCTCGGACGGCGAGGGTGAGACCTGCGCTTAGGTTCAAAGTCTAGCAACACGATAACTTTGTTAACCGAGTACGAACTATGTTCCAACCAAACTTTCTGTCTAGACACCTAGCGTCTTTCATAGTTGACGAAGCGCAACGCCAGTAGCCCCAGAACTCGCAGTATGACGATGATCAGCACAACCACGCCCATGTTGCGCAGTAGCTGGTCGTGGTGGGCACCAAAAGTGTGCTCAACGTATTCCTTAACGTTTGAAAACGAGAGCGTCACGGGTGCATTGAGTAGCGCTTGACAGCCGATGTCCGAGTCTCCCGTAGCAGGGCAATCGGCGAACACGAGTGCAGCAAGTGCGCTGAAGGAGTATCGGAGCGGAACAATCTGGTAGAGCCACTTGTACCCTGCAGGAATCGAATTCACCGGCGGATTAAAACCCATGAAGAGGAAACTCGAAGTGTTCACAACCACTCCTACCACCATTGCCAATTCAGCTGTCGGCAGCGCGTACGCGAGCAATTGGCCCATGTACACTTGCAGCAGCACAAGAAGCGCCGTGTTGACCCAGAAGAGCGCTCCAGATGCGACTCCGCCAGTGAAACCAACCATGGGGTAGAAAATCACGGAGAAGAGCAGAGTGTTCGCAAGCACGTACGGTATATCGACGATCGTCCCAGCGATGAAGTACCAAAATGCACTATACGTCTGGCCGGCACGCTCTCGATAGAAAGAAGCTCGATCACCCACCGCGACCGGCAGCACACCGAAGAATGACACGATGCCGTTGAAGCCCGTGGCAATGAAGAGCATGCCGACGCCAGCATTTGCTCCAGCGTATGAACCGTAGTCGGCTTCGAGGAACGCAACTCCAAAGATTAGGGCTAAGATCAGCGAGATTCCAGCTCGCGTGATATTGTACGACGCTGTCCGCCAGTACGATCGAAAGCTTCGTTGCAACAAGAAGTGAAGCTGAACGAGTGCCCCCGCAGCACGCTTCGTTGCAAACGTCATTTCTGCGTGATCTTCCGAAGGGCAGGCGATACCGAGTTCTTTCATTGCAGCATCTAGCTGCTCCTGCAGTTTGCTGGCCTTGAAGATATCCGCGAAGTCCAATTCTTCTGAGCTCTTTACTCCCGGTGTTCACCCCCGCTCCAATGCATTCAAGCATCCACGTCGCCGGATTTGCTTCCGGCTGAAGAGGAGCGGCGCCAGGGAGTTGCTCAAAGTACTGAACGAGATCGCGGCAGTTTGGGCCGACATCTCCGAAGTAAACTGTTCGGCCTCCTCGCTGCAAAAGCAGCACGCTGTCAAAGAGCGCGAAGACCTCTGCTGAAGGCTGGTGAATGGTGGTGATCACGGCACGTCCTGAGCGAGATACTTTTTTCACGCCTTCCATGATGGCTTTCGCCGCCGCCGCGTCCAAGCCGCTCGTGGGCTCATCAAGGAATAGGATGCTGGGTTGAGCAGCGAGCTCCACGCCTACAGTTAGCCGCTTAAGCTGTTCCATCGACGCTCCGCGGATGATCCGGTCAGCAATTGGATGAAGGTCAAGTAGATCCAAACACTCACGAACGGTGGAGTGCTTGACGCTATCCGGGACGTCTGCTGGTTGTCGAAGGAACGCACTAAACGCAAGTGCTTCGCGAAATGTGGCACCTTGACAGTGCACATCGGTTTGTACACAGTACCCAGTGCAGCGACGCATTGCCAAGTCAGTGGCTTCGTGGCCATTAAGCATAATTCGTCCGCGCACCGATCCTCCAGGCTTGCGATGTGCGATGACGTTCATCAACGTGGTTTTTCCAGCACCGGAAGATCCCATCAGCGCTGTCAGCGATCCTGGCCGCGCGAATCCCGAGACGCCCTTCAAAATCTGCAGCATATCCTCTTGTCCACCGTTTTGACCCAAAGCCGCTTCATCTTGATTCTGCAAGCTGTCATCGTCATCGGCATAAGTTATTTGTTTGAGGTGATGTGGCATCGGAACGGAGTACCAGATATCCTCGAACGCTAGCGTTACAGGAACAAAGTTACGCTTATGGTCATCATCAGCACTGGAAGGCTGGACGGTGATCTCCACTGAACCCGTCTCTCGTGGAGTCTTAACCAGTCCGTACGAGCTGTCACTTGCTTGCTTCGACTTGGTATTCACACGAGTTGTTCCAGCATCGCCTTCGTCTACACCAACGTCGACGGTATCCACTGATACTACGGCACTTCCGTCCTCAGGGCCTTCAAAACGCCAATGCTCGAGAGCCCACACGGATAAATCCAAGAACAGGAGATAACAACCCACAACGAAAACCATGCTGAGACCCACGTAGTTCTGGTTTGCTGGCACGTCGAACAGCGAGAGGTAGTACTCTCCCATGGTGCCCCCCGAGAGAGCACAATAGTCGACACCGTCGTAAACGCAGACATCAAATCGTGGGGCCCGAAACTGGTTTATAGCAAGTCCGCGAATACCCCAAGCCACCGGACTCACCCAGTAGAGCCAAATGAGGTAGTCGGGAATTTGGTCTTTCGGGATAGCAAAGCCCGAGAACATGACGAAGAAGAGCACAGAAAGCATGGCCATCGGCATCGCCACATTCATGTTGGGCGTGAGCGCTACCAGCAGGAAGTACCAAGCGCCGAACGCCAGACTGGAGAGAAAGATGATCACCTCGTACCGAAGAAATATCTCGGCGTCAGGCACAAACCCACAGAGCCAGTAGATAAGCGACCCAAACACGAGAGTCTCGAAGAGTGCCACCGGTATGTGAGCTAACGTGCTTGCAAGTACAAATGAAGACGACCGATAGAAATTGGCTCGGCGCTGACGGTAGAAGATATCTCGAGCTTCAAAGAGCGTTGGGATCTGAGCAGCTTGTCCAAGCGAGACGAAGAAGATCACTGAGAAGATGACGCCCATGATCACCTGCACTTCGGTAGCCTCGAAGTCGTAGAATGTGCTTGCATACAAAAGACCCATAACCACCGTCATTACGGCTCGCCCAACAACGAAGGCAACGTTGCGACTGAGTACAAGCATCTCACGACGGACAAGAGTCACAGTACTTGCCAAGAAGCCCTGTTGGAACTCTGGAATGGCGTCCATGTACCTGTGTGCATCCTTCACCGCGTCCGCGTCCATCGGCGTTTCCAACTGCTGCAACTTCCGTTGATGGATCGAAGACCCTGAAAACACTATGGCAAATTCCTCCATAGTACGAGGAGGGTCTTGAACTGCACGAGAAGTCAGTGTCTGATACCGAACCTGTTCTTCAGTACCCAGATCCATGAGAAAGTCGGCGAAGTCACGCCCCGGCGGACAGTTGAAGCCAAGCGATTCAAAGTAGTCACGAACCTCATTCACGGGGCCATGGTAAGCCACTCGGCCACCCATCAACAGCAACACATCGTCAAACAGTTCGAATACATCGGGAGCTGGCTGCAGTAGTGCAGCAACAACGGTCTGACCGAAGGAGCGAGCCCAACCTCGCAACGTTGAAACGATATCAAAGGCTGCTGCGCTATCGAGCCCGGTAGTGATGCTGTCCAAGAAGACTGCGAGCTTGTAGCCGACCAGCATTTCACCAGTCGTGACTCGCTTTTGCTCACCACCAGACACACCACGCTGCAAAGCACCGCCGATAATCGTGCTCGCGCAGTGCTGCAAGCCGAGCAACTCCAAGGTGATCTGCGGTAGATGTTGCAGCAGCGAGCGTGCCGTCGCCTGTGCCTCTGCGTTGTCCCCCGACGTAGGTCCACGACTTAGCAACTCGTTGACATGTTTCTCAAAGTACGCGGTGCTGCACGTGTGCGCGAACTCGTGTGTCTCACGCACCGTGAGCGTGGACAAGTGCAAGTCTTGCTGAGGAACGTAAGCTGCAAATTGCGGCAAGCGGCGCGCCAGTGCTTCACGGGACTCATCGTTGTACAGGATGTCGCCTTCAACAGTGATACCTTCGTTTTCGACGGGGAATCGACCGCTCAGCAACTGCAGTAGCGACGACTTCCCCGATCCCGGTTGACCCAGCACCAACGTCATGGTGCCCGGTTTGAAAACACCCGTGAAATCCCGAATAATGTATCGATTCGTCTTGTTGGCGTCCTGATCACCTCGTTTCAAGAACGCTGGAACGCAGGCACCGAGAGACTTGGTAACTGCTCGACGAAACACGGTCGGCAGCGTCGGAAGCTCCGAAATGGTCGCGCACCCGTGGCGTCTTGATGAACGTCGGGGGTCTCTACCGAAAGCGAGAGATCACGCACTCGGATTTCCAGCTGAGGAAGCGACTGCCCCGCAGCGAGACGGAACTTTTTAGCCACGTTTCGGTGGAACTCGTCGGGCCCTGCAGCCAAGAGCGAGATGTCGGAATCCATGTCTGGTTGATGTTTATCTTCGCCACTCGCCATGTGAAAAGTGCTTGGGAACTGCGAAGGCGATTTCGGAAGTGCTCGATCCGAACGGGTGGACCCCAAGGCAAAAGTCTCCGATACGGCTGTGTTTACCAATTTTGCACCTTGACGAAACTGCAGGGATCACTGTTTACCACTTTTGCATCTTGACCAAACTTGAGGATTGTGCCACGCAGTCCCTGCTATAAGGTGCCTTTGGGGAAACTGGATCACAGACGGCACGGGGTCAGCTTTCGGTACTGGTAAATGGAACGGAAGCGCACAATACAACGGAGAAACCAAGTGTGGCTCCTCCGGTTTAGAGTAGAAAGTCATTCATTGGGGGTAGCGCGACTTACTCGTCAGCGCATTAGCTGTTCGACAACTCTACGGTGCCTTCTCGCTCTTGTCCTTGGCGCCCTTGTCCGAGGCCGCCTCCTTCTTCTCCTCCTTCTTCTCCGTGAAGCCTACCTCCTCCGACTCTTTGTACTTAATCTTGTTGTTCACGAGGTTGTGCAGTGCAATCGTGCAGCGGATCAACGACGACAAGTAGATCACCTGCAATGAACAACAAACCTCGTCAGTAAACAAAATAAACTCCTCCACAAGTCTAATCCGTCCCCACGTACAAAGTGCATGTCGTTTGTTTTCATGAACATGGAGCGCACGAGCTCCTCGACGTTCAGGTTCGGCAGCAAGTTGAAGATGGTCTGCATGTTGTAGATGATCTGGTGGTTGGGTGGCAGTCGTCCGGCCACGACGTTCTCCAGGTACGTCTTCATCTCCTCTAGTCGCTCCTTGAGTCCGTTGAGCGCCGTCATCTTGTGCTTCACCTGTCCAGCCAATGAGCTCACGGACGGGTCGTTGATGTCACGTAGCAGGTGCTCGACACCGACCTCCTCGGCCTCATAGGCTCCGACCGTGGACTTGATGTGCTTGAACACACGTTTGATGGCTTTGCCGTCTTCCTCCACCTCCTCAATGGATCCATAAGCTGTGGTAGGCAGCCCCTCCACACTGGGGCGCACGTCACAGATCACCAACACTGGGTTGGGGCAGTAGCGACGGAACAGGTCGTCGATGTCCAGGTCCGCCTTGCGGATCTTAGGGCCGGAGCTGTAGAAGCCCACAATGCGTTCCTTGGCGTTGATCTTCTTGGACATCTGGTACATATTCTCCAGAAAGTCGTGGTCCAAATACCAGATCCCAGGGTTGCGCAGGTCCTCGTCGAAAGGCACCGCGAACGAGTTGGTGATGTCGCATTTGCCGTGGAACGTCGAGCCCAGGAGGACGCCCACCACGCGCTTGCTCGTGTCGCGCGCCACGCGGTTGTAGTGGTCCACGATGCTCAGCAGCACCAGCGGGTGCGTCACCACCTCCTCCGGCAGCTGCGACTTGCTCGGCGTCACGCTCGACTCGGCCATCGCCAGCTACGAGATCTTCTTATTGCGGCGCTACCTAACTGAAATCTTCCCCCTTAGACTTGGTGTGGTGGACATGAAGTTGTGTGTAGTTGATGTGTGGAAAGTGTAATGATACACCACTTGCAGTGACCATGCCGGCCACCTCCTCGACCGTGCGGGCCATCTACCGGTGTCTGCTGCGCGACGCGCGCGAGCTGCAGCGCACGCCGCACTTCAACGTGCGTCGCGGGCTGAAGCTGGAGCAGTGGGGCGTCGGGAGCTTCGTGGAGTCGCTGCCACCGACGCAGAAGAACGACGACGTCCGTCCGAAGGTGGTCACGTCGCTCAAGGAGTTCCTGGAGCTGCGGGACAATGCGTTCCGTATGGAGCCAATCAGTGTGGACATTGCACAGAGCGTCCGACTGGCGTTTCGAGAGAACAAGCAGCTGAACGACCTGAAGGTGCTGGGGATGAGAGAGTTTTGGTTGATGCAGACGCTGAGAACTCTGACGACGCTCTTTTGTAGGTTGTGAGCGAGAAACTGGATGAAGCAATTCAGTACGTGCAGGTGCAGGTGCTAGAGGGAGGTGCATGGAGTTCTCACGGGAGTTTTGCTGCTGTTGCAGAGCGTTGGCTGAACTATCCGAGCAGCTTTTGCTGGCTCAGTGCTCGAGTGGTACGAGTGCAACGTGGCAGATTGGTTCAGGATATTGTGTTGCTTACGTTGGCTGGCTGCAGTGACTGTGACAGACGGCGTCCGCATAGAGGCGACGAGTAAGTACGTGGCAAGCCACAGCAATCCCGCCTCCAACACCTTCCGCTTCACGTACCGGATCACCATCACCAACCAAAGTAAGCAAGCATGCGTGCACTCCTATCGGCTGCAGCGTAAGACTAATTTGCATGGTGCTACTCGTGCTCTAGACACAGACAGCTCGGTCCAGGTTTTGGGGCGCCAGTACACGTTCGAAAGTGAGAAGGGCCAGCGGATCGCGCTGCCTCGGAACTCGCCAGGAGTCGTTGGCGCTACGCCGGTGCTGGCACCTGGTCAAACGTTTGAATACGCGAGCGGCGTGGACATCGACGCCCCACGCGGATCCGTTACGGGCTGCCTCCATGTGCTACGGAAGACGAATGAAGAGGACAACGACGGCGACCTTTTTGACGCGTTCGTGTCCAAGTTTGCTCTTTTGGCGCCGCAGAGCAGTCGGTGAGCGAGGCGCGTCGGACGATCTCGGCCCATAGACGTTAGCGAGTGCAAGCAGCGAGATGATTTGCTTCAGTGTTGCAAAGGGGCGGGCCGCGACTACACCGAAGCAGAAATATGAAATGTGCAACCCGTTGTCGACGGTGGTCTTTCCCATCCCGTGGCAACGCGAAGTTGCCGTGACGCTGAGAATACTGTGACTCTGTGTCTGCTGAGGCCTTGCCTGCAGCACGAGAACGCGAAGAAGTATTTGTATGGACCTTGCGCTGCTCCTATGGTAATGAACCTAGGACCTAATGACCCGCTCTCGGATCTAAGACTGTACATGCGCTGCTGCATATTCTCTCCTGTCTTCAGAGAGCTTGCAGGCCCTGAAGTCTGCAATGCAGACGACGTCGAGCTGTTTTTTTCATGCACCACCAAACTCGTATCTTTGCTCCTCCATCCACCAAAGCAAACGCTTGGCATCGCTTACTCGACCAGCGCATGGTACGTCGGGTAGTACATCTTGGACGCAACGAAGTCCTCTAGAGTTGCGCCGCGACGGATCGTCGGCTGGAAACCAGCGACGTCTTCCTCGATGGCAGTCTCGCAGACAGCCGTAGCCACCTTGAGCGACACGTCACGGATGTTCTCGACGGACGGGAACACCTGGCCGTTCGCAATCTCCTCCGGGGTCATGCACTGTGACAGCGCCTTGGCAGCCGAGTAGAGCATGCCATCGGTCACACGCGTTGCCTGAATAACCGCTGCAGCCAGACCCACACCCGGGAAGATGAACATGTTGTTGCACTGGCTGATGTTGTACTGCGTGCCCTCGTACATCACGGGCGGGAACGGACTGCCACTAGCGAACACGCACTTGCCCTTGGTCCACTCGTAGGCCTGCTCGGCCGTGCACTCCGCCACAGAGGTGGGGTTCGACAGCGGGAACACAATCGGGTGCTCCGTGTGCTTGGCCATCTCCTCGACAGCCTCCTGCGTGAAGGCGCCAGCGGCAGCACTCAGACCCATCAGCATAGTGGGCTTGGCCTGCTTAATCACATCGACGAGACTCGTCTTGTCAGCGATATCCCTGCGCGAGAAGAACTGCTGGCCCGAGTTCAGCGAGTCGCGGGACTCACCGAGCAGACCATGCTGGTCCACAATGTAGAATCGCTCGCGAGCTTCCTCAGTCGTCATGCCCTCACGCAGCATACCCTGCAGTAGCGTGGTTGCCACACCCAGTCCAGCGCTACCAGCACCAAGAATAACAATACGCTGGTCCTTCAGCGGGATCTTAACACGCTCACAAGCGCTCAGAGCGCCGGCCAGCACCGTAGCACCCGTACCCTGGATGTCATCGTTGAAGCAGAGCTGCTTCAGGCGATACGCGTTCAGCACGTCCGCAGCGTGCTCACTGGAGAAATCCTCAAACTGCACTAGCACCTTAGGCCAACGGTGACGCACAGCACGCATGAATTCATCCACCATGGACCAAAAGGCCTCGCCCGTGAGACGCGGCTGCTGCACACCGAGGTAGTACGGGTCCTCGAGCAGCTTCTTGTTGTTGGTACCGGTGTCAAGCATCACCGGGAGAACCTTGCGCGGGTCAATACCACCAGCGGCCGTGTACAGCGCCAGCTTACCAATAGGAATACCCATGCCGTTTGCACCGAGGTCACCCAGGCCCAGGATACGGCTGCCGTCGGTGACCACGATCACCTCCACATCGTCGCAGGGCCAGTTGTGCACCATGGCACCGAATTGACTGCGGTCGCGCGTACTGAAGAACATACCACGCGGGCGGCGGAACAGGTGACCAAACTTCTGGCACACGAGGCCGACCGTCGGAGTGTACACAACGGGAGCTGAAGTTAAGTCAACCAGACACACACAAAGCATCTGTCAGCCACCAAAACTCAGTCATGGCAATGCAATCACACAAGTACGCACCCATCTCCTTCATATGCTTGATCAGAAGACGGAAGAAGAGCGTCTCGTTACGGTCGTGCAGGTCCGTGAGGAAGCGGCTCTTGCTGAGCGGGTCCTTCTCCTGCGAGAAGGTCTCGTACAACTTGGCGAGCTGCGCCTCCACCGTGAGGCGGCGCGGCGGCACCAGTCCACGCAGACCTACAAAGATAAACGAAGACATGTGAGTGTGCGTCATGCAGCAAATCGTCCACACAGCATTGCTGCCGTACCGAGGCGGTCGCGCTCGACGTGTGGGAAGCCCGTGCCCTTGTTATAGAGCGGGTCGTGGATGATGTTGAGGCCCTTGAGACCCGTCTTAATGGGCGGGTTGTACTTGCGCAGCGTCGTGAGGTACGTGTCGAGCGTGTCGTGCTCGGAGCCCGTGGGCTCGCCGCCGCTCATGGCCTCCTCGTCCTCCTCGTGGTCCTGAGTGGAGATGGGCGCCGACAGGAAGCGCGCGTGGACCGCGGCGGATGCGCGCGGCACGGCGGCCTGCAGGGAGCGCTTCTGGGCTCGCAATTGGCGCGCCAGCATCGTGCGGGGTGATGGGAAGCGGAGGCTTTGGCTGCTTGGGCGCGGATTCCCGAATGAGACCAAGCGGACCAACAGGTGCGGTTATGTGTGGCACACCAAGTATCCGGTTGAAGTGGCTCGCTGAAAGCCAGCTGCGATGGGCAGCTCTGAAGATGCCTCGCCTTCGACCTGTCGAGACGTTGGCAATTGGAGCACTCGAGCCTGGAGTCCAGGCCCTGGACGAGTCTTGCATGTATTATATATCGGTACGAGTTGCGGTTTTCCGATCACGTGGCAGTGATCTTGATCTGGAGTCGAGGAAGGTTTGGCAAAAGCGATGCTGCCGGTACATGACGCGATACTGCTACGAAGTGAACCGCAAAGCAAGACCTTGGATGATCGGCGACGTGAGGCTTGCAAAACGCAATGCACTTTTCTCAGTTTGCAGCGAAGAGAGACGCGCAAGGCTCGTGAGCAACAACGCCGGCGCCTCGATGCATGCATGTACACCCGATCGATTTGCTAGCTAGTCGCAGCTACAGCGTTTTTTCGCGACCTCGGCGCTGGGCGCTGTGCAGGCAGCCCTGCATCAGATGAACGTCGCCACTGACACCGCCACCACCATTTCTTCCCCGCGGGTCGCGAGACAAGCAAACTTTCGTCCTTGCCTACAGATACAACCGTCACCAGTCAGAGGCAATTGCTTCGCCACCACCAAGCCCGTGATTAGAAGGAAGGCGGCGCTCCGCAGACACTACTGACAAGCCCATCCAAACACGGCCCGGCTTCCTCCCGTGCGAACCTAGCCTCATCGTCGGACTTTGATCCGTGCGCACTTAATATATTGATGTCTACCACACTATATAGGTGGCCTACACCACACTACGTGCGCCACACGAGGAACACACATTTTATGCGAAATTTCGTCCCTGCGTAAATCACAAATTGCCCATAGTGAATCCAAGTGATGGAAGTGCGCCATCGCACTTAACCCAAGCTCCTTGCTGGATACTTCTTGGCTCATTTGGCAATAGCAGCTTGAAGGAGAAGATCGACGACAGCATGGCGACCGACAGCGCTTTCACGGAGGCCGGCACGAAGGCGGGACTGGAGGCCTGGCGCATCGAGGACCTGCAGCCCGTGCGCGTGGCGGCCGCCGACCAGCACAAGCTGCACAGCGGCGACAGCTACATCTTCCTCAAGACGAGCGAGGCGACGACGTACGAGCGCACGACGCAGCAGCGGATCCCCCCACAATAACAATACTGTAATCACTGACACTCCAACATGTTGCATTCTTTTCGGCCCATGACAGCGGACTCTCGTGGCACATCCACTTCTGGCTGGGCAAGGACACGTCGGCGGACGAGAGCGGCATCGCCGCCTACAAGACCGTGGAGCTCGACGACGCGCTCAACGGCGTACCCGTGCAGCACCGAGAGTGCGAGGGCCACGAGTCGGTGCGTTCTGCAGCCTTGAATCACTTTTGCGGCTGCTGAAGATGGGATTCTGACGTGGTGGGCTTGGCTTTGTATCCTCTAGGACCTGTTCTTGTCGTACTTCAAGGCCACAGGTCTGCAATACCTGGAGGGAGGCGTAGCCAGCGGCTTCAACGAGGTCAAGCGTGACGAGTACGTCACGCGTCTGTACCGTATCAAGGGTAAGCGCACGGTGCGCGTGCAGCAGGTGCCGCTGCAGAGCTCGGCGCTGACGGTGGACGACGCCTATGTGCTCGACGCGGGCCTGGAGCTCTACGTGTACGCCGGCAAGGAAGCCAACCGTCTGGAGAAGGCCAAGGCGCTCGAGTTCGTCAGCAAGACCAGGGAAGCTCGCGGTGGTCGTGCTAATGTCACGTTTATCGATGAGGAGCCGGAGAACGAGGCGTTCTGGGAGACCCTGGGTGGGTTTACGGCAGTGACCCGCTCGGCGGAGTCTGATGAGCACCACGAGAACGCGGCGAAGAAGAGCACGACAGTTCTGCGCGTGAGTGGATCTACGGACGAGAACCTGCAGGTCGCGGACGTGACCCCTCGTCCGGTGTGCTTACGAAGGATATTTTGAAGACCGAGGACGTGTTTATCATTGACGTTGGCAACGAGGTGTTTGTGTGGGTGGGCAAGACTGCCTCTGAGAGTGAGCGCAAAAACGCTTTGACTGTTGCGGTGCACTACCTGAAGAAGGAAGGCCGTCCGTCACACACGCCTATCACTCGTGTTGTGGAGGAGGGCGAGACCCCAGTGTTCACGGCGCTATTCAAGGCATGGACGGAGCCTAAGGTGCTTGAGTTCGGCTTCCAGCCTAGCCAGGGTGTTGCCAAGATGCAAACTGACAAGGAGGTGGACGTCAAGACGTTGTTGAAGGCGGCCTCCCAGTCGGAAGAGGACATTGGCGTGGACCCCAACGGTGACGGCCAGCACGAGGTCACTGTGTGGCGTATCGAGGACCTCGAGAAGGTTGAGGTGCCGAAGGAACAGTACGGCCACTTCTACGATGGCGATAGCTACATTGTGCTGCACGTGGTGACACCCTCAAGTGGCAAGCCTACCCAAGTGATCTACTTCTGGCAGGGACGCTCGTCCACGACGGATGAAAAGGCTGCATCGGCTCTGCTGGCTACCTTCTTGGATGACAGCCTGGGCGGTTCCCCTGTCCAAGTCCGCGTGGTGCAAGGCAAGGAGCCTGCCCACTTCCGTGCGCTGTTCAAGGGTACGATGATTGTCCACGCCGGTGGCAAGGCTAGTGGTTTTACCAACCGCGACGATGAAGACTCGTACGACGCGGACGGTGTTTCTCTGTACCAGATCAAGGGCACCAACGCCAAGAACACTCTGGGGGCGCAGGTGGACGAGAAGGCCTCGAGCCTTACTTCTGGCGACTGCTTTGTCCTGGTAACCCCGAGCAAGGTGTACGAATGGCAGGGAGCTGGTAGCAGCTCTGCTGAGCGTGAGGTTGCGTCTAGCATTGCTTCGATCTTGAAGAAGAGTCGCGAGACCGAAGTCGTTGAGGAGGGCAACGAATCGGACGAGTTCTGGGAGTTCCTCGGTGGCAAGGGCGAGTATGCAAAGGTGAAGTCGTCATTTGAGGCCCCCACGAGCCCCGTCTGTTCCAGTGCTCGAACGCGTATGGGTACTTCGACGCGCGTGAGATCTTCAACTTTGCCCAGGACGACCTCAACACGGATGATGTTTTCCTCCTGGATACGTACACGACGCTGTACGTGTGGATCGGCTGCGGTGCCAATGAACCAGAGAGACGTGAGGCCATGGCTCTTGCAGAGAAGTACCTGGCGGTTGCCAAGAGCGACGGCCGTGGAGAGGGCACCACCATCGTGGCGGTGCACTGCAACAGCGAGCCGCTGATGTTCACGAGCAACTTCCTGGCATGGGACAACGAGTTTTTCACGAAGAACGAGTTCTTGGACCCTTACAAGGCTCGCCTTCAGAAGCTGAAGGAGGAGAAGGAGAAGAACGCCCCCAAGGACCTCCCAGGTACGATTACCAACGAAGACATCCGCGAGAAAGATACGCCCGCGCCCGCTCCGGTGGCTGCGAGGGCGATCCCGGTTCTGCCGACGGAGGTTCCGGTTCCTAAGGTCGAGCCTATTTCTCCCAAGGCCGCTCCGGTGTCTCCCAAGGCTGCCCCAGCCCCGGTATCCCCGAAGGCTACTCAGTCGCCACAGACTGCACCTGCACCTGCACCTGCACCTGCACCTGCACCTGCTCCTGCCGCTGCCCCTGCCCCTGCTTCTCCGGCTAAGGCCACTGGTCGTTCGGGCGAGACTTTTCGTTCGAGCAGCTCAAGGCCGGCGTTGAGGGCATCGACATTACTTCGAAGGAGGTAAGCGTAGACCACTGCGGCTGCACGATCTTGTAGTTCTCAGGACTCACCCACTGTTGGCTTGTTTGTTCTTACAGAACTACCTCACGGACGCCGAGTTCAAGACGATAATGGAAATGAGCAGGGACGAGTACGCGCAGCTCCCCAAGTGGAAGCAGCAGGCCAAGAAGAAAGACGTGGGTCTCTTCTAAGCCGATGTGACTGACACAAAGTGCTGGCCGACTCACTGTCCCAGTCGGTCATGCGCGTAGTGCTGTGAAAGTGCTTTACATGAAATGAAGTAACCAAATACTACATGCAGCTTCAGTCATGATTTTCCTCTTTGGTTGTTGCCTTTTGCTTCAAGCTCGACACGACGAACCAGCTGGACACCCATACTGAACGCAAGTGTAAATTAGAGTACTTGCCATTCAGACGCCATGTCGATGACCCAGCAGCACGAGGCCGCGGCGCTGGGCCCCAGGCTCGCGCCTTTCACGCCCAGCGGCGACGGTGTCCTCGAGCACGCGCTGGACCTCTTGGCGCTCTCCAGCGACGACCTGCTGTTCGATTTGGGCTGCGGGGACGCGCGGATCCTGGTGCACGCGGCTGAAAAGACCGGTGCTCGGTGCGAAGACTCTTCATTCCGTGATTCCCTCTTGGTTTCTAAGCTTCCCAGTGTATGTTGCAGATGTATTGGTGTGGAGTATAATGCGGAACTGGTGAAGCGAGCACGAGCACGCGTCGAGGTGGTGACATTGCACGCGTCTATTGAGATATCTCCCTTGGTTGCGGTTCTGATGTAGTGGGGGGTATGGTCTCATCAATTCAGGAGCATGGAGTGGGGGGAGCTGGTGGATATTCGACATGGAGACGCTCTGGAAGTGGATCTGACGCCGGCTACTGCGCTGTTCCTGTACCTCGTGCCTCAAGTGAGTGGGGGTTGTGATGATGATGAATTTCTAGCTTCTAACAGTGTGTTGTTGGACTTGCAGGGCATAAAACTTCTGCTGCCAAAGTATGCTTTGCGGTGTTCGGAGAGTTGTGTGCAGGAAATTTAACCTCGTGAGTGCGTTGATTGTGGACAGGTTGGAGGAAGCGCGACGACTTCGTGTACGTATCGTGACGTATGTGTTCTCCATCCCAGGCTGGAAAGCTGACGACCAGCGCAACTACAAAGGCACCAAAGTGAGTCCTACGTAGCAAGGAGATTTGTCCCGTGATCTAACTTCTGTCTGCTGTCAGGTCTACCTGTACAATTCCTCCTCTGTATCTCCCGAGACATAACCTGCAAAACCATCCACTCAAGTCTCTCCAGCTCACTCGGACAGTGTGTCAACAGTGTTTCCAAGTCATAGTTTGCCATCGATCCTTCATTTTGCTTTGTGTTCCGTATCTGTCAATTGTCCAGCCGCCTGCAACTCGCCTCCTTCATCTGCCAGACAACTGGTGCGACCTGCAGCAGCTTAGAACTGGCGGTTCTTGATGTCCTCCTGGATGGCGATGGCCGACGAGTAGGAATTGGCAGCGTACGTGGCGTAGTTCTGCTCCTTGGAGTGCGTCGTCACAATGTACTGGCGCGGCACCTCCGGGAACCCCTCGGGGCTCGTGTACTGGTGGTGGCGGTGGAAACCGGCCTTCTTGTGGCTCGGCATATCGTCCTCCAGCCGCCACTTGGCGCCCTCGGCCAACGTGGACAGATGCGCCTGCAGAGAGGGACGTCAGAGGACACTTTTCACATATCAAGCAGCAGGAAAAGACGCACCAGAGTCTCCTCCTCGCCCTTGGACTTGGGCGCCATGAGCTTCGTGATGAACTCGCCGACCGGGTTGCTCGCCATCTTGCTGTCTAGGGGAATTCTACACCGCTCGTCCGAGTGCTGCAGCAATTTATATTTAATGGTTTTCATAGGTTTCCCGGTGGTCAGTTATGGAATAGACGAGGTGCATGCAATTGTGGAGGTCAATGACATGGCTACATGCGCTTCAACTTCGGACACCAATGGCGGTGCAGAGCTACATGCACGTCTATTTGGTGAGATTCCTAGCACGATGTTTGCGTTCTTGGCTACTTAGTCCCAGGCGGACGAGCCACCGAAACCCACGTCCGGCGTGAAGTTGAGTTTCGTCAGGTCGACGGGCTTTGCCTGCGCGCTCTTGCTCTTCTTGGCCTTTTTGAACTGCTTCACGGCCACCACGCCACTCGCGATCTCCTTGGACTGCCGCTTCTCCTTCTTCTTGTCCTGTTTGTCCTTCCGCTTCTTCTCCTTGGACGACTTTTTGTCCGCCTTTGCGTCAGTTTTGTCGTTGGCCTTGGACACAGGTTGTACCTCCATTGGTGTGGCATCACTGGGCTCGACCTTTTCCTTCTTGTGATGCTTCGACTTCTTTTTCTCGGGCTCCGGAGCGACCGAAACCTCCCCCGCAGCCTTTTCAACTGTGGGCTTGTCACTCTTGTGTTTCTTGTGCGCCTTCTTCTCCTTCTTGGCTGGTTTCTCGCCGTCTTCGTTGTTGTCCTCCGTTGCAGGCTCCTTCTTTGCCTTAGTCTTTTTGGAGTCCTCATCGCGCTTCCGCTTCTCGCCAGCAGCCTTTTTCTTCTTGTCTGAGGGCTCCGGCTTTTTAAGCTTCGGCTTCTTTTCCTCCTTCGGCGGCGCAACGTATCCGTGCACACGCTTGTCCAGCACGCGCACGGCATCACGCACGACGAGGTTCGGGAACAATCGCTTCATCTTGAAATTGTACTGCTTGTGCTTAGCGTCGAGGCGCTTCGCCTCCTTAATCTGCTGCTTCTCCTCATCGGAAATGTCAGCCTTCTTCTTGCTGGAGGACTTGCGCTTCTTCTTGTCTTCGTCGCTATCACTCTCGTCACCATCACTGTCATTACCACTCTCTTCGTCGCTGCTGCTGGCGCTGTCCTCCTCCTTGTCAGACTTCGCGGTAACTTCCAGCTTCTTTCCAACGATAGGGTTGCCAATCAAATTCAGCTGACGCAGATTTTCCAGGGAGCTGAGAGCCTCCAGACCGGACCAATCGTCGATTTGATTGTGACTCAACTCCAGCACCTTCAGGTTCTCTGCAAAATTACAAGTAACCCAGTCAGTTATCATCCTCCCCCAACCTACACAATTCACATTTCACTGCACTTACTCAACTGCGCCAGATGCGCCGGGATCTTCTTAATCCGGTTGTGCGAAAGGCGAAGTTCCGTGATCTCCGACAATTGACTCAGGTTCGGGATCTCCTCCAGCAAGTTGTGCGAGCTGCACCAACGACAGCAGCATCATTAGCCCACTGCAGCACCCACAACACTATTTCTCACATCCACCTACATGGATATCTTCTTGAGACTCGGGAGTCCCTCCAGCACGCGCTGCGGAATCTGCGTAATGCGGTTGTTGCTCACAATGAGCGAGTTAAGCTCCTACTCACAGTAAAAAAAACACTCAACCGTCAATGAAACCATCCAGTCCAATCCTCCGGCATCCAAGTAACCCACCGGCAGCTTGGGCATCCAGTCCAATGCAGTTATAGAGTTGTTGTTAAGTACGAGCGCCTTGAGCGTGCGCACGTTGCGCAGCACCTCGAACGGGATGCGCGTCACGTGGTTCTCGGCGGCGTTGAGGATCACGAGTTTCTTGAGGTGCTGGATCTCCGCGAGTCCGTCACCGCCCAGTTTGTTGTCCGTGAGCTTGAGCATCGTCACGCGTGGCACGGACTTGAGCTGCGAGAGCTTGGTGAGTTTGTTGTGGCTCAGGTCCAATTTGGTGGCGCTCTGCAGCCCCTCGAGACTCACGATCGTCTCGATGCCGCGGCCTGTGAGGTCGATCTGCTGTCCATCACGCTTGCAGATCTCGTCGCGGAACTGAGCGAGCTTCTCGGCCGTCAGCTTCTTGATGCGGCGCTTGTCCTTGGCTGGTGCCTGCTCCGCCGTCATGCTGCAGCACTTGACTGGCGATGGCTGCTTGGACAGGCACTATTTAAGCATAGATGGAAATAGTGACATTGACACAATCATTCACGGACAACTTCAACATGAAAAGTAGAGTGACAAGTGTCTTGGCATTCACCACGACCCACGCTTTCGAATCGGTCTCCTTAGTCTTTGCAACTACATGTACAAGTACAAGTACTGTGAGGGGAGAGATAACGCGTTGTCCGCGCTCGCAGTCTGGAACGCGCCATTTTTTGCCGGTAGTGTACTGTACTGCGAACGACTTCTAAGGTGCAGAGGTTTGGAAAGACACTCCAATACGTGCAAGCACTGATCTTTGGTGTGCAGCTCCTGCTTCGTTTGTCATAGCTCACGGCCGCCACTGTCGTTGCTGGGTTAGAGGGCACCATCGACTGCATTTACAGCAGAACTCATCCCTCAACAAATGGCGATCATTTTCATCAATCCATTCAGGTTATGCATAAACAGCATGCATCTACTTTCGTATTACTCAGCGGGCCCCCTTCGAAGCGAGTTTCTTCTACATGGGTTTTGGGGAATTGCTGGAGGCATTGAGCCACAAACAAGTGATAAAGACGCATTCGTGCACTGATGCCAAGTTACTCAGCGGAGCAACTTGACCATAATGGTCACCATTAATTACATGTATTGGTACGAGTGCACAGGTACCGTCAATGCAGACGGCTTCAACGTCGAAGCTGGTCGCAACTTGGCGATGCCAAGTTGGCATAGGCATCCATCCGCATGCTTGTCGCCTGATGACGAGTTGAGTCAGGACTATACCGAGCTGTCCCGTAGTGCGTGCCATGCAGCACCTTGTGGCTCGTGTGCTTGCACTCGATATCGCGTACGAGGCGACGACTTCAAACGATCGCACTCGGAGATCGTCCTTGACTACGCGATTGATGCTGTGCCTGTACGTGCATGCACAGGTGTAGTAGACGAGATGGCTAGTCTCGATCGATTAGAACACAGCGATTAGGATCGGTCGGTGCCTGCACTTCAGCACCAGCGGAGCAATTGGACTTAACCGTAGAAATCACCGAGCGCGCCACTCGTAGGATAGCCAAATGTGGTGGCAGCTGCAGCAAGATGTACACAGCGCACACTTGCGGGTCAAGACAGCTTCAACGTCGTTACCAGCGCCGGAGTGCCCGTTGCTTCGGATGCACTGTCCAACAAAGTGTTTGCGAGTGAGCTTTTGGCACGCTGCGCCATGGGAGCCATAATCGCCGCCGAGGTGCTGACAGTGCTCTGCACGGACCCGATGACAAAGGCATGACCAGCCGGTGCTTGCACAGCGCGATCATCTCTTGGCAGCGCCAAACCCGCTTGAACCAAATTGCAGGGCAACGCCACGTTACACGTTGCACCGAGGCGAGGACAGCCCTGTGCGGCGCCGTTCCATCGCGGCGCGGGCGGCCGTCACGTGAGCCGAAAGCAGCACCGAGGCGTGCCACAAAGCGGAGCGGCGACTACCGTGACGGCTCGGCCGGTCTCGGCACTTCCCGATGCAAACCGTACTTCTACATAGAGCAACGCGTGGCGGCATCGATTGCCTCTCCACGGAGTCTGTTGTCGTCGGAGTCGAGAGCGAACTCCAGCAGTAGCAGCACCGAACGCGTGGACAGTGTCCGGCATCACATCCAACCGCCTGCATTCGCCTCGCCAAGCTGGCGGAACATCCGCGTGCGATGTACTTGAGTACCAAGCACCACCAACGCGGCCCAAAGCCCCTCGCCCTTGTCTCTCGCGCGCGTTCCCATCAGATTGGCCTGCAAGCTGTCGGCGTCCTGCCTTTCCGAGTGGGGGACTTGAGCTCAGCTCATACCCGCCAAAGCGTCCGCTGAATGGCGCACGATGGGCAACACCTAATCGTGGGCGAGGCAACGACAGGTGCCAGGCAAAGCCGGGCGCCGCGCCTCAGCAAGCGTCCGGACCGCAGCGTCGTCGGCGCTCACTTGAGCTCTTGACGACCAACGCGCACGCCGCACGTCTTGGTGGCAGCGCAGTAGACAGCCCCGCTACGACAGACGCGTCGTGCCGTTTCCTCCGCACCGCACCGCACCGCACCGCACCGCACCGCACCGCACCGCTACTCACGGCAGCTTCAGCACCTTCAGCCAGGTCTCACTTGTCCTCAAGTACTCTCCGCTTCACAGCTCAGCCACCGCCAGCGCCAATGATGGTGGAGCCGCGCTACACGTCCGTCATGCGCAGCACGCGCAGCGGCAACTACTACAACGTCCCCATCTCCGCCGACTCGATGGCCGGCCGAGACCTCGCGCCCGAGATGTCCACGTTCAGCAACTACGACGGCTTCGAGTACGAGGCCGTGGCCGCCGCCTGGGGCACCACCACTATGCGGCGCTTGCCGTCGGTGGCCAAGCACCGCGACCTCAACGCCGCGCTGGACGGCGTGGCGCCCTCCAAGGACCCGCACGCCTTCCAGCCGGCCTTCGCCTTCGACCTCAACAAGCTCGTGGCCTCGCTCACCAAGGGCTCGGCCAGCTCCAGCCACAACTCGTCGTTCACTTCCACACGCAGCGGCGTGGCCGAGCCCATGGCCGAGCCAATGCCCGAGAGCTCGCGGATATCCATCATGCCCAAGGATGTCTCCGTTCCGAGACAACGCGGCCGACGCGGCGCGCTCTCCGGCGAGGAAGAGCTCGCGCGGCCGTACGCAGGCGCCGCCACCGGCCCGGAGAACAGCATCATCACCTACAGCCTCAACAAGCGCAAGCAGAAGCGGTTAGCCGCCAAGGCGCTGGCCGCCGCGTCCGTGAACGGCGCCAACTTCGAGGTGGCCGTGGCCGACGCCGGCAACGAGCACCAGCCGCAGTACGTGCCGCGCTACGTGCCGGAGTACCAGTCCGACGCCGCGCCGTTCGTGTCGTCGCGCAACCGCGAGCCCTCGCTGGATCAGCAGAGCTACGCGCTATAAGACGGAGCCCCCGTCCGTCCACCCAACCAGCTAGTCAGGTCCCTAATTATTAGCATGTCAATGCGTACGAGATTAATGTAATGAACGCGGCCAGCGGTAGCTGCGGCTTTCCCTATCCAATTCCTGCTCACGAAGTGGCCGCAGCTCACCTCGCTGGAGACTGCGCCGGCAGTAATGGCCAGTCCCCCATTCGGCCAAAGTTACGTCAGGAGAAACGGCCAGCGCCCCAAGTGGTAGAGAAGAACGAGCCATGGGCCAAGGACAGAGCTCCATCCCGACGTCGGAGGTGGCCGCGCTCGTGGACATCTACGACGCCCTGAGCGGAGACCGCTGGCGCCGCAGAGACGGGTGGAAGCAGCCCACGCGCGACCCGGAGCAGTGGTTCGGCGTCGAGGTGGTCATGGGCCACGTGGTGGCGCTGGAACTGCCGGCCAACGAACTCAGCGGCTGCGTGCCGGCCGCCAGCCTCGCGCTGCTGCCGCACCTGCGCGTGCTCGACCTGTCCAAGAACCAGCTCCGCGGCGAGCTCCCGGCCGAGCTCGGGACGCTCGCGGGCCTCAAGCGCTTGGACTTGAGCTGCAACGACCTGACGGGCGCCGTCCCGCGCCAACTGGGCGACTGCGAGCAGCTGCAGGAGCTCAATCTGTACCAGAACTCGCTGTCCGGGACCATCCCCAAGGAACTGGGCAAGCTCCAGAGTCTGCGCACGCTGCAGCTCCAGCACAACAATTTGTGCGGGGCGCTCCCGGACGCTCTGTGCGAGCTCACGCAGCTCTCCAAGTTCAGTGTGCGCGGCAACTGCCTCACGGGACGCATCCCGACGGACATCGGCCGCCTGCAGGCGCTCGTCTTTTTGTCGCTGCGGAACAACGAGCTGTCCGGGGCCATCCCGCCGTCCATCGGCTGCTGCAAGGCTCTTGAGTTCCTCAACTTGTCCAGCAACCAGCTCAGCGGACCCATCCCGGAGACGCTGGGCGAGCTGGAAGACCTCGAGTATCTCTACCTCTTTGACAATGCACTCGAAGGCTGCGTGCCCGGAAGCATCGCGAGACTCAAGTTCCTCAAGGAGTCCGACTTCCGAGACAACCGACTGCGCGGCGAGTTGCCCAACTTCCTGGACGGCTGCTCCAGTCTCGAAGCTGTCATGACCAAGTGGAAGAACCGCAAGGCCAGCTACCGCCACGCTATCCTGGGAGACCCCATGCCCAGCCCAGACACGCCGCCGACGTCGTCGCACCAGTTCTTGCAAACGCTCGAAGACCCGCCTGCCAACTCGTCGGCGGCGTTCTTGAGTGAAAGCTTTGAGAGCTTCAACCTCAAAGGAAGCAGCGACGGTGACGGCGCACCGGAGGATGACCCGACCAACAACTCCCACCTGGTCACCGAGTTTTCGCGGAAACGCGTGTTCCAACTCCCAGACGCGCACAAGGCGTCCGCCGCGCAGGCTCAGTGATGAAGATGCCTACGCTGCCTCTGTTTTATTTTTTATAAGGGTTGCTCTACTGCTAATGAATTGTGCGTTGGTGCATTTGCTTCTGGTTCTCGAATTCACTTTGAAAGCGTTGAGAACGACATCAGTGACACATTCATGAACCTGCGAGTCGACCAAGTCTTGATCAAGTGAAGTCATCGTTGGTTCGTCACAGCTCGACATGTACGTTGCGAGATATGATAACAACTTGCTGAAGTTGAAAGATGCTGACTGAGTTCGCTGTTCAATAGGATTCCATCGCTCTGCGTTTGTTGCATGTTGACCTTCATGAAAGCTGTAGTTTTCGTTTTGTCAATCGGTGTATGACCAAAACCAAACTTGCGAACGAGATGCCATTCTCAAGTCTGCGCACTGGAGAAACAATGGCGAGAGACAAGTGATTCGAGCTGGTGAGTGACTCAGCGCCGCGTGATAATAGCATGAAAGAGTCCGTGCTGGTACCGGATGACACCGAAGACGTCAGTGACCTCCGCAGTGTGGTGTTTCCCAAGATTTCTAGTCTTCTCCCTAGTTTCTTAAATGCCGGCCTCCTAAAAATCTACGCCAAGTAAAAAGACTACGATAATGAAGAAGACTTCGGATCAAGAAGAAAATTTCTGCAACTAGAGGCCCCGATTGAAGCGTTAGGTGATTCGGAAAACAATCGATTCGCGGTGGTGGTGCAACGTCGATTGCTACCTGGCGAAGAAAGAAAAGAGGAACCACAGAGTAAGTGGATCACTATCTTCGAATTCCTTGACGGGACTTCCAGAGGCCAGGAATTGCAGCTTTACCAACAACGAGGGCAGCTCATCGCGAAGGAGTGCCAGGCTTACTGCAAACAAGTTTTGGACAAGATCGACGAGTATTATCGCGAGGATGTCCACCCACTTCCGTTTGTTTGCGTATCCGGATCATCAGGCGTGGAGAAAACGCAACTACCCTTTGCTTTGGACGGTAGACGGCCGTTCTACTATATGCTTGCTTGCACGATTGGAGAGGGCTCTCAGACAATTTACCTATCGTCTTTATCGATATCAAGTGCGTTTCAAGGATTCGTGGAAATGGATGACCCAGCTCAACACCAGCACAAAACAATTTTGAACACTTCGTCTTCTGTCTACGAAGACGATGAGCTGTGGACGTTTGGGGTTATCCGTGCATTACTGGAGTACAGCAGCACAGAAGAACATCAAAGTGCGCGGAAAACGATACGATTCGAAATCGAGGAAATGTTTCAAGTGAGGAAATGCAATCTCCAGGCTGTTCGTGCTGTAGTTCTCAAAATGAAGGAGGAAGGGAAACAACTGCCCTTCTTCGTTCTGGATGAAGTGAGTATCACGCACGATGGGGGAAGAATGAAGCTGCTTTTCAACGAAATGTCTTTCGCGTCTGCGGTCTGGTGGTGATGATCATGGGAACTGACCCCGACATCAGCGGTTTGGTTGAACCGTGTGCAAGTAGCTACCCAGTCTCGTTCAAATGGGCCGCGATTGTCCCGCGCTTCCCAAGTTACCAACTTGTCCTGCAGATGGAGAGTAAACAACAAGATTGGTCGAAAGTTGTGCAGCGGTTCCCTGTCGTACAGGACATTGTCATGTCTTCTCGTGGCAGATTCGGACGATATTTCGTGGACGAAGGGGTGAAGTGCATGGCTGAGAACAGCAGCAGCAGTCTTTGCGAGTTGCTAGACCGAGCATTCGCCTGCGTTAACACGAATACGCACAACGGAAAAGGATTCATGGACCGTCTCGAAGGAATACTGGCTCAGAAAATGGCGATCTCGTTCACCTCTGTCAAGATTCCTGCACGCGAGCCACCGGGGAAAAGAGCTCGCCTGGAAGTGAAGTCCTCAGCAATGCACCGGCACTTCGCCAATTTGAAAGACGAGCAAGTAGTTGACTTGGAATTCAATCGCGGTCAGCTGTGGAGCAATGGGGTCTGGGAACCAATATGTGCGTTTCCAGCAATCGAAGAGGACCTGCTGCTGTATCTTGCGATTCGGGGCGGAAAAAACAAGTCGTGCTACGACACGGGCTGCGGCTGGATAAAAGTGTACTCGACCAAGTTCATTTTTTCCAAGACAAACGAAAGTTTAACTACTGAGTCTGGCGGTGAGGCAAGTTTCGTGAATATGGTAGCCCATGCCGTCTTCAGTTGCTCTCGGAGAAATGGAGTGCAGGGTATTTCTTTCAACGTCTTCTTGCCGGGGTTTCTCGGTGAATTTCTTGACAAGAAGTGGAAGATGCTGAACTTGAATATGCGTGGCTCAGGAAAGGAACTTACGACTGGAGATTTACTCGATGGATATGGTGAAGGTGTCGATGCACTGAAGATTCCTTTCCTAGCTCCGCCCAATGTCGAGTGGCCACAATTCATCTTGGACACCAACGACGGCCACGGCTGCCAGTTTGGACATTTAGTTCGCAATTGCAACGAGGACAGAAGTGAGGTGTACGTGCAGGATACGACGAATCAAAACGAGAGGGCAGCTCTTCTTTTTGAGTGCAAGTATTGGAAGGAGATGTTGGATGCGAGTACAATGAAGGACGTCATTACTGGATTAGATGCTTCGTGGGCAGGATGGGAGATCGTATTGGTGTTTTGCAAGGAGCTGGTGGAATTGGGTGCCGAGTGGGAACATACGAACATTGGTTGTGTCAAGGTTTGCTGCCGGAATGGGTGTGTCGACTGGGCTTTTCAGCCGACGAAGGAAGACCGGACAAGTTGCTCGTTGTGGTCGAAATGGGGTCAATGGGAGATTCCATCACCGGGTAGTTGGATGTATAGCAGATTGCCGATTTTTGGGGTCAGATGAAAAAAATCGTAAATGTGGTTCTCAGCATTACATGCTAATGCAATTTTTGCTACGTTATCGGTCGTTCTACACTCCTGGCCCAATTAAACCGGCCACCCACACTTTTGCCCATAGCTCACTCAATTTTTATCATTTTAAGGTGCGGTCTTGACACCTGTTCTAATCTAAAACACGCTGAAAAAGAGCAGGCATGTGCTAACACTCGCGTTTTTGCACTTTATCGCATAGCTCACATACAACAAGAGAAAACCTAAAAAATAAACTCGCATACTTACTTCTGAACTAAAATCGCGGTTAGGTGACCCCAATAGAGGCCCGATGAGGCCTTAGAGAGGCGCCTTGACAACCGGAGCGCAGCGGAGGTCTGTCAGGGGACGGCGCGTAGGCCGGAGGAATATGTCTAAGTAGTAGGTTCTATCTAATCCGCGCGGGATCCTTGCCCGCCACGAGCGAAGCGAAGTTGGCGGTGCAAACCCGCGCAATTGAGGAGCGAAGCGACCCTAACCACTATATACTACTCCAAATAGAAGGACGGTACATTTTTACAGTACTTTGGTTCAGAAATCATCCTCTCTCATACAACAAACCATTTTGGCAAGGTGGACCAAACTTCCGGCCACCCCCATCCTCATACAAAATCCTATAATAAACGAACACAGGCTAAAAATGATTTGACTTGGTATTTGTATAAACAGTAACTTCACCGTGTCAATACTTAGCAACAAGCACTCGAGAAGCCACAAAATTGTCCTCTTATGGAATTTAAATACAACCCGTATTCGTATATAGCTGCGCCATCGTTGCTAGAGCGATATTGATATAAGTATGATCCCACAAAATGGGGGCTCGGAACTTGATATGCAGTACCGTATTCCTTCTGTGCTTACTGACGTTCACTCCTTACTGACAGCTCCAACTGCCAATCATACTGCTCTAATTTTGGAGCCGTTGCAGCTTTTGTGCAGACTGACAGATTCAGTGCGAACACGAAAACGGACATTTCACTTACTACAAAATACAGCATTTAGAGACTGGCAGCCATGCCGCAGCATCAAGGAAGGCCACGCGTCACTGGTGGCGGGCGAAAGCAGCCCAAGCACAGCCGCACGGGGTTCTCCAACCGACACAAGCTAGAAGTCGTTCGTTTTTTTGGCAGCTGTAATGACATGACTCAAACGCTCTCAAAGTTTTACCCCTCACTCAGCGATGATGCGAAGGAGCAGCGCCGTAAGTTGATTTATCAATGGCGCAAAAATGCTTCTGTGCTGGAGGAGCGCTGCAAAAGTGCAGCCGTGGCGGACATGAAATACGTCCGAGAACAGGGCGTTGCCACGATACTGTCTACAGAGGCTGAGGACACAATTGTACAGTGGGTTAATCAATTGCGAAAGGACGGCGTGCCAGTTAGCGCAGCGATGCTACGTTTAAAGGGCATGGAGGTAGCACAAGACCTGGAGATCGCTGGCTTTCGAGGTTCCTGGCACTGGCAAAAGCGTTTTCTTCGCCGACACCGCCTAAGCTTTCGCTCTCGGACTAGGCAAGGGCAGATTACGCCGGACACCGCCAACGAGACTGCCGTCAGATTTGGTGTTGAAGTGCTGCAAAAAATGCTTCAGTTGCATGTACACAAAGTGTTTAACGCTGATCAAACCGGTAATTCATCTTTATTAACGTTAATGTATATTACTTGCTAACACATAATGATGCAATGCAGGTGTATTTTTCGAGTATTTGCCAACCCGTACACTTATTTCACGCGGTTCCAAAACCGTTTGGGTTCGTCACGGAGGGAAGGACAAAGAGCGCGTGACTGCCATGCTTTTAGGTGATTCAGAGGGTGGAAAATATCCCCCATTTTTAGTGCTCAAGTCTAATCGATCAACTGTCGTTGGGGTGATCTCGAGAACTGGGAGAAAAGACGTGGATTCGGCATTCATGTTTGGAAAGAGGCAAAGGAAATCATGCAAGCCAGCGATGCTGAACTGTATGCGAATCCGACAGCCTGGTGGAATGAACTCATACATCTCCAGTGGCTAGAAACTATGTTCGGTTCCCGCCCACGCCCTCGGCACCCGGTCATTTTGCTGGTCGACGATTTTTCGGGGCATTGGACTCCTGCTGTTCAAACCTACGCTGAATCTATCGACTTGCACGTCATGCGTGTACCTCCGTCATGCACGGCCACTTGCCAGCCTGCAGATATTGCCTGGAACAGGCTCTTCAAGTCGTATCTGAGAAGTGAGTGGTTCGAAATGTTGCGAGCGCAATTACGACAGCACACAGGATCTACTCAAGCTTTTAAATTTAAACCTCCAACACGGACTACTCTCTGCGAATGGGTATCCTCAAGCTGGGGAAAATTGACGGAAAATACCATCAAGAACGGATTTCGGCGTGCGCACATATTGGCATCACTGCCAGCTCGAGAGGTTGAATCTGTCAACGCTCAACTGCCACAAGAAAGTATTGTAGGAGAACATGAGCTGCGCCTGATAGAAGATAGCGTGTGTGATGTTTTGTCGGACGACGAAGTGAACTTCTCCGACACTGATTCGAACTCCGATTAAGCACAAATAGTACTCGTCACATATTTTTTTGCACACGTCACATAATTTCTATACGAAGGTAACTTTTATGACCGTGGATAGTCTCTCTTCAAGTCAAGAATATGGCTGTCTGTAAGCACAGAAGGAATACGGTATCATATGATTTGATGATCCAGTACCAGAAAATAAACACATACGCCAACATCTACTCTTATAACTAAGCCAACCTATCAAAAAGGTGCCCCGACCACATTTGCACTTCACTATTTAATCGGATAATTATCGAGAGTGACCGCAAATACATCAAACATTTTGAGATCGACCGTAAAAGAGAAGCATATGCTTGGGACGCGACACAAAGATTTTTCATCATACAAACCACGAACCTTGTGCTTATCGAGGAGTTGTAGTGGGGAGCACACTCAGCCAACAACATCGATACACGGTTGGTCAAACTAACTCTTATGCTTCATCGCCGCCTTGAAGGCTCTGGTTTCCTCGTTAGTGTTGACTCTAGCGTCACAAGCTGCGCGTCTCGAGGTCTGACTCGCGTCGCCATCACCTGCATCTTCTACCACGAGACTCCCAGGTATTCCCAGGTTGTTCATGGAGACGTCGACAGTTTGGAAGATGTGGTATGGCATCCAACAGGTGATCTAACACATTTTGTGCTTGTTTTCAGGGCGTAGACGATGTGCGTGCTTACTGAAGACAGTTTTTCAAGTTCGGTGAAGGTACACGAGGACTTCGTGACTTACGTATTGGGCGAAACCTTCCTATTTAGCTCATGTACGATCGTATTTTGTTACAGTAATGTGCCTCGATAGCGACAAGGTGAAACTCTATATTCTTCGGGAAGCCATCAGTCACTATGTGTATCCATCGAAAACGAAAAGTACTGCAATAATGAAAGCTTTCCACAAATGCGCATCGTTGGTTAAGATTCCGCCAATCACCACATAGTATTCGAGCCCGATGGAAAATCGAAAGGTCACGCGAGGGAAGCTCGTTGCGCGCGAAAATTCAAGGGAGTCTGACCAGGATGGTCATTTCGTAGTGTAAGCATTATATCATTATTCAATTTCATCCGAGCTACCCATGGTGACCACCACCTTCTCTTGATTTCAGAAGCGCACCAGATTGACCAAGTTCCAAGAGCTCATGATCTGCACCTATCGACGCGAGCACCCTGGCACAACGTTCAAAGCGTTAGCGACGTGGGCACAGACAGAGTTCGGCCTGGCCATGGCGCCTTCAAGACAGCTGATTGTCCGCGTGCTGCGGTCGGAGCAGCGGCTCCGTAGCCTTACAGCCGACTGCCTTGAGCGGCGAACGCCTCGCCCACGCTTCCAACTTCACCTTGACCACAGCATCGTCGAATACGTCACGGGGTGCGAAAACATGCAGCTGGCTCTATCTGGTGGCCTGATTATCGCTCGTGCCAGATGGGTACTACAGCGACTAAACGTGCCTCGTGCGTTATGGCCGCGCCTCGGAAGGTCTTGGCTCCGTCGCCTGCAGCGCCGCTATGGAATTCATTGGAAGCGTTCGTATGGCGAGGACGGGGAGGTGGATTTGGATTCAATCCAGACTGAGCTTCAAAATATGCGCAATATCGTGCGCTCGTATTCGTACGCGGATGTGTACAACATGGACGAGACAAGCTTCTTCTACAACAATGTTCCGAGGGGGTCAATGTGCATTAACGAGGCGTCGTCGCTAAAGCAAGACAAATCTCGTCTTACTTTAGCGGTGTGCACAAACGCGACCGGAACCGACAAGATGCCTCTTCTTTTCATTGGCAAGGCTTGCAAGCCTCGCTGGCTCAGCAAAAAGCCTGTTGGTGCGCTATACACGTCGACAAGCAAAGCGTGGATGACGTCGGACACGTTCCAGGCCTGGCTTCGCGATGTTGACGTGTCGATGCAAGCGCAAGGCCGAAGCATACTCATCCTTGTGGATAATGCCTCGTCGCACAACATTGAGGGCGTCTCTCTCACTAATGTGCGCGTTGAAAAGCTCCCGCCAAACACCACTTCCAAGATACAGCCGCTCGATCAAGGGATAATTTACTGTATTAAGCGCAACGTTCTGCGGATGAAGATGGAATACGCTCTAGCCGCTGCAGACGAAGGGGTAGAGAATCCGTACAAGGTCGGTGCTCTTAAGGCCATTGAATGGTGCGTTGAGGCGTGGAACGAGCTGCCTATGCAAACTATCGAGCAGTGCTGGCTGCATTCGACGTTGATTGCTAAGACGGACATGAATTTTATTCTTCAGTAAATCAGTACATTTGTAGTCTTGTGTGACGAGGCAGAACCCTTGAAGATAAATATACCTGGATCACTTTGTGTATATCAGGTTGTCGCTATCGGGGCACATTACTGTATTTGCAGATCGACTGGTTGCGTACGATGCTTGGTGCTTTATTTTGTCAGGAAAGTTGTAACGGGTCACACAAACTGGTGTGCGTTACATACCTGAGTGTGGTGCACACACGTAATGTGGCACACACAGCTGGCACGTCGCCGACGTGCTCAGAGCCAACCAATCGGGGCTCATGCATTTTTGTATAGGAGTAACTATAGGTGTCTTGTAGTTTGTATTGCAGGCCAAACTAAAGCCCACCTAAAATATATTCAGTCTAAAACTACCTAATCTTGGTCAAGTGCCCCCTTAGGCCAGGGACTGTGAACTGCTTGTTCACTTGGAGTTTGTATACTCCTGAGCACACTTCCTCTGTGCAAGGTGCTGTGTGACCCCGTCACACTTGGTAGCACTTGTAGTCAATCCACGCCTACGCGGGTAGACTACCTGAACCTCTAGCGTTCTGGTCAACATGGACCGGAATGAGTTTCCTCATTTGAACGACTCGCAGTTCGAGTCCGTTCGGAAGATGGCAGGCATCTTCGGTATGGAAGCTCTGCAGAGCTTGGTTGCGTTAACACCGGCCGAGCAGGTCGAACGCGTGAACGCGTTTGACATGTATGAGCGAGGACTCATTGAACATGTCCGGGTAACCTTTCAGGCTCCCGCGGTCGAGTCCAAGCCGACCCAACCCAAGCCGTTGCGGCTAAAGGTGAACCCGTATGAGGGGAAGGAAGGTGAGAACCTTCACTTCTGGGTTCGGGAGGTAGAGCTCGCCATGGACGCAGCTCTAATCTCGAGCGAACAGCTCAGAGTGGCGCTCGCACTCTCCAACCTTAGCGGTCGTGCTAAGAGTTGGGCGTACACGCGAAGCGACTACGCCGGGATGTTTTGCATCCTGGGTTCAGCTGTGTGAACAGCTTCGAGCCGCGTTTCTCCCGGCGAACTATGAGTATCGCCAGCGCTCACGCTTTCTCTCGTGTAAACAAGGGAAGCGTGAGCTGCACGAGTACATCCAGGAGATGCGTGAGCTTACCGCATCTCTAGTGGGAAATCCACTCCATGAACACATCAAGGTGACGGTGTTCATGGACGGCCTCCGGGTGGGGCCCGCTCGCACGCAGCTGTTCCTGGTGCAATGTGGCACCCTTGAGGAGGCGATTCAGATCGCGCTCCAGGAAGAGTACAGCCACCGCCACATCATGGCCATGAAGCTTGATTCCAGCAGCAACACAGTTTGCAAAAAAAACACTCAAAGTTATCTACTGTCTCCTTGTGAATAAAGGCGATCACAAACGGGATATTGGCCCAGTTCCCGTCTTTACCAACTAGCAGTGTGCACACACCGTTGTAAAGAGCGTTCTTCATATGCGTGCCATCACACTCAAGAATCGGTACCCAATTGTCCTGCCCAGCAACTAAACACCCCACAGACGGGAAAACACGGTAGAACCGGCCCTGGTTATCCAGTTGGCAGCACACGCGAGAGCCGGGGTTCTGGCGCTCAAACGAGCTCAAAAATGATGGTAGTTTGCCATAATTTGATTCCATGTTGGCCATCAGTGACTTGGCCTGTGAAATTGCGCTGTGAACCATTGCAGGGCGGTGATCCACGTTCAAACGGTCAATGATTTTGACAGCTTCGGTAACACGCTTACGCGCACTGCTTAGCCCCGGCACCAAGGTACTTTTAAATCCCGGCATCTCCATTAGCTGCCTCATTGAACACTCACCTACTGACTCGCAACTTGGTGAGTGCACTAGGTGCGTGTCGCTAACGAGCCATGTTTTTGGAGGGCAAAACGAGTTCTTGGTATTTGAGCGCGAGGACTTACTCTTCTTGGACAATGTGACTTGCCATGAGCATAGCGGTGACGTGCACGCCCAAACCTTGCGATGGCCCGACGATATTTTCTGGAACACTGACTTGTTTTCGTTTAGCGCGTAGTCCTTAATAAATTCCGTACTCAGAGATGCTGTCGCGAAAATGTCGTGTTGCGTGATGGTTTGCCTGCCGTATTTGACTTGAAGGTTGATCTTGCTTGTCTCCATGATTATTGGGAAGTGATCATTTTTATTCTGCTCAGGAAACTATTTATATTTAAACTTCCACTTCATCCTGTGCATATAGAGACAACCTTGTACCTTTATAAATAGAGACAACTTTGACGTAAAAAAACAATCACAGACCAAGAGAACCATGCTGCGTTAGTAACCTGTTTTACGGTCGATCTCAAAATGTTTGATGTATTTGCGGGCACTCTCAATAATTATCCCTATTTAATCTATTGCTCTTTAGTATGCACCAACTCTTAAAAAGCACGGCAAACAGCTCTCACGCCCCATTGAAGTTACTGTCTATACAAATACCAAGTCAAATCATTTTTAACATGTGTTCGTTTATTATAGGATTTTGTATGAGGATGGGGGTGGCCGGAAGTTTGGTCCACCTTGCCAAAATGGTTTGTTGTATGCGAGCTATGCGATAAAGTGCAAAAACGCGAGTGTTAGCACATGCCTGCTCTTTTCCAGCGTGTTTTAGATTAGAACAGGTGTCAAGACCGCACCTTAAAATAATAAAAATTGAGTGAGCTGGGCAAAAGTGTGGGTGGGAGTGGGTTTCTTCGATGGAGGCTCAAGAGGAAACCCTGGACCTGGTGGAAGTGGCAGCGCGATCGTCGAGTGGACGAGTGGGGGCGGAAAAGCCGAAGTTAGTGTGGGCGGCGGCTACGTGTCTGAGCAATAGAGGAACCACGAACAATGTGGCCGAGTTTGTGGGATTACAGAGACTGCTGGCGGAGGCAGCGGCCAGGAAATGGAGAGGCATACAGATAGTGGGCGACAGCGCCATGGTATTGGGACTGATGCGCCGGCGCAAGGAACCCAAAGCGAAGCGGCTGAAGCATTGGTACCGACTAGCAAGGAAGCTGGCGGACCAAGTGCAGGTCCAAGTGTGGACGCACCACTACAGAAAGCACAACAAGGCAGCAGACTGGCTGACAAACTACGCGGGTAAGAGCGTAATGTACGAGGCTGGCGAGGCGGAACATGATCATGCGTTACGAACAATGGCGGAGCAATGGATACAAGGAGATGTCATCCAATGGTGAAGATGCCTGAGCAACGGAAACGATCCGATCGACAGATAACCATCAAGGGCAGCAAAGGCGGAATTTTCAGCAGGGTACAGGCTGAGCAGGTACAACTCGACTGTGCACCACAAGCTAGTCGGTAATGGGTATTAGAGTTTAGGCAGGATCAAGCTGGTAACACAATACACCTCACTGAATTATTAAAAAGTGTGGGTGGCCGGTTTTAATTGGGCCAGGAGTGTAACTATGTTTTGGCATTGTTGCTGTTTGAAGTGCCGTTGTAGTGATGACAAATTAGTTCCTAGCCTTGTATTGGTACGCGGGCTGTATGCCCGCCGAGTTCGCAGTTCGCATGGCACTCGCGAACGCAGTTAGTCATTAGGCACATGCATTGCCATAATGCTAAGCCGACGCGTTGTGGCCACTACCACAAATGACATGTACGGGTAATTATTGAGAGTGCCCGCAAATACATCAAACATTTTGAGATCGACCGTAAAACAGGTTACTAACGCAGCATGGTTCTCTTGGTCTGTGATTGTTTTTTTACGTCAAAGTTGTCTCTATTTATAAAGGTACAAGGTTGTCTCTATATGCACAGGATGAAGTGGAAGTTTAAATATAAATAGTTTCCTGAGCAGAATAAAAATGATCACTTCCCAATAATCATGGAGACAAGCAAGATCAACCTTCAAGTCAAATACGGCAGGCAAACCATCACGCAACACGACATTTTCGCGACAGCATCTCTGAGTACGGAATTTATTAAGGACTACGCGCTAAACGAAAACAAGTCAGTGTTCCAGAAAATATCGTCGGGCCATCGCAAGGTTTGGGCGTGCACGTCACCGCTATGCTCATGGCAAGTCACATTGTCCAAGAAGAGTAAGTCCTCGCGCTCAAATACCAAGAACTCGTTTTGCCCTCCAAAAACATGGCTCGTTAGCGACACGCACCTAGTGCACTCACCAAGTTGCGAGTCAGTAGGTGAGTGTTCAATGAGGCAGCTAATGGAGATGCCGGGATTTAAAAGTACCTTGGTGCCGGGGCTAAGCAGTGCGCGTAAGCGTGTTACCGAAGCTGTCAAAATCATTGACCGTTTGAACGTGGATCACCGCCCTGCAATGGTTCACAGCGCAATTTCACAGGCCAAGTCACTGATGGCCAACATGGAATCAAATTATGGCAAACTACCATCATTTTTGAGCTCGTTTGAGCGCCAGAACCCCGGCTCTCGCGTGTGCTGCCAACTGGATAACCAGGGCCGGTTCTACCGTGTTTTCCCGTCTGTGGGGTGTTTAGTTGCTGGGCAGGACAATACAGTAATGTGCCCCGATAGCGACAACCTGATATACACAAAGTGATCCAGGTATATTTATCTTGCAAATACAGTAATGTGCCCCGATAGCGACAACCTGATATACACAAAGTGATCCAGGTATATTTATCTTCAAGGGTTCTGCCTCGTCACACAAGACTACAAATGTACTGATTTACTGAAGAATAAAATTCATGTCCGTCTTAGCAATCAACGTCGAATGCAGCCAGCACTGCTCGATAGTTTGCATAGGCAGCTCGTTCCACGCCTCAACGCACCATTCAATGGCCTTAAGAGCACCGACCTTGTACGGATTCTCTACCCCTTCGTCTGCAGCGGCTAGAGCGTATTCCATCTTCATCCGCAGAACGTTGCGCTTAATACAGTAAATTATCCCTTGATCGAGCGGCTGTATCTTGGAAGTGGTGTTTGGCGGGAGCTTTTCAACGCGCACATTAGTGAGAGAGACGCCCTCAATGTTGTGCGACGAGGCATTATCCACAAGGATGAGTATGCTTCGGCCTTGCGCTTGCATCGACGCGTCAACATCGCGAAGCCAGGCCTGGAACGTGTCCGACGTCATCCACGCTTTGCTTGTCGACGTGTATAGCGCACCAACAGGCTTTTTGCTGAGCCAGCGAGGCTTGCAAGCCTTGCCAATGAAAAGAAGAGGCATCTTGTCGGTTCCGGTCGCGTTTGTGCACACCGCTAAAGTAAGACGAGATTTGTCTTGCTTTAGCGACGGCGCCTCGTTAATGCACATTGACCCCCTCGGAACATTGTTGTAGAAGAAGCTTGTCTCGTCCATGTTGTACACATCCGCGTACGAATACGAGCGCACGATATTGCGCATATTTTGAAGCTCAGTCTGGATTGAATCCAAATCCACCTCCCCGTCCTCGCCATACGAACGCTTCCAATGAATTCCATAGCGGCGCTGCAGGCGACGGAGCCAAGACCTTCCGAGGCGCGGCCATAACGCACGAGGCACGTTTAGTCGCTGTAGTACCCATCTGGCACGAGCGATAATCAGGCCACCAGATAGAGCCAGCTGCATGTTTTCGCACCCCGTGACGTATTCGACGATGCTGTGGTCAAGGTGAAGTTGGAAGCGTGGGCGAGGCGTTCGCCGCTCAAGGCAGTCGGCTGTAAGGCTACGGAGCCGCTGCTCCGACCGCAGCACGCGGACAATCAGCTGTCTTGAAGGCGCCATGGCCAGGCCGAACTCTGTCTGTGCCCACGTCGCTAACGCTTTGAACGTTGTGCCAGGGTGCTCGCGTCGATAGGTGCAGATCATGAGCTCTTGGAACTTGGTCAATCTGGTGCGCTTCTGAAATCAAGAGAAGGTGGTGGTCACCATGGGTAGCTCGGATGAAATTGAATAATGATACAATGCTTACACTACGAAATGACCTTCCTGGTCAGACCCCTTGAATTTGCGCGCGCAACGAGCTTCCCTCGCGTGACCTTTCGATTTTCCATCGGGCTCGAATACTATGTGGTGATTGGCGGAATCTTAACCAACGATGCGCATTTGTGGAAAGCTTTCATTATTGCAGTACTTTTCGTTTTCGATGGATACACATAGTGACTGATGGCTTCCCGAAGAATATAGAGTTTCACCTTGTCGCTATCGAGGCACATTACTGTAACAAAATACGATCGTACATGAGCTAAATAGGAAGGTAATACGTAAGTCACGAAGTCCTCGTGTACCTTCACCGAACTTGAAAAACTGTCTTCAGTAAGCACGCACATCGTCTACGCCCTGAAAACAAGCACAAAATGTGTTAGATCACCTGTTGGATGCCATACCACATCTTCCAAACTGTCGACGTCTCCATGAACAACCTGGGAATACCTGGGAGTCTCGTGGTAGAAGATGCAGGTGATGGCGACGCGAGTCAGACCTCGAGACGCGCAGCTTGTGACGCTAGAGTCAACACTAACGAGGAAACGAGAGCCTTCAAGGCGGCGATGAAGCGCAAGAGTTAGTTTGACCAACCGTGTATCGATGTTGTTGGCTGAGTGTGCTCCCCACTACAACTTCTCGATAAGCACAAGGTTCGTGGTTTGTATGATGAAAAATCTTTGTGTCGCGTCCCAAGCATATGCTTCTCTTTCACGGTCGATCTCAAAATGTTTGATGTATTTGCGGTCACTCTCAATAATTATCCGACATGTACATGTACGCGAAGAAACGTAGACAGCAAGTCGCCCTCGGCGTGGAACTCATCTTGCCCCGCCTGATGTCCTTGATCACGTTAACGTATGCAGGGGAGGACAACTTGCTGACGAAGCTCAGCAGCTCCAGCTCCTTCCCCATCTCGATGACGCGGATCTTGACCAGCACGGGGTGCAGCGCAGTCGTGTCCTGCCAAACCGATGCCGTCCCGGTGCCTCGAGAGCGACGAGCTGAGGCTGCTCCAGCAAAGCCCCACATTGCACCTGAAAGCTTAGAAAACTAAATCCTGCCCGGGTTGCAATGCTTCTCGTCGTCTCCCAGTACGCAGCCCCCAAGCAGCAGCAGGAGCTGCAAACATGAAAACACCAGACACTAGTGCAGGCTGCACTTGGTCCTCTCCGTCAAAGTCTGCGGCTGAAGAAAGCGTCAGCAATGAGTCAAAAACGTTCCGCCCTCCAGCATCGCCAGTCGCGACACCTTCAGCAGCGTTGAGACGGGCGTCCAAGAACCACCGAGTCCGCCCAGCAAATGGGAAAAGTGGCTCTACGGACTCCGTGGCGTCGTGGTCGACGTCTTAGTGGGGATCGTCCTGGGCCTCATTTTCAACTCCATCAGCCTCTCGGGCCAAGCTGTCACGTGGATCGGCACTCCCGTTCGCCTCTTCATCCGAGCACTCGAGTGTCTAGTGCCGCTCTTGGTCTTCTTCTGGACTCGTCGTGAGCATGACGGACATGTCCACCAAACGCATCGGTGGTCGGACATTGTCCTGCTACTTGCTCACGACGAGTGTTGCTGCTGCCATTGGTGTTTCCATGGCAATTCTCTTCCGCCCAACCTTCACAACGGCGAGAAGGGGGTCGCAGAGGCTGCAGCACCGATAGGATTGCATTGTGGAGAGAACACGGGCTACTCCGTCACCATGACTGTCGATGGCAACGTCGCCAGTCTCGCTTGTCAGAAATACACGAGACTGGCCGACGTTGCCAACTTGAAGAGCAGCACCGACGAGCGCTACGAGAGCTACAGGAAAGCTGCGGCTCTCTTCCCGCAACGAGACATCAACAGCATGTACGAGCGTGCGAACGGCGTGCTCTAGGAGTTGAATCTGACCGATGTCATCCAACTGCAACTGGACGCACTCATGCCCAGCAACATCACGTCGGCGCTTGTAGAGGGGACATTGCTGTCCATTGTCATGTTTGCAGTGGCATTTGGAGCAATCCTCGCACGTGGAAATGCCGTCGGCAGATTGCCGACAACCACCGAGGTCATCCATGATCTCTACGACGCGTTCATGGAACTCATCGGCTGGATCACCAAGTTACGTCGCTGGCGATATGCTCGCTACTGGCAGCAGCCATCGCAGACTCGGAGGATCTTCGTACACTTTTGCACAGTGTTGCCCTCTACTGTCTCTGCGTGGTCTGTGGCTGGGGGATCCACGTGCTCGTCTTCTATCCGATCATGCTGCTCAGCTTTATTCGCAACGCCAATCCGTTCGACTGGTTGGCGAAGATGGTTTGAGCGTTCTGGCCAGTGCTTCCTCCGCTGCCACACTCCCGATCGTAATGGAATGCACGGTGCTACCAAGATCGTATCTCCTCGACTGTATCTTCGTGCTGTCCCTGGGAGTCACGATTGGGATGGATGGTGCCGCCGTTGGGACCCCGATCGCGGTCGTGTTAATGGCGCAAGTCAGCGGCGTTTCGATCGACGCAGCAGACTATTTGGCCATTTGGTTGGCGTCGGCTATCGGTTCAATCGGCGTTGGGCCAGTTCCGTCGACAGGCCCCGTCCTCATCATGACAGTCTGGAAGACGGTGTTCCCTAGTTAAGCTCTGCCTGCAGCGTTTGCATTTTGTCGATGTTGTTGCGTGATGCCGTCAAGCAACTTCAACAACATTAAGTTTATGTTGCAGGATGACAAACTTTTTAGACCCCCAAACAACAGTTCTTACGAACTGCGAACTGCGTTTTGCTTCTTCAATACCTGCTGCTGCAATGGAGCAATGGACAAATACGGATACGGCTACGACAGACTAACTACTGGTGCTACAGACTCAATCTCGGATGACCCAGAAGCCAATTTACTACGTCGTACATGTGCTGCAGCCATTATTTGTACTACGGCACTGGAACTAAATTTGTTTTGCTGACGAAAAAGGCGTCGGTGCAAGTACAGATGGAAATCTCTAATACCTTAAAACATTGGTGCCTTCGTCTGGAAGTAGCTTAGATCAAGACTCGCGGCTTCTTTCAGTGGGCCATGGTAAGTGCCACCACCAAGCACAAACACTTTACCGGCGTCAGTGAGAACACTCGAATGCCAAGCACGAGAAGTCAACACACGATCATACGGAATTGGCACCTTGAACCATTGAGAAGTACTGATGTCCAGCATGTAAACACTAGCATCCTCGGAATCAGCAGTGCGGCCACCGATGACAAAGATGAACTCATTCACGACATGTGCTGTGCAATAGGACCGTGGGGACGGGATATCTCCTGAGCACTCTAAGAGCGCCCAGCACCTTTGCTGCAAGTCGAACACCCAGACGTCATTCATTTTCTCGTCGTTGAGCTGGCCATTACCACCGAAGATTACAAGTCGCGGTCCCAGATTTTTGTGCTTTGTAGCAAGCACATTGAATGACCATCCCGAGCTACTGGCCAGCTGCCCAGACAACTTTGCTTCCCCACTTCCTCCCAAACAACCGTCCCATCAAAGTCCCTCGTAGCATTGACGCCACGTCTTCGATCCAAGGAACACCGCAATATCAATAATTGGTCGCTCACCCCTTGCTTCGTTCGACCACCAAAAATGTAAACGGCTCGGTCGCCAGTGCCTTCTAGGATTGATACGGCTGTGTGCCCCGAGCGAGGAGCAGGAACCACTTTCGAATTCTCTAAACAGCGTGGCAGCACCCATTGAAATCCCCGAGGCGAAGCAGGTACAAGCAAGTGCACATTGGAGTCTTCACCTTGTGACGACACACCGCCATACACACAGTAGCAACCATCTTCTTTTTTTCCGATGGTGGAGGTTGAGTGCCACGCCCGTGACGACGGTATACTCGTGCCTTGAGTAGGCACTATATCCCAGCTTGAGTCATCGTTCTTGTCCAACACAAACACTTCGGGCTTTTGCTCACGTACAGCACGTCCACCAAAAAGATATATGCGGCCGTCTGCTCCTTGAAAGAGCGTGTGCCCATTCACCGCAGCAGGACCAGGATTGCCTCGCACAGCACTCTTCGTCCACCCTTCACGCACAGAAAATATCGCTGCAGCACGAATAGCCGCTTTACGTAGCTCTGTACTAGCTCCACCCCCACGCTGCCGCGTATCCACAGCAGTGTCCACAATGAGCTGCAGCTTAGCACGACATTCCTTATTGCGCGGTTCAAACTCGAGCGCCGACGCAAGGTCAGCCACCGCACGTTCATACTGCTGCAAAGCAATGTACGCTGCTGCTCTCCGCATAAAAGACTACAACAAAAGACACCCACTTCCGTCAAACAAATAAATAAGAGCAGTGCACAAAAGGGAGAAGCAGTGTGATCTACCTTGATCGTCGGCGTCACTTCAAGAGCCTTGGAGCAATCTGCCGCTGCAAGTTCAAACTCTTTCAGCTGCAACAGCATAATAAAACACAGTAATAATTAATATAAGTATCTCAAGCTACAAAATAAATTGGCAGTAGAGTCCCCAGACCTTAAGATAGGCAGCAGCTCGGTTCGAGAGGCACACGGCGTTGGTCGGGTCCATTTCAATGCATCTAAAAGCCACAACAACATCCACAAAGTGTCAGCAATTGATTGCAACTAAAGTTAATAGTTCTTTTGGCGTCTAGGGACCGGGAGTAGGCGGAAACGGCGTCGAGCATGCGGCCCTGACGGAAGAACGCGTTGCCCTCGTCCTTGGCGGCCGTCACGAGCTGCTCGTCCACTGCTCCAGCCGCAGATCCGTCTCCTTCATCTCGTAGAAGTTGCGCGTGGCCACTGGCGCTCAGGAGCGCGCGAAGCTGCGCGGGCGAGAGCTGCTGCAGCTCCTGGCGGAGGGAAGACGTGTCCATCAAGCAAGTTAACCAAGATGCGTACTGATTGGACGAATTCTCAATAAAAGACCACAACAAAATGTACCTAGTTAACGTCTGCAGACAGTATGACTTTGCCCCATACGTTGATATCATTGGCTAATCTGTACCCTATATCAGTAGTCTAAGTACATCTATTTCTTTATAGCAATATCTATGTATTACGCAATGAAGATCATGCATGCCCCTTCGGGAGAGCATTGAAGCCACTCCACAATCGGACCCAGTGAGTCGACTACCAAGAGCTGAGAAGCTGTCGCCATGGACGTCGTGTGGGGCCGATTCCAGGCCGCGTACCCTCGCAAGACGTGCACCGTCATGGACGATGACGTGGGCAAGTTGCGCCAGCCGCTCATGGCCGACGGAGAGAGCGACGACACGTCGGACGAAGAGCTGGGCGGCCTCCTGCCTCGAGAAGCCGCTCGAGCGCAATTCGACGAGGGCGCAGCGGCCAGAAGGAAGCGACGACGACGCAAAGAGGACGAGGATCTGGGAGAAGTGGCCAGAGGCTTTACGATGAGTGTGGAGCCGCTGCAGCTGCTACGCTCCGTGGGCAAGTGGATGACGTCGCTCTCGGCCGCCAGCAACCTGCTGGTGCCTCCTCCTGGGGGCGTCTCCAAGAGCTCCTTGCCGGTCTCGCTGTCAACGCAGATGCTGGCACACAGACACAAGCTGGAGAACATGGACGACGTCTCGGACCGCGCGCTGGCGCTGCTGGCAGTCATCACAATTGGCTTCTGCATGCTGCTGCTGCTTGTGGTGTACTCGCAGGCGTAACAACTTGTATCACCAACGTATCAGGGAGGGGGACGCTGCTGTGGTTGTTCATCTGCCGCAGGTGTGGCGGACCCTTTGCTGGAAAATAATGAAATGCCTTTTATTCTTTTGATGTTTTAGGTGGTGCGCTGCTGCTGCTTCTTCTTGCTGCTCGTGTCGACCTTGAAGGCGCTGGGGCAGTTAGCTGCCAGTGGACAGGACGAACAGGACGGATGCTTGGCGGTGCACACGGTCTGTCCGAACCCCACGACTGCGAGAGACAACTTGCCCCAGTGTTCACGAGGGATCCACGCCTCGAGCTCCTTTCGAGTGTCTTCGGCGGTCTTGGTGGACGCCCAACCGAGACGCTGTGCGAGACGATGCACGTGGGTGTCCACTACGATACCGTCCACTCGACCCCACGCCAGCAACGTGATCACACGACCGATCTTGGGGCCGATGCCTGGCAGTTCCTGCAGCTCGTCCAACGAGCGAGGAATGTCTCCGTGGAACTGCGTGCGAAGGATGGCAGCCACGCGCTTGAGCTGCTGCGCCTTGCGATGGTAGAACCCGACAGGCTGCAGCACCTCACTCAGTTTCTCCTCACTGGTGGCCTGCACAACCGCAATGGTGAGACCTTCGTCGTTCTCTCCGAGCTCATGCAGACGCTGCATGGCCGCGTACGTGATCGGGTCCTGTGTCTGGGAGCTCAGCAAAGCTGCCACGAGCAACTGGAACCGCTCGACTTTGGCGCTCGTGACGCCGGACGCCACACAGGCATGAGTCCCGAACTTGTCAATGGGAGTGTCCTGGTCCTTTCGGGCGTCGTAGAGCTCCAACAGCAGCTCCAGTCGCTTGTCACGCAGGGACGAGCTCGTGTCTGTCAGCTCCGTCTTGATGAACTTTATCGGACGGTTGGGAGACGTCCGCTGCTTCTTCTCTTCAGCCCTCGCACGCTTGCTGCTGGTACTCGCGGACGGTGGAGCTGCCGTCTCCACCTTGACGTCTGCGTCGTCCTTTAGCGCTGAAGCGAATGCGAAGCGCGTGAACGGATTGCCGCCATTCGTCTCAGACGCCATCGCTTACACTGGATGAAGACAGATGATCAATGGAGGAAGAATGCTGGCAAGGAACTCGTGCACGCACATTGCGTGATCCCATGTTATAAGCCTGTGCCTTTAGACTGATCTCTCTGACCTGCGTGCGTGCGAAGCTGCTCCCTCTCCATCGCCTGTGGCAGGTGAAGCGTGTCCGCTCAAGTTCTATGCCAACGATACTCGGTGGCAGCCATCGTTGCCTACACTATCTACGCCCTCGGTCGCTCGTGCTTCATCCTCGCTTCGAGACGCGGTCCACGTACGCATGGTAGATCTGGTCGAAGAACTGCGCGTCGTCCAGCAGGCCGATGAGCGTCTGCTTCAGCTGCTCCTTGCTCACGTTGGACGCCGTCGACGTCGGCTGCTTCTGCTGCTGCGGTCGGTTCTGTGAGATCATACCCAGGATAGCCTCGCCCGCAGCGATGCCGTCCGCCTTCGAGATAGGAACCATGCCGCTGGAGCTAGCAACTGAGGTGGGTTCTTGCTTGACCGAACCATTGGCACTGCCACTGCCACCGCCGCTGCTGCTGCTGTTGCTACGCTTGCCCTTCGGCGAGCGCTGCAGGATCGCGGTGGGGTTGGTGATAGCGCTGGAGCCACGGCGCTTTGAATCGTCCCGTTTGTTGCGGGAACGTCCTCGGTTACGGGACTGCGACGGCGGTCGCTCCTGCTGCTGTTGTTCCTGCTGCTGAGAAGGCTGTGACGTCTGTTGCTGCTGCTTGGGCTTCTGCGCCGGCGACTGCTCCTTCATGGACGTAGTGTCCGCAATGGCAGCGTTCTGTGGAGCCTTCAGCGACTGAATTAGGCTGCATCATCAATACAAACGTCAGCATCTCAACACTCCAACCGCTATCCACACAAAAACGATCGCTACCGTTGCAGCAACTGCAGAATCTTTGCACGATCCTCCTCCGGGAAGAACCAAATGCCGTAGATAGCGTAGCCCGTCGAATACGCCTACAACCCCATCAAATGCACCACAAAATTCCAGTTAAACACAAGCTGGATCCCTATCAGAGCACCTGACAAGTCCATCTCACCGTGTCAGGGCTGCGGAGAATGAGGAAACTGTCCACATTGTCCACTTCCAGACGCTCGTCCAGTGGCAACGTCATGTTGGTCGTGCTCAGACGGTTGTTCACGAAGATCTGGAAGCGTGGGGAAGACGATCTACAGCATCCGACAGTTAGTAAAAGTGTCCTCCGTCCATTTGAGTGTCCACCGACATCCTCCACGCACCTCTTGACCACGAACAGACAACCTTCGACATCCTTCCGCTTCTGCAACATAAAGGGCATCGTAGTGTTCCAACCAGCAACATTAGCATCTTTATCCTCTCCAACGTCTTCTTCTTCCCCCCGAATGACACAAGACGCACCCAACTCTGCGCCTCCTGGTCGAACTCGTACATGACCACGTGGCTGGCCGTGTCCACGATCTCCATCACGTCGGCGTCCTGGCGCTTGAGCACCTGCAGGTTCATGGCGTTGGATTGCGCGCGGTCCACGTGCAGTGCGTCGGTCGCCATCTTGTCTGCTGGTAGTCACTGAATGGCGTCAGGCCGCTGCCGATATGCTGTTTATCCCGAACTGCTGCTCACGCTGGTTAAGCCAAATTGCTTTCTATCTGAATTTGGCCCATGTGGACCACACCGAGTATTAAACAGACCTTGACCTTCGTATACCCTGTTATATCTGTTGCCATTGACTTTTTCTTGTGCTCCACAGACCTGTCAAATCACATTTTTAGACACGCCGCTACATTTATTGAGGGTCTGTATTGTGCTTTGCAAAGGTTTTGGCAAAACGAGATGGGGATCGGTCGATTTAGGCTCACCATACGGTGGATTTATTGTGAATCCGGTACATAAAATCACAAAGCGGCCAGGGTTAAGCTAAACCAGCCACAATTGCACTGTTGAAAGTGCAATTCTGGCTTGTCTACAGTAATTCGAGCTAATGCACTAATAAATGCAAATGCAAATGACCCCGTCTCCTAGCCACTTCTGCACCATTTTGACTCGTGTATTGGAGCAGGGAAGACTATTTCGTCCTCGGTTTATATATATGAGTAGGTGGTTTAGCCAGTGATTTACTGTATCTGTCTACACCCTTAAAGGACCCTGTCATAACAAGTCCGTAAATTTGTCGGCAAAATCGTTGCAAAGCACAATACACGTATATGTATTACTGTATTGTGAAAACCGATTAGATTGTCTAATCGAATTGCTAATCGGCTGGTTTAGAGTCTAAATATGATTGAACACCTCTGATTTATATCTAAATCAGATCAGCCGCCATCATTTTAATGAGCTTGACTCAACTTTATGACCCGTTTTAAAATGCGATAAGGACCGAGGATGTAAACGAGGATAGGGCAAGTTTAGATATAAATCCGTTTGCCGAACCGATTTAGTTCTAAATCAATCTGAATATCTTACCTCTCTCCGGCATCCAGAGCTTTCACGCATTCAAATTAGACGGCAAGACGCAAATCCGATTGCAGGACGGTCATCCACAGAGATGACATTGGCGAGAGTTGCTGTGAGAATTGGAGTGATCACTGAGACCAGCCGTGCAAACATTAACGTCGAGACGCCCAATTTGTTGTTCGACCAAGAGTCAGCGATTTTTAAAGCATACTAAAGTAGAAACTATAGTTACCTCTGCTCTACAGCTTTGCAACCAAGCGCGAAGATAGCACTACAAAATAACCTCAAAAAGCAGATTTTCGCCTAACGTTTCAGCGCATACTGTATATACATGTACTATCGGAATTCGGCACCATGCATTCCAGCCATGGGTTGGTTTTACGCTAGAGGTTCTCTTTAGATACCTGCTTAGGCGAAAAGAGGCGCTCTCTCTCATATCAGGACGTTCTTCGATTTATTGATAATCACTACGATTTGTACACCGATTTAGACTAACAGATGGCCTGATTTAGCTTTATACAGCGCGCTGCTAAGATTAAACTGGCCAAATCGTAAGACAAACTAATCGGTTTTCACAATAATACTGAGTAGCAAATACGAGCATAACTAATTCGTGGCTTGTATCCGCGGTAAAAGTATTGTGGGTTTCACCGGAACCGCCTGAAAAGATCACGCGCGTGAATAATTTCAGCATTCGCATTTAGTGTACAGTGGTTTGCACAGTGGAGTTCTCATTAGTGCTTCTAACTGCAAAAATATCACCAGCCTGATATAACCACGTTAGCAACACATCATAGTAGGTGGTGCGCAGTGGTAGCACTCCAAACAAACGAAACTTACCCAGAGCACGGATTTGCCTCCAAACGGGACATCAAAACTGTAGACTAACCGTAAGTGCTTGTCCATTTTCACTAGAGGCTTTCAGAAGCACCGATAAATGAAATCACGTAGTTGAAAACACGTAGCGTCGATACCGTCTTTTGCTACGTTACTCTGAGATAGCGTAGCTGCTTCAGAACTACCGGTCTAAAAAAAACGTTTCAAAAACACGTATCGGGTCGTAAGTTTCTTCGCGTAGGTGGAGGAGGAACCCAAGAAGGCAGTTTTTGGAGCAGGGTGGGAACTTGGACGTGCCTACATCTCTTCTTCCCCAATACTGCACCCTGAAAGCGTAAGTTTACATCAAATCGCTTCTCATTGTTTTACGTGATTTTGAATTTACAAAAGTGGTATGAGAGCCCTCTCTTAGCGTTCGACGGAAGCCAAAATCACGTACGTCGCCCCCCAAAAAATCGAGGTCGTCGCGCTACGTGTTTTTCACTACCGTTTCTTTTTCAAAAAGCGGTGCTTCTGAAAGCCTCTACTGCAAACTCGCTTCCCAGCATTGAAACTTCGTCAGTGACGATGAGGCCGACCGAATTGTCAAAAAGCAGACGCAATTCAGCTAATTTGGCCACTGAAATATGATCTCCGTCACGCCCAATCTTGAAAGCAGCATGGCAAGTTCGACCACCAGGAAATTGGCTTGCGGCGGCCCCAGTAGGACACGTAATCATTGTTTTGAGCCCCCTTTTCAGCAGCTCTTCTCGTAATCTGTGAATGACAAATGATTTGCCTGTACCAGCACCTCCGTGGATAAGTGTAGGGGCTTGTTCCGGCTTTGATTTATCCAAGTGAGATAAAATCCAATCTAGTACTTCTTGTTGCTCCGGCGACGCGATTTGATCTGCTCGTGTTACAACGGGTTCATCACGGGATAGAGGATCTGCAACACTGCCGTGTCTAAACTTACGCAATGACTCAGGAGCCGGAAAAGCAGAGGTTTGATTACACGAATGCATCTTTTGGATTCTTTGCGCAATCACTTGGAGACTTTGTTGTGGACCGACAAACTCTGGCGCATGGTAGACACACGTTTGTAAGTTCGATAGAGTCAGTGGTCTCGCTTCAGTCAGGGCTGAGTGCCCGTCACTTTCATGAACACCCATTAACGAGAAATACATTGCTTGAAGAGCTTCGACACTGTCACGACAAGCCGGATTTCCTAAAGCTGCAGCCCTCGTTAGCCAGTACAAATAATCATCTCCATCTGGCAAAAGGCCATCCGCCTCGGCATCGAATTTATCAGAACGGCGACGTTTGCTTTGATGCTCGCTGTTACTGTCGGAAGATGACTTGCCTTTCCATCGCGTAGCGTTTCTAGCCCTCCAATCCAAACATATTTTCTCGTTTTCACAGCTTCGGACTCGTTTCTGGATGAAATTGTGCACGATATCGTTGACGCATCAGAAAAGGGGCAGACGAGTTATCCCACAATGTACACAAACGTGCCAGACCGGAAGAATTCAATTCAAATTCAGGTCGTTGTTCATGGCTCCATGGTACTACAACAGCGATAATGTATCTGGCAATCGCATCCATCCTGTTAGCGCTGTTCGTTTTGCGTGAACACGATGGCGAGGAGCGCCTCCAAATATTGGGGTCAATAACTTTACTCGAATAACAGCTTCGTAGCCATGATACAGTGAATGCTTCGGGTCCAGATCAAACGCTTTACGTCTTTTGCGACCACGTGCGGATGTCATATCCGTAGGAGTTTGGCGAGGCACGATGTCAACGATGTAAGCAAATTCAGAGGGTGAATAGCCATAAAAATGTTCTCCGCGGAATTTGTACGATTCCACTTGAGTGACGAAAATCATGCTGCCATTGATCTTGTAGGCACGCGCCCCACCCGTTGTATGTCTGCCATTAAATCCTGATTTAAGGTACAAAAAGCTTCTAATTGAGCAATGGTTGCTAGTTTTTCAATGGTTTGGGTTACTGGGAGCGACGTACTCTCTTCTTGTTCAGAATCCACGTCAAAATTGTCATCAATACTGTCGGTTTCACTGGTATCAGACTATATACTTTCAGCAAACGCTGACAAGGCAGGACACACATTCGAGATTGTAAGCCGCAGTCGCGGGCTTTCTTTTAAAGTTTCAGGATATCGCGCATATTTAAACGCAGCTTGGCTGTAACTGCAGCACTTCTCACCGTTCCACGTTTCAATTTTCTAAGTAACATGATTCGATGCAACGTGATATCGTCTTGTTCAGGTGGAGCTACCGTTGACGCGAGGCGGGTGGACGCCTTGACAGCAGTCAGGATGTATAGCGTGCTACCTTGGATGGGACCAATTAGGATGATCTAGCCAAGGTAATCCTGGTCGGGTAGTGTCCAACCAGGATGTCGTGTGCTCCTCGTGTATAATCCCTCTCGGTACGTTATACTTGAAGCCGCAAGCTTCACCGGTGAACGAGTTGCTTGTACGGTTTAGGGTGTCAGTGCAAAGCTGGTAGTAACCTTCTTGGACGCCACCTCCACAGCTGCTCGGGAACCCAGACAGACAAATAAACAATACAAATAGAATCCGATATACAAATATACAGATATACAGCCGTTCTTATTCTTCAGGCCCTTGAACGGTGAGTCTATACTCCAGTCAACTTAGGCCTCAGCCAGGATACTGGACAATCCTGGTTGGCCGGCTTCACGCGCACCACCCTCGTTGGAGGGAAACTAAATAGAATCAAATACAGTCCTAATCACACAATCAATAGTACTTCTCGATCAACTTCCTATCTGGGACTATCTTACCAAACAAGAATGTAAACTTAATATGAATTGCGGGAGTCAACCGAAACTCGGATGTTCGCCACAACTAGGATATGAAATAGTCACGGATCAGCCCTCGGTCGTGCACACCTGGTCCCCGTGCTAACTGGTCTTGATGCTTGATGAGAACCCCACGCCTGTGTGTAGGCAGGGTGACTCCGTCGTCGCAGCTTGTTACCTCGCGGCACTCCCGGTGACTACTTGACCGGCAGAGCTGCCACGGACTGTGCACTTGGAGGTAAATCGGATTCTGTTATTATAAGTCTTCTTGTCTGTTTGCTTCTCTATGCTTCTGCTCTCTTTTCTTTCTGGGTACATGTCGCTCCTGATTTGACTCATTTTCACTATGGTATTGGTCGGGTGACTTGATTTCACTATGCCCTTGGCCGGGCGTCATCATCGGGAACGTGCTCTCGCAGTGTCGCTCTGGCTGGATTCTTTGGGGTTCTTCGGGGTTCTTCAAGGTTCCATGGATCATGTCCCATCCCGGCTGGCCGGCTTGGTCGGTCGTTAATTTCTTGACTTTTGTATACTGGAATCGTCGGTTCAAGATGTTCCAGCCAAGATCACAATGCGGCCGATAAGGATCGGCCGAGCAGGATTCATCAACCAGGATAACTTCCAGCCAGGATTCGAAATACTTGGGGTTTAGGCGCAGTGTACTTGTGGGTTGTTGTTGGGCTTTGTCTTGCTTGTAGCTTTGTCAAGTCGGGTGGCATCCGTAATCGGACGCACTTCACGCTCTTTGGAGCTCTTACCCAACGTCGGCTCTTCCCTTCCGTTCAAACTTCATGGTTCTAGATGTCGTACATTCAGGAAAAATAAGTCCATCCAAAACTCAAGCAACACCCATCCAACTTCCACACGTATCTGCAAGCCACTTCCACCATGCGAACTTCGTCAGATCCAGCAAATAACCACGATTCAGGCTGGCTGGACAGCTGCAGGCGGGGCTCTGTAAAATTGCAGAGGCACATCGTGTCACTGTAATCCAAAACTGAGGAAGACAAAAGCGAAAACGTATAGCTGCCGGCTTGGGCCGCGTTGCAGCCCGTTCAAAAGGCGAAAATGGAACTGTCCCTCCAACAATAGAGATAATTCGCAATAAGCCAACATTCAATGGCTTTGCTTCTGGTGGTTCGAGGTCACTTTTTGCTGCTACAAGCGCCGCCTTAAACTCCACAGAGTTTTCTAGATGCCCCAACTTTGTTAGCGTCTTAGTGTTTGTCGTTATAGCTCTCGCTGCTTTTCGAACTGCTGTGTGCTGCTGCAATTGATTAAATAGAGTCGCGATAAGAGTCACATTGCGCTCAAACCTTCCTTCGTAATACCGGATCAAGTGCTGAATTAAGCCATTAGGGAACGACCCGGATAGAAACATACCACCGCCCATCATAAATAAAGTAGGGAACGCGGCAGCGATCATTTCTCCATTTTCATCCCACTCACATATAGGATCCGGTCCTCGACTTACGATAGCAATATCCCCCTCTGCATCAACAGCACTAGCCATAGCATCAGTGATGACGGATCCCGCTTTGCTTCACGCATCGCCGGCTGTAGCACTGTTGATTGTTGAATTACTATTTTTGGAGCCTGGCCAGTGCTGACATCAGAGCCATAACGTTCAGAATTAACGGCATCGTCAACACCACGCAGAGCAGCTGAATAGCTCACAATGACATCACTTTCGATCGACTCTTCTAAAGCTGCGAACCTTTCCACCTCTTAAGCTGCGAATGTTTCCATCGTCAATTGTAATGCCTTCTCTTCGAAAAACACTATGTGTGTCCTTGAGAACCGTCAGCCACGAAAAAATGTTATCACTTTGTAGTTCGTACAACCCACGGAATAAATGTTTTCGCTGTCTCCACTGTTCTGAAGGACCAATGAAAGTGACACGAGGCTTGCGATTAATATCGGCTGCGGAAAGAACTTTTGCCCACGCCTATGGGCCACCTGACGGAAAACAGATAGCATGACCGCTACTGTGTTTTCCAGATAGCGAAAACTCTAATCCAAAACATCGTGCGGGTGATATACAATTCTTCGCAACCGGACTCAATTCAGGAAGGCATCATGGCCATTGGCAAGGCTATACTTGGATTTGCGAGGGTTGTAGGCGCAATTTGAGCATAAATGAATACGTTCTGTACCTCGAACTAAATCAGGGTTCAGAAAAAGTTTTTCCCGTCCGGTAGGCGCAAACTTTGAGCGTAAGTACTGACAATGTTGTCGGATAAATGACCATATCGTTCTGTATACTCCGATGAAGAAACTCGAAGCGACCCCGGAAGAAGCGACAGCGGCACACAAACGTGTCCACTTTCAGTTCCAACAAGAAAATCGCAACACGATGCACGTGCAAAATACCACAGCGTGATGGGTCAGCTGCAGTAGCGGATGCCTGGCATCGCTTGTATTCCAGTATACCAGGAGACAAGTCCATTGCATGCGAAAGTCGCTCTCGCACTGATTCATCAACTCGAACGTGCTCGTTGTTGAAAACGAACGCATCGGGTTGCCCGCCACAACAATAGTAATAGGCCAGTGCTAACCGTGAGCCACTCGTAAAATTCTGACTTTTCGTCATTAACAAAATATCTCCTTCAGATACGACATGCGCTTGCAGTATTGGCTCTGCTAGAGTGTGCAGGCGGTCACTTGCAGTTCCATCACGAATTTGCCCACATTGCTTTGGCACCGCATGTTCCACTTCACTTAACAAGGTCGAGCGATGACGAGAAGTAGAAACAGGATGCTGGTCAGCTGCAGCAAATTCGGATGTTAGTTCATCTACAGGATCCATTTAGTCGCTGCGAACGCACATCTTGTTTTCTCCTCGGCTCGGATGTTACGCATACGACTCGCGTTCTTCTGCTACTGCTTTTCTGCTCGCTCGCCCGCTACGCCTGTACCCGTTCTAGTTTCTGCCAGTTCACTTCTCCCGCAACCTGCTCGCTGCGAGCTTTGCGACTTGCTCGGTACTCACGCATGTAATGTGCCCTGCGTTGACGCTTTCGTTCCTCGGCCGCATTGTCAGGTAGGTCCGTTGTCGGCGAATTTTTACCGGTAGAAAAAGCCCGTTTGGCCATCACCTCGATCACAGTCCGTACTAGGAAGAAGGGTAGACACCTACTATACCAAACGGCAAAGTTCTCGGCGCCCGCCCCCGATGATACCCACTCCCGGCGATGAACAAGTCCACTGCTCCAGGAACTTGGGACACCATCCCCAGCGCGCAGATATTTCAAGAAGGCACACACTCTTCACTATCGAGTAAAAAATGAAAAACAAATTGACATTACAGAAATTGATAAAAAATAAATTTGAAGATAAGTGAATAGGTAGCTCACATAATTCGAGATGCATAGGGGCAAAGTACTCCGTCTCATTCGTGTGCGCGAAAGCAATGTCCACTGGTCCGCCGCCGACACCTTCCACTTGAGACCCGAGCAATCTGCAGGTGAACAAACACATCAGTACCAAATTGCAAAACCAAAGACAATAGCAATGTTTTAACTTACACTGTAAAGCGTCCTAGTGTCGAATGAACCCCGGGTCCAACTCTACATCAGTGATGCACTCACTGAAATGGCCGAGTACGGCAAATCCAGCAGCTCAGCCGTGCCTAGAAGCTGCCAACAAAAGATACCTACTCCAGCGTATGACGCTACATCAACAAACTCTTCTTCCTCCATCTCTTGAGAGCCTCTACCAGACCTTGCAACGACGGAATCAGGCATAGTCCATGGCCGCGTAGACCGCCGCGAGGTTCCTGCTATCACAAAAGCAAACAAAGCATCAGAACTATTCTATCTCAACCTCTCTTAGCTATATTTTCCTCTCCTACCACTGTTACTTGCGCCTTCCCGATTTTCCACACAGCCTGGAGTTCCTCGGTCTGCTTCACTTCATGCGCTATGCGCTTCCACAGGAAGCGCGCGTCGTTCAGTTTCGTTAATTAGCATAAGCGGCGCGCCTCAGACGCGCTGCAGCTGTTGGACTACGTTGTCGCACTTAGACCTATGGCGCAACATTCGGGTTGCCGCTCGAATATTAGCTGATATTACGCGCACGCAGTACCGTGGAATTAAAACGTTGAGGCCGTCCATACCTCATTCTCTTCGGGATTCCCAGAATAACTCGTTGTTTAACCCTTAGAACGCGAAGGGGTGATATGGACGTGATAAGAAAACCGCTTGTACCCTCCCGGAGGGTCTAAGAATTAAAAAGGAGCAAAGTATACCATACTTACCTGAAGTATAAATTTGGATTTTTTGTGCACGAGTTGTAGCTAAGCTCCCCGGTAATAATCCGCGCAAAAAGGATGCGAAGGTACAAGTGATTTTTATAACCAATCGCATCTGACATTCCGCAGCCTGGAATTTCGATATTTATGAATTCACTGGCGGGACGACCAGAGAGCATTTGGACACGCAGAAGAACGCCATCATATCCAGTCTTGCTTCGTCGAGCTACCACCCCTCATACAATGCAATCGTTGCCAGCACGTCCGATATAGCACAGAGGCGTATACAATTCTCAGAAGCGTTGTATTCATGGTTTGCCCAACATCTCCTACTCAGCTGTCCAACACTTCCTACTCTGCTGCTAAAGCTCTGTCACGTATGCGAGTTGCTTTTGGGCAAACTCTCCGTTCTGCCAGGCCAAGTGCCAAATTTGAGAGCATGTAAGGCTTTCGTTCTTGTCATGCCCGCGTACCCTATTGCACAAGGTGATCAACCCGCGCTTTCCTTGCGAACATGGCTCGCAATAATAGGTCGACGTTCCCCCACGCTTTTTGCCCTCTGGCTTGTAGAACGAACACACCTTGCATTGCCCTCTGTCGCAAACGCTGGACGCTATTATTCATACGAACATCGGATGTCTGTGTTAGCGAATGCTCGCCTTGCACAGTCCTTGGCCTCTCAGTCACCTCGTGACCCCCAGCAGACGTTCTTGTTCGGGTAAAGCTATCCTCTGTCTCCTCAATGAGAGCTTTGTGAAGAGTCGAAAGAAACTCGAAGTGCGAGTTCTTCCGCTTCTTCGTCTTCTCCCAGAGAAGTCTGTGCACAACGTACGCGTTCACCAATGCCATATCTACGAGGCCTAGAAAGAGGCCTTTGTAGTATTTATTGAACCTGTCATACTGAACAGCATAAGTTAGTAAATATATGCATTCCGTGTCAGCATTGCACTTGTACCTGATAGACATCTGCATCGAATACGCTTGAAGTCGCAGTTGGTCATGGCGATCCACTGCTCCCATGTACCACTGGTACTCAGCTACAAGTCCTGGGCATGGCACGTTACTCGGCGGTCCCCTCCTCTCGCGCCTCCGCACAGTCGTTGGCTCTGCAATCACGTGTGACGCCAGGAAGTACACGATGGTGTTGTCTGCCCACATCAATGCCACGAGCCCTGGGTTGGATTTTGCCACCGCCATTTGAAACGTGCCCCGTGGGGTACGCGCTTCACGCTATTTCGTGGGGTAGGTCAGCTGATCACACCAGCCTTTGCAATCAGTCTGCCTGGTGCCGACATAATTGAACCCCATCGTCCTAAGCTGTTGCGTCAGCGGTATTGACGTGTAGTAGCGGTCTCCTACTACGAGTCGTCGGACTTCATATGGGAGTCCACAAAATACGCAGGCAATGTTTCGAACAACTGCAGCAGGGCCATTCTTAGTGTCCATTGATTGCGAGCCTTCAACATCACCAGCCCTACCAATGTCCAGCTCAACTCTAAGCAACACGCCCACAAACAAACAATAGTACGTGTCAGCATATCCTCAATTAGTTATGATGATCATGTCAGCATACGTACCTCTTGCAATATCCAGTCTCGGCACAGCACGTCATCACACACTTGGAGCCCCACCTGTGCGGTTTGTCATTCATGAAGGTCCTTGTAGGGTTTTGGCGGTTGTGAGAAGGAAGAACACCTTCATCAATTGAACCCCAGTCGGCGTGTCTTCGCGACTTCATCAAGCTGCTTTTTGGTGGGCTTCTTGACAGTTTTGTGGCGGGCTTCTTGGCAGGCTTCTTGGAGGGCTTCTTGGCGGACTTCTTGGCTGGTTTTGTGGCTGTCGGAGCGGATAAATTGGTTGCAGGCGCCATCGACGACTCCGACGGCACAACGGGCTCTGTTGCGCGCTTTTTCGGTGGCGATCGGCTTGCTTTGTTCGACAAGTCACGCGCGGATCGCTTGGCACGTGGATTATCCCCCTCGGTAATAGTACTTCGGACTAGCAAATACATTATCGATCAACAAATTGAATTTCAGCAGGGTATGCACGCGGCACGTACTTGCATGCGCCTCTGAGCGCACCATAACGTTGAAGATGTTCAACCGAGAGCGCAGCTCTTTGTCGGAGCGAACATACGCCAGTAGCTCGTCTTCTCCATTAAAGTAGTCCACGCCTTGCTTCCTGCCTTTGATGCTGCACCTGGCTTCACATAGTTGCAGCTGAAAGAACAGCGAAATACCCTGTTAGCAGGCAGTAGTAACTTCGCATTCGGGTGCTCCAGGAAACCTACTGCATCTGGATCTTGGAACCATGCTTCCACGTCCACTTCTCCTTGCGCAAGCAGCGACCAGATCGCGTCAAAATCCATACAGTATGCCATGACTTGGCCCCGACTCGATTGAAAAGAAGAATGAGTGGCCTGGCGGCAAAGCGGTGGGAGAACCGAGATTTTCAATTTTTTAAAAATATGAAAGCCCGTCCTTCACACGAGGTACTTCAAACCAACTGTTTTATGAGCCAATTAAATTCTCGCGTTCGTTCAGGTGGACCAATAACTTTCGTCGGATTTGTGGGAAGAGGCGATAACTCCCTTTTTACGGAATTAGAGGCATAGTGAAACCAAGTCATATTTATGCCGTTCAGAACAGCATAAACGGGATTTTGCACCCTCCGCGTTCAAGGGGTTAAGCAAATCACAACGATTAACTCAACATAGGATTACCTGTACTCTCTTTGAATTAAAGTTTGGTCTCGGGGCGCCCTGGACCGCGTGACATGCGTTTCTCGCTATGGTGAAGCTGGATATGCTGCACTCGTTCCTACGCCAGTCACAAGCGACAACCTGTTGCCTTGCCGCCACTCGTTGGTTTAACCCTACCACCTCGTGCAGTGTCTCCCTTTTTTCCCGACCCTACGTGTATAGCTCTTCCTGTGTTACCCTTTGGCAACGAGGACGTCGCCGTCATGAAGGACGCCCTCATGAATTCAGTGGTACTGACCGCGAAGGTCATGGCATGCTTTATACAGGATCAGAACCCCAGGTCTGGAAATATACATTAAGAACAAGAAGGACACCGTCACTGCCCACAACCCCTTGCTGCAGTTGCTTCAGCAGGGAGCGCTCAGCTGGGTGCAGATTTTACGCCAGTACAGCCAATATAATAAATGGAAGAAAGGTGTAATCAGGCAACCTCCACTCTTGCCATGCGAAAGCAACTCCGACCTTCACAATTCCCACCACCGCGCCTTTTGGCTGGGCCAGAGTGTATAATCCGAAAGGATGACGCCAGGACGCCTATGAAACAGTACAACCAACAATAAAAAGAAGCGGCGACGGTGGTACTTGCTACTTCGAGGTGGGAAATCGAATAGGACGCTCGCGGAATATTGTAGCCTTCTTCAACTATTGGAAACAAGAAACATTTCCTGTTAGGGCTGGGTGTCTTTTGTGGAACCAGGATACCCCTTAATATCCTCTAGCACGCTCGCTACCATAAACCCAATGTAGCTCTGTCACTAAAACAAAGTGCTTTTCGTATCCGTCGCTAACCTCGGGTCCCTTTAGGGTTGAGTGCGAACATAGATTTAGTGTCCTCAGTCCTCTTCATCTGTGAACAGGCGCGTGGGCGTATTGCGCTAAGCAATCTATGTGGCCATCGTTGTCCGGCTCGGTGTTGTTTCAGGTATGGCACAAATTTTGAATCTTGTTCAGAACGGGGATACCACGTGTAGGTAAAAGTTATTTACGTGCTGGATCCGAAAATGCCACAGTTTGTGATACGGGAGTCCTCAGCAGACTTTCGATTGCTTAGTACGCGTGGGGGAAGAAGTTAGTGTAGTGGTTTCCTAGTGCGTAGAAGTAGGGTTCATCAAAGCCAGAACAGTCACGAACCTTCTCGTAAGTTTTGTGTGTAACCGAAAAATTAAGATCACTTTGCGCTATTCATCTTGTATGTAGTTTGAAGTTTGTGTAGGTAACAGTTTAGTAAAGTCTTTATCGCTCTGATTTCTTACCAAGCTCACACCGAAACGCACTGCAAGGTGTGACGTGTGTTAAGACCAACCTGAATTTCGGAATTAACTGCTGATACCCCACGTTTGTATGCCGTTGTCGTCTTGTTGCTTTTTTTAAATTTCTTTCAACGTCCTCGGAGAGTTACATTTTTCATTTGGACGTGATGTTTATGTTGAACACGTTCGGAGGTCGTCACGGGCGCAAAGGATTCAACGAGCTGTGTCACGCGCCAAGCCAACCTTAACGGAGACACACAAGTTTCGAAGGCTTCTGCATCGTTTAACCCTGTCGCTGTGCGAGGGCGCATTTGCCCTTTTCTGTTTTTTTTTAAAGATGTACGAAGTCTAGAATCGCTCTTCACGAAAGAGTTAATGCATATGCACCGCCCTATTGAATAGTATAACTTTAATATCTGTGTATGATGCTTTTGGCAAAAAAATACGTGCTCACACGCATGGAGTCTCCTTCATGGCTCCACGACCTCAAAGCAGGTTTAAATTCGTAGTATGTATGCTATTATCCACATCGACGAGAAGTAGTTCAATCTCTACAAGGGAACTACAAGTTATTATACGCCTCCAAGCGAAGGATTACCATACATATCGTCTCCTAACTAGTTTGTATAGGTAAAATAATATTTTTAGCTGCGATTGCAAGTCCGCGTTAATGGATACACGAAGAAAGAATTCTACTGGAGAATCGGCATCTGACTGATTGTAGAGCGAGCCCCCCGCTCAACGAACTTCAAGCAGCCGTGCGGCGGGAACGCTTGTCACAAAAAACGTGAATATGACAAGAAAAATCTACAGGCAAATGCACATCGAGAAACTATTTCTAGTAATTTGGAAAACGTGGCCAGGTACGATATATTGCTTTAACTTTTATGACTTTATCTAACCAAATTGCCGCAAACTAGGACAACAAAATATCATTCAAGTTCAGCAAGATGATGCAACAAGGCAAAGCTGGACCCCGCTTTGGATGCTCTGGCCGATGAACCCCAACAATTCGAGCCGCCTCGTATATTCCCGAAGGACGTTTCACTATGCGGGCGCATATCGTCATGAACGAGCTCTAAGTGGTTTGGTCGCTTCAACCAATCTGATCCACAATGACGCGATATTAGCACGAAGGTCTGCACCAAGTTCGATCCTCAAAAGTGTCCTCGTGTATCAGATGATGGCGAAGTACCTTTCAGCAACAGATGTCAAGCTCAATGGTGAAACAAGAGTTTTGCGGTGCCTATTATTTTGCGTCTGAACGATGAAGTACCAAATGATGAAGACAATTTCGAAGACGACGAGTGGCTTCAGAAGAAGCTGTTCAATTAGATACGAGAGAAGAGTTCAATTAAAAAGAGAACGCAAATGTTTTGCAATGTCTACGCCTTAGCACGATGTATTTGCCCCGCTAAAACCTTTACTAATGCGACGGTGGACCGCTTTTCGCACTGCCAATAACCACACCGAACGCGCGAAAGTCATGGTAAAGGTTTCTTCCGAATTGCAGAAGTCTGGAGCTCACACTAAACAAACACCCCACGACGCAATAAATTCTGACCCTGAACCATTTCTAGAAGAAGGGGAACACGTGCATCCTGTTTTGACCCACCATGGCATTGCATTCGTACCTCCAGTACTCCCAAGAATTGATTCGTCAACAGCTCTCACAACACCAGCGCATGCACTTGATCCTGTTGCCGACTTAGCAATAATTGATGAGAAGACTTTGACTCATTTACGCCAGCTTGCTGCCTGGATACCAACCAATGTACAAGGCAAAAAGATGAAAATCTTGTTTGCGTACTCCATATCCCACCCAACGACCAAGTTAAGCGCGGACAAACTCCGGTACCGCTTGAAAGAGAAAACGAAGTCGCCCAAACGAGCTCCTTGTGCAATTGAGCAGCGCGAGAATCGTCACTCTTCGAATTCAGATACCAGAGAACATGTACCACATCATGGACAGCTCACAAGCCAACCTTCAGCGCGCCTCAAAGCCAAAACGACTACTACCGCTCAACCCAATCCCGCCGCTGAAGCGTCCGCACTTCCAGCAATTAACTCCTACACGAGGAAGCGCCAACTGGTTTGCCAAACCTGTCACGCAGGCAAGCGCAAATGCGGGCCCGAAAGCTGAAATCCGGGCTGCACGTACAGACTGCCGGCCAACCCCACCATCACATCGTTTTTTTTGCAGCGTCAGGAAGTCAACACTTGATACATGATTAAGCTGCATTACAGACCAAGCGAGGAAATGGTAAGTTCATATTCACAGAATGCAAGAGTTAAAGGGAAATGTCAACCTTCTTTTTGCGTGGCGACCTTCTCCCAGGCCAAGATAGAGGAAGAGCCGCGTCACGTCAACGTGCAGGCCCTCCTTGGAGCCTGCGTCCTTTTATTCTCTTATAGTGCCTTCATTCTCCAATCACGGCGCCGATGATGTTGAGCTTTCGGATATTTCGACTGGTTGCATGCTCTATTTTTATTGGTCGAGCATTCGCGGGGGTCACTGTACAGGTGCAAAACGGTGCCAGAGGGCGCAGTACAATCCCGCGAATACCGGCCAAGCAGGGGATTACTTCCAACACGCCTAGCTCTGTAAAATATTTAATGGAATAGAACATAGTGTTCCCTTCCTCTCGGTTTTCGCCAGCCAAGGACGTAAATCCACAACAGCAGATCGACGTTAGTACTACACACAATTTCAGGCAAATAAAGAGGCGCTATACGATACACAGTTTAAGAGTGAGGCTCATTTTGATATAGCGAGCCTGAACACGTTGGTGTTGCCCAGTGCATCACTAGTCATCAACCAATCATTTTGTAATAGGATGCGGTGGAACTATACGTGGCATCCCCTCCGGGACATTGTTGAATATGGACTGCATATGAGAAGGCTGGATTGAATATGTTCCCGATGATGCAATGCAATAACGCGATTAATAGCATAACGGAGCCTATAATCCCGCCATATTATCTTTCCTTCTCATTAGCAGCTTGGCCACCTAGTGAATTGTTGGTTGTATAACGGTGAACTTAACCCTTAATGAGGTTATATCATCGCCATATTTATTTATTGCCGAGGCTCTCTAAGCTTCAATCCCATTTGGTAATAAATGAATGAATTCGTTATGTGCAAAATATAAAATAAAACTATGCAAGAATGTGCATCGCCTTTCACAAATAACCACTACTGAATACTCCGCTCGGGCCTTCCCAATTCACCCAAACGAGTCGCATGCACGTATCCAATTGAAATTGGGCAGTTTAGACTTTCATACCGAAGGTGCTATAACGTCTAACGCGATGTCCCTGCTCGTATCAATACTAATGGAAACGGGCAATCATATGCTAGCCGTGTTTCGCCTGATTTCTGATCTCTGGATCACAAGAATCAACCTTGCCGTCGTGGGACGCCATTTACTGTTCTTCCCGGTACATGTGAAGACGATTCTTCCCTGATTCCTGGCAAGTATCGGCGTAAATCATTAGCCCCACAAGAGGTGATTGTACCTGGCATCAAGTAGTCTCGCTCGGGTCGTCCTTGCTCGCGCATGGTGTGGTGTGTCGCGGTGTGTAACAGTTCTAGTACCGTACACTGGACTAGCCTCATCGTTACGTTAACGACGGCGTGTACTCTAGTGATGGCGCTACAGCGACTACCCCAACCCGTCGTTTAACTTTCCATTCACTGATGTTAAGTACAAAAGGTAAAATATGTTCGCTTGATGCGCTTATCAGAAATGTTCATGCTGTTTAGAGCTGCTTGCGTATCATTGATGCTTTCTTCATGAGCTGCATGGGAGTTTATCACATTATCATGGATCTATACGGATTATGCATGGCTTTTATGAATCTTTTATGGGTGCACAGACGGTCTATCAGTAATTCATGAACGTTTATAGAATTTGCATGCCAAGAAAAGACGGTCATCCAACAGATACCCGCGACCTTGCTGATAGGCCCGTCTCTCCTCCGCTTCTGGCGACGCGCCTTGTCGCCCTGATATACTTGAGGTTCGTATGGACGCTGGGTTGACGCGAGAGGCAGGCAGCTCACATTCGCGACATTTCACAATCTTCCATCAAGCACAATGTCTCCGCACACCAGCACCTCGCCCCACGACAACCCCTCTGCTGCCACCTCGCCCCGCCCGCTCGCCACCGTGAACATTACGTTCATGTGCAGTGGCTTCGTCGACGTTCTCGAGGGCGTCGACATGCGGGCACTGGTGAGGACGCTCCGCAAGCGACTATGCGAGCAGATCCAGGGAGACGTTCAAGGTCAGCCTCTTACCCGTCCAGTTCACGCTGAGGACGCTGGACACGATCAACGGCGAGTGGCCCACTGAGCAAGCGGCCAAGGAAGCTGACGCTCGCCCCACCACGATCAGCAACTCCGTCGGTACCGAGCCGGTGCAGAGGGTCGCGTGCAGCTGGTTGTGGTCTTCGCGGACGCGAAGTCAGCTCAGGAGCCGGACGACGAAGTACCCCCATCACTGGATACAGACGGCAGCACGGGCAACGTCGAGACCGCTCCGTTTCGCTTCAATAACGGTTACTCCCAAGAATTGATTCGTCAACAGCTCTCACAACACCAGCGCATGCACTTGATCCTGTTGCCGACTTAGCAATAATTGATGAGAAGACTTTGACTCATTTACGCCAGCTTGCTGCTTGGATACCAACCAATGTACAAGGTAAAAAGATGAAAATCTTGTTTGCGTACTCCAAATCCCACCCAACGACCAAGTTAAGCGCGGACAAACTCCGGTACCGCTTGAAAGAGAAAACGAAGTCGCCCAAACGAGCTCCTTGTGCAATTGAGCAGCGCGAGAATCGTCACTCTTCGAATTCAGATACCAGAGAACATGTACCACATCATGGACAGCTCACAAGCCAACCTTCAGCGCGCCTCAAAGCCAAAACGACTACTACCGCTCAACCCAATCCCGCCGCTGAAGCGCGGAAGTCGTGGCGGAGACACGAATAGATGTTATGGCACTGTACCTCCGGACATCCCCACATCCATGACTCCCCTCGGACTAGTCAACGCATTCAGAAACGCAAAGCTGGCGCGGTGGCACGTTCGGGCGAGCGGAAGAAGAAGCTCCGCCCAGCTCACACCACCAACTCGGAGATCGGGATAACGACTGCGACCCGCTCTGCAGCCTGCGGCTCGAAATCGGCGGCCAAAATGAAACTCGGGACGGACGCGCGTGCGGCCCGTCTCGCGTCAGTAAAGGCGCTCCTGGGAGCCAACGGCGCGCCACTCGCACCACCGGAATCAAGCACTGGACTGTCAGAGTCAGTGATCTACGTGGATAGTCCGCCCCGGGCAGGTGCCGACACATCCGCTCCCGCATCAGAGCATCACCGCGCTAGCACAGCATCTTCGGCTGTTCCATCAACGCAGCAGACAATTATGGGGCCCCCGCTTGGCACCCAGGAGATCTTCGACTTAGCTACGTTCCTGGACGCATCGCCCAAAGCAAATATGACAGCAACCTCCCCTCCTGCGACGGCCGTCAGCCGTCCAACGACCGACGATGCAGTGGCCCGGCTGGCCGCGCAAGTAGGCTTCCTGAGCGCTATGGTGATTGCGCTGCGAGAACAACTGGCAGGGTCAAACTCGCAGTAGACCGCGCCAGGTGTGCACACAAGTAGGCGAGTACAGGCAGCCTCTCAACCGATCCTGATCGACGCTACGACACTTCCCTCGTGGACACTCGCAGCAGATAACAGCCATGGCCTACCGCCTGCACAGTTGCGGGAGCTGCGTGCTGCGAGTTTCCCATCGACCGTGCACCGAGGTAAAGGCGACTATGCACCACACCCGACCCACATCTTGGCCGCATACCGCAGCATTGAAGGGCTGAACAAACCGAGCGGTGAGTTTACCCTCCCTACGGACACGCTACTTAGTTTCCGTGGACGCGCAGATATACCGTTCGACATGACGATCCCTACGAGTTGTGGATTATACACCGTGCGGCTTGGCTCTCAAGGTCTCTCCCTGTCCCTGTTCCGACCACTATCGGACGACGAAAGGCGGTCGCGCAGCTCAAACAATGCCAACTTCTCCCTCGACTTCAGCTCCAACGCGCAATCCCTGCCTGCGCAGGTGATATGCTCCAAATACGACGAAATCTTGCTCGCCCTGAGTGGACTTACATCGTTTGGCAATGCCTTTTGGTACCCATACATGCTTCGACTACTGGACCGGCTGCGTCACTTGGTGATCGACAACCAGTCAGCTGATCCTAGCAACACACCCGCGCGTGTGGTCCGCTCTCTCCAGTACGCTAACCTTTACCTAGGCCGTGCTGTAAGTCACCTTGGCGAAGACTCGCCAACGTGGATGAAGGACCTTTGCGCCGCGACGGACGCAGTCGAGTACCGCTCTCTCGATTGGCTCCTAGCTCTGCAAAGCCTACCGGCACCACGCCCGTCGCATACCGCGTCACATGGCACGGCGCCCTCCATGCTATCACGCCGACCAACAGCCACACGCACTCCAGCGATGCCAGATGACATTCGGAAGCTGGTACCCCATCTGACGGCAAAGAGCCCTGCCTCAGATATTTCGTGGCGGAATGTGCTTCGGCGGCACCCGCGATAGGTGTGCATACTCCTATCGTACACACTCGTGGGACGAACCTCTCCATCGAGATTTGCAAGCCTACATCAATAAGCAATACGGCTCTACCCGCCGCGGCCAAAACGGCCCCCGACGCCCATGAAGAGGCCGAGGCGCGGCCGGCTCACCGGCGCTTCGGTATTATACATGTTCAACGACACAGAATAACGCAGCTAATACTAGCTACTCACTTGCCTCCCATTCTCCATCTGAGCCTTTCCACCTGCCTACGCAGAACCCCACTATCCCACTCACCATTGTAGCCCCAACTTTGCACTCACGTCGAGAAAAGACAGCAGAACCTTCTGCACTGCAACTCACTACTCCAACACTATATCTAACTGCGTTGACGATTACCACGAACGCATCACTTCAGCGTCGTCATTATACTAGTGCGGCACCACACTCACTGGTCTCTACCCCCGAGAGCGTAGGTATGACTCACCGCATCCCGGTGGTCGGACATGACGCCAATTCGGCGCCTGACCAAGCAGGCGTACAACATCCAACAAGCTCGGCAGTGCTCCTCACGTAACCAATCTCGTTCCCACTATAAAGGAGCGCTCGTCGCACGCACCTACAAGGGCACCTAATCTAACACACGATTACGCTACTCCACCTGGTCGGCCTCCGCCAACTACGACCCACGTAGCCCAACTCCAAGCTGGAGGCCGACCAGAGCTCACCTCTGGGGTTGCATCCGACAAAAATCAATGCAGGCAGCTCTAGCGGCGGTGGGCCTCTCACCCCCGCTAATCGAGGCCCCTGTGTACACAGGGCCGCCGACTTCTCCATATTATATTCTCAATAAACCGCTCAAAGCGGTTCTATCCGAATACGTACGGCGGTCACACTGCTCACTTCCCGCCCTCGTAGAGCTCTTTCGAGGCCAAACACAAGAAGATTATCGCCCCAATAAAAACATCCTACCAGGCCAGATCCGGCATGCATGCAAAAACTATGAGCAACTACCACAACTTCTATCTATCGCAAATGAAGGAATCCGCGTCACCCTGAAGTCGGCATTACCTACCCAATCTTCACCGCCCGCAAATCACCCATCGGCACGCTCTAGGATCAATGTCCTGCGAAAGAACATCCGAAAGGAGCAAGATCTCGGGCGATGCATTGTCCTGGACTTGGATATAGCACAGTTTTGGCCTGAGCTTTTCCTCAGCCCCTTTGGCATAGTCGACAAAGGTGACGACAACCCTCACTAGTCGGGCAGAGTCATACATGACCTTTCATATCCCGAGGGAGCATCCGTGAACGACCTTACGGACAAAGAATCGGTGCCAGATGCAAACTATGAGCCGTGCGACGCGGTAGCACGCGAAATACTCGATCAAACACGGCGGTTTCCCAACACTACTGTCAATGTCTTACTGGGAGATGTTGCAGCAGCTTTCCGGAACCTCGGCATCCACAGCCACTCTGCCCACCTATTCGCGGGGACAATCCCGGAGGACAACGCACTCGTGATCGACCTGTTGGCCTGCCTCGGATGGACAGGATCACCCGGCTACTACGGCGTAGCGGGGAAGGCAATCGCGCATATCCACGGGCATTCATCCACCCCTGAGTACCCTCATGGGTTCTTTAACTACCACTGAGTATACGATCACGTTTGCGTGTCGGTGGACATCGGATCGAACTGCCGGGATAACGAGCAGTCCCTACGACAAGCCATGATCACCGTGCTAGGCCCAGAGGCTGTGAATGACAATAAGTTCACCTCATGGAACACAAAACATAAAGTCCTCGGCCTTATCTTCGACACCGTGAGCCGCACCGTCGCGATGCCTACAGCAAAAATCGAAAAGGCAGCCCGCCTGGGACATCCGCGTACCGGTCAGCCACCCTCTCACGCACACAGTTCCGCTCCCACTTGGGAGCCTTCGGCATGTAGCCACGTGCGTACGTCCGGCCCGGGCCTTTCTCCAACGTCTCCGGCGGCCGGAAGCGCATCTACACCGGTACACGACGGTCAAAGTCACAGACCACATGCGGCTAGACCTCGCATGGTGGATGCATATCTTAAAGTTACCCCGTCTCAATGGCGTGCCTCTGGAGTATTTCCGGGCGAACCCCCCAGCGGATGTCATCATTGAAATGGACGCATCAGACACTGGCCTGCGCGCGCTGGAACGGAGTCGCCAGCGTATTCTCACGTATGAGTTCTCCACTAAGGAAAGGCACTGATCGCCGAATTTCATGCCACAAACAGCAATGAGTTCGACATTAACTACCGCGAACTCCTGTCATGCGCGTTCGCAGTCCATGCATGGGCGACGTCATGGCGAACTGAACACGGCCACCAACATCGTACACTTCCCATACACATACACTTTCGGATCGACAATACCTCAGCGGTGGCCTGGCAATCTAAAATGTCGTCCAAGAACGCTCGCGCGCAAACGATAATCAGACTTCTAAGTTACTGGGAGGTGAATCAAGGCCGACCCTTTTCTTCAGCCCACATCGCCGGCACCGATAACGTCATAGCAGACACGGGATCCCGATTGTCCAGTGACCCACGCGCTCTATCACGGCTTACTAACTTTACCTCTGCCTGGTCACAGGTCAGGCCCACGGTGGGCATACAAGGCCTGGAACAGATCTGGCACGATACTTGCGCCAACACTCAGTGGCAGACTCCACACTCCTCAAATACGAGCGTGCACTCACCACGTGGGCTCCGTTCATCTCACGCCGCGGAGGGAACCCATGGCTTGAAGGTGTCCCAGAGGCAACCAGAATCCAACATATATCCGACTTCGTCCTTCTCGGCTTTCAGCAAGGATATGGATCCAACCGTCCCATCCGCAGTTCGACAATCACGAACACACTTATCGGGATCAGACACTTCTTCCATGCGGACGGCCGGAGCTTCCCGTCTGACCATCCACAGATACGCATGCTCCTTAAAGGCATCAGCCGTCTCGACAACACCCCGACGCGCAATACCCCGGTGTCGATTCGCCTGCTGGAATCATGCTTCACTTCGCTTGACATGACATCCTCCTCGGACCAAGCTCTATGGGGGGTCCTGTGCCTGTCATTCTTCTTCCTCCTCCGGCGCTCCGAAATCACAGCTGTCGATAGCAACAAATTCCGCTGGTTTGCACTCCGAGCGGCAGACATCGCCGTTCTAGACCGAAACGACCAGTTGACCACGAACGTTCAAGCAGCAACCTCCGTGCACATTAGGCTGCGCGGATCAAAGACCAATCAGACCGGCCAGGCTACGGCGCGAATGCTCCGACGCTCTGGCCACCAATTCCTGTGCCCAGTACTTGGGGCCATACTATTGCTGTGACGGGTCACACAGCACCTTGCACAGAGGAAGTGTGCTCAGGAGTATACAAACTTCAAGTGAACAAGCAGTTCACAGTCCCTGGTCTAAGGGGACACTTGACCAAGATTAGGTAGGTTTTAGACTGAATATATTATAGGAGGGCTTCAGTTTGGCCTGCAATACAAACTACAAGTCACCTATACTCCTATACAAAATGCAAGAGCCACGATTGGTTAGCTCTGAGCAAGTCGGCGACGTGCCAGCTGTGTGTGCCACATTACGTGTGTGCCACATTACGTGTGTGCACCACACTCAGGTATGTAACGCACATCAGTTTGTGTGACCCGTTACATCCTCCCCCACTTAGATACGAAACACATTTCGTCCAATGGGAGCGAGTGAAAATTGTGCGCTCACATTTCACTCGCACAGTCGAAAATCTTCGACAAGCGGCCGAGCTCATTCGCTCCGTGCCGCTGCTTTCACAGAGCGCCAGGCACGTTGCCAGGCGCTACATGGTCTCCCCATCGACCCTTGACGTGGCCTTCAAAGGCACAGCCTCGGACGCGCAAGCGTCCCGCCAGATTAAGGCTGCATAGCCAAAGTCAAGGCCGGCCAAGCCGTAAGGCAGGGCCTTAACCCAAAAGGGAGCCACCGACGTGGCTCCGGAGGCGACCCAGTCGCCCAAGGCTTCATTGGCACTTGCGAGCCTGTGCTCACAACGCCGTCGGTTACCGTGTGTACCGACAGACGACCGACCAGACCTCGGTTCGTCCACTGGAGTCCCAGCAACGAAGGGACTCCCGAGTACGACAGTACTCTCGTCATTTGACATCGACCAGAGCGACTCGGAGAAGCGTGCCCCTTCTAAGACCAGCCCGCTGGTCCATGAGGACGAGGGCGACAAGCCCAAGCCTCCAGCCGGCTCGATGAACTTCGGCGTTCAAGCGGGAGGCCGTACTGATGCCTCCCAACGCGGGCAACCACCAACGCCGAAGGGCTTTACGCTCGCCGAAGGCCACGAGCGTGTCCGGGCGACGCGAGTGTGAGGAAGCGTACTGCTTCCTGGTCGCCTCATCGAGAGATGACTAAGAACAAGTTCGACTTCAGAACTTGTTCGCCTCGTCCGAGTTTGAGTCTGAGGGAGGGGTTCCTCATGACCCCGAGAGATCTCCACCGATTTCGATGAACAACAAAGCGTCCGCTTGCTGCTCAGTCGCGCACGCACAACACTGTGCTGCCGATGGCTCGCACTCGCCGGGCTAGCGGGGACTCCGTCCACCCGCAGGGGTACTACCCACCCCGACGCCAGCACCGGCGCTCCTTCATTCTTGGAGGACCGTGTAGGGCTACCTGTGGTAACACCATCACGTGGACCCAAGCCGAAGACCTCTTCTGGCAATGGGTCTCACCTCAGGGCTACTCCGCCCAGAACTCAATGAGCTTCGCGAGAAGCAGAACCTCCGTGTCCAGTTTGGCCACCTCGTGGGCAAACGCCAGCTTCACCAAGAGCTGGATAGACTGAAGCGTGGTGCTCAGTCCGGCGCTCGTAATGAGCGCGGGTACGGACCCTATTCGTTGGCTCCATGTACCCCAGTCTGCAGCTAAGAGGCTGCAGACTACATACGAAGCTGCCGCCGCTTCTGTTCCCAGATAGCGACAGCCTTCGTACAGTCAACTTGGAGCCGCTCGATCGGCTCCCAGGTACCCTGTGACGTCGGGTACCCGCGCCACTTCACAAAGAGCTGGCGCTTCCCATTCGAGCGCTGCTCTCGGAGAACTCGCTCGACATGGTAGTGGAGTTCCCCATTACGGTCGAGTAGGGCGGGCGGAGCCCTCACCCGTTCAGTTGTCCGCAAGACCGGAGGCTCAACGCCTCTCGACTGGGTCTCCGGATCAACTGGTTGCTGTGCAACAGGAGGAGATCCGTTTCCTCCACGACCGCGCGTACGCGATCGAGATTGCGTTCGGCCCTGGCGGACGGGCTGCTCAATGGAGCTACCCTCTCGCCCTCGCCGCTCTCCGTGAGGAGATAGGAGACCTACACCTCGAAGTACAGCGTCTCCATGGCCGCGTTGACCGTCGAGCCCTGGCATATCACTATCAAGTCTTGTGCCGGGAGGTGGACAACCACCTTCCTGTTCCTCGGACAAATGTGTCCCGCCGGAAGTCGCAGACATACGCGTACTCCCTGCCGTACTACGGCTCACATCATGCGGGCTCTGCGTACTAGCCCCAGGTGTACGAGCCACCGGCGTATCACCAGCAGGACTACTTACCTGCGCACCGCGGGCAGGGCCGCGCGGCCCCGCTTCGCTTCGAGGAGGCTCGCTCTGCTCCTCGCGGCTGTCAACCGCATCCAGCGGGACAGCCGGACCCAGTGGGTCATGGTATCGCTTCAGCCGACCCACATAAAACGTCGGGTGGGTCTTCATCGACTTTGGCAGATCGATGGTGTACGCAGCACCATGTCTAGCCAGGACCGTGAATGGTCCGATGAAGCGGTGCTTCAGCTTGTTGCTGCCCACTGAGCTGACAGCGTCAAGCGGTAGGTTCTTAGTGTCGAGTAGGACTAACTCACCCACTTTAAACACGGTTAAGTTTCCTCTTCCATGTTTGTCCGAGTACTCCTTTTGTTTGTCTTGGGCCGCCGCCATAGCGTCGCGGACCCTGCTGATAACATTCAGCCGTGTGTCCATGAAGGACTCCACCTGTTTCCGCAAGGAAACCGGTTGCAACTCAGCAACCTGGGAGGAAAGGGCTTTCCGAGCCTCTCCCCCACTTAAGACTGAGCCATCGGTGCTCCCAACTAAAGTAAGGGGCACCCGGGGATGGCGAAAGCCGTTCAGGTAGAACGGCGTAAACCCGGTGGACGCGTGCACCGCGTTGTTGAGGGCGAACTCAACAACAGGGAGCTGCTCAGGCCACGTGCGAGGAGCTCCCGCGCAGACACTTCGCAGAGTGTCTTCGAGCACGCGATTGACGCGCTCAGTCTGACCGTCCGTCTGAGGATGATCAGCTGTGGACATGTGCAGCTTAGTTCCAAGCAATTGGAACAGCGTTTGCCAGAACGCAGCGGTAAACCGCGGGTCACGGTCCGAGACAAACGTCTCCGGCAGACCATGATAGCGAAAGACGCCATCTACGAACAGCCGTGCGGCATGTTCACCGGTGACCGTGTCCGGCACTGGAGCAAGGTGAACCATCTTGCTCAGCCGACACACGAACACAAAAATACCGGTGTTTCCGTGCTCGTCGGCGGGAAGGCCGAAGATGAAGTCGAGACTCATCGACTTCCAGCAGTCTGCCGGAACAGGCAAGCTCTGCAATGGGGCGGAGGAGTGCCCCGCGGGTTTCACCCGCTGACATGTTTCGCATGTCTTGACATAGCGTGCGACCCACTTGTACATGTGGGTCCACCAAAAGGCCTGCGAGACCGACAGAAAGGTCTTCTCGCGGCCGAGATGCCCGCTGGAGGGCGCATCGTGCGCCTCCTGGAGAATGTCAAACTTGATGTCCTCGTCGTCCGGGACGACAACTCGCGGTGGTTCATTGGGCTCCACCCGATAGTAGAGGAGCCCATCTTGCCACTCATATCGGTGGATCCGGGAGCGCTGTCGCGGCGAGAGCCACGACGACTTGGCGCCCTTCCCCGCGGCCATGAACCGTACCAGAGGCGCGAGAGATTCGTCGCCACGATACGCCATGCGTATCCGATCGTAAAGATCTGTTGTCACCCGTGTGATGTGGGCCAACTCGTAGTCAGGCCTGCGTGACAACGCATCGGCAAGCACATTGAGCTTGCCCGGCTTGTATTCTACGCGGAAGTTGTATTCCGCGAAGAACGACAGCCACCTCGCCATCCACTGCGATAATTGGGGCGAGTTGGTCGCCGTTCGTAGGGATGCGTGGTCGGTGTAGATCACAAAGGGCCTAGAGCCTAGAAGATGCACCCTGAACTTCACAAGGGCGTACTTCATGGCAAGGAGTTCCTTGTCGTGAACGGGGTAGTTCCGTTCGGCAGCCTTGAGCTGTCTGGACTGGAACGAGATGACTCGTTCGTGTCCGTCCGCGTCGTTCTGCAGCAATGCACAACCGATGGCATAGTCGGAGGCATCGCAGACGACGCTGAACGGCTTCGTCTCGTCCGGCAGTGCCAGGACCGGCGCCTGCTGAAGGCTAGCCTTGATGGTGTCGAAGGCATCTTGGTGCTGACGCTCCCAGTGCCAGTCAGAGTCCTTCTTCAGAAGGTCTGACAAGGGTCTAGCTAGACCCGTGTACCCGGCGCTGTACTTGTGGAGGTAGTTGGCCAAGCCCAACCACTTCCGGAGATCCTTTTGAGATCTAGGCGTGGGCCAAGCCGCAATGGCTTTGACCTTCTCTGGGTCGGCCCGAACGCCGTCGTTGCTGACGAAGCAACCGAGAACCTTGATCTCTGGTGACGCAGAGACGCACTTGTCGATGTTGGCGTAGAGCTTGTTGGCTCTCATGACCTCCAACACTCGACGGAGGTGCTCGATGTACACCTCCATAGCCGTCTTGGCATCCTCGGCACGGCTATGGACGAATATATCGTCGAAGTACGTCTGCGCAAACGCACGTAGCGGTCTGAACAACTGCGTGACCAAGCGATTGAACATCGCTGGGGCATTGGACAGACCCTGTGGCATGACGAGCCACTCTCAAAGCATACCGCTTGGAGTGCTCACTGCGGTGAGCGGGATGTCGCTCTCACGCATCAGGATCTGGTAGTATCCGTCCACCAGATCCAGAGCGCTGTACAGCTCGCAGCCGGCCATGTTGTTCAACAACAGATCCTTTCGTGGGATAGGTGTCTGGGCCGGCACCGTAGCGCTGTTCAGCTTGTTGTAAGCGTGAACCAGACGCCACTTCCCGTTCGGCTTCCGAACGCAAAAGGTTGGCGTCGAGTGCGGGGACTTCGACTCCCGCACCATGCCTGCCTTCGCCTTCGCGGCGAAGAAGGCATCAATGACCTCGCACTGTTCGCGCGGTAGAGGCCATTGCCTCGTGACACAGTACTTTGTGCCAGGCACGAGATCAATCTCGTGCCGAACTCCTCGATCTGGTGGGAGTTGTGACGGTGGGTCCTTCGACACCACGTCCTCGTACTCCTTCACCAAAGGATACACCGGATCCTTAGGGTTCTTGAGAATCTTAGAACCCAAGCGCGCTTCGCGTCGCTTCCTGATCTCTTCGAGGACGTCCTCGTCCAGGACAGAGGAGGAGTTCATCTCCTCCAGAGTGGTTTCCGGCTTAAGGAGAACCAGCTCTGCGATCTTGCCAGCCTTGAGATCGGCCAGAAAGTCTTCTGCCGCCATCTCTTCGAGGTTCAGCAACTCTGACACCTCCGGCAGTGGCTCCAAGTGGATGCCTGTTGCCTTGACTGGCATACCGGTCACGCCGTCGAAGATGTGATAACACTCTTCGACCGGCCGCGTCTGAGGAGCCCGGGCCCTGGGCTCCGAGTCGCTAAGAGCGACTTCAGTCTGAACAGCGTTCAGACTCGACTTGCGGCGGCGGCGGTGTCGTCGACGGCGACCGTGACGTGGCACTTCGTTACCCACGTCATGCGATGTCTCACTAGGGACATCGAGAGCATTCACAACTCCGTGTGGAACTTTGTTACCCACACAGGAAGCGCCTTCCGCGCCTTCCCCTTCAGTTAAGGTCTGGGCGACCGCGTGTGGAACTGTGTTACCCACACAGGAAGCGCCTTTCGCGCCTTCCTCTTCAGTTAAGGTCTGGGCGACCGCGTGTGGAACTTTGTTACCCACACAGGAAGCGCCTTTCGCGCCTTCCTCTTCAGTTAAGGTCTGAGCGACCGTGTGTGGAACTATGTTACCCACTCGGTCGACGCTCGTCAGCGTCGACACCGCCGAAGCTTCAGCCCCCGGTCTTGGCTCCGGTGGCGACCGAGGGCTGTCTGCAATAGACTGCCGCGCTCGGTCCGGCGCAGCTCCTGCTGCAGCCATCTTCATGGAGTCGTCCAAAACATCGACGACTCCCAAGTACTCCCTGGATGCTTCGGCATCACGGCGCCCCTTTCGGGTGGCCCAGGTCCTGACAGAGGTGGGAACATGACTCACCAATGCTCTGTCGGACACGGCAGGCCGGCTAGCGCCAATCGCTTTGCCGCGCCAGTCTATCCAGGGCTCATGTTTCTCGAGCCAGGGCATGCCCAGGATCAAGTCGTACGACTCCATCTCCAGAGCAGTGAACTGTTCCGAGCTGTCGAAGTCCTCAAACTTCACAGCAAGATCCATGTGGATCTTAGGGATGGTTATCACCTTCCCGTCGGCCAGTCTGACTGACACTGTCCCGTTGCCTTTGCTCTCTCTCAGAGCATCGGCCAACTTGTTGCTGTTGCGAGCAACTGTCTGGCGGCGTGCAAAGTTCTTTGACGCCCCAGAGTCGATCAGGACACGGAACGGAAATCCGTATTCTCGTACACCTGCGTGTACTACAAGCTGCCCTCCGCTGCCCTTCGCCGATTCTAGAGTACACAGACTCTCAGGGGCTAAGTCACCATGGTGCGCGCCACTCGCGCACCTCTCATGGGGATTTAGATCTTCCCCAGTAGGGCGCTCCGCCCCTACTGGTTGCCTCCATTCCCCTGGCCTCGGGGTCGCGGCTTCTGCCAGCGGCCCTTAAGAGCTAGAGGCCTGGAAGGAAACCGCTTAGGTTGTCCTCCAGCGGGGCAGGCACGTTTCATGTGCCCCAGCCTACCGCAGCCATAGCAGCGTATATCCCGCTGCTCCGCGGACCCGAGTTCCATCGGGACTGGTCCGCTGGGCTCGCCCGGTTTGTACCCGGTACGGAGTTCTCCGGCCATGCCGACGCCGGCGTACGAGCCTAGCGGTGGCTGTACTCCTCCTGGAGCGCGATCTGAATCGCCTCCTCAAGGGTGCTAGCTTGCACCTGGAACTGCTGCGTGCGGGCAGGCCCCACCCGGAGGCCGTCCATAAACACCGTCACATTGATGTGTTCATGAAGTGGGTTTCCCACTAGAGATGCCGTGAGCTCACGCATCTCTTGGATGTACTCGTGCAGCTCACGCTTCCCTTGTTTACATGAGAGAAAGCGTGAGCGCTGGCGATACTCATAGTTCGCCGGGAGAAACGAGGCTCAAAGCTGTTCACACAGCTGAGCCCAGGATGCAAAGCATCCCGGCGTAGTCGCTTCGCGCGTGTACGCCCAACTCTTAGCACGACCGCTAAGGTTGGAGAGTGCGAACGCTACTCGGAGCCGTTCGCTCGGGATTAGAGCTGCGTCCACGGCGAGCTCTACCTCTCGAACCCAGAAGTGAATGTTCTCACCTTCCTTCCCGTCATACTGGTTCACCTTTAGCCGCAACGGCTTAGGTTGGGTCGGCTTGGACTCGACCGCGGGAGCCTGAAAGGTTCCCCGGACATGTTCACTGAGTCCTCGATCCTTCATGTCAAACGCGTTCACGCGTTCGACCTGTTCGGCCGGCGTTGACGCCACCAAGCTCTGAAGAGCTTTCATACCGAAGATGCCTGCCATCTTCCGAACGGACTCGAACTGCGAGTCGTTCAAATGCGGAAACTCATTTCGGTCCATGTTGACCAGAACGCTAGAGGTTCAGGTAGTCTACCCGCGTAGGCGTGGATTGACTACAAGTGCTACCAAGTGTGACGGGGTCGCACAGCACCTTGCACAGAGGAAGTGTGCTCAGGAGTATACAAACTCCAAGTGAACAAGCAGTTCACAGTCCCTGGTCTAAGGGGACACTTGACCAAGATTAGGTAGGTTTTAGACTGAATATATTATAGGAGGGCTTTAGTTTGGCCTGCAATACAAACTACAAGACACCTATACTCCTATACAAAAATGCAAGAGCCACGATTGGTTGGCTCTGAGCACGTCGACGACGTGCCAGCTGTGTGTGCCACATTACGTGTGTGCACCACACTCAGGTATGTAACGCACATCAGTTTGTGTGACCCGTTACAATTGCTCTGCTCACGCCACAACCTGCCAATGGACATCCCGGCCGCGATCTACCTCCCGAAGTCCGGAACAGCAAAAGCCATCTTCTCTAGGCAAGTCGCTAACGCAATTCGGAAAGCCGCGGCACGCATCGGCAGTGACCCAGCAACGTTCAGTTGTCACTCACTCCGTTCAGGAGGAGCCACACACATGTACCGCGCTGGCGTTGACGCCCTGACAATCCAATTCCACGGCCGATGGGCGTCGGATACGTTCAAGATCTACACCAGGCTGTGCCAGGAATCAGTCTCGCCGATTTCCTCAAAAATGATTTCCGGGCACAAATCCGCAACGGGACCGAAGTAACCAATGCTCACACAGCCGTCAGTTGGTGGGATCAGCTCCTGCCCAACTTGGACGAAGCTGCTGCCGGCCCCGTGAGCCGTCACTTAATAAACGTTGCTGATTTGCCCCATATATATATAGCACGCGCAGGAAAGTGTAGGAAAGTCCGCATTTCCAGCAATTAACTCCTACACGAGGAAGCGCCAACTAGTTTGCCAAACCTGTCACGCAGGCAAGCGCAAATGCGGGCCCGAAAGCTGAAATCCGGGCTGCACGTACAGACTGCCGGCCAACCCCACCATCACATCGTTTTTTTTGCAGCGTCAGGAAGTCAACACTTGATACATGATTGAGCTGCATTACAGACCAGGCGAGGAAATGGTAAGTTCATATTCACAGAATGCAAGAGTTAAAGGGAAATGTCAACCTTCTTTTTGCGTGGCGACCTTCTCCCAGGCCAAGATAGAGGAAGAGCCGCGTCACGTCAACGTGCAGGCCCTCCTTGGAGCCTGCGTCCTTTTATTCTCTTATAGTGCCTTCATTCTCCAATCACGGCGCCGATGATGTTGAGCTTTCGGATATTTCGACTGGTTGCATGCTCTATTTTTATTGGTCGAGCATTCGCGGGGGTCACTGTACAGGTGCAAAACGGTGCCAGAGGGCGCAGTACAATCCCGCGAATACCGGCCAAGCAGGGGATTACTTCCAACACGCCTAGCTCTGTAAAATATTTAATGGAATAGAACATAGTGTTCCCTTCCTCTCGGTTTTCGCCAGCCAAGGACGTAAATCCACAACAGCAGATCGACGTTAGTACTACACACAATTTCAGGCAAATAAAGAGGCGCTATACGATACACAGTTTAAGAGTGAGGCTCATTTTGATATAGCGAGCCTGAACACGTTGGTGTTGCCCAGTGCATCACTAGTCATCAACCAATCATTTTGTAATAGGATGCGGTGGAACTATACGTGGCATCCCCTCCGGGACATTGTTGAATATGGACTGCATATGAGAAGGCTGGATTGAATATGTTCCCGATGATGCAATGCAATAACGCGATTAATAGCATAACGGAGCCTATAATCCCGCCATATTATCTTTCCTTCTCATTAGCAGCTTGGCCACCTAGTGAATTGTTGGTTGTATAACGGTGAACTTAACCCTTAATGAGGTTATATCATCGCCATATTTATTTATTGCCGAGGCTCTCTAAGCTTCAATCCCATTTGGTAATAAATGAATGAATTCGTTATGTGCAAAATATAAAATAAAACTATGCAAGAATGTGCATCGCCTTTCACAAATAACCACTACTGAATACTCCGCTCGGGCCTTCCCAATTCACCCAAACGAGTCGCATGCACGTATCCAATTGAAATTGGGCAGTTTACACTTCCATACCGAAGGTGCCATAACGTCTAACGCGATGTCCCTGCTCGTATCAATACTAATGGAAACGGGCAATCATATGCTAGCCGTGTTTCGCCTGATTTCTGATCTCTGGATCACAAGAATCAACCTTGCCGTCGTGGGACGCCATTTACTGTTCTTCCCGGTACATGTGAAGACGATTCTTCCCTGATTCCTGGCAAGTATCGGCGTAAATCATTAGCCCCACAAGAGGTGATTGTACCTGGCATCAAGTAGTCTCGCTCGGGTCGTCCTTGCTCGCGCATGGTGTGGTGTGTCGCGGTGTGTAACAGTTCTAGTACCGTACACTGGACTAGCCTCATCGTTACGTTAACGACGGCGTGTACTCTAGTGATGGCGCTACAGCGACTACCCCAACCCGTCGTTTAACTTTCCATTCACTGATGTTAAGTACAAAAGGTAAAATATGTTCGCTTGATGCGCTTATCAGAACTTGGAATATCGTCCGAAAACAACGCCACGTCATGCAATAGACCGTGCTCGCATGTCGCTATGTTCTGAATACTGGACGAGACATTTATTTGCTCATTCCTCGGGTGCATGGAAAGCCAACCAAATGAGTGGGCATGTCGGACGCACCAGTATATAAATGCTATACTTTATAATTGTAAAAAGCACAGCTAAGAACGACCTGGAGAGTAGTTTATGTACAAATATTGTGTCTTCACCTCGACAATGCACGACTGTAGTGAATAGCTATAATAAAGCAATAATGTTTGATGTCGGGGCGTTAGACTAGCCTATCCATTTTTGACGTTTATGTACAATAAAGCATGTAGCATGTATTTCATGTGTTTTCCGGCACCTAAACGCAAATCAGGAACGAGGGTTCACGAATAGTATCTCGGGCAGCAGGGAGAATAGGCATTCCCTTTGAGGATCGCACGGAGGTGATACGGGAGCAGCGTAACCCAATCGGTAGTCTAGGCAGATGGACACATTTCGGGGCGGCTTTAGTCGCGACACCGCCGACACCAATGCCGACGTCGCCAACGACACCACCAATGCCGATACCTCTACTGACGCCACCCATGAGATCAACCTCGAATTTAGAAAGCGCCACCTCTACAGACATAGATGCGGAATCCTCTGATGGGTTGAAGTAGCGCCAGTGCTTAAGCGCGAATGGTGTTATGCCCATATCCAACGGTCTACCCAGCCGTCAGACGAGAAGTTGTTCCCGTGGATGCAGCAGGAAAGCACCATGGAGCCACGTAAGGCCCTGAACGCTGAAGCGTACTAGCAGCCACCAGTGCAAATTACGCGGTGGGAATGGCCAGAGAGCCGACAAGTGTTAGGAGAGACGACCTGATGCTGGTGGAGCTTTATTTACCTAGTCTTGAACTCGTTCAATGTACAGTTGGAAAAATCGGTGGTCAAGCGAATGCGCGAAGGGCTGCATCTCATGTGAGTCTTGAAACCAGTTGCGATGGCCAAACGCCAACAAATTTCGAGTTGCTTGAAAGGGAAAATGCGCTAGTAAGTTCTGATACGGACAAGACTAAAGAATTTGCAGCGGCCAAAGATAAGCTCTTTTCAAGTATACGAACGGCTTGGCCAACGAACATTAGCTTTCCCAGGACAGACCATTCACCTTGGAGCACACACACAACGTCTGGAATGTGAATTGTATGCTAGTATATACCAGGAGGATCAGAAATTCAGTCCAATCACTTTATTGCGCCAAGCATATTTAAATATGACCGGCGCTACGCACGGAGGCATACAGTCGGCATTTACTACATTACGTGATACTTCAAATATATTTTTGAACAAAGATCTTAAAGTCTATTTGTCTGCAGCTCCGGATCGTTTTTTTCTACAGCGCTTAAATCCCCATTCGCCAATGTTTACGCCATTTGAACTTGAGTTGGAGAACCACCCTTCCTTGATGGCTAGGCCTGCCCACATCCACGTAAAAAAATAAAGTGACCTAACACTCCTCAATGTAGTATCCGCCCCCTCTCTATCTATATACTTTTTTCCTGAGAACAAAAGACATTTACATACAATGGGAAAACGATCCCATGTACACCTTTCGCGTCGAAGCGATCGCAAGTATTCATATACTGTGTGTGCATAAAACCGTCGGTTCACGTATATCTTGTGTTCATTTTTCAACACTACAACCTTAATTGTCGCCTATATGAAGTATGATTTCTCAAATACGGTACAACAAAAGTACTTACGGCTCATCGCTCCCTTTTTGAGGTCACCGTAGATATATTAGAACCTAGATTAACTATTTCAGTACCACTCTACAGATACAGGTATTAATAGGCCTGTAAGGATGACCAATCTAAAGCCGTTCCACTAGCGATATAGGCGAATGGGCAGCAAGTATTAATCTACGTGTCATTGCAAATTGAGCGTAATTTTTTACTATACAAATACCTAAAACAAGGCCCGACGTCACCGTGCCAGCTCGCGCCTGCCGCCAGACTTTCATGTGCCCGCCCTCGATGCGGCAGCGAGCGTTTTGGTGAGGTCCGGCTTCGAATACCTCAACCAGCAAATCGGCGGCTGCTGCATCGACGGAATTTGCCTCGATGCGCAGGTACCGTACAGCCTCAGCTGTAATGTGCATGCGGGGATAACGGTGGTTAATGAATTCATCTACAAACATACTAAACTGCTTTTACTTGGCCGCGTCATGCTACAGTGCTAGGACTGGACGAATGCGCTCATTGGATGCAACTCGGCAACATGTTGGCCGTTTCCTGCGTGCAACTACCAAGAGGATGATGTGGAACATATCCATTATCCATTGCCACACGTTGAAGACCATCAATCTGTGCATTCCGAGGCAACTTCGTTGTGTCCACTCAAATAGCTTCCATTGTAGTAGACTTTCTGCCATCAGTTCGAATTTCTTTCTTTTATTTGCTTTCAACAGCTCCAGAAGACTTGCCCTGCTCGGAGGCAGGGCAAGTCTTCTGGAGCTGTTGAAAGCCCATTGTTTCAGTTATATGCGTACTATTCATTTGATCCACGTTGATACTCTACTAGGGAAGGGAGACAGAAGAAAAAAACAAGTGACTCGAGTGTTGACAGACTTGATCATAACAACAACGTTGCCGGCGGGAAATGAAGCTAAGCCGCCGGGGGTTCTAAATTTTCTAATGCAGTGCTTGATTTGTTGAGACGTCGGCGTGTTTTAGCTGGAGCATTCCCGTGTTTTTGCATCTTCTACAGCTTTCAATGCCTTTGCAACGGTTGGGAGGCGGCGCCTGCGAGCCACTGCATGTCGCTGGAGAAGTGCAGAAGAGCTGCAGCTTCCGGGCCGCTTGATCCACGGCGGTCAGCCGTGACATCTACAACGCCAGCAGGTGCAGCGGGTATGTATGCATTGAGTTCACATGACATGGATGTGCCAACATTCTAACTGCTGTGGCTGTTGCTATTGTTGTTAGTATTCGTCGTAGTATCTACGCTGTGTGTTCACGTTAAAGCTGAACCAATTAAAGCTGAGTGTTCTGTCTTGTGCAGTGTAATTTTGCTGTTTTGGTTTGGTTCCTTGTTACGCAGCGTCAGGCTCGGTGTGCTACCACACAGCGTAACCTTGTTGTGCGTGTAGCAAGGTTCAAGGAGAAGAAGAAGGGTAAAATGAATTGACGAGATTATTGCTGTTGTGCTGCACAGGCGACGACGTTCCGACGCCGTGGAGCTTATTTCGTCCTCGACGAAAGCACGGTAGACTTGGACTCTGCGGCGCCGATTGTAGTCCACCACCATATGAGGCGGGGGGGGGTCTGTCGGCTCCTAGCCTGTGAGGTACACGCTTCGGCCATGTCTGGTGGACGAGTCGATGATGGCTCGGACACCGTACAGGCGAGGAGCGGCTTGTGATGCTGGACTCGGCGAAGGCGGCTCGGGGGTTCAGGCAACGTAAGCAGCATCTCCAGCAGCGGCACCATCAGCAGCAGCATCGCCTCCAGCATCAACTTCAACTTCAAGGGGGGGGTGTAGCCGGCTCAGCGGTGACGACGCTCGCCGCAGCACGCGCCTGTCGCCAGATTTTCATGTGCCTACCTCGATGCGGCGGCGAGCGTTTTGGTGAAGTGCGGCGATGGCAGCGCGGTAAGAAATAATATAGTAAATGAGACAGCTTAACACGAAATGATACTAAACCACCATTTTGAGGTTTTTCAAAAAGGCTGATAAACATTAGAGATGTGCAATTGTATTTAAACGAATAGCCGAGAATCGAAAGGTTGTTCGTTTTGAACACAAAGTCGCGCGTTTTGCGCCAAGAAGCTCTGAAATTGAACGTGATAAATATGCGTGAATATACACGATATTAAAGCACTAATACCACTTTACGTGTATGTCTGTGGCTACTTATCGTTAACCGATCGCATGCCAAGTAAAATGTCGTTAAAATACGCACCTAACGAAAATTATATCAATTCAGACGGGTATTAAATTTCATGAATTCTTCGAGCAACATCGAGCAACATCGCGCAACATCCAATACTGTATTCATCGTACTTAACTGTGAGGGCGACGACACAAGTAACATTTGTTTAAGTTATAAAAATACGTCAGGTATACGAACTTATAAGAATTACTAGCGATATAATTTTGTACGCGCCCTGTCGAATATGTTCGAGTGGTCATATCTAAATTACCAGGGTTTTAGGTTATTGAAAAAGAGACCTCATTTTAAAACCACTCCTTAGCTCTGAAAAAACAATTCAGAGAACAGAAAGGTCGTTCCGTTAATTAAGTTCGGATTATTGACGCTTTGGACTGTTACAACGTGGGTTGTTGGGCTCAAGTTGAAATGCTAAGTCCCAAGCACGTTGAGAGACTGGGACACGGACTACAAGCAGCGAAAGGTATCGACGGACAAAATGGCTGCAGACCGTTAGTTTGCATGTGAGTAGGAGAGGCTAGCTTGAGCCTCAGTGTCAAATCTGCGCAGGACAGCGCAAGTGAGGTTAGCGGACAGAAGGAAGCAGCAGATATAAGAAGGAATAAAGTCCTTGCTTACTCAAGACCTGCTAGCTGCACGTGACCTAAGAACAGGGTTATGAGCCCAACTGGACGCTCAAGCAACATGGAGAACACGTCGAGGAAACCAGACGTCGAGTGGAACAAGGACGGTCGCCCAGTTAACTGGAACGGAAAAGATTGGCCGCTGTACAAGCGCGAAATGATCCGATACCTGGCGTGCTACGAAGTGAGGGAGAACGAAATGCGTCTGGACGACATTTGCTACCAAAGTGTCACCTTCCAGAGTATCGTAGGCAGAGATGCAGAAGCTCGCTTCTTGCGTCAAGACGAACTACTGGCCAAATTTATATTCAGTTCACTGTCGTGCACGTTAGCCCGGCAAGTGATGCAGTGCGACTACGGTTTGGAGATGTGGGATTACTTGGGTACGAGGTTAGAAGGTCGCGAGAATGCAACTACGACTCTATTTACGCAACGGACACTTCGTCAGAAGCTGGACACTGCTTCATGCAGACCTGGTGCTGACGTAGAGAACCACTTGCTCTACATGATTTCGCTCCGAGAGCAACTCGCTGCACTCAATGCAGGAGTCAGTGAGTCCTGGATGGCTGACCTGATGATTCGGTCGATGAGCCAGTTTGAATATTACGGGCAGTTGCAGACGATGTTGCTCATAGGAACCCAAATCACCTCGGCCGAGCAAGCTAAGGCGATGATCCTAACCATGGACAAGAATTATCAGATGGAGAAGAATCTCCAAGCTCGACGAAATTATGTTTATGGTAAAAATTGCGGTGGAAACAGCGGGAAATGGCCGCCAGCCACGCAGAACAACGGCCAGGGAACGCAAGGAAACAGGCGGCCTGGTGGTGGAACGAACAACGTCAGACCGGAGAGGCAGCGGAGCTCCCGGTGGTGAAAGCGCGCGTGAAACTAGGCGCGACACAAAGTTCCAGCAACGAAAGCTGAATAGTGAACGAGGAAACTGCTTCGGGTGCCACAAACCTGGTCATCTTTGGCGAGACTGCCCTGAAAACGCGCCAAGTGGAGACGCCGGAGAGAAGTCTGAGCACCGGGCACTGTTCACTGTAACCTCGGGGGTCTCGTCTGGAAACGGCGAGAAAACTGAGCGAGAAAATGTCAAGGTTGGTGAAGCGAGGAAAACAACAAAGGGCTCGTCAAAGATAGAAGCTGCGAAGTACCATCCAGACTGCTGGGTATACGACTGTGCAGCCAACCGACACTTGGTCGGTGACAAACGATATTTTGTCACATATCGAAACCTCACTGCAAAAGAGAAGAAAGAAGAGGTGGTGCATGGCTACAGTGGGGAAATTGTACCAGAAGGTGTTGGTGCTGTTGATCTTTGGGTGCAAGTCGGCGGCGAGATTATCCAGATGCGGTTAGAGAACGTGTTCTTCTCGTCGAAGCACCAAAACTTGCTCTCGCAGTCTGTGGCGCACAAGCAAGGATTTGACGTGGAGTACGACAACGCCAAGTGGCGCTACTCACTTGTCAAGACAGGAAAAGCCGCGCTGCAAGCAGACATGCACAAGTGTGGACTGTGGATCTTCACGGCTCTCAACCGATTCCTCGGAGGAAGTAGCCACGATGAGGAGCCGAGCAGCATGGTGAATTTTGCGCTTAGTGATGGAGTTGCTGATCTGCAGTGTTGGCACGACCGACTTTGACATCTCTGCCCACCGTTTATCAAGAAGATGGCTGACGACGACCTCGTAGATGGAATGACCTTACGAAAGCGTCATTTTGACGCGTGTGAAGCATGCCAGAATGGAAAGGAGAGAGCTAAGACGCCTGCAAAGAAGATTGACCGTGGAGTGAAAAGAAGAAACCAACTGGTCTTCGCAAATCTTCTTATTCCGCCGTCCAACTAAAACTGTACTCGATTCAAGGCGGTGTTGGTATTGATGGATGCGCACACGCGCTTCATGACCATTTACCCAGTCAAGTCGAAGAATTCGATTGACATCAACCCCCTTATACGTCGGTACGTTGCGTGGGCGGAGCGGCAGTGGCCGCATGACACGGTGAAAGAGATCTTAACTGACGGTGGCGGTGAATTTGTGAACGACGAGATGAATGCCTGGTATCAAGGACACGGTATCACTCACACGGCTACACCTCCACATACGTCGCGCCTGAATATGGTAGAGAGTAGTCACCAAACGTTGGTTGGCATGATGAAGGCGATTGAAAGAATCTGGGCTACCGACCTCGTTTTGGGTGGACACGTTGCACGCAGCTTACATCAAAAACCGATCGTACTCAAGTGAAATTGAAAGAATCCCATACGAAGCAATGTGGGAGCGGAAGCCTGACATTCACTACTTGCGAAAGTTTGGCGCTGTGGCGTACGTTCACACGATGGTTGGAGATGCGAGACAAAAGTTTGCAGACAACTACAAATTGCGTTTTGTCCTTGGGTATCACGAAGGGCAACTCGGTTGCAAAGTGTACTTCCCCACGGAAAGAACGGTGCAGTACGGGGGGCAGATAACCGTAAACGAGCAGATTCGTTATCGTGATACGAACGTGATGAATTTGACGATGCCGTGGACAAGTGGGCAGAAGAAAAATACCCAGACAAGACTACCGCAGGGCGAAGTGATTACGACCTACCAGTCGTAGGGGGGCGTAGGAACGAATTGCCTCCGCAGACTTCAGACAACGACGGGAGAAGGGAGCATGGTGAAGCAAGCTGGATGCGCCGGCAGCCACCAGAATTGCCGGACGAGATGGTGTTCTTGCCGGACCCAAGTGGTAAACACCATGAAGAAGACCACGCAGACGAACCCAGCGAAATTTCGGACACTAAAGAGTATCCACCGGATTGGGATGGTTCTGCGCCAGTGAAGTAGGCGAGACGCAAGCCTGGGCTAGTGGAATTCGTCAGCGAATCACGAGAACCAGAAGAAGAAGACCTTGCAGAGGATGCGTTTGCAGTATTAGCAGCCATCGCATATGTTACTGTGAAGGAAGTGCTCGAGAAAAGCAATTCTCGAAGGTGGCATGCGTCTGAAGTACGCTTACCACGAACGTTCAATGAGGCGATGTCTTCCCCACAAAAATCGGAGTGGTGGCAAGGCATGGAGAAAGAGATGGCCGCGATGGAAGAGAAAGAAGTTTTCGAACTTGTCCCTGAGTCCGAGATCCCAGAAAGTAAACGAATTTTGGAGACGATGTGGCGGTATCAGCTGAAGACGGATAACTTGGGGAACGTGGTGAGATTTCGACCTAGACTGTGTGGCAGAGGCGACAAACAGGAACCAGACATCGACTTTTTGATCAGAGAAATATTCTCTCCAGTTGCCAGAATGGCATCATTTAGGTTGTTTGTGGCGATATGCAACTTGCTGGAGTTGGATGCGTTCCAATGTGACATCAATACCGCGTTTCTGAATGCGCGACTGAAGATTGTTCACTACATCAAGAGAATTGCTGATTTCCCGCTAAAGAAAGGGTGGGTCTACAAAGTGAACAACGCGTTATACGGGCTGCATCAAAGTGGTAAGGAGTGGAACGACGAACTACACAAGTGGTTGACTGAACGGGGTTGGAGTCAATGCACCACAGAGCCGTGTCTGTACACCTACCAAGAAGACGGCGTGAAGGCCATTTTGCTCATGTACGTGGATGACTTGGTGTGCGGCACCAACAACGAGGAGTGGAAGAAGAAGTTCTTCACAGAGTGAATGAGAAGTACGGTATCAAGGATCAAGGCCGACTTCACAACTGCTTGGGAGTTCAAGTAGAGACTGACGACAAGGGCATGTTTCTTCACCAGACAAAGTACGCAAAAGAAGTTTTAGTGAAGTTTGGGTTTGAAGGAGCACGTGGGTGTCGGTCGCCAATGGAGACGAACGTGAAGTTGCAAGCTGCTGAAAAAGGTGAAAAAGAACCTGGAATAGCTTATCGAGCTGCGATCGGATCTCTCATGTACTTGGCAACTAGTACTCGTCCGGACCTAGCTTATTGTGTTGGATACCTAAGTCGATTCGCTGAAAACCCGTCGTACATCCATGGAGGTGTATTGAAGCGAGTGATGAAGTACCTTGCTACTACAATTGATCGTGGGATTTACTTTCGACGTGCAGTTGATGAGAGAGAGAAACTTTTGAAGATCGAGGGATTTTGTGATGCAGACTAGGGAAATTGTCCAGACACTCGAAAAAGTGTGACTGGGTACGTCATGACTGTGGCCGGAGGACCTGTAGCTTGGGCAGCCAGACGCCAGAGCATTGTTGCTCAAAGTACAGCCGAAGATGAGTATGTTGCTGCATGCGAGGCCTGCCAAGAAGGACGAGCTATTGCTAATGTGGTGACCGAGACTATACCTGACTATGCTGTGGAATTCACTTTGGGAGTTGATAACCAAGCTGCACTGGCACTGGCGGAACACCCGACGTATAGTCGGAAGACGCGCCATATCGAGCTACGCTATTACTATGTGAGAGAGCAAGTGGCCCAGGGCGGCGTGAAGCTTTGGAAAGTGGAAGGAGAGCAGAATCCTGCTGATCTTTTCACAAAGCCGCTAAGTTCTTTGCGGCTGAACAAGTTGGTGAGTATGGTTGGCATGCGCCCTGAAGCTCATCCACCACCTCGTGAACTACGACGAACCGCTTATGCTCGAGACCATTGCGAACGTGATGCAGAGAAGTAAGTTCCGAAGACTCATCTTCGGAGGGCGGCGTGTTACAACGTGGGTTGCTGGGCTCAAGTTGAAGTGCTAAGTCCCAAGCACGTTGAGAGACTGGGACACGGACTACAAGCAGCGAAAGGTATCGACGGACAAAATGGCTGCAGACCGTTAGTTTGCATGTGAGTAGGAGAGGCTAGCTTGAGCCTCAGTGTCAAATCTGCGCAGGACAGCGCAAGTGAGGTTAGCGGACAGAAGGAAGCAGCAGATATAAGAAGGAATAAAGTCCTTGCTTACTCAAGACCTGCTAGCTGCACGTGACCTAAAAACATGGTCATGTGAATAAAAAAAATTCTAGCCTATATATGATGCTCTCGAGCAAGGAATGCGGTTGATATACACCATGAAGTATAATGGGAATATATGCGTCTCTAGATAGCGGCAAGTATGTCACAATTCAAAATGATCCTTATTGGCATCCTTAAACGATTGCACCATATCGCTTTCTCGTGTTTGTTTTGCGAGCACGAACTTAACAGAAACCTTGGATTTGAACGTTTTTCGCGCCTTATTGGACAAAACCGATCTCCATATTTGAATTCCCCACAAAAATTTGTTCAATAATGGTGGCCAATAAAAGAAAATTCGAAAATTTGAATTTTCAAATATTCAAACGACGATAACATGGTGGGAAGTGATGCTAGAGTAGTAACAGGAGCATGAATCGAAAGGTCGCGACGAGCTCTTTCAGCTGCACTCAATACCTTTGAAAGTAGTTTTTTACTTAGTATCATTTCGTGTTGAGGTGTCTCAAATGTAAACGGGTATACACTCTATAATCAAGTACACTCACATCACTAATTACATCAACATAGCATCTTCAATGGCTTGTCACAGAGATAGCCCCATGTAAGTTTTGTGAATCTCTTAAAATGCGAAAAATGTATCCTTAAAGAATCAAATAACTTAGGCTTGTGTGATATACTTTATCCAAATCCATTGCGAAAGGGTTAAGACGATATGACTTCAGCCAAGTTCTTCGTTTTCTACCTTAATCGAGGGGCACAGTAAAGGTGTTTAGATTGGAGATACTGTATCATAGTTGGAGCAGTCGAAAGTAATTATAAAAATGGTTGCTAGAAACAGCTCATAGTAGGGAGCAACCAGCGTCATAGTAGATGTGATCGCAAGTTGCTGTGATATCCGTGTGGCCTTTTGATATGCAACTGTCCAAAATGATTAAGGAACATTTCAGAGTGACTTTAGATTTCCTTTAATAGTGTATCCCCCTCCATTTAGGAAGTCAAGCCCTTCCAGACAAAATACCACCCACGAACAAGACCAACTGCATGAGTAAGTAGAATGTCATGCCTGTACGACGTACGACACCGGTATCCATTCTTCAAGTAGGTTAGTGCTAGTCGGCAACCAATAGGGGTCCTCTTGCTTATCGCGTGACAATATTATCGGCTGCCTGCATTTTGGGAAAAGTTACACCTACGAGCTAGGACACCGCTATTTTGGCACCTCAGCGCCCCAGCGCAGTGAACTACTGAGATAGCAAATAGCGATGTGTGGATAGGATTGGGTAGTTAGGTAATAGTCGTTTACCGGTAATAGCTTTTCTTCCCAGGTAGTAGTGGTATTACCAATTTTGTGTAAGATTTGTGTGGCAGGAACAATGAGCTTACGACAACGTTGAAGTTCGCACTGCGGCTTCGATTTTGAAGATTTCAAGAGCTCACAACTCGGGCCACCAAGTGAAGAACACATCGGTAGCTGCAGCACTGCCAGATGGAAGGACACGCTCGATGAAGAGCACAGAGAGGCCACTGAATGCGAAGGTGTTGAGGCGCGTCATCATTCTCCGCGTCACCCTGTGTGCAGTGAGTTTGTAGTCATTGTAGCTAGGTGGGCTCATCCGAAGAAGCGGCATCCAGATGTCGAATGCAAGCATTGCCATAAGGTATTGCGCCACGCGCCGCCCAAGAAAAATTTGGCTCGTCACCGTGTGTGTCGGTGTCCAACTGTTCCAGCCAGTATTCGAGCGAAGTTTTCGTCGTTGCTTGGGAAACGAGTTCGCGACGTATCTGTGGATGCTGGCTCGCCTAAACGGGCCCGTGTGGAAGGTTCGCCGATTTTGTCTAGCGAGCACAAGCCGACAAGCAAAACAGAGAAATGGCGTTTCGTCGGGCCATTGCTGCAGCGTTTTACTCTGCTGGAATCCCGTTTCGAGTCATCGAAAATGCTGCGGTACGCAAAGTCTTGACTCTGTACCGTCCGGGCATGCCAGTCCCTACCCGACAGGAAATTGCCACTACGCTGCTTGATGAGGAGTATGCAGAGGAGTGGGAGAGCGTCAAAGTGGTGCTGCAAGGTGAAAAAGTAGTTGCTGTGGTGTGCGACAGGTGGTCAGACCCAAATAGTGAAAGTATCGTGGATTTTTTAGTCGTTTCACCGTTTATACGTCCAATTTTTGGAGTTCTGTTCGTACTCGAGATGGCAAACACACTGGAGAATACATGGCGGCCGCTTTGAGGAAAGTAATTTCCGAGGTTGAATCTGTTGTTGGAAAGGGATCCGTAGCTGGTGTGGTTACGGATAATGCTTCGAATATGTGCAAGTCTTGGGAATTGCTGATGGCAAAACTGCCCACCATCACATGCAATGGATGCGCTGCCCACACGCTCAACTTGGTTTTGAAGGACATGTTTGCTATTGAAGAGCTCGCTGAAGTCCTCGAAAGCGCTGTCGCTGTGACTAAGTTTGTACGAAAGAGACCTGCTCTGCTGTACCTTGAGGTTCAGCAACGGAAATTGTGTCGGGGTCAGCGGCGGCGTGCATTGGTAATCCTCGTATCTACGTGATGGTACTCCAGTAACAACTGTATTTCAAGTGTTGTTCGAAAATGAAGAGGTACCACATGACGTTTTCGCCAACGATGCCCTGCTTGGGCGCTAAAAGTCGCCAAAGTAAACCTCGATCGGGTGAAGAAAATTCTGGCCGATAGCAGATTCTGGATGAAAGCGCGAGCCGTTCTGCGTTTAGTCGATCCCTTGATCAAGGCACTAGGTAAAAGATGGTTGTTGCCTCTCAATGGTATATCATTACTTTCGTGAACTTCAGCACCACCGCGAATTCAAGACGCAGACAGATGACGGCGAGAGCGACTTGCTCATTAGTATTCAACGCATCATTGGCGCGCGCTGGGAATCCATGAAGCTCGAGTCTGCACTTGCTGCGTACTTGCTCAATCCCTCCAAATCACCCGATGGCTTCGATGGTAATGACCTTGACGAAGCTGTGGCTGCGTGTGTAAAGATGGTTTCGCGAGTCGGATTTCATCCAGGTGTTACCGAGGTGTCCTTCCGCGATTCAGTGATGAAGTTTGTTCGTGCAAATGATAAGTGGTATCCAGAAGAATGGGAGGAAGCTTCAAACATTACACCGCTTGATTTGTGGCGGCTCACGAGCTCCAACTTTGCCATTATCAAAGAACTGGCTTCATGTGTGTAGAGTATCCCAACCTCATCGGCTGCCAGTGAGCGCTCGTGGAGTGTCCACTCGTTCATCCACAGCAAAAGCCGCAACCGACTTAAGCCAGCTCGCGTTGAAAAGTTGGTACTCGAACATGGGTGACAAAACAGCAACCAGTCAAGTGCATTACCGGCCTGAGATCGGGATGTATTTTGCACAAATGAAGACAGCGACAGCAGCACTGACGTCAGCGATATCGAAACACCACAACCAGCAAGCAATCGACTCAATAGCGCCCATAGGAGATACAATCGCTCACACAATGTGGCAGCAAGACGACCATTGTTCGACCAAGCGGAGCGTGAGCCAGTATTGCACGTCCAACCTCTGCAATCTGCTTGTACACCTCAACGGAGGGTAGCAGATGTGAACGAAGAAAGAATTTCCTCGCCACCACCGTCCGTCACTCGACATCGGAGGTTGCGCACGCACTCCGATTTGCCACTCACACAGGCTACTCCAAGTGGAGCGATTTTCACTCGCGCAGATGAGTATCAGCTCCACCACGCCGCGAGAGAGAATCCAACACCGACTGCAAGTGGCTACGTCACTCCAAATTGCATGCCTCCCAGGCACAGTGTCCGCTCAATAAATTCCCGGGGCCGTCCGAGTTAACAGGCTTGCGTAGTACGGATAGTTGAGGAGGGACACAAACTGCTTTCATGTAATACTGGAGGGCACCACAATTCAATCGCCAATTCACACTTAGTTGTCGAGTAGCATTCCACATAGATTCTTCGAGAGATCACCTTCGCGCCACGTCGTTCATGTCAGGCAATAACAGCTTAGCGTGTCACGAGGACCTAGAACTTCCCGCCCATCTTGTAGTCGCACGATTTGCCGCGCTTGCCGATCACGTCCTGCACCACGGACTTCGCCAGTTTTACCTGCTGCTCCAGCTCCTCGAACGTGCCCCCCCCCCCCCCCCCACCGGAATGTGCATGTGCACCAAGATGCCCTCGCCCACCTCTGCGATGGCCTTTTGCCTGCATCTTCCGTGGTGCCCGGGTGCACGATGCCGAAGCGGCAGCCACGCAAACATATCATCGGGTTCGCCTCCTTCAGGCCGTCCAACCACCGAGACTTCACCGTCGCCTGGCTCACCTTCATCTCATTTGCCAGCGCCGAGCACAGCTCTTCCAGCGTTCTACTCTGTGCGGCAGGAACTCGTGGAGCGGCAGGTCCAACCAACGGATGGTCACTGGAAGGCCATCCATGACGCAGAAGATGCCTTTGAAGTCACCCTGCTGGAACATGCACAGCGCGTCCTGTGCCTCCTGTTGTACCGGTGAGTACAGTTCCACGGCACCGATCATGCGCTGCACCGCAGCAACATACTCCGCGGAGCTGAAGAACGTGTACTCAGTACTCGTCCGGGTGATGCCCTGCATACCGTGTCCTCGCGCCTCGCGAGCGTCCTCGGGCGTGTCGGCGTTCGTGGACACCTCTATGGGGAGGTGCGCCTCCACCCACTTCATGACCTGCACCAGCTCGGCACGCAACACTGTCTTCTGTATCGCCTTCTCGTCCTTGATTACCTCGCCAGTCATGCCGACCACGCTGATGTAGTCGCCTTCATGCAGCTCCACCGCTGTGCCGCCCGCCGTGTGCTCGGGCATCGTCTTGCTGCCCGCATAGATAGTGCGCTGCAGCAGTGCGCCACCACGGTTGCATTCGATGTCATGCCACCACGAGACGTCAGGATGCCCTCAGTCGCATGCATGCCGCTCACGCCCTTGAGCAATGTTTCCTCGCGAACTAGCATCATGTTCTCACCGCGCGCAAACTACGCTTCGGCATCAGCCGCCGTGAACAACATGTTGGCCAAGCTCGGGTGCAGCAGCTGGCTCAGGCGGCGCGGCTTCGCAAGACGCACGACCTCCTCCTCGGTGATCAGTTTCTCGCGTTACATGTCCACGGAGATCTAGAAAGCCGCCGGGTCCGTGCGCTTGCCGTTACGGGTCGGCAGCATGGCAAAAACGCCGTCCTGCACCGTAAAATCCGTGTCCTACCCGTCCTTGAAGTGCGTCTCCAGTGTGTGCACCATCTCGACCAGCTGCTTGTAGGCGGCGGGCATCTTCTACGCCAGCTCCGAAGTGGGCTGCGGCGTACGGTTGCCCGCCACCACGCCCTCGCCCTGCGTGTTCAGCAGGTACTCGCCGTACAGCTTGTTCTCACCGTTAGTCGGGTTACCTGCACGCCCGTGCACATCTAACCCTTAATGTTGCTGTACACCATGGTTTGCACGTTCACGGGCGTGCCCTTGATCCCCGAGATGTTGTTAATCCCACGGTACTTGACGGCGCGCGGGATGTTTCTAGACCGGAACACGGCCTCGATGCCATGCGCATCTGCTCCCACGGGTCCGACGGGAACGACTGGTTGTGGTTCTCGTACGCCATGCACTTCTGCACCAACGCCTTCAGATCGCCGGCCGTCAGCGCCACGTCAAACATCACGCGGCGCGACTTCTTCATGGCGGACAGGTCGACCTCGAAGTCGTTGTGCGGGTTTTTGAGCACCACGTCGCTGAATATCTGCTGCAAACGGCGATAGGAGTCGTAAAGGTAAAGTGGCCTCCGCCGCGCTTGGCCACACCCTTGACGATACAATCGCTCCAATTCAGGTCAGCTCGGCACAAGACATCCAGTTCGCGACGTTCTTGGTGGGCACGACTTCCAGCCTGAAACAACCTGTCAAATGCTCGCATTGGCCCGTGCTCGATCTTCTAGTCGAATGCGCCGACTCCCTTCTTCAAAATTTGATCTCAATATTTACTTTAGCCATTTGATCGCAATATTTACTTTAGCAAGTCAATTCCACGTTATGGATATGGTATTGTGAATTCCGCCTAAATTTACCGATTCTGACCGGTTGACCGAATCGCCCCAATACAATTTTTCAGTCAAATGAAAAAGGCCACTGCGCATCGTATTAAGTACGCTAACGTACTTAGCGAGGTGGCATAGTGAATATAAGTGATTTTGATAGTTGGGCGATTCGGCGCGCGATTGGTTTGAAGAACCGCGCACGGAAATTTCAAGTAGAACTCACAATACTACCATTGAGTAATCCCCGCCTCGTTACCGATAATTAGGTTTTAGGAGGTAATGCCGTGGTAATTTACAACTCTAATTGCGGACTCTCCGTATACAAACACAGAATGGCCCGGTTATTTCCTTTGCATGCGTCTGATAACCCTGTTCTGGACAGTTTCACGATTTCTGCTATTACTACAACAGCACCGAGCTCGACAACCACGACCTGGTAAATGGTATTGCGTGGTGTATCCATGCACGCGCCTTTACAGATGAAGAGAATGAGACGCTTACGTTTGGATTACCCCCAGACCGCGACATCTGGAATGGAGTTCTGCATTTCGACTTCCTGTACATCGGCCAGAGCTACGGGGACAACAAGTACTTGCTGGTCGTCAAGGACCACGCGACCCATTACTGTGAGTTGGTTGTGGCCGACACTGCCGACCGTTAAGTGATGACCGAGGTGTCGCTCGCCTGGCATTCACGATTGTTACACTAGACCGTTCATTTCTGTTGAAATTTGGTTAAGGGCACAAAAAGCGCCCTTAAAGGGGGTCTTTATACCTTGTTTTGAAAAAGACCTAAAGCACGAAAAAATACGCCCATGCACCCCAAAACGGTTAGCGAATAGGAAATAAGATGCACAACGCAGGCACATTACCAGCCGGGGGATGTGAACCACTGGTTGAGAGAAAGGATAGAGACATTGTTATTTTTTTCGAAAAATGATGGCCTTCTACAAAGTATAACAACATTCTCGCCATATGATCAAAAAGGTGAGCTTTAAGTACAATAAAAAACGACCAAATCAAAAACACGCAGCCACCCGTGCCATCAATGCTATTTTCGTCTTCAACAATGGTGTGCTTTCGTTGGTTTTGGCATCACCTTTCTGGATTTTTTCCTCCTTTGGATCCGGATTGGATCATGAAACCTGGCATTTCAATTATATTCATGTCTCCTGTTCTTGAAAACCTCAACCAACGAGATGACCCATTGACGCTTTCACTGGTTCGGGTTCTATGTTTAACACTCATCGTTCTACATGCGATCCAGATTGGGTAGGCAGATTTAGGATCGAGGAAGCGACACAAAAGAAGTAACGCAAATATATTGTGCACTGCTATCCTGCATCACTGCATGCATTCATTATGAACCATTCGACCATGTAGGGCGCGCCCCACAGGAAAGCGTCGATCAGCATACCTCCCTTCTTCGCCGCAGTACAGCACGGATATTGGTAATAGTCAAAATAACTTGATCGACAATCAGTGGAATGCGCAGCCGGAGCCCAGAATGGGACTTAGTTCCGTCTCCAACGTCTACCGATCAAAGCAGGATGTGGACCAAGCAGCGTTGGCGGTCTTCCGTCTAGGCAAGCAAGAAACAATTTTAAGCACGAGGGAGATAACTGCGTCGGATCCTTCCGGCCAGTGCAAGTAGACAGCTTAAAGAACGCGCGTAAGATGGCGCAAGACCATTTTGAGCAGTTGAAAATAACTCGTTCTGGACGGCCGTCAAGCGCAATATGGTGTCGCCGCCTGTGCCGATCCTGGCCGACCGCTTCGTGACCACACACAAGCAATCACCGACCCAAAAGGAAACCATATCCGCGATTTACAAGAGCCACCTCAATAATACGGGTTTGAATCCTTGGTGGAGAATCTTGTCGCCGACAGCGGATTCGCGGCCGCGCGCCCAACAACCATTGCAAGCAGCGATCGTATGGCGACCATGCACCAAGTAGGTTCCACGGACAAGCAGGTCCAAAATGTCGAGAGAACATCCCACGTCTAGAGAATGCTCGGAGCTGAGACGTTTGCCCAAACAGGGACAAAGCGACCAAATCCAAAGCAAGAACAGTCACTGAGCGCACTAGAGACGAAGTGAAGTACACGAATGCGCTCTCGTCATCGATCATCGATCATGTGGCGTCCGTGCTCATGAAGCCAGGTCGACACGCTCCACGGGAGAACCTAGTATCGACTCCAACACGATCCAACACACTTCCAACTCCCTCCGCACTTTCAGTCTTAAGTACGATACAGATCCAACTATGTACAATAACTACCACACGCGCACTGGCACGACAAAGCGCGGAATGCATTTTGCTCCTGCTCAAGCGGTCGGCAGTGCCATATCCCCCGTTACTGATACTATAGTTCCATCCCGTACCAAGTACAAAACATAAAAAACTATTACAGCAAAAGTATGTTTTGCCATTCACTTTTTTGCTCTGTACGTTTTCACTTCGGCTTGTGTTTTGGGTTTATTTAAACCGTCCGACCCACACGTGTGCTCACTTAATATATCTCGTCTTCCACGCTTTCTACCATATTTTCGTACTCATCCACATCCACGTGCCGCTGCCTAGGGCTCATCTCTGACTGCATCGGCAAAATCAGGTCCTTGTTGTACTCCGCCTTAGTAAGAGATGCCAAACTTTACGAGGCCACGCGAAGCATGTCGCGCACCGCGAAGATTGATTCGCTTGTACAATCTCGGTTGTTATCAATCTGTTGCACGCCTTCGTCTCGTCGACGCTGTTTGTCACGCTGTTTGCCACGTTTTACCCAGGTGCCCGGATGGACAGTGGCTTCATGCAAGTCCGACGGAACACACATAGGTATCGCGACGCTCTCCCATTGCCAGTCTCCGACAGCCCTACAGGCACATTAGACACTCTATTGTACGGAGAACGCCACATGGAAGACATTCTGTCATGGACATCTAGTGTACCTTCGTCTTCGTACCCTCAAACTTATTGTTGTAAAACCTGATCTTGTTGGTCTGATGTACTCATTGTGTCCGGGCTGTATTGCATGACGTTGACATAGTCATTCTTTGCCTCCAGAAGCTGATCAGGGCTATAGCTTGCCTTGGAGTCCACAGGACCAAAGTACCGTCGCTGGAAGAAAAGGTCTATAAATGCTGCTCCCGTACTGTTTAGGGAAGGGATGGTATGAGCACCCTTTTTACCGGACTGCAATCAACAAGAGCATGTTCATAACGGTCAGTTCGGTATCCAGTTGCCCACGTCTGATAATTAACCGTCCCAGGAAGAAAGTTTTCGCCAGGAGATTCAGAAAGTACTTGCTTCCACCGACGATTACTTCAGTAGAGGAATCCCGCCTGCTTCGATCCGGGATCGAATTGCCGCTCGTTGCATCGATACTGCTAAAAATAGCGTCATCAGCGTCGTTGCCGGCAGCATCCTTGTGTCTTTCACTCCTTAGCTGTTGCTCGATTAGCCTGTATGCTTCCGAGATCTTGTAGCCAACGTCGCGCTCGAAGGCAGTAGCCGGAGACATGGCTATGCCGTTTAGAACAAGATATTTTTCCACGTAAGGCTGGGTGAAGTCGTCGTATCCATCGCTGTCGTAGGTCTTCTTCATAGTTGAGTTCAGTTACTGCGCCAGGGTCGCCGTCTTTCTGATTTTCGTCGTCTGGTCTCTCTAAAAGTTGTTGATTGTCTTCTGGGGTTTTTCGAGAGTGTCAAGATCCACGAGGGCGACGTGTGTGTGTGTGTGTGTGTGTGTGTGTGTGTGTGTGTGTGTGTGTGTGTGTGTGTGTGTGTGTGTGTGTGTGTGTGTGTGTGTGTGTGTGTGTGTGGAACGGGGTGATCCAAAACCGACTAGATGGGACAAAGCAGGTCGTTTCAAATGGATGAACCAGATAGTTAAAAATACTATATTGGCTTTGAGAAAAGATGGGCGACGAAGCTTAGCGTACTACGCATTTTTATATTCATGGATTTAAAAGACGCATCCAGTTGCGAGTATTTTATTTTGTAGTGATGTAGATGCGACGATGAGCAAAAGCAACTATCGCCTTCACGTTCAAGGCGGGCTCTTTCAGAAGAGTGCTGGCGATGAATCAATTGCTTTTGGACCAGATCCAACTCAAATAATCGAGCGCGGCGTGCGTCGCACCATTAACATGGGCGTAAAAATTGCTGCCTGCAAACGCGAAGGAAACGATATTATTACGCCATACGAGACGTATGTTGGTCTTCTTGAGCTCAACCAATCCCTTATGATGTTGGTTTGTACGAAAACTCTGTTGATGTTGTCAACATGGCCTCTGCTTTTATTCGTGTTGAACCCAATGAAGCGCTATTTACATTTAGTTATGTCGAAAAGAATACTGGTCGATCGTAGAAGACAGACCAACAACAGCGTGGACAGGAGGGAGAGGCTGCTGCGCTTGTCGCCTTGAATAATGAGCAAATAGCGGATGCAGCAGCAGCAGCAGTTCAGGAAGAAGCGAGGGTCAAGGCCGAAGAGGCAAGGGCAAACGAGGAACGTATGACCCGAAAGACCAGCGAGCAGTTGGCGCGTGAGGTGAAGGTCGCTGATGAGGCAAAAGCTGCTTTCTTCAGCAGCAGCTTCGGTGGTGGTATTGGCGTCGGCGTCGAGGGCTGTACTAGTTGCTGTTGCTGTCGCGTGTGCTTGCAGCATCTCCTGTACTACTAGCTAGTTAAAATGATCATGCATGCTCTTACTGGTATTATAGCGTTAAATGAATCGATGTGTTATATAACACCATAGTACAATGAGTCGTACATCGGTACTGTCGATGCAAGCTACATGTACCGCTTAAGCAGCGCAAAATCATTTACTGTGGGCTAGTATAGTAATGAATGACTTGTCAGTGCTTACTGAACAGTGTGGATGCTCTGTCTGTGGGGCTCCCTTTTCAGCTCTAAGTGGATTGGACATTCCAGACAGTGCCAGGAAAGACCCGTTAGCAGATAAGAATTGGTTTCGATTAAGGAAGGTTGTGGAGCCAGCTTTACTCAAATGTAGTCACTGCAATGCGGTATTTTGCTCGCAGCACTTCTTGCTACTGAAATACCGGCCAAATAAATGGCCAACATGGGAATACCCACTGTCTCCGAGGGAGATCAAGAAGGAAGCAGCGGCTGAAGTCAGTTGCCGCGATACAATGCGTGAAGCAGTCATCATCATAAACACGCCGGAAATGAATTATGCGTGTCGTGATGGCGCTGATTTCGGAGGTGTCGCGTTGGAACTACTGCGACAAGAGTACTGTCTGCAAATGAATATGGATGAGAGAATGCAACAACAGTCAATTTTTTATATATGGTTTCATCGCTGGCCGTTCAACTTAATCAACATTTATGGAATCACACATCTAGCTGCTTCAAGCAGTCTCGTTCAACATCCTACCAACCTTTTTGTCGCTACCGGTATCCCAGAGATCGCGTAGAACGCACTTCATTTGAATCATCAGGAGTTAGGATGGGCAGAAGGCTGGATCATGAATTTAGTAACGGTTTCAACTATGAATTTATGGCGACGTTCAAGTGTAATCACAATCGCTTGATATTACTGGTATGATTCAATACTGCTGCAAGTACGTTACAATGCCCCCTATTAAATCTGTTACAGGCCAGTGAGAAAATTGCATACTTGAATGTGGTCTCAGTGTTTTCGAGGGCATTCTGAAAAACGTATAAGACTGGTACTACTACCTCCTCGATCCTTTTGCCTAAGCAGTGAAAATCCGAAAGAGAGTGGCTACCCAGAAATCTGAGCGTCGAACTACTGAATGACGTCGCCAAGAGGAATTGAAGTAGTTACCGCGCTGGAACGGCAGCAGAAACCTTGATACAGGTACAACGCAGCTAGTGGACCTGCTATTTCCATACGCTTTGCCATATTGAAGGACACAGCGACTACGGGCTTTAGAAACAACGTTAGTGGGTCTTGTGCTCCAAGCATTTCATTGTCGGCTTGTTCACGCTTCTGACGTCTCTGCAATGCGGCAACACCAACAGCTACTTGCGAGTCGAGAGGCTTTTGAAAAATAGAGGTAAGGCTGGTAATGGCGTTACCGGATACAAAATTTGGTAGAATAGCACCTTACTTAAGACGTAATCGTAGGGATGCCTATTCAAGTATTACAGAACGTGCGTCCGGAGAAAATGATGGTTGCAAATGGAACACTGGGGCGTCTGGCAGTCATTATATATGAACCAGGAACCGTTTTTCGTTTGGTACACAACGACGTTGCTGGTATGGCGGTCAAAACCCCAAATATTGATCCATCAGCCTTTCTTGTAAGGGTCGATCGTGGCTTGACAGCGAAGTCAATGCATGGCTGCGCTGATGCAGATCTATTACCCCTTTTTTGATGCGACAGCCTACAATCCATGTGGCGTAGCGTTAGCAAGGAGAGTTAGCGATATTCCTCGTTCTCTTTCGCTTCGCACAACTCAATATCCGTTGGTATGCGCAGTTGCATCAACCGTGTATAAAGTTCAGGGAGACACCCTTGACGCAATGGGAGAAACTGAATGGCGCTCAGAAACTACTACTGCCAACAGAAAGAAGCAACCTTATTTATTAGTATCGCGTGTGACATAGAGAGGCATTCCTACTTATATACAAAATTAGGTAAAAAAAGTACGCGGTTAGCGCGTACTGTGTTGTCACACTCTGATTGGTTAAAAGTCAAACATTATAGCCAATCAGGAGTCGATCAGCATGTGAGTGGTTCTCAGAGGTCTAGGGCTTCCGCCCTGTTCCTAAACTAACATGTAAATCAGAGTATTTTAATGAGAGTTAAGTCTGTCTTGCTTACTGTGAGCTTCTTCACCGCGACGTGTACGCTAGAGACGGTAAAGACATAGAGCTTTACACCTGGTAGCACTTTGTAGTCCTTCCAACGACCAGGCCCAAGACTGAGACCGAGACCAAGACCAAGATGCATCACGGCCTGACATCCGGTTCCACCGGAACAACCATGGAGCACGACAACTTCCCCCACCTCACCCGCGTTGAGTGGGAGGCTCTCCACCGCCACGCGGCGGTGTCCGGACAAGTTGTCGTGGCGTCGCTGCTCATTGCGGGGACGACCGACCAGCAACGCCAGGCCGCTCAAGAATTCATGGACCGAGAGCTCACTGAAGGCACATAGCGAGGACAGACTCCCTCACGTTCCAAGAATGACGCCATCAAGATGGAAATCCCGACGTACTCAGGTGCCGGTCCAGACCGGCTCCCGCTGAATCGGTGGTTTCGGGAAATCAACATGGCCATCGCTTCGAGGTTGATCGCGGCGCCGTCGGCAAATGTGAATTTCTTCCTCTTCCGGTTGTCCGGGATAGCCTATGAGTAGGCCCTCGGCAAGCTTGTCGTAGACGCGCAAGCGTTCCTCACTCTGGAAACGCTCCATAGTGACCTACGTCTGGCCTTCGAACCGCCGCAAGATGAATCCCGTGCCCGCGCTCAATTCTTCGCCTTCAAACAGGGTAAGATGTCGATGCGGGACAATGTTCAGAAGACCCGACACCTCGCTTCGTATATCACCACGATGCACATCGACATGGCTTCGCAGGTCCATTTGTTCGTGTTCGGAATGTGCAGCGGGGCTGCCGTAGCTCTTTGCTTAGAGGAAGCGTTAAGGTCCACGACCTTCGTTCTTATACCAAGAACCGGTGCGAGCCAAGGGTAATTCGTACCCTGCTCCTAGAGTCTTATAGGAACCTTAAACAAGGTATATAAACTCTACTGTGTGTTTTCCAAACTGAATGTATTAGTCTTAAGGGCGGCAGGGCCGCCCTGGTGCGAATGTCCTACCCTAACTATCGACCATACTAATACCTAATCAAATGCATACCTGTGGCTCTGAAGCCACGTACCTGACTCTTGTTATCTATTGAGTACTGAGAACTCCTTTCTGTTATCATGTGGTCACCCCACTTAGTGTGACACACACCAATGTAGCCAGGTTACAGTGTAACCCCGTGTAACCCCGTTACAGAATGCGAGAGGGTATGACGCGTTATAGCCTCACTCATGCAGAGCCTGATACCCTGGAGAAGGCATACGCACTCGCGCTCCGCGAGGGCTATGTGGTGACGTCGACATACGCCCGCACGACGCCAGCGGTCGACTCGGCAAACGCACCCGAGCCGATGGAGATAGATGCCATCGAAGCATCGCCTAATCGGCGCTGGTCCAACCCCTCTGCCACTCGCGGAAACAGATCCCCGCGCCCGATGACATGCTATCGCTGTCGGAAGTTGGGTTACCGCGCGGCCGTTTGCCGCGCGCCTGCCCCCGTTGCCGCGAACGCCACGGTCGATGAAGTCGACAATCCGAGTCAGGTCGCCCAGTCAAAAAAACGGTCTGGCCCAGTAGGTGCTGGGCGCCCTACTGGCTGGAACGGAGGCCCTGGTCCACCGGTGGCGACCCGGCCTCTTAGCCCTCGAGTGCTTTATGCACATTTCAACGCCACCACTGCCAGTGACGACTCGAACCGGGTCCACGTCGCGCTGGCATCCAGCGTCCACTGCTCGCACTCCGGATTCAGAAGCGAAGAACAATTTCTTCCGCGCGTCATGGTTGTCGGTGTTGCCTTCCAGTTCTCGAAGGGGTCGGCGAGGTTGTTCGGAAACTCGCTGACGTCAAGTCGCACCGCGTCCCGCAGTCCGAGGTACAGCTCCCGTACATATTCGACGGTTTCTCCAGTCGAGACGACTTCATCGTGATCTCAATGAACTAGCCGTCGACTGTATTCTCGGGATGCCGTGGCTCGCGGGCTACAAGCCTGAGATCAACTAGTTGGCGCGGTCGGTCCAGCGACACAACTATTCTTTAGTGAGGTGTTCACACATCTCCTTGTATCGCCGCGAGATTGGCCACACGTTAACGTCGTAGAACCGATCATCCACGACGCGGACCGTGCACAGGGTGAGCGATGGCCCTCTCGGTACGGCGTGCGCAGTATTGCTGGACACGCCAACTTGGTACCTCTCGCATACTCGCGAGGCGAACGAGATTGTGGTCGAGCATGGGCTCCCACTAACAAACGAGACGGCGGTCGAGCATGGGTTCCCGTCGATGTACGAGGCGACAGTCGGGAGTGGGTTCCCGTCAGCAACAGATCTGGCGGTCGAGCATGGGTTCCCGCCGCGCGAGGAAATGGTGGTCGAGCATGGATTCCCACCGCAGCAAGTGTGTGCAGTCGAGCACGTGTCGCTCCCGCTTCCCGAATCCGCGCGGTTCACTCGCGCGCTGTCGGTGCGGATGGCCATGGCCTCTCGCTCCTGGGGAGGGGGGTGATTCATCTTCCGAAGCATCGTCCAGCAACAGTTCCATACTCTCCGCGACCACGCGCGGCGAGGGTATGAAGAAGACCAAACATCGCTGTCGTCTGAAGGCACGCCCGATTCCAATGCCCCATCCACCACGGAGTCAGCTTCCGTGGTGGAATACGTAGATGACTCCCCTCATCGACAGCGCGTAGTCGAGGTCGCTAACCCGCCTTGTGAAGCCTCTTCAATAACGATTCTCCTAGGCCTCGCCTGGAATAACTTCCTCCGCGACCTCAAACGTGGTGAGGTCGAGCAAGTTTGCCTCATCACCACACGTGATGAGGAGCTACACACTGTCAGCGACCGCGAAGAGTTACCGCGCCTCAAACACGCCGAACCGAAGTCGGCGCGCGAGGAACGCGTCGCCGCGCAGTCTTGGGAGTCATTGAAGGCGTCATCGAATCCCGTGTACAACCTCGCACGCGAGTACGAGGACGTATTCCCCGACAAGATCCCCGCAGAACTGCCCGCTGACTGCGAAGTACGCCATGAGATTGGTCCCACGCCGGGAACAAAATACTGCGTGACGCGTCAGTGGCCACTACCGCGCGATCAGGTCAAAGCCATCGACGACTTCTTCGAGAGTCGTCGCCAAGCCGGACACGTGTGTGAGAGCATTTCTCCTCGCTCGAGCCCCACCTTCTGTGTCAAGAAGGCGACCGACGGCTGGCGCGTTGTCCACGCCTTCAACAAGCTGAATGACGCCACCATCCCAGCGCAGACTCCGATTCCGCGCAAGGATACGATCCTCGACTCCATGTCTGGCAGCGTGATCTACAGCGCTATTGACCTGACGGACGGCTTCTATCATATCTTGACGAGGTTAGATGGCGTTCCCCTCACGGCTGTAAGTACTCCAAGCGGAATGCTTGGGAATGGCTCGTGATACCACATGGCCTCAAGAACGCGTCCGCCACCTTCAATCGTATGGTTTCCACCGTGCTGCGGCCTCTGCGCGACTTCGCGCCGAGTTACTTCGACGTTATCTTCGTACACAGTCGCGCTGAGGGCGGCCTTAGCGCCGTGGAAGTCCACTTACGACACCTGAAGCAAGTGTTTCAGGTGATGCGGGAGGCGAAGCTGTACACGAACTCGAAGAGATGCGTCTTCTGCGCACCGGAAATGCCGGTGCTTGGCTGCTTCGTGAACAAGAATGGCGTCCAGGCTGACCCGGAGAAGATCTCGTCCATCTGCGCGTGGCGGTTCTTTCATTTCCAACCAAACTCCGTCAATGGCTGGGTCTCGCGAACTACCTCCACAAGTACACCAAGGACTACGCCGGCTTGATCCAGCCGCTCTCGTCGCTACTGAAGCAAGACGCCGCGTGGTCGTGGCGTCCCGAGCACCAGGAAGCTTTCGACCTGGTGAAGAAGAGCTTGGCGGCTGCACCAATCTTGATGCTGCCCGACGAGCCCAAGCCGTTCCATGTCGTATACGATGCCAGCGACTTCGCGATTGAGTGCGCGTTGATGCAGTTTGAGACGAAGCCCGAGGAACGGAATTATCCCGTTCACGACAAGGAACTCCTGGCAATGCGCTACGTTTAGGGTGTACTTGTTGGGGGAACCGACTTCGCCGTTTACACGGACCACGCATCGCTGCGAACAGCGATGAAGAGCCTGCATTTGTCTCAACGCATGGCGCGTTGGCTATCGTTCTTCTCGGAGTATAACTTCGTAGTCCTCTACAAGCCTGGCAAGAACAACATCGTCGCCGACGCTCTGTCGCGTCGCCCCGATTACGACCCTCGAGGCGCGTTCCGTCTCAAGATGTCGACGACGACGAAGAGCAGTGCGCCACGTGCGTGACGTTTGGGTTGAACCTGACCAGCGTCGCTCCAGTGCTGCCGCTCCGGGACGAGATCGCCGCTGCCTATGAACATGATCCCATCTACTCGAAGGTCAAGCAGCACCTTCGATCTCCTAGCGATGCCACACTGGGAGCCTTGTCACGATCATTTCGCAACCAGGTCCATCAATATCAACTCGATGACGAGTTGCTGACGTACAGCATCGACCAGTACGACGCTCCCCTGATAGTGATCCCCAATGACCCCGATTTTGCGCTTGCGGATCATCCACGAATTCCACGACGCCCCCATCGGCGGACACCTCAGTCGCGAGAAGACATTCGCGGCCGTATCCCGCGATTTCTACTGGCCCCACTTGTACAAATGGGTACGCGAATGGGTGCGCACCTGTGAGATCTGTCAACGTGACAAGCCTTCCCCATCCTCGCAGGTGCCTATACGCCCGCTCCCAATTGCCACGGAGCCGTGGAAGTCACTCTCAATGGACTTTGTCTTTGGTCTGCCGCCCGACCCCGAAAGGCCGGACGGGCGTCCTCGTTTTCGTCGATCGATTTAGCAACACGGTCCACTTGGTGCCCGTTCACCTGGCGACCACCGCGGAAGAGTCCGCGGCGCACTTCGTCGACCATGTCTTCCGTCACCATGGACTGCCTGAATCCATCGTCTCCGACTGTGATCCTCGCTTTCACGGCCGCCTTCTGGATTAAACTCTTCGAGCTGCTAGGCACGAAGCTGATGATGTCCACAGCTGTGCACCCGAAGACGGGTGGCCAGACCGAGCGAGTGAACCGGGTCTTCGGAGACGTACTTCGAAGCTACGCCACGTCGTTCACCAACTGGATTTCCTTCCTTTCCCGTTGCCCGAGTTCGCGCAGAACAACGCCGAACACGCGTCCACCGGACTAACTCCTTTCTTCGTCAACACCTCGCGACACTCCACGCGTTCCGTCTCTCCTCGCCGTGGGCCATCCCGCGGCGCTGCGTAGCTCCACTTTGGTGGGGGAGGAAGTCAAAGTCGAAAAGCCGTCAGCTGGCGCTTCGCCGACAGTATCGAGTGCAGCTCCCAAGTCAGCGACGCTCAACGCGATCACGCGCGCGCAAGCAAAGAAGCCTCTTACGATGCCGCCCAACACGGCGTCGGATGTCTCGTCATGGACCGCGCGCACGCTGATTACCCCGGGAGCTAGTCCGACGCCCGCTGCTAGTGACGTCGCAGTGAACTACGCGCCGAAGGAATCGGCGCTACCCATCGATGAGTCCAAGGTGTCCGAGTTCGTCCTCTACAGCCAAGCCCCGACGCGATTCGTCCGTGGCGCCTTCCAGTCAGCCGTCGATAAGCAGAAGGAGAGAGCCGACAAGCGTGGCGGGAAGAACACCGCCTCCTTCACGACAGGAGAGCAAGTTCTCCTGTTGACAGACGGCATAAGGAAATCTGCGGTTACCAACCTCGGCGCGAACAAACCCCCGCCGCGCTTTATTGGGCCTCGGCAATCAACGCACCAGGTGAAGGAGGAAGAGGCCAGCGTGGACACACACAGCGCGGCAGCGAAGCGCAAGGTCAAGCGCTGCGCGAAGAGCCGCTGGACTCGCGACAAGTACCAGACACGGTCGGCCTCGCGGAAGGGAGCCACGACGGAGAGCCGGGTGAACGCCAGCGACGGCGAGGATGTTGCGGCCCCCGACGTGGTAAATAGCGTGCGGGAGGCGGACCCGAAGAACTACAGGGAGGCCATGAAGAGCACGCTCAAGGGCAAGAGGACCGCGGCGATGGTCGAGGAGCTCAAGACGGTCGAAGAGAACGGCGTATGGACGGTGGAGCTGCCGCCAGCCGGCAGCCACGTGCTGCACACGAAGTGGGTCTTTAAGACCAAGACCGATGCCGACTGCGCCATCGAGCGTTTCAAGGCCCGTCTGGTGGCCTGCGGCAACGAGCGGTTGCACGGCATCGACTACAGCCTCACGTTCGCCGCAGTCATGGAGTTGAGTACCGTCAAGGTGATCCTGGTGTTCGCGCGGCGCTGGCGCGTGCCTGCGAGGCACGGGGATATCCCCAACGCGTACGTGAAGGCCGAGAAGGAGCAGCACTTGGAGATCTACCTTGCCATCCCCAAGGGTATGATCGTGCCCGAGGAAGTACTACGCGCGTGCGGCGTGAGGAGCTACACGAAGCTCGCGCTGCGACTGAAGAAGTCACTGTACGGTCTGAAGCAAGCAGGAAGGTTGTGGAGCCAGCTGCTCCATGCCAAGCTGGTGGAGTTGGGCTTCACGTGCTGCATTACGGACATGTGTTTCTACTACAAGCGCGACTGCAACGACATGACTATTGTGGGCGTGTACGTGGACCAGGCCCGACATCCGTTTTGCGGTGCACAAGGCGACTCGGCACACGCATCAACCGAGGACGAGCGATTGGAAGCTCGCGAAGAGAATCGCGCGGTACTTGAAGGCCGCGAAGACCCTCAAGTTCCGCATGGACGTCGGAGCGGCCGACGGACGATACATCCAGGTGGAGAGCTGGAGCGACACGGACTTCGCGGCCGACAAGGGCGACCGGAAGTCGGTGACCGGAGGTGTGGTCACCATGGACGGAGCGATCGCGCAGTGGGTCTGACGGAATCAGAAGGGCGTGGCGTTGTCCACCATGGAAGCCGAGTTCACGTCGGTCTCGCACGTCGGACACGAGCTGCTCGGACTACGGGAGCTCGTACGCGAGCTGCGCTTTGACGTCTGTCAGCCCATGTCCATGCACATGGACATGGGCAATCAGGCCGCCATCAAGCAACTGGAAACCGAGGGCAATATGGCGAGCGCCAAACACGTGGACATTCGGATCAAGTTCATCTGCGACTTCGCACGCAAGGGCATCGTGGAGCCCAAGTACGTGGAGTCACGCCTGATGAAGGCGGATCTGCTGACGAAGGCGTTCCCGGCGCCCAGGATGGCGGAGCTGTGCCAGATCGTTAACTTGACGCAGGCGACGGCCGAGGAGGAGTGCTAGGAGAGCGCTGTGATCCGCGTGGACCACAGCAAGGATCTCGGTTCGGAGGACCGGTTCGGCCGCCACTCCCAAGGTGGGGAAAGCTCTGGCGGGAGGCAAGCGGATGCCAAGGACACGGAGCAGGTAAGCTTAGAGCAGTAAACTCACTTCTCAATACACCGGCGATTCCTCACGCTGATTTTACACATACATGGACGCGGAATCCTCTGATAGGCTCCGTGCTTTGAGGGCGCTACTGAAAATAGTGAGACGGAAAGACCAATGCGCTCGCTGTCTAGGGCGCTGGCCTCTCTGTACGGCTGATAGGGAGGGGACCTCCCCTACATGTAGTTTAGTTGTCCATCCACTGATGTTAAGTACGAAATATTAAAATGTTTACACGTGGTGCGCTTATCAGAACTTGCTATATCCTCCGAAAAAAACGCCACGGAAGCGACATGCAAGAGACCGTGCTGCCATGTTCTGAATACTGGACGAAACATTTAACTTCTCACTCCCGGGGTGCATGGAAAGTCAACCAAATGAGTGGCCATGCCGGAGGCTCCAGTATAAACAATACTTTATAATTGTATAAAGCGCTGCTAAGAGCGACCTCGTGAGTAGTTTATGTGTCTTCACATCCCGCAATGCAGGAGACGAGTGTACTGAATAGCTAATCGATCAAATTTTGACGTCAGAGCCTCAGACTAGCCTATACACATTTGACGTGTATGTATAATAAAACTTGCGTTTCACGTGTTTTCCGGTACCTCAACGCAAATCACGAACGAGGGCTTACGAGTACTGTCTCGGACAGCAGGGCGAATAGGCGTTCCCTATGAGGATCGCGAGGGAGGTTTATACGGGAGTAGTGTAACCCAATCGGTAACCTAGACATAGCAGATGTAAGCGCACAGTTCTGGGCGGCGTTAGCTGTGACACCGTGTAACGGGTCACACAAACTGGTGTACGTTACATACCTGAGTGTGGTGCACACACGTAATGTGGCACACACAGCTGGCACATCGCCGACGTGCTCAGAGCCAACCAATCGTGGCTCTTGCAGTTTGTATAGGAGTAACTATAGGTGTCTTGTAGTTTGTATAGCAGGCCAAACTAAAGCCCACCTATAATATATTCTGTCTAAAACCTACCTAATCTTGGTCAAGTGTCCCCTTAGACCAGGGACTGTGAACTGCTTGTTCACTTGGAGTTTGTATACTCCTGAGCACACTTCCTCTGTGCAAGGTGCTGTGTGACCCCGTCACACTTGGTAGCACTTGTAGCCAATCCACGCCTACGCGGGTAGACTACCTGAACCTCTAGCGTTCTGGTCAACATGGACCGAAATGAGTTTCCTCATTTGAACGACTCGCAGTTCGAGTCCGTTCGGAAGATGGCAGGCATCTTCGGTATGGAAGCTCTGTAGAGCTTGGTGGCGTCAACGCCGGCCGAACAGGTCGAACGCATGAACGCGTTTGACATGTATGATCGAGGACTCAGTGAACATGTCCGGGGAACCTTTCAGGCTCCCGCGGTCGAGTCCAAGCCGACCCAACCTAAGCCGTTGCGGCTAAAGGTGAACCCGTATGACGAGAAGGAAGGTGAGAACATTCACTTCTGGGTTCGAGAGGTAGAGCTCGCCGTGGACGCAGCTCTAATCTCGACCGAACGGCTCCGAATAGCGTTCGCACTCTCCAACCTTAGCGGTCGTGCTAAGAGTTGGGCGTACACGCGCGAATCGACTACGCCGGGATGCTTTGCATCCTGGGCTCAGCTGTGTGAACAGCTTTGAGCCTCGTTTCTCCCGGCGAACTATGAGTATCGCCAGCGCTCACGCTTTCTCTCATGTAAACAAGGGAAGCGTGAGCTGCACGAGTACATCCAAGAGATGCGTGAGCTCACGGCATCTCTAGTGGGAAACCCACTTCATGAACACATCAATGTGACGGTGTTTATGGACGGCCTCCGGGTGGGGCCTGCCCGCACGCAGCTGTTCCAGGTGCAAGCTAGCACCCTTGAGGAGGCGATTCAGATCGCGCTCCAGGAGGAGTACAGCCACCGCTAGGCTCGTACGCCGGCGTCGGCATGGCCGGAGAACTCCGTACCGGGTACAAACCGGGCGAACCCCAGCGGACCAGTCCCGATGGAACTCGGGTCCGCGGAGCAGCAGGATATACGCTGCTATGGCTGCGGTAGGCTGGGGCACATGAAACGTGCCTGCCCCGCTGGAGGACAACCTAAGCGGTTTCCTTCCAGGCCTCTAGCTCTTAAGGGCCGCTGGCAGAAGCCGCGACCCCGAGGCCAGGGGAATGGAGGCAACCAGTAGGGGCGGAGCGCCCTACTGGGGAAGATCTAAATCCCCATGAGAGGTGCGCGAGTGGCGCGCACCATGGTGACTTAGCCCCCGAGAGTCTGTGTACTCTAGAATCGGCGAAGGGCAGCGGAGGGCAGCTTGTAGTACACGCAGGTGTACGAGAATACGGATTTCCGTTCCGTGTCCTGATCGACTCTGGGGCGTCAAAGAACTTTGCACGCCGCCAGACAGTTGCTCGCAACAGCAACAAGTTGGCCGATGCTCTGAGAGAGAGCAAAGGCAACGGGACAGTGTCAGTCAGACTGGCCGACGGGAAGGTGATAACCATCCCTAAGATCCACGTGGATCTTGCTGTGAAGTTTGAGGACTTCGACAGCTCGGAACAGTTCACTGTTCTGGAGATGGAGTCGTACGACTTGATCCTGGGCATGCCCTGGCTCGAGAAACACGAGCCCTGGATAGACTGGCGCGGCAAAGCGATTGGCGCTAGCCGGCCTGCAGTGTCCGACAGAGCATTGGTGAGTCATGTTCCCACCTCTGTCAGGACCTGGGCCCGAAAGGGGCGCCGGGATGCCGAAGCATCCAGGGAGTACTTGGGAGTCGTCGATGTTTTGGACGACTCCATGAAGATGGCTGCAGCAGGAGCTGCGCCGGACCGAGCGCGGCAGTCTATTGCAGACAGCCCTCATTGCAGACAGCCCTCGGTCGCCACCGGAGCCAAGACCGGGGGCCGAAGCTTCGGCGGTGTCGACGCTGACGAGCGTCGACCAAGTGGGTAACATAGTTGCACACACGGTCGCCCAGATCTTAACTGAAGAGGAAGACGCGGAAGGCGCTTCCTGTGTGGGTAACACAGTTCCACACGCGGTCGCCCAGACCTTAACTGAAGGGGAAGACGCGGGAGGCGCTTCCTGTGTGGGTAACAAAGTTCCACACGGAGTTGTGAATGCTCCCGATGTCCCTAGTGAGACATCACATGACGTGGGTAACGAAGTGCCACGTCACGGTCGCCGTCGACGACACCGCCGCCGCCGCAAGTCGAGTCTGAACGCTGTTCAGACTGAGGTCGCTCTTAGCGACTCGGAGCCCAGGGCCCGGGCTCCTCAGACGCGGCCGGTCGAAGAGTGTTATCACATCTTCGACGGCGTGACCGGTATGCCAGTCAAGGCAACAGGCATCCACTTGGAGCCACTGCCGGAGGTGTCAGAGTTGCTGTACCTCGAAGAGATGGCGGCAGAAGACTTTCTGGTCGATCTCAAGGCTGACAAGATCGCAGAGCTGGTTCTCCTTAAGCCGGAAACCACTCTGGAGGAGATGAACTCCTCCTCTGTCCTGGACGAGGACGCCCTCGATGAGATGAGGAAGCGCGCTTGGGTTCTGAGATTCTCAAGAACCCTAAGGATCCAGTGTATCCTTTGGTGAAGGAGTACGAGGACGTGGTGTTGAAGGACCCACCGTCACAACTCCCACCAGATCGAGGAGTTCGGCACGAGATTGATCTCGTGCCTGGCACAAAGTACTGTGTCACGAGGCAATGGCCTCTACCGCGCGAACAGTGCGAGGTCAGTGATGCCTTCTTCGCCGCGAAGGCGAAGGCAGGCATGGTGCGGGAGTCGAAGTCCCCGCACTCGACGCCAACCTTTTGCGTTCGGAAGCCGAACGGGAAGTGGCGTCTGGTTCACGCTTACAACAAGCTGAACAGCGCTACGGTGCCGGCCCAGACACCTATCCCACGAAAGGATGTGTTGTTGAACAACATGGCCGGGCTGCGAGCTGTACAGCGCTCTGGATCTGATGGACAGATACTACCAGATCCTGATGCGTGAGAGCGACATCCCGCTCACCGCAGTGAGCACTCCAAGCGGTATGCTTTGGGAGTGGCTCGTCATGCCACAGGGTCTGTCCAATGCCCCAGCGACGTTCAATCGCTTGGTCACGCAGTTGTTCAGACCGCTACGTGAGTTTGCACAGACGTACTTCGACTATATATTCGTCCATAGCCGTGCCGAGGATGCCAAGACGGCTATGGAGGTGCACATCGAGCACCTCCGTCGAGTGTTGGAGGTCATGAGAGCCAACAAGCTCTACGCCAACATCGACAAGTGCGTCTTCGCGTCACCAGAGATCAAGGTTCTCGGTTGCTTCGTCAGCAACGACGGCGTTCGGGCCGACCCAGAGAAGATCAAAGCCATTGCGGCTTGGCCCACGCCTAGATCTCAAAAGGATCTCCGGAAGTGGTTGGGCTTGGCCAACTACCTCCACAAGTACAGCGCGGGGTACGCGGGTCTAGCTAGACCCTTGTCAGACCTTCTGAAGAAGGACTCTGACTGGCACTGGGAGCGTCAGCACCAAGATGCCTTCGACAGCATCAAGGCTAGCCTTCAGCAGGCGCCGGTCCTGGCACTGCCGGACGAGGCGAAGCCGTTCAGCGTCGTCTGCGATGCCTCCGACTACGCCATCGGTTGTGCATTGCTGCAGAACGACGCGGACGAACGAGTCATCTCGTTCCAGTCCAGGCAGCTCAAGGCTGCGGAACAGAACTACCCCGTTCACGACAAGGAACTCCTTGCCATGAAGTACGCCCTTGTGAAGTTCAGGGTGCATCTTCTGGGCTCTAGGCCCTTTGTGATCTACACCGACCACGCATTCCTGCGAACGGCGACCAACACGCCCCAATTATCGCAGTGGATGGCGAGGTGGCTGTCGTTCTTCGCGGAATACAACTTCTGCGTAGAATACAAGCCGAGCAAGCTCAATGTGCTTGCCGATGCGTTGTCACGCAGGCCTGACTACGAGTTGGCCCACATCACACGGGTGACAACAGATCTTTACGATCGGATACGCATGGCGTATCGTGGCGACGAATCTCTCGCGCCTCTGGTACGGTTCATGGCCGCGGGGAAGGGCGCCAAGTCGTCGTGGCTCTCGCCGCGACAGCGCTCCCGGATCCACCGATATGAATGGCAAGATAGGCTCCTCTACTATCGGGTGGAGCCCAATGAACCACCGCGAGTTGTCGTCCCGGACGACGAGGACATCAAGTTTGACATTCTCCAGGAGGCGCACGATGCGCCCTCCAGCAGACATCTCGGCCGCGAGAAGACCTTTCTGTCGGTCTCGCGGGCCTTTTGGTGGACCCACATGTACAAGTGGGTCGCACGCTACGTCAAGACATGCGAAACATGTCAGCGGGTGAAACCCGCGGGGCACTCCTCCGCCCCATTGCAGAGCTTGCCTGTTCCGGCAGACTGCTGGAAGTCGATGAGTCTCGACTTCATCTTCGGCCTTCCCGCCGACGAGCACGGAAACACCGGTATTTTTGTGTTCGTGTGTCGGCTGAGCAAGATGGTTCACCTTGCTCCAGTGCCGGACACGGTCACCGGTGAACATGCCGCACGGCTGTTCGTAGATGGCGTCTTTCGCTATCATGGTCTGCCGGAGACGTTTTTCTCGGACCGTGACCCGCGGTTTACCGCTGCGTTCTGGCAAACGCTGTTCCAATTGCTTGGAACTAAGCTGCACATGTCCACAGCTGATCATCCTCAGACGGACGGTCAGACTGAGCGCGTCAATCGCGTGCTCGAAGACACTCTGCGAAGTGTCTGCGCGGGAGCTCCTCGCACGTGGCCTGAGCAGCTCCCTGTTGTTGAGTTCGCCCTCAACAACGCGGTGCACGCGTCCACCGGGTTTACGCCGTTCTACCTGAACGGCTTTCGCCATCCCCGGGTGCCCCTTACTTTAGTTGGGAGCACCGATGGCTCAGTCATAAGTGGGGGAGAGGCTCGGAAAGCCCTTTCCTCCCAGGTTGCTGAGTTGCAACCGGTTTCCTTGCGGAAACAGGTGGAGTCCTTCATGGACACACGGCTGAATGTTATCAGCAGGGTCCGCGACGCTACGGCGGCGGCCCAAGACAAACAAAAGGAGTATTCGGACAAACATGGAAGAGGAAACTTAACCGTGTTTAAAGTGGGTGAGTTAGTCCTACTCGACACTAAGAACCTACCGCTTGACGCTGTCAGCTCAGTGGGTAGCAACAAGCTGAAGCACCGCTTCATCGGACCATTCACGGTCCTGGCTAGACATGGTGCTGCGTACACCATCGATCTGCCGAAGTCGATGAAGACCCACCCGACGTTTTATGTGGGTCGGCTGAAGCGATACCATGACCCACTGGGTCCGGCTGTCCCGCTGGATGCGGTTGACAGCCGCGGGGAGGAGAGCGAGCCTCCTCGAAGCGAAGCGGGGCCGCGCGGCCCTGCCCGCGGTGCGCAGGTAAGTAGTCCTGCTGGTGATACGCCGGTGGCTCGTACACCTGGGGCTAGTACGCAGAGCCCGCATGATGTGAGCCGTAGTACGGCAGGGAGTACGCGTATGTCTGCGACTTCCCGGCGGGACACATTTGTCCGAGGAACAGGAAGGTGGTTGTCCACCTCCCGGCACAAGACTTGATAGTCAGATGCCAGGGCTCGACGGTCAACGCGGCCATGGAGACGCTGTACTTCGAGGTGTAGGTCTCCTATCTCCTCACGGAGAGCGGCGAGGGCGAGAGGGTAGCTCCATTGAGCAGCCCGTCCGCCAGGGCCGAACGCAATCTCGATCGCGTACGCGCGGTCGTGGAGGAAACGGATCTCCTCCTGTTGCACAGCAACCAGTTGATCCGGAGACCCAGTCGAGAGGCGTCGAGCCTCCGGTCTTGCGGACAACTGAACGGGTGAGGGCTCCGCCCGCCCTACTCGACCGTAATGGGGAACTCCACTACCATGTCGAGCGAGTTCTCCGAGAGCAGCGCTCGAATGGGAAGCGCCAGCTCTTTGTGAAGTGGCGCGGGTACCCGACGTCACAGGGTACCTGGGAGCCGATCGAGCGGCTCCAAGTTGACTGTACGAAGGCTGTCGCTATCTGGGAACAGAAGCGGCGGCAGCTTCGTATGTAGTCTGCAGCCTCTTAGCTGCAGACTGGGGTACAGGGAGCCAACGAATAGGGTCCGTACCCGCGCTCATTACGAGCGCCGGACTGAGCACCACGCTTCAGTCTATCCAGCTCTTGGTGAAGCTGGCGTTTGCCCACGAGGTGGCCAAACTGGACACGGAGGTTCCTGCTTCTCGCGAAGCTCATTGATCTGTGGGCGGAGAAGCCCTGAGGTGAGACCCATTGCCAGAAGAGGTCTTCGGCTTGGGTCCACGTGGTGGTGTTACCACAGGTAGCAACACACGGTGCTCCAAGAATGAAGGAGCGCCGGTGCTGGCGTCGGGGTGGGTAGTACCCCTGCGGGTGGACGGAGTCCCCGCTAGCCCGGCGAGTGCGAGCCATCGGCAGCACAGTGTTGTGCGTGCGCGACTGAGCAGCAAGCGGACGCTTTGTTGTTCATCGAAATCGGTGGAGATCTCTCGGGGTCATGAGGAACCCCTCCCTCAGACTCAAACTCGGACGAGGCGAACAAGTTCTGAAGTCGAACTTTCGACTTCAGAACTTGTTCGCCTCGTCCGAGTTTGGTTGCTTGTTCTTAGTCATCTCTCGATGAGGCGACCGGGAAGCAGTACGCTTCCGCACACTCGCATCGCCCGGACACGCTCGTGGCCTTCGGCGAGGGTAAAGCCCTTCGCCTGCGGGGCGTTGGTGGTTGCCCCGCGTTGGGAGGCATCAGTACGGCCTCCCGCTTGAACGCCGAAGTTCATCGAGCCGGCTGGAGGCTTGGGCTTGTCGCCCTCGTCCTCATGGACCAGCGGGCTGGTCTTGGAAGCAGCACGCTTCTCCGAGTCGCTCTCGTCGATGTCAAATGACGAGGGTACTGTCGTACTCGGGAGTCCCTTCGTTGCTGGGACTCCAATGGACGAACCGAGGTCTGGTCGGTCGTCTGTCGGTACACACGGTGACCGACGGCGTTGTGAGCACAGGCTCGCAAGTGCCAATGAAGCCTTGGGCGACTGGGTCGCCTCCGGAGCCACGTCGGTGGCTCCCTTTTGGGTTAAGGCCCTGCCTTACGGCTTGGCCGGCCTTGACTTTGGCTTTGCAGCCTTAATCCGGCGGGGCGCTTGCGCGTCCGAGGCTGTGCCTTTGCAGGCCACCTCAAGGGTCGATGGGGAGACCGTGGAGCGCCTGGCAACGTGCCTGGCGCTCTGTAGAAGCAGCGACACGGAGCGAACGAGCTCGGCCGCTTGTCGAAGATTTTCGACTGTGCGAGTGAAATGTGAGCGCACAATTTTCACTCGCTCCCATTGGACGAAATGTGTTTCGTATCTAAGTGGGGGAGGATGTAATGGGTCACACAAACTGATGTGCGTTACATACCTGAGTGTGGTGCACACACGTAATGTGGCACACACAGCTGGCACATCGCCCCCGACGTGCTCAGAGCCAACGAATCGTGGCTCTTGCATTTTGTATAGGAGTATAGGTGCCTTGTAGTTTGTATTGCAGGCCAAACTAAAGCCCACCTATAATATATTCAGTCTAAAACCTACCTAATCTTGGTCAAGTGTCCCCTTAGGCCAGGGACTGTGAACTGCTTGTTCACTTGGAGTTTGTATACTCCTGAGCACACTTCCTCTGTGCAAGGTGCTGTGTGACCCCGTCACACACTGCCTACACTGATACCGACGCAACCAATGCCGATACTTCCACAGATAGTTCCTCCGACGCCGACACCACCAATGCCGACACCTCCGCCGACAGCTCTTCCGACGCAGTATATACCGGGAGGTAGCTATAAGTTCAGTAATTCCGTCAAAGCGCCACATTGCGCCGAGAATATTTAAATAAGACTGGCGCTACGCACGGCGGCATACGGTCGGTGTTTCCTACTTTACGTGATACATTAAATGTATTGTTGAGCTTAGATCTTAACCCTTTCGCGGTGCAAGGTCGCATTTTTTCACCCTTCTCCACATTTCTCAACTAAGTGCGGGATTTTCCCATGTCAAAGTGCGAATTTTGCGACCTTTCAGTCTACTAGGTAAGATTTGCTTCACCTATGAACTCATTCAAGTACATAACATAAACAACGAAGGATTTGAAAAAGATTCGTAGTAGTAACGTAGTGTCGTTAAAGGGCGAATTTGTTTTGACTTGACCTTGTATACTATAGTAAAGTAAAGGCTATTACTGCTCCTCGCGAAAAGTTTAAAGTCTACATTTCTACGGCCCGACTAGATCATCTTCTTCTTTATCGCTTAACCCCATTCACTAGTGTTTAAGCGATCTAAACTTGAGTTGTAAAATCACCCTTCTTTGCTGTTGAGGCCTGTCCACGTCCACGTTAAAAATTAAAGCGATCTAACATTCGTTACTGTAGCATCCGTCTCCCTCTATCTTAATACTATTTCCCTGAGGACAGAAGACATTTACACACAATCGGCAAGACGATCCCATGCACACCTTTCGTGTGGGAGTGATTGCAAGTATTTGTATACTTCGTAAGGCGTACTACCGGCCAGAATATTAATTACGAGTTACGTAAAGCCATTTGTGAAAGTATGAAGACAAGTCTTAAATTTGGTTCCGCCAAAAATAGCACGTAACGTTGCCCGATCCCTACTCGTCCAACCCGTCTTCAAAAGCATGAGCCCTCGCGCGATAACGTGAAGAAATTTCACGGTGGGGCTTGTGCACTAACCCTACCATTTCGCGTAGTGACTTTGACGTATACACGTCTCGAATGACATTCTTCAATACTTCGACTGCTATCGCAAATGTATCAGTATCCAGCGCCGAATGCCACGAGCTACAGGAACATATCGTTGGTCAGTGCGAGGTGAGCAACGCAGCACTAGTTGCGAGGGGAAGAAGCACATCTGGGTCCAGGTTGCGCGGATCGGCTGCTGGAATTATCTACCTGTACAAAACTTGAGCAGGTATACGTCTTGGAGACCCGCTAAGGAGCCGTGTAGCTGAGACACACGACCGACTCTCTGGTCCGTCACTTATCAAGTGTTCAAGGGACATAAAAATGGACAGGGTCAAGTTAGAATGGCGGCACCCCAGTTCTATGGGTTATTGCAGGTCTGTTGAAGTGATTTTGCTCTGGTCGCACCCCAAAGGGGCAACAAGCATAGTAGGTTCAAGTGAACCCAGGCATCCATCTCTCCTTCTTAAGCTTTATTCAACATAAAAAACGTTGTTTAGAATATGGAGAGAAATAAAAACTCTATTTTTAGACAGTTGCCTCTTCGGTGATGTCCTCTTGAGAGGCGAAGTCACTACTTCCATCTACCGGTCGCCCTTCCAGTAGCGATAGTTTCTCTAGTTGATCTACCAACAAGCTCGATGCAATGCAGTTCGCACTACATGTAGGCAGCAACTTACTTCTCTTGAATCCATTCAAAACAATAGCAGTATGCAGCGAGTCCCATGCCTATTGAATCTAGCCACATATCTTGATTCTGTCGGGTCGACGCAGCTTAAAGTTTTTGCCAGCAGCTCGAGGAAGAGTGATTTGAGCTTGCATGTCATCATGCCAAAGCTGACGCAGGTCTTCGTTCTCTTAAGCAGTGCTAGAGCCGCTAGTTTATTGTCAACGGGTTCGCCATTGAGCTTGTATTGCTGCATGTGCCGACCGCGTCGTCCTCGATGAAGTCTCCTTTTGACTTGACACGAACCATTCGCTTCTGACACTTAAATTTCTAAAATTTGATAGCCCTTATGTTAAAATGGTGCCCTATATCGCTTGACATGCGATTTTCCGGAATCTTAGTTTGATCAATGATTGGCTGCTGAGTGGGTGTATCGATCAAGTGGCGGGATCGGACTACATGCGAAATACGGCACAGTAGAATCTATGTATGTTAGAGTGAGCTAGACGGGTCTGTATTACCTATATTACCATCGGTATGTGTGATCCATCTGATGGACGTAGACGTATGTACTAGCAGGATTATTCGTTCGGATGGGTTCTCCTGCCATGTATGTGAGGGTGGGGAGTATGCACGGGGGGTGTTAGTAGGTTGGGTCGTTCATTCCGTCATCTTGAGAGTTATCAGGGTAAGATGATGCCAAGGAATTGCATTTTTACATTACCACTACGCTATGACGATTAGTAAACAGTAACTTCATACCCCGTCGGACAGGTCCAAAGACCGGTGAGTTGGCGTATGATGCTGTTTGTGTACGCAACACCAACACGTGTTCTAAATTTGTGGTCACCTCTGGCAGCTGTGGCGTCGCGGCGAGGCGGAAGGCTGAGCTGTCTCTTCCTGCCTGGGAGAAAGCGGGCTACGCATTCGATTTTATAATGACATTGGCGTGCTTTTGGTATGACAGTCTGCACAGTTCAACGTCAATTGGGCGTAGTTGACCCGTTCGAGTGAATTGGGGCCAAGTGGAAAATTATGAGCGGAGGATTCGGTGGAGACCTTTGTGGAGGACGATGCATCTTCTTTCATATTTTTATCACTAACATCGCGCTGCACACGGTGAAACTCTGGACTGCATGGTGAGATGAACGTATAAGACTATCAGTAGTTTGAGAGGTGATGCACTCTGCATACACTTTTAGAACTGATCTAATGAGCTCTCTTCTAGATTCGTGTTGAAAGGTAAATGCTTTCGCTACAGATAACCTCTATTTAGGTTAGGAATTAACTATAGTGTTTAAAAAAATTATTTTTACTGAAGAGTCAAAGCCCAAATCTTATAATTACATTCAATCCGTGGTGATCGGAGTTGCAATGGAAGTGACACGGTCACCAAGCCATCTAACCTTGGTGGCTTGAATGCTGGCGACTCTACGGACAGCTGCTAGCACTCCTATTAATGTGTAATACTGATGAACTCAAAGGATAAAATATGTAGACCTGATAGACCAATGTACTTACGATCTGTATCACCACGTGTCCTTGTGGAAATAGCGTGAACTATTGAACCGATAAAATTGGTAAACATAGTATGGCGTTTTGTAGAGCGATTTGCCTTGCTAATTGCTGACGCTAACACTACCACGTCAATGCTGAAAAAGGGAAACGCAAACCTTATTGCATTAGCTGGGAAACTCCAGCTCGCTTCAGCTCGCTACCTCATACAGCGCACTTCAACCCTACGAATAATACTACTGCACGTACTATTTATAGGAGCACTCACCTGCATCGTATCTGCAGCACTTGATTGATCAGGGATGCCCACAAATAGTTTTAAGATGGTAGGCATGTAGCATATACCAAATCGAAAGATAAGGATCAATTTCATCTAATAAAAATCTATCAATCTGGGCCACTTAAGCTCACATAGCATCAGTCTCACCAGCCTGCACACGATCCGCACACAAGCTTACCGATAAACTGGTGCGGACAAACAACACGGGACGCATTAAACCTGTTTTTGAACTGTCTATTTAGCACTTCGTCGCTTCCTATCTCAGAATAAGTTTGTAAGACGTTGCTATTGGTTAGTGAACACGGCCACTTCCGCGAACCAAGAGAGAACGTGGCCAGCGAGTCCATCGCAATGATAAGCCAAGGGATGCGACGGAGAGATGGCCATGTGATGCCACCGCACTTCCGAAACTGACGACAACTACGAAAGTCATCTAGACTACGCACAAAATTGTTGGAGCGGTCTTTTATGCTTAGAGCATCGACGAACGTTTCCTTGATGTCTATAGTAAGGGGTCTGTAAAAAACCGTTGCTTGCTCTACCAAAACTACAAAGACGACCTTAGCGTCCAGGTATCTAAATTTGAAAACCTGATCAAACTTGCAAAAAAAAACAGGGGAAGCCTGAATATCAAGGCCCTTTTCTGTTCCATATATCGAAATCTAGAGACATCAGGCTACCGCGGTATTTACTTGCTTTTGCATGCCTTTCACACAGAAGTGAAGACTCGAGAGCTAGACCATAGGAACCAAAAGGCGTAAGCTGTCCTTGAAGCCCTATAACTGCGCTTAAGCTCGTTTGGATTGCCTAGAAACGTAGAATCTCGGTTGTATGAGGTTGGGTTGCAATGGCTGTTTTATGTAAGATCTAGAGAAAAAACTGGATATAAAAGACCAACCCGTCTGCAACGAGTCAGCTCGACAGTTGAATGCCAGATAATGGGTCCTCTTCGAGCGCATAACTTGTCCTTTGGAGCATTTTCACTTTCTCCATGTCCGGCGCCTTGGCGCACCTTTGGCGCGGCGCCGCGGGGCTCGTGGCGTGGACGCTGCGGCTCGTCCGCCCCCTCAGTCGCGCAGCAGCCTGCCCAGCGCCGTGTCCAGCTCCGCCAGCAGCTCGTGGGGCGCGTGGAAGGGATTTCTGACCTCGGGGCCGCGTCGCGCTCGTCGCCAATCGCACGCGGCGCTGGAGCTGCTGGAGAAGTTCCGCCAAGGGCCCGAGACCCAGAGCGAGTGGAATTTGTTTCTGTGGCGAGCCACGTTCCCTCTCGTGTCGCTCGTGCTGCTTACGTTGCTCTGCGTCGTGGGCCAGTTCGGCCACGCCGCGTACTCGTTGATGGTGACTCCGGTCTGGTACTTGTGCAACTTAACGCTCGTGGCCACGCCGTTCCTGATGGTGTTTCGCTTCTCCGGCCTGGAAGACGGAGCGTCCGAGCCGACGACCAGGATCTGGCGCGGCTTAACTGCTGTCAGTCTTGCGATTAGTCTCGTGGAGTGGTACATGTCTCTGCCAAACAGCAGATACTCGTGGATTGTGGGCAATACAATGTACGGGATCGTGGCCCTGGGGGCTGTGCCGCTGTTCTTCAGTGTGCAGCCCAGGACGGCCAGGTCTCAGTATGAAGATCTGGTGCTGGAGCAGGAACAGGATGCAAAGATGCACGGCGTGCCGGAAGAGGATGTGATGCACGTGGACGCAGTCTTGGCGTCCCCCAGAGGACTGTCCTTGGGTCCGAGACAACGGTCGGGAGGAACGAGAGTGGACGACGAACCTCGACAACAGAGAAGTGAACAGGTGATGCTGGGACAACCGGCGACGAGGTTGCTGTACGGATGCGGCTTCTGCGCGCTCACGCTCTGGCTCATCATGTTCTCGTCCTACAGCTCGGCAAGAGGTGCCGAGGCCTCGACGCGCTCGTGGTTTTTGCTGTACCTCCTGTCGCCGATTTTGTGCGTCGTGCTCTTTTGCGCGCGAATCGCGCGGGTGAGGTTCAGCTTTGAACACGCGGTGGCGTACAGCACGTTGGTGGTGCATGTGCCGCTGTTTCTTGGACACTTGTGCGTGCGGTTGTTCGCGCTTGCTGAGGACCCCGCTGCGTCGTCGTCGACGAGCAGTGAATCGTGGCTGAAGTTGGCCATCTCGGTGCTGTACTTGCTACTCATGCAAGGCTACTTCTTTGTGATCACGCACATGGTGAACAGCATGTCGGAGCCGTTCGCACATCCGTCGCTGCTGTATGTGGGGCAGCTTTACTACTACGTGTTTTGGTACATCCTTGTGGGATCAGATACGCCAATTGATGCGCTGTACTGGGGAATGCTGCTGCTCAACAATATTCACATCGCGTTCCTGAACACTGGTGTCTACACGGACTTTAAACGTTCGTCGTCAGCTTGGTTGGCGATGCCGTTGCATGCCAACATCACGTCTTCTGTCGCATTCTGTCTACGCTCAACAACCTCGGCTATGGATGTGACTCGGTGCCTTCCGCATCGTAGCTCACTGGGAAGGCAAGGGCTTCTGGGTCTCAACTGCGGAGTTGCTGGGGCCGCTGCAATGGAAACGGACTCTGATTTGCTTGAAGATGGAGACCACGATTGCGAGTTCGACGGTGGATACGGATCGGATGGCTTTATTGTGACGCGAAATATTGACGGTAAAGACAGCTCTATTGGGGACGTGCCTTCATGGCAAGAAACAGGAAGCCGAAATCGTGAGCGAGATCGTAGTACGATTGGTATGCGAAGAGATGTTCAAGCATCAGCTCTGGATATTTCTTCGCCGTCCCGAAAGACTGCTTCGCGAAAACCATCGTCTTTCCGCGACAAGTGCTCACGTGTACAGATGAGTTGCAGAAAATGTCGTGCCCAAACGAGCGGATCTACTCGGCCAAGCAGTGGAAATGTGGCTCCTGCTACCTCGACTTCTTCGAGGGCAGCGACTAGTGATGCATTGCGGCCGCTCTACTTTCTTATGAAGCTGGCGGAGCAAGACAACATGGCGGACACAACAGCACTTATTTTGGTACCTTCACTCTTGACTTTGTTTGCGGTGTTCGAGAAGCCAGGGAGTGCTCTTGCTGTGCTGCAGGACCAAACGAACCTGTGGTTGCGTTGCATCTGCATGTTTATTGGGCGGCTGGGTGGCGCTTTCCTGGCGCGAGAGATTTTCACCTGCAAGCTGCGATCACGATTACGCTCATCACCTGACGACCTGGGCGAGACGACTCAACCTGATGCCATTACCGGCTCCATCGATGGCATGCCGGCTCGACTTTGGATACAAAGGCTAATGCTTCAGGACTTTCACGCACAATTTTGGTACCTGACAGCAGTAACGATGGTGGTCACCTTTGGCTGCTTTGCCCGCGTCGACCTGCCATTACGCTTTGCGCTACTTTCTTGAACGAAAACGCGAAGATTGAACGAAACATATCTACTTATGATGAGAGTAAGAGCTGCCATCGATTTGTGCTGGCCTAATATGCAAGTAATACAGCCTATTGAGGAGAAGGTGGTGAGGTCTCCGGATCCGGTGCTGCTAAGGCGATGTTGGCGCGCTCTATAGCTTCAGCAAGCAGCTTCTCCTTCCGTACCCAGCGACGACGGCGAACACTCCGCCCAACAAGTCTGTTGAGCTTCTTCTTGATACGGCGGCGCTCCTGCATGTCCGGATCAAGGCCGCTCGCGTGAGTATGCAGCTCTGGGGGTCCGCTTTCTGGTGCTTCTTGTTGCAACTTCTGCTGCGCTCGCAAAAAGTCTTTGAACCTCGTGGCGTATTGCCACTGATCGGAGCCACCGAAGCCCGGGTCTACAACCCAGTGATCAAGATCGAAAACACCGGCACCATCGGTCATCAGAGCGTTCGTGAACTTTGGCGGATCTGTAATGAGAAGATGGCCAGGACGTAGCGATCCCCACCCCGTGAATACTTGGAATCGCTGGATCTCGTACACGGCCTGCTCCTCGATCGGCAAAGCAAGAATCTTCTCTTCAAACGTCTTGGGCTCGTCAGAAGCTTCACGGCGAGTTGGGCTGTCGGGATTGTTACGGCTAGTGGGGCTCCCACCAGGTGATAGCACCCTGCCGATCGCACTCGCAACCTGGCTTACAGGTAACACCATCTCGCGTAGAGGATTCAAGAAACGATCCTCTAAAACTTGAGTCGAGAATGCGAAGCCAGTGTACACCTTGTTATCAGCCTGTGATTGTCGCTGGTTTCGAGGTGCCTGCTGCTCCGGCAGGTCGAAGCGTGGTTTCCCCTCGGTTAGATCAGCCTGGAAGCGCTCGTACTTGAGTTCTGGTGGTGTCCAACGAGCTTTCTCCGGGTTGTGACTTCCACGCCGGTGGAATTCCTGGAGAATGTGGTAGTACTCGGGATGCATCTCCCGCTTGTAGGCCTTGTAGAGGAAATCGCGCCCGAGACACAGCAGGAGAGACAGGAAGATCGCCAAGTAGAACTCTGGCAGCGAGAAAATGTGCGGGAATGCAGTATCAGCCACTGAGGTGGGGAACGACGCTGCAATGACGTATCCCGAGATATACCAGAAAATGATCGAAGCGATGAAAGCAAATGCCGTGATAGCGTTCCACGTTACCATGTTCAGCGCGAGTTTGACCCAGCCAACACTGATCAGACAGCAGTACGCGATGGCTCCGCAAAGATCACGTGAGAAACCATTTCCTGTCGAATCCACCGGTCCACCGATAATGAGGGCCGGCACTAAACCGCACACGACGCATTCGTAGAGTGCCTCGGCCACCCACTGCGCAAAAATGCGAAAACTGAAAAGTTCACCCTGTGCACCGACATGGTACAGTCCAGGGAACTGCTCTGCAATGCGTGCCGGAACTTCTTGCTCTGTGATTGCAACAATACCAATCGGCATTGATGACCAGAAGACGTTGTAGCCGTTAATCCACATATTGTTGAAGAAGAGAGTGCCGGACGATCCACACTGGGGTAGCACAGCCAGCACAAACTCCGTCCCGAAGAGCAGAATGTTCTTGTAGACCACGTACAGCGCCAGCTTCGCCATCCGCCGGTAGTTCCAGTGTCCATGAACAAGCAACAATCGCTTCAAGAAACGGAACTGAGCAATGGCGAAGTCACTTGCGTTGACTGCCTGCATACCCTCATGCCCAGAAATGCCTACGCCAATGTGCGCCTCCTGAATCATGGCAACGTCGTTGGCTCCATCACCAATGGCAAGCGAGCGGCAACCGTGCAAATTGGACTTGAAGAGGCGGACAACTTGAGCTTTTTGCTTGGGGGAGACACGACAGCAAATTACCGAGACGCATTGCTGGGATACTTCAAGAAACAGCTCTGACAGCACGTTGTTGCTGAAAACCATCGTTAAACTTCGACCGTCAATCACAATGGCTTGCGGCTGAAACTCCTCTTTCACTCCATTCGCCTGTCTCTCTGTACGCTTTCGAGCTTCAGTGCAGTGTGCCAGTAACATGTCGTAGAGATCTGAAGCCGATGGCACAGTCTCTGTGTTAATCATGATGCGTTCCATGTCGTTGTTGAGTAGCTGGCAAGCAAAGCCGATGTTCACAGCCGTCTCCTCCTTGTCACCAGTGAGCACCCAAATTTTAATGCCAGCTCGAGATAAATCTCCAAGTGTAGACGTGACCTGGTCCTGCAAGCGATCCTCGATGGCTGTAGCACCGATCAGCTCCAGTCCTTGCTCTAGCTGCTCCTCAAGTTCTTCAATTCGGTTGGGCTCACCGCGTCGCTGCATTGCCATTTGCTCTAAATCCCCTAATGCTGCATCGTACTCGCAGGACCACTCAGCGTACGCGTCAGGAGATAGTTCCTTCTGTGCGATCACCAGTGTTCGTAGACCTTCGGTCGCATAGCGTTCGAGGTGCATCAGTGTGGTGTCGACAATCGACGGATCTGACGACTCAGCTAATCGAGGGAAGATGACGGAGTCGGCGCCTTTTGTGAGCAGCATAACACGTCTATCAGGTGTGCGTACGACCACGGACATTCTCTTTCGCGTGCTAGTGAAGTCGACCATTTCCAGCAGTTCGTAAATCACCTCCTCACGCCTTCCTGGGACCAGGATAGCTACTTCGCCATTTCGACGGGCTTGGAACGAGTAGCCAAAGTAATTGGCACCAGACACAAGTGCGAGCTCGTCTGGGGATGAAGCTGAAAAGCCTGTACCCGTGGCATTTTCTGAAAGCGTCTCGCGTACCACCGAGTGGCAAACTGCAAGGTGTACGAAAAAGTCGTGGATGCGCGCGGCTTGCTCTGGGTGCAGACGTGCATCGCTGTCTCGCTCTAAATCTCCGGCAGGGTCCAGGAAATTCACATTCTCGGTCTTTTCAAGCATTGGTGTGTTGTCCGCTAGCACATCACTAGCTGATAAATCCTTTCCAAGCCGTCGTGTAGCCTCTCGGCCAATTTCTGTTGTGCCTCGTCCATACGACACGCCATGAATGCTCATCTTGCGGAAATCCATCTCGTTCGCAGTGAGTGTGCCAGTCTTGTCGCTGAAAATGTGTGTCACCTGGCCAAGGTCATCGTTGAGATCTGAATTTCGCACCAATGCCGGAGTGTCCGTAACTTCATCATACATGCCTAGATCACGATTCAGGAAAAACGTTTGGTAGGTCTTGACAATCGCGATGGTCACGTACAGCGTAATGGGGACGAACGAGGCGATTAGGATCCAGTAGTATCCCAGGTAGATTAACACACCCACAACGTCATTGCGGAAAGGAGCAACACCGCTGAGGTTCTCGAGGTGCAAGTACGTGGCGCCAACTCGGTTTTCAGCAACCCAAAATGTACACAGCACCGCCCCAAGAATACACAATGAACCGAGAATTGCCATGAGTAGGGCGTTGCCACGGTTCACGATGGCAAGAATCTTGCTGGTCTTGGTGGGAGGAGTGTGCGATCCTGCTTGCATGATTTTGGTATCGCCACCCGTATTCAGGACAAGTCCGTAAACGAACGCAGTATTGCGAATAACACAGCCACGTAGCACCACATTCTTCAGGTCGATTGGAATCGCGTGTCCACTCTGAGGCTCGAACCTTCCCGAGAAGTTGTTGACGTCGTGGTTTGGCTTTTCGCAAATCACTCGCCCAGGGAGCTGAGCAAGAGCGTGGGGGTCGCTGAGCTGCGAAAATGTACAACTCAGTGCCTGCCGGACTTTAAGATTTGTCTCGCCATCGAGCGATTTCGTTTCTACGAAGCAGATACCTGTGGGGGCATTTGGGTCCGGCTCCGAAACCGCTAGTAAGAGTACATCAGCCGGGATTGCTTCGTAGTTCTCCACCTTGATAATGCTCCCCACTGTGACGTTCCGCCATGTATCGACCCGAAAGCAGTCGGGCTCGTCCAAATCAAAGATATGGGAAACACGAGCGTTCATTTTGGCGTCTGCAATGTGCCGGCCGCGGTCTTCGATGGCGGCAAATACTGCATCAATCGATAGCACAAGCATCAACACAATCCACTGGTAAGGAATCGTCTGCGTCGAGGAGATCTCGGGGATAATCTGACCAGCACCGACCAGCAGGAAGTAGAAGTTGGCCACCTGCGAGAGCCTCCCGTAGAAGAACCGCGGGATGAAGTTGAGTTTGGTGTACTTGGCTGTGATGACCTTGTTGTCGCAGAACTTTTGTTTGCCATTTTCATCCGCATTGTTCACGTAGATGCACCGAGCGCTGCTTTCGGCCAGCCCCAGCGCTCCACTATTATCACCACCTGCACCATCACTAACTGCAGACAAAATCGACATTGTGGATGACCCGAGGCCCGCAGCGGCCTCCGCGAGCATTTTTGGTGCCCACCCACTGGAAGCGGCTACCGGAGACTGGTTCACTTCCACCGTCCGGTACGAAGCTTCGTGGTCGATAGACACATCGCTAACTCGTGCGGCGCTCGTACCGACGACCGATTCCAGCACGTTCATTTGGCAGAATGAGAGTCGCCTCAAGGGCGAGTTGGCGGCGTTCCTGCCAAACCCAGGAGCTGCTGTCGCTCCAGGCGGTTGGCCGGGCGGTTGGTTCTTGGAGAATGAAAGAGGCTGCTCGAAATACTCACTAGTCACGCGGGGGCATAACGACCGCCGCGGTTGTTTCCCACCTAAATATACGAACGAGGGTAAACATGGTGGTCAACGAGGCCACTACGGAGGCAACAGTGGCCATGGGATTCATCGCACATGTTTTTTTCTCCGTGAAACGATCGAGCTTCGACGTGGCCGACGGCCTCAGAGCTTGGTCTGGATCTTGGCCTGCATGGCCGTGCCGTCCTCCTGACTGATCATCGTCTGGCCCGCCGGCAGCTTGATGAGGCCGTCGTCACTGAAGCGCGGGATCACATGGATGTGGGCGTGGAAAACGGCCTGGCCCGACGCCGGCCCGTTGTTCTGGATGATGTTGATGCCGTCGGCGCCCGTGGCCTCCTGCACGGCCTTGGCCAGGCGCGGCAGCTCCTTGAACACGTTGGCCGCCACCTCGGGCGTCATATCTGGCGGAGATAGCTACAAGTTAGCACTAGTTTTAGTTTATTCCTACTGTTTTAAGACAATTTCTACCCAAGATAGTGGCGAATCCGGGGGCTTTGGGCAGCAGCAGCGCGTGGCCAGGCACAGTGGGGAAGGCGTCCAGGATGGCCAGCACGTGCTCCGTCTCGAACAGCTTGTAGGATGGGATCTCGCCCTTGATGATCTTGAGGAACACGTTCTCCGGGTCGTACGCGGTGCCTGGCATGATGCAAGTAATTGACAAATGGATACGTTGGGCTCCGTTTTCAAGCAACTTTCCGGCAACTTTGAGCAAATTAGACATCCTTTGAGCAACTTTACGCCACAATCCCACTTTCCTGTAGTACTGCTAGATCTCGCTTAAGTACGAACTGCCTGGATCATTTTCTGGTGGCTTCAGACTCAGAATCTGAAGTTCCAAACGTCGTTTCTTGTCGGAGTCACTTTGCAATTGACCACCAAGTCGACCATGAACCGCGCGCTCGAGAGCGTCTTCTCGGACTTTTCCCGCCACGCCACAGCGCGCACGTACTACTCGTACCCAGAGGTGGGTCCTGCGCTCTCGTAGCGTGAAATTCCGGCGCTCTAACGTCATTTCTCGCGTGTTTTAGGGCTCCCACAAGTCGAATTTCGTCTTCCGCGTGGCCTACGAAGGCCTGGAGCCCGTCGCGGACGGCCGCGTGATCCTCTTCTTCGCCCCGACCCCTACCCCCGAGCCGCGCTTCGAGGCCTTCGATCTCGAGGCCCCGCGGCCGCTTTTTCGCCAAGGACGTCGTACGTTGAGACCCGAGGAATTTGGTGCTCTTTTCGACGCGTTTTAGTGATTTTTGGTGGTTGTTGCAGACAAATGTGCAGCCGGGAGACGTGATTGAGTTCGAGAGCACCGAGTTCTCGACCCCTGAAGCGCTGGGCTTCGTGCCGCAGAACTTGGACGTGTTTTCCAATGAATTGTTCGTGCAGGCGTTGATACATCATGGTACAGTGGAGTGGGAGAGGTAATTGGGTGTATATGCTGTGGGTTTTAATTAAAGTCTGTTGTGCTGGCAGATGTGAACGACCCGGACGCGAACTCGCGGGTGGGGAACACGTACAGCAAGCCGGTGGAAGTGCGGTTTGATGGGGACGACGCGGACAACGTCGTCAAGATCGTGGTGGACCAGGTGAGAATCAGTAGCTGGCATGCTGGTTGAGATTGGACTCACGTGGGTTTGTTGCTGTGGTAGGTTGTTGAAGACACGATGGATTTGACGCCGACCGAGTGGGTGGAGCATATTTCCATGAAGAGTGAGCTCCTGAGCGAGTACCACAAGCAGGACGTGTACATGATGGCGTCGATCGTGCTGCCGAAGGACTACGAGGCTCTGAAAAACTCGCGCGACTTTCCTACGGTTTACTACATTGAAGGGTTCACTGGAACCGAGTCGTACGCCAAGCGTGCCAAGGGCTTCCTGTCGTCGGAAATGGGTCAGGACTGGCAAGCTGGACGCTGGCCCATTCCGATGCTGCGTGTGACGTTGGGGTCGCGCTTCCGGTATGGGCACACCTCGTTTGCTGATACAGACGCCAATGGACCTTGGGGAACAGCGCTGGTAACGGAGTTCATTCCGTTCTTGGAAAGTCAATACCCGGCTGTGCCATCTGCTGGCGGTCGATTCCTGCACGGGCACTCGTCTGGAGGTTGGTCGACACTGTGGCTGCAACTTCAGTTCCCGGACTTCTTTGGTGGCACTTGGAGCTCCGCTCCTGACCCTGTTGACTTCTCCCGGTTCCAAGTTGTGGACATCTACAAGGCTGACAACGCGTATTGGGAAGCAGATGGCCGCCCATACCCGACGAGCCGAAGCAATGGGGTTGTAACCTGTAGCAACCGTGATGAGAACCTGGTGGAGCGAGTGTATGGTCGCGGCAATGGCGGGCAATGGGATGCCTTTGTAAGTGCCGATTGCGGGATTTATGATTTTGGACTGATGCTGACAGTTTTTGTTTTAGTTTGCAGTGTTTAGTCCTCGTGGAGCTGATGGGATGCCCATTCCCCTCTTCGACAAGGTGTCCGGTGAAATCAACCACGACGTCGCGAAATACTGGGAGCGCTATGATATCTGTAAATTCCTCCAGAAGAAACCCTCCTTGCTGACATCCAAACTGCGCGGCAAAGTCCACGTAATTTGCGGTGCTGAGGATACGTACTACCTCGACTTTGCTTGCCGGTCATTGCAGAAGCTGGTTGGGAATGGCAAAGGGGCTGGCCAGGAAGGTGCTGTTGTGCCGAATTATGTGGCGATGATGCCTGGCGACCACACCACCATTCGCTCGCGAGCACATTACGTCCAGGTGTACTCGGAAATTGCTTCCTTGTACAAACACAATGCAGGAACGTAACAGCGCGTCAAGACTAGAATCGGAAGCTGCTGCTCCGTTAATGAACAAATCTAGATACTACCCTGTCATGATGCTCGTTGTGTTACCGTGAAGCCACTGGAGTTAAAAGTTGTAGTCAACACCAAGGACTTAGAGCACAAACTTGGATTTGGCAGCTTGTTGCTGCGTATTCGGCAGAGTACGGTAAAGGCAACTTGATCCTGAAAGGGTTTTCAAATCCTCAATAGTTTTCGTTAAATCAGTGGTTTCCACCATACGTTATTCAAGTCATTTCAGCCGTTACGCCACGGTTGGTCTCCACAGTTCCACACTCCAAAATGGCTCGACCGGACGTGAGCGACGCGCGTGACGTGCCTCTGGAGGAACGTCTGCGCCAGAAGAAGCAGGGATTCGCCACGCAGAAGGAGGCCGAGACGTCCAGTGCGTCGGCCAGCGGCCCGGCCCGTCGGGCCAACAAGAACCAGCCGCTGGAGCTGTCGTCCAAGCGCGCCGTGGGCCGCTTCCGGCAGGTCGTGGACGTCAAGAAGAAGCGGTCGCTGGACCCGCGCTTCGAGGCGCAGAGCGGCCGCCTCAACGAGGACCTTTTCGCCAAGAGTTACGCCTTTTTGGACGAGTACAAGCAACAGGAGCTGCAGGAGCTCAAGACGCAGTTTAAGAAGACCAAAAGTGGCACTCAGAAGGAGGAGCTCAAGCACGAGATCGCACTGCGACAACAGGAAATGACGGAGAAGAAGAAGCAGGAGAAGATCCGCAGCGCACTCACCAAGCGCAAGCGGGAGGAGAGCGAGGCCGTGGCCAGCGGCAAAGGAGCCTTCTACCTCAAGCGCAAGGACAAGAAGACGCTGGAGCTGCAGGCCAAGTTCCAGGACCTGCAGGAGAGCGGCCGCCTGTCCAAGTTCATGGCCAAGAAGCGAAAGAAAAACGCCAGCAAGGACCACCGGTGGCTGCCCACGCAGCGGAAATGAGCGGCGGCCGTTGGTTCCTGTGCTTTTGTATTTTGCCTTCTTGCAGTGTCGAGGTACTAATAAACAGCAGACTCTGCTATTGCTCCGTGTGGTGTGTGCATCATGTTGGGACTTAGCGAGGCTATATACAGAGAGCGAGATGCAGGTGAACGTTTGCTTTTGGTGAGTTATTTGCGGGAAGGAGGTGTTCATGCAAGAGCTAAGCTCGCTTGGGTGACTGGAGTGGTGCGCTTGGTGCTCGTAGCTGTGGTCCTCTAGGATTGTCGTGCCAGATTATCAACCTTCGACTGCTGCTACTATGTCGACAAGGTTCCTGCCTCAGCCAAGTTCGAAGGAGCTCCTTCCAAGACTGTCGAATGAGTCCAAGGAGGCAGGAGAGACGAAGCCGGTCGTACAGCGGTCGGGGAGTGTGGCGTTGATGGAGCGGCGATTATCACGCGGAGTATCTGGAGCACTTTCAAGGCGAAAGTCTCGACCCAACAGTGGCGGGATGCGGCGCGGGTCGAATATTTCGATGAAGTTGGTGCCTGAGCTCGTTGAGGAGGACAAACCTTCGTCGCCCACGGTATTGAGACTACGAGCTCTGGCGCATGCTGTTCGAGCAAGACATTCGTTAGGTATTCAACGACCAGCACAACGAAAATATTTGCTACAAGCAAGTGAGGCTGGTACATTCGAGACGGACGTTGGGGTCGATCTACTCATGGCAGGAATCCAGACCAAACTGAAGGAAGACGCCGCCAGCAGCTCTTTAAGCAAAAGCAAAGCTTCGAGTAACAACCGAAAGGATTCCGACTTGGGTAATGGGAAGAGCAAAGTGCGCTTTACGAAGGAAGAGAACTCAAGTGCAGGCTCGACCAATGCTGCGCCTGCATCTTCGCCAACAGGGAAGCCACAGTTGCGCTCTTCGATGAAAAGCGCTACGATGAAGCGTGGCAGTCTATCCAAAGTCTCTCTTCAGCGCATCAATACGATTCGAGGTGATTTGAGTGCTTTCCTAACGCCATACGAAGCCAAGCCCCGGAATACTGAAGTGGCGCTGGACCACACGCAAAATCTTGGTGCGCGGTTAACCTGCGCTCATTCTCTCTACAAACTCTCGTGCCAGACCGGCACGGAAATGGCTATCATCGGAGGTGGTGCCATTCAGCAGATTGCCGACTTCAGTGATGTCGAAGACGCGAAGTTATTGCGCTACTCCGCTGCAGTGTTGGTCAATGTCACAACCGACCTGGCAGTGCTGGAGGACTTTGCATTGAAGGATGGCGTGTCAGCGCTTCTGGAGCTCAGCTGGACACCACTAATGGATGTGAAAGTGGCCTGCACCACAGCTCTCTGTCGACTGTCGCAAAGTCGAGCACGTGCTGCAGTGCTAGTTCGAACGCGCGCAATTACCGAGTTGATGTCCATGCTCACAGTTCCTCACGTGCCTCTGCAGCGATTAGTGGTGAGCTGCATCGTGAACATGGTGTTCTACGGGCACTCTTTTCCAGACCGCGTTTTTCTAGGAGATCCCCAGGCAGTGCAGAGCCCTCTTGGACTTATGAATGTCATTAGCCAGTTGTCAACTTCGCCTGCCACTTCGCAATTCGCGATCGAAGCTCTGTTCAACCTGTCGCTGTATCGGTCAAGTTGTTTGGGTGCGTTGCGTGGTGGTGGAGCTGAGATTCTGCATATCGTTGTCAGTCAGCTCTGCAAAATTATTGATGGCAGCGGCGGCGGCTCGAGTTCGCGATATCTGCTCAGTCTTGGAGCGCATGCGCATGCGTGGACTGCAGACATGAGTTTGTGCATGAAACTTCTTCGTTTGGCGGCAGACACGTTGGCCAATTTCTCGGCGTTTGTCGAGTACCACAGCATCATGGGATCTCACGGAATGAAGTCGCTGATTTTGATGTTGTCGGGAGCTTTGCGAGATGTAGGCACTTTTAGCTTGAGTGTCACCACCGAGGAGAGGTTCCGTTGCACAAGTGTCTCCTGTTCACGAGCCCTCGCCAATTTCTCCAGCAACGTCGAGCTACGACGTCAAAATTTCCCGCAGGACTTGATCCACCTGGCCACGAAGCTTGCGCTACTTGACCACCAGCGATTTTCGGGTAGCCCCAAAGATGCTCGAGTTTTGATACGCAACGCTGTTCGGACATTGAGCAATTTGAGCGTCGAGGCTTCGTGTAGATCATCTTTCATGGAGATACCTCAAATACTCATGATGCTCCACGCTATCACCGTCTTGCCGGCAATATCAAGGACTGAAGTGGAGGAGGAAGAGCTTCTTGATCAATCAGCCGAGGAACAGCAAATGGAGAAGTCGCCGCTCAATTGCTCTGAAAGACAACAAGAAGTTGAGCAGCGAATGATGTCAGTGACTGAAACCAGCGAGCACTCTGCGCACGATTTAATCGGTGGGCTTGTTGGGAGCATCGAACTCGGGTTGTTGGCTACTCCTCCTCCGATTTGGTACCTGCGTTCGTCTCGATCGTTGTACGCGTCGTCGTTCCCGTGGACTACCGAAATGTCGGAAGATGTTAAAGAGGACGCACTCATAGCTCTTCTCAATCTTGCACAGCAGGCCACATATGCGAACGATTTGCTTCGAACGCTAGACGGAAAACTGTTGGCAGCAGCAGCTGAAGACGTGGGCCATTCTCGACGACTTCGGTACATATACGCTTCGGTGCTGTCCAACTTGCTGTTCGACAGCTACCTACAGCAGCTCGTGTACGGCGATCAAGTGGTACGCGCTTTGGTGAGCGGGTTTAACTTTTTCGCGACAACATCGATGAACGATTGCCACGGCACAGGTGGTGCTGCTAATTCGTCGCTGATAGTTGGTGACGAGCCGGCATCTCCAAACAGCGAAGAAGCCGAATTGCAAGCGTTGAATCTGGCATTTGATGATGATCAAGAGCGTTTTCTAGCATCCATTTATCTGATCGCCAGCGAACTGATGGACACCGCAAACGTCGAGCTTGTGGTGACGCTCGTTCTTCCCTGCATGCGAGCGTACATGAATTTGGCCACAGCAATCCCATCAAATGCCTCGCTTCCCCATCCACAGCGTTTGCAGTTGCAACGACAGCTTCCGATAGTATGTTACGCCTCAGCATCTCTGTTTGCGCTGACACGAGCTGCTACGCAGCGCCGTGACAGCCAGAAGCATGTCATTCACTCGGAAGAAGCGGAGGAAATGCTCATTGCTGTGTGCTCACTACCATCAGGATCTGGTGGTGGTGTTAGTGGAGCTGCTGCTAGTTCGTGTACGTCGTCCGCGTCAAAGTGTGGTGTCACGCAGGCCTTTTGTGCAGCCACGTTGTATCACTTGTGTGCGTCCAACTCGGTCAACCAACGTGTCATCCAGGGCCTTATCAACTGCTGCAATGCTAACGAGGAATCCCAGTCATTGTTGGCGTGCTCGGCCGCTTTTGCCATTATCTCCTTCACGGCTGACGGCTGTCAGCAGCTTGTGCAATGTGCCAACTTGGCGCGTGCTCTCAATCGGCTGGGCCGTACAAGTCAAGTCGAGTGTCAGCAGTATGCAGCGATTGCAGCTTGCAATGTGTCCACAGTCGCGTGCGTCTGGTCCTCAGCAGAGCTCAAAGACTTCATCGTCGTCGCCTTACTGCGTGCGAACTCGATTCAGGCCAAGCAAATCCACGCCAAGACACTGTCCAACTTGCTCTCACACGGAGCTACGCGGCCAAAAGTTGTCGAAGATGGAGTTCTTTACGCTCTCATGAAGCTTTCCCAGGTCATGATGTCAGGTACAACTACTACCAGCGGGACTGGAGAGCGTCGACTCTCGATCGAAAGTGCATCAATGTCTTCGCTATTGATTAACTCGTCTCCGTCGTCTTCTGCCGACGAGGTCTTCAGCATCGGTTTGCGAGCTCTCTTCAATCTCTCTTGCGACCGACAGTACCATCACAAATTGTTGTCAAATGGCGTCATGGCGTATCTCTCTGCAGCAGTCGAGTGCAAACAACCTGGCAGTTCTTCAGGAGGCAATGGTACAAGCAATTCCCCAGGGAGATTGTCGATCACAGACCCAGCAATCGCGACGTTCCTGTTCGGGGCGAGTCGTGGACAGCAACGTCAGCAGCAAACGCAAGTACAATGCATTGCCAGCCACTTGAGCACTGAGAGTCGACGCTCTGCTCTCGCCATCATTTGCAACTTGGCCAGCTACGAGGAAAACCACAAGGAGCTTATGCGAGCTCAAGTGCTGGAAATCATCCGCAACTACGTGGACGGAGATATCGAGTGTCGAGCGTCAGCGGCGATGTCTTTGAGGAACTTGAGCTGCCGTCAACCCTGGGTCGAAATGCTTTGTGAACGCAAGACTTTGCAGCTTTTGATCCTGTGTACTGAGTGCGATCACCCCGTCGTTCGTCAATTTGCCATTGAAGCTCTGGCCAATTGCTCACTCGTGACGGACTCGCTGCATCTTTTTGGCGAAATGCGCGTGCCCAAGGCTGTACTTGCACTGCTCGAAGTTACGGCCAACGCACTGCCAACGTCCACCTCGCCAGTGTCCGTCTCATGGGAGCTCTCCAATGACCTAGAACGCATGGCACTTGTAGGCGAGGTTCCAGAACGCGAACCGACTGTCACGAGCACGTACATGGCAGCTCTCAAGTGCTTGCTCAACATCGCGCATGACGATGCACTAGCACTGGCCTTGATGGAGGAGAACATTATTCTTCGTCTCCTGCAAATGTTGGAGTATCGCGCGCTGGGTGCCGATGTAAGTGCTTGCGAGTTAGCTGCAAGTTTGACCCATACGCTGGCTGGAAAAGCACGATGTGCGGAGGCTCTGCTGCGTCAAAGAGCAGTGAGCCTTTGTGCTCTTCTGAATCGTCGACACGCGAACAGCAGTGTCATTGCACGTGAATGCGTTCGCATTCTCATGTTGTTATCCACATACCAGCAAATTCAGCTGCAGCTTTGTGGAGACGCAGGTGGTGCACGTGGTTGTAAGTATCTGCGGCGGTGGTGCTGCCTCGGGTAGAAATCCCATGGTCACTGCAAGAAATCTGCGACTACGCGAGTGCGGCGCTGTCACGATCCGAAATCTCACGCTCAGTGTCACCGAACACCTCTCGCTGTTTTACGAGAATCACGACGACGGCGATGGCACTCTTCAAGATGTAGGAGGTTCCAACGGCGAGAGACCAATTGACTCTCTGAAAGACCTTCAGGTCGATGAAGACAACGACGATGGCAATGGTTATGATGGCGATTCACCCGTGAGTTTGATGCTGGAACGACACATGCTGCACGGCATCAAGTACTTCCAGGAAGAGATCGTGTCGGGTCAAGCGAGTGACCGCATTCTGTTGGAAGCGAGCGCCGCAATTGCGAATCTGAGCACGGTGAAAGTTTTCCGTGTGGCGATGGTGCGCTTGGGCGTGATCCCGACGTTGCTGCAGCTCATGACCCAGCCGAAGCCCAAAGTCCAGCGGATGACACTTTCCACGCCAGCTTTGACAGCAGGCCCCACATCACCAGTGAGACTGCGGCCGACGTACCGAAACACTTTGCTCGGTCGCATTTGTGCTGCTACTCTTCATCGGCTCGTCGTGGAGGAAGGAGCAGCTCTTGACAGTCGCAATCAACTAGTTCCCAGTCTGCTTTCAGTGCTGCGTCAAACGGATGAAGAACTGCAACAAGTTCGCTACGAGTGCGAGAAGATCTCGATATTTGCTGCCAGCGCGATCGATGACGCCCCCATTGGCGCCACACCTCCTTCATCGCACGGAGCTCGACGATTCACTCATGTGCAGACCCACACGGCAGCTCTGCCTCGACCGGCCGATCTACTGCCATCCGCAGCGAAATCCTCGGACACTACAGCGTCGAGAGAAGCTGCTGAAGCAGATCCACCCCATTTGTCTCCCGATGGACGACGGATGTTCGGTAGCTGCAGTGCTGTGCTGCTGCCGTCTGGTGCCGCCGCCACGCAGTGCGTCCGACAGACGTATCGAGAGCAAAAGTGGATGGTGTACGTCCTCAAGACCATCTTATCCTCGCTGTCCATGATCCCGCAGCTTGAGAAGAAGCAGATGCGCGTGCTGGGGATGCCCAAGCTCTGTTTCCAGGACCTGACGCCCAGCGCAGTTGCAACGCCTCCCGTTCCAGCTGCAGTGAACGGAAGCAACACCAGTCGCAGCGCCAACTCGGAACCACACGACACCAGCAGCGAGGGGTCTCGTACTGGAGGGTATCTGCTCCCTGTCAACATGGAGAAGCACGTCATCCGCCGAGTCAACAGCTCCGAGGAGATTGTGCCCATGTCCGTGGCCGCCGCAACTTCCTCTCCACGCCCGAAAAGCACGGTAACGTCTCGCCCCATTGTCTCTGGAATTTGGAGGAGCTGCCGCCCATGCTCGCAGCAGCAGCGCCAATGCCAGCCGCAGTCCAGTAGCAGAACGGGACAGCTCGGCCATCGATCCGCAGGGCCATGTGCGCAAATTCAACCGCCAGATGAGGCTCCTGCGGCGCAACGACCGGCGCGACGTCAACAGCCTGCCACCTGTATAGAAGTGAATGGCAGACCGTGCACATGTAGATAGATAGCAGCAGCGAGGAGTTAGGAAGAGCATCTGCGCCTTGTCAATCAATTTGCAAAAGGCAACTTGTCACACGTCGCAGAGGGCTACATGTAACGTAGATGGCTACAACGAGGAGCCAAAACATACCTAACGGGTTCTACCAAATAATATACGGTATACTATTCCAATAGTATACCCAAAAAAAACGTCCAGGGTATACTAATAAGAATGGTTTTAGACTATGATCGATGTTAGAGTCACAAAATGGTTTTGTGACTTCGTACTTAAGTGCGTACAATCGTCACCAATTTCGGTTGTGAACCTTCGACAAAGGCACAATGCCACACAATGAAAATAAAATACCGGATATATTTCATAAATTTCATCGTTTGTAGAGATCTTGGAGTGGCTTCGAGCCAGTGAATGTGTTTGTGCAAACGGTAGATGTTACCCGAGTGTCGTACGTGTCTGAATGTGTCTGCGTTTGTTGCTGGAATGTACGAATGACTTAGCGTTTTTCGTGGGTAGTTTCAAGGAGTACCAAAGCAAAGACCCTCGTTGCAGCACTAAGCTGATACGGCTATTCTACCGAACATGGCGATCTACGAGTTAGAAGATGGTTAAGGAATCAATTGAGCGGACAGCTACATGTATGAACTGAGTGAATTATTCAACTTAAGCGCAAGCACGACAGCCTACGTGGAACTTGATATCCATTCTCCTAAAAATGCAGAGATTTTAGCATGTCCCTCAGTCTGTAGTACCGAAGCAGCGTACTTGACGGAGACTTGGACAAGGCGATATCGCGTATCGTGCACTCAAAAAAAGGAGAACAATGGGTCCGCAACTGTGTCCGTCTGCCTGCTTCACTCGCGCCTCTCGTTTCCATTCCACGTTAGCCACCATCTCTGGAAAGATTTTCTTGATGATGCCTTCGCATGTATCGAACTGTTTCGGCTTCTATTGGGGGTCGAATACTGTGATCCGTGTTGGTTTGGACTTTAAGTCGAAGACGGCGCCGCACCAATGGTTTCTGTTGATGTGAATCGGTAGTAACACGTGAGTGTTGCTCTCCAGGAACGGATCCGAGCCGCGAATGATCTTCTGTTGGCTCTCAGCGTCCTCTGTCCCAGTAACACCAAGAGATATAATTCCAACGTGTCCAAACTCTTCTTGGATAGTCGTCATTATGTGCATCATGCAATCGTCGCTGAGCCATAAATCTTCTCTCAAGAGGAGTAACGACTCGTTTGACACCATTCCGAACGGTGTCAAGCGTGACATTGGTAGGACAATCTGCTGCAGCGCTAGCGTAGTCTTTGCCTTATCTAGGTCCGTATATTCGCCGAGACCTTCGGGGACGTCCAGTCTGTTGAGCGACGTAGCAGCCACCCACTCAATTGCATCAGAAACGCCCGCCAGCGATGCCATTGTGTGATGATACTCCACCATTACTTGCACTTGCTCTTGGCTGATGACCCCTATCTTGGCGATACGAACACCAACAGGTAGTTCTGGATCTGGTAGCGACTCTCTATAGACTTCCAAGAGTTTTCTGCACTTGTGCGTGAACTGCTCAGAAAACACGAACTTGACGCTGCTTAAGGCCTCATTGGGGGCGATCACCTTCGCTATTATCTGCTTCCTGGGGGCCCATCGTCTTAACCTTGAAGTTGGATAGGAAGTCGTGTGCCGATTCGTAGCTGTATGTCGATTTTAGCACCCTTGTCACATTGCTTAGCGTCGTAACCGGTAGCAACGTTCCTTGCACGAGCTGTTTGGCCTCCTTCCGAGAGTTCGTCATACGTTGCTTCTTGATAAGCTGCTTTTGATGTTTTCGTACCTTGGGCCGACCTCTGCTTTTGGTGCTTTTTGAGACGAAGAACGAGAATTCCTCACTTGAACTGGAACTGGGCTGTCCGCCCTCTGAGAGCGCTCTTTTCACTGGAGGTGTCACTTGTTTCATTGTGGCAGGGTCATTGGTTGACACCGCCTCGTGAGCCAGTCGGCTGCACGCCTCTATTTGCTCTGAGGTTGCTTCCACAATACTAGTCTCTCCGACGGAGTGACTGGAGCCCGCAGCGTGGCTAGATCCACTTGTCACCTCTGCTGTGTGGTCCAGGTGACTTGAACAAATTGTCACACTGTCAGGGGTGACTTGGTGATCGAGTCACAGTGTCAGGAAAGGTATCACCTGGCAAGTCAACGTCAGCTGTACGCTCCTCAATCTTGCTCTCGTATTCAAAAGAAGTGTCGTCAGCGATTGCAGTTGGAGAGACAGAAGTGTCATCAGAGTTCATTGCTCCACTATCTTGCATCTCAGAGATCTGAGAAAGTGGGTCCAATTCGGAGAGTCGATCGGGCCACACAGAGGCTTGCGAAGCGAAAGGCGCCTCTCCAACTCGAACAATAGCTTCAAAGCGCTTCAGTCCTTCCAGCATCTGTAAAAACATCGGCGTCCCGTTCCGGCTCATCATGTCAGCGATGCGCGTCGCGATGGTGTGCAACGTTCGGAATTTGTTGGTTCCGTTGAGAACTATGTGAGACGCCGCTGTCAATCTAGAGTCTCGGACTCGAAATGAACCGCCGGCAGCTTCTTCGTCTTCATCATCTTGATCATCTTCAATCGGAATGCTCAACGGGCACGTCAAACTCCACCGAGGATGAATGTGCTTTATCGGGATGGGGCTTTTACCGGAGAGCAGTCGCCAGTAGATAGCGTGTCGGCAGGGTAGAAGTTCCGTCCTCATGAAAATACACGAACAATGGTACGTCTAGAGCTCACAGTCGGTCAGTTCCCATTCATTTCACTCGTAGCACTCTGCCAATATACGTACCCTAGTGTCAAGGTGGTACTTGCGCTTTGTGTCCACTGCGGAGACCATCTCAATCATGTGGGGTTGGATCTGGCGAGTCGTATAATTCGTCTTGCGGTCGTTGGCAACACGGTACTGCTTTTCCACCAATTCGTACGCATGTTGGCTAACCTCTTTGGACAACTTGTGCAACTCGGTGTCTGCTCCAGCATAGCGCATGTAGCCGACGTCCATCATTTTCTTCGCGTACTCCATCTCAGCAATAGATTGAAGGAACTGAAGAGTATCAATACACTCGTCAAACATCATGGTAGGCTTAAGGACGTCCTTCAAATGACCCCACGCTGCCTCCAATCTAAAGATGCCGACCAGTCAAATGTTAGTACGTCAACAACGTAAAAGGATCGCGAGTGTCCGTACCTGTTGTTTGTAGTGTTCCCCAGGTGCGGAACATCTACGCGGCCAAACCCACTCCACATTTCCCTGCAATTGTGCCAGTTATCGTGGAAGTACTTGAGAAACGGGTGCGTCGACTCTGGGAGTTCTTCTTCAAGTGTAACCTGCTTCCCGTCAACCACATAGTACAGGTATCTCCGCCCTACTTCATATTCCGCCTCCGTCGTCGCACTAAGCATCATGTGAACAGCGTCCTCGACCTTGTCTCGATCCTCGATGTTATACTCCCTCTTTGCCATTTCGCTGTGGAGATATTTCACCACGTGGAATACACAAAGCAAAATTCGCGCTCCAGGGAAAGCCGATTTCAACAGTGATATCTCACCAAAATCTTTGTCGACAATAATGACTCGAACTTGATCCCACGTCGGGTTAAATGACTTGAAAGAGGTCACCGCATCTGTCAAGCAGTCAGCACTTTCGTTCTCCATAAGAGCATGCTGGACGTATTGCCCCTGAAAAGTCACACAACGTCACACAACCACATAATACAGAAATCGACATTGGCGGCACAAAGAGGCACACATCCACAAAGTTGACACAAAGACACATCATCAAGTGAATAAGACACAAATAGACACACGTAAGAAACCAAGAGTACGTACATGACCGAAGACATCGTGGATCTTGAAGCTGAACAGCTTGTAACGCGCATCGTTCGTGTTGTGAGTTGCGTCCACCATCAACACCTGGGGAAAGGCCTCGAAAAAACGACGCATTTGCTGGCTTTGGAAAGTGATTGTCTGCGCAAGCTTTTCATCGTCCACGTAGATTGTCGCCGTGTTGCCTTTGCGCGAGCAGAAGTCGCGGAGACATGCTTCTAGCCTTGATTCGACAGTAGTAGACCCGCGCTGCGCCTCTTTCAGCTTCGCCACTAGATTGTGCACGTCGCGTAGCGTTACGTTTTTCCCTACATCAAAAGTATTAGAAGCATTCCATCCGAGTAAATGTATGGAGCTACGTACCGGTTTTCTTTCTCAGAAACTGCAGTATCAGTTTTTTCTTGGCCCCTGCAGCTTGAAGCTCATCCACGAAGTCGAATATGTCGTCGTCCTCGACGCGCCGGTTAGATGGATGATTACCGTAAGAACTTGAGCCCAACGCGTGGTTATGCGTGATTTCCTGCTGCCTCACCTTCACGTGGAAGCCACGTGTAGCGTCCCACACTACCGAGACCGTCATCTGTGCCTGGCATCCTGTAGACTTCACGAAGTAGTTCTGACGTTTCCCTTTTGAACGACTTGGACGATGCCAGCTGTGTGTACATACAAGCTTCCGGTAGTATTTGTCGAACTGTTCAGGGATAATGGTTTTCGAGGTGGCCTTCCCTCGCTCTTGAAGCTCAGCGTTCCTCGCCTTCGCGCTCGTTGACGTCCTCTTTTTGAAGATCTGGTTTGTCTTCTTCTGGTACGCGTCAAGACACCCTCCAGCTGTCAACGTTTCCTCCTTCATGGGCGGAACCCGAGTGACTTCAGCGTGAGATACAGGGACGTGTTCTTCCGGCGACTTAGCTTCAGTGGGCTTCATGTCGGGCTCGGAGGCTGACGCTACGCTCGCCATTCCGGATGGGCCTGGGTTTCGCGCCTATTTCGAAATGAAAGGCCCAGAATGAGTTTGGGACGGGTGCAAGGGGGAGGAGGGGTGTTTTTCTATTTTTGACGCTGGCTGATTTGTCGAGATTTGTCGGAATTTTACGGTCAGATATTTTTTTCTTACATGCAATTCCGTGTGACTTTATCCACTTCCTTAGACTATTGGTCAGATATTAAGTGATAAACGACGGTATTGGTGGAGTGGTGTAGCAGGCGGCCAATCAGGAGAGGTCGGGTTCAAGCCCCGCAGTGATCGCACAGACAGCGCCCCAAAAGGCAGCCGAAACCGCCAAGTAAGTCCTTTTACATCAAAGTGAAAGCAATCCACCTCAAAACTGTTATTTTGCGTTAGTCAACGATGAGCTCGTCAAAGATCTCCGCAAGATTGTCATCTCCGCTCAGCACCTCTTCAATATCAGCCTCCGCACTCACCCATTTCGTTTGAAAGAGCGATCCGTACACGTCATGTTTTGCGATGTGCCAATCGCGGTAGTCGTCACTGAAACCAGCCGACTTGATAGACCTTTGCACAACATCGTCCGAAACGCCACGCCACGTATTACTTACCCATGAAACCACTTCATCTATGTCTGGAGCCCTTGGATTTCCAGCCCGCGTGTACGTCACACGATCCGAAATCTTCTACTCGTTGATTACGGAGGACAAACTGTCCTTGAAGGACTTAAAAATCCCAATATCACTAGCTTGTAGATACGGGGTGAGGCCACCTGGAATCACAAGCATATCCACGTTCTTCTTCGCACACTCGGCCTTCACGACTTTAGATATGTGGGCACGCATTGAATCCCATACCAGCCCGCGACCTGGTGTAGAATCGAATACGGTCGGATACATGAGGTCGATCCACTGCTCAAGGAGTTGCGAGTTCATCCAGGCTCGCTCTTGGTAGGCGATGTAAACTGAGCCGCGCTTCTCAATGGCGGGCTTCTTGCCCTTTGCTCCTTTCCATATGAGGAGTGGTGGCAATTTCTTGCCGTCCGCAGTGACGGTGAGAGCAACCGTTATGCGCATCGACGCAAAGCCAGTGGAGCGCAACACGACGTGACGTGCGCCAGTGATATCTACTGTATCACGACGAGGGTCTTCGAAGAAGACAGCAGTTTCGTCCATCAGTAGGGTTGCAGACAGGTTCAGCGCGAGTTTCTTCGTGGAGAGATATGTCATGAAGCGGACCGCTCTAGACGTCAGCTCGTCATCACTTAACACAGTCAGGTTAGTAGTCCTTCGTAAAGAGAGCCCATAGCGCGCCATGAATAGAGCAAGCCACTTGTCCGAAGCACAGAAATTTGTGTCTTCAAATTCTCCTCTCTCAGGCTCCAGCGCACTTGACTGAATCCACTGCCGCGAGACCTTCTCCTTTGACGCACGCATACGCAGCACTTCGTCGAAGAGTACATCTTCGAGCTCGCCTAGGCGGGGGTGAGCTCCACCACCTGGAACACGATATTGTAGGGCTGGTGAGTTCAGGATCGCGTCTTTGTTTTTCCACCAGTAGCGAATCTGTGCCCCCGACACCGTCCACCCTAACTCTCCTTTAAAGTGCTTCACAGCACGTGTAGGGATACCACCACCAGGCCCTTGAATCCACTCAATAACCTCTCTTTTCTCGGCGTTAGTCTTCGAAACTCGCTTAGGGGCCATGCTGCGTTCAGTGGGTGCAGATGTGGGTGTGTGGGCGTGAAGTCCTTGCGGTTTTTTGGCCGTTTGAAAAATGAGGTCATTGAGAGACCGTCTCGAGATTCTAGAGAATTCGAAGTGTTTGGGTATAGTATTGAGAACGGTATACTAATGGGAACGGTATTATACCAAATTGTAAACCTTCAAAATGGGCTAGGGTATTGTATTCGGAGTAGGTATATTGTTTGGTAGAACCCGTTATTTGAAATGTAAGGGGTACATTTGAAAACTGCAAAAGGGCAGTCGAGCGAACAATTGTTAATCAATATGTTAGTCAAAAAGGTAGTAATATAGGTAATAATATTGGTTGGTAGTCAAGGGTTTTGGGGCATAATCTTCGGACCCTAATCCCCCCGAAGATTATGCCCGACGCCCCCATACTGGAAGCAAGTCACTGTAGCACTTTGAGCTTTGCGGGGCGATTAATCCCCGCAAAGCTAATTTCGCTTCCTCACGCGCGCCCAGCGGTCTCCAGACGAAGCTGGACCCGAGACCCGACCTGGATCCCCGAGTGACGCGAGTGATCCAAGCTCCCACCGCTGCCTTCCCTCGCCTACCGGTCGACGGTCAGGAGCCATAGCACGAGCCCAGTGTCTTCGATGAGATGTTTGGGGGCGAGGACGAGGAGACCCTCGCTGTCGAGCCGCGTGCTATTGCGTCGCGAGCCAATTTGCGCCTACATCCCATGGGTTCTCATCTCCCACCGCTAAGCCCCCCCAATGGAGGTCAAAGCCTTCTCTTCAGACGACCTGGAACTCCTGGGGGACAAGATGTACGTCACCCTACGCAGTGTCACTGCTATCTACCACCGCCGAGACCATTCGGCCAGCCAAATCCGAGAAACTCGCGAATTCGGTCTTGTACGCTACAACAATACCGACCCCGCGAGCATGTCGGTTAGTGTTGGACCTCTTCGCTCTCATAAAGTCCGTGAATTCGTGGAACTTCACGAGGTGCTTGTGACATAGTGCCTCGGGATTTTCCCTTGTAGGCCCCGACCGCTCCAGGCCACATCCCCAGGAGATCCAAGCTCCCCAAGTGCTAAGGGTACGAGCTACCAGGAATCAGCCCCGGGACACGCACTTGTGTCCCGGGAGAACGACCCGGGATGACGTCCCAGGAGTCGGTGCCACGCTGAGTGGAAACCAGCCGATCCCCGAGAAGACCAAGGCCCTCGGACCAAGTAGATGACGTTCCCCAAGAATCAGCCCCGGAGGAGCTGGATACTGCGAGCGACGACCGCGAACGCACGACCGATAGTGTATCCAAGATAGCCCATAGTGAATCCAAGTAGTTAGCTGATCCCCGGCCCATCCCGGGATCACCATATGGTTAGCTTCCCTTGTAGGAAGAGGCCTCGGGAATAACGTAATTCAGTCTTACTTTTCCCCTCAAGCGCGCAGAACTCTCACCCGAGGAAAACGGGCAACGGAGAAGGTCGTGGTCCCGGGGAACCACGTTCGGAGACTAATCCCCCAAGGTAACTCTATAACAACTTTGCCAGGGTTTCCCTAGGAATCCCCAGGCATTTCATATCTGCTTCTCACGGAGTGCGGTCCAGCCGGCACGGGAGTTAGCACTTCATATTTGGGTCTCGCCGTGAGGTAAAGAAACCTCGAAAAGTTTTAGCGGCCTTCGCCGGTTGTGTCTCTCGCCGAAAGAACCTTGTGTATATATAATAGTTGCGTATACCTTCCGCCCCGGGACTTTGGTAGTTTGCCCCGGGCGATTGTTTGTCTAACTGCCCACCAGCGTACTGTACCGGTCCTAGGCTGCTCGGGCTCCAAAGCGGTCGACCTAAACCCTGGTCAAAACAACCGATTCGTAGGGGGTACACAAGGTGAGGTTACTGACCGAGCTGTTCCTGGGATTCCTCTTTGTCCATAGGAGGAAATCCCCGGGAAGCTCACGGCCCCGGATAAATCCCTCGTCCGGGCGGGCCGTCTATCCACTAGGAGGGTTCTCCGAAGTGGGTTCCATCCCATTTTCCGGGAGCTTACGTGCAATCTCAAAACCAGTTTGGCGGTGAAAGCCCCAGCGCTACACCACGTGCTGATGCACGAGCGCCTGGTTGGGGCAATTCGCGCCACGATGACCGATAGCCTGGTACACGACGTAAGGCTGTTACAAGGCCGTAGCGGGGAGTATATGCAAATACTCTCCGCCGTTGAAGACGTGTTTGAATATCTTGCTCTTGGAAGACTCACACGGCTAAAGCTCCCACGTGACGGCCATCTTTGCGAATGCAAGTTCGACCAGACAGAGGACTTGCATGATCGCTCAACGATCACTCTCCGTTCGAACTACTGGTGGGTGCCGCACCAGAGATTGGCATTTGCTCGTGTGATCTCGTTTCCTCAAGGTACCCCCCCCCTCCCGCAAGACTGCAACAGCGGTGTTGCGATTGGCCGAGCGCTATATTCGTGACTCACTAGGACCGCCTACCCACTTGGTCCGGATGTGAACGAGCTGTTTATCCTTGACCCAGTTGATTTGGAGAAGGTAGCAGACATCTACCGAAGTATCCCGAGAGCTCTTTCGGATAGCTTGGTCGTGCTGCTGCTGGCTTGAAGGAGTGTTGTCATAAACCTGGGCCGCTAGTAAAGTCGCGATTAGCGCAAGTTTCATGACGTCGAGGTCCATGACGAACGCAAAAGTGCGAGTTCCTATTTGGAATGTGCCACCTTGGTTTACCAAATCGAAATAAGGACCTTAATCGTGGTTAATGAAAATTACTCGAGAACATGATCGAAGTACTAGGGCAACACGAAGACTGAGATAGGAAAATCGTTGTTAAAAAGGTACTTAAAAGCACGTACTGGAATATATAACGCACAAATCGCGTCACATTGAGCAATAGTGTGTTGCAGAGTAAATATTGCATCAGCTATTTTTTTAAGATAACACAACAATAACAACTGTGAACGCAGCAACCCGGATAAATTTCATTTCGTTTATAGACAACGCTTGCACATCTCCTGCGCCTGCTTCGCAGCCGCAGCATCTGCGCAAGCCTTTTTTTATCAACATTTGATCTTTCTCTATGTCGAAGGTTTTAGGACATAATTGCACTAAAAACAAGCCGGTGTCACACGATGGGGACCAAATTGGCACCGATATTCTAACCGGTATTACCACACGAAGCCTCCTGGGGAGGCAGATAGGCACCGATATTCAAATTGGTATACTGGGCCACGGAATTAATCTGTGTTGGGCTGTGGTATACAGCAACTTCCTATCTCAGTAAAATGACTCTTTGTAGACACGTCAAAAAAATTATCTCTTCGGGCACTACTGTAAAACTGATAATTTGGGCAAAATGAGACGGCGCAAAACAAAATCGTAATTCCAATATTATTACAGTGGAGATATGGCCTTTTGAATGGGACGAGGAGTTTCCTCGGACTTAATCAAGAAGTTTTGAGAAAACGGGTTTAGAACATTTGGCGCTGATTTTTTCCCTGTTCATTTCGAGTGGCGTGTGGGCCACTCACCAAAACGGTCACAGCATGGAGGACGACGTGAGCGCTGCAAGCGAGGACATCGCAGACTCTTCTCTGTGTTCCTTCGAGAGTGATGACGTGGAAGACGAGAACATGGAGCAGGACGAGGCAGTGGTTGAGCATATCGACACGGTGCTGGGCGTCGTGTGCTGCGACAAGAGGTGCTTGGAGAATAAAGCGGAGGCAACGACACACTTTCTCCGCGGCTACATGAAGATCAGCCAGGACTGCCAGCGCACGAGCCTAATCACAGCGCTTGCGATGTGATCTGGCTTCTTTGAAGAAGGTCAGCGGCACCGCGCTTCTGGTGCTCGAGTCCGCTACTCATACGTTGTGCCCTTGCCGGACAAGTGTGTCGTACAGCTTTCCAGACGGTGTTCAACGTGAGTAACGATACAATCACACGGTGGGCATTAGGACTGCTTTTGATTTGTTGATGGCGATAAGACTGATATTGAATTGTTGTAGGTATCGGGACCAGGTCAAGCGAGGAGAGTTCGCGCTCCCTGCGCACGGTAACGCTGGCAACAAGCACGCTCAATTCATTGACGAGGAAGCGATGAAGACGTTCTTCACAAGATTAGCCGACACGCATGGAGACGTTGTACCAGTGCGCTTTCGCCACCAGAAAACTGTTAGCGGTGAGCTAAGGCAGCACTACACCACAAAGAGTACGTGCTGTTGCCGTCTTACTTCACGTGGAGCATAATGCTGGGTTGGTACGTTGAATGGGCCAATGATGCGCGTGTGCACTTCAAGGAGCCGTCCCTGACGTCGTTCAGAACCATCCTGGAGCGAGTCTGCCCAAATATTCGGATCCGTTCTACCCGAGACAATGTTTGTGACACTTGCGTTATCTACCGGAACACTATGGGGCCAGAACCAACCGTCGAAGACGCCGAGGCAATTGTCGCCCATGTACAAGACGCAAAAGCGATGCGGCTTCAGTATAGCGGTGACTGTGAGGCTGCAACAGTCGACGCACCTGTGACCACGATCGATTTCGCCCAGAACATTGCACGGCCCCATTCTGCTCAAACTCCTTCCATGTGGTATATTTTGAGTCGCATTTCGGTGTCAGTGTTTGGTATTCACACGCATCCTGACAAGCTGCAATGGAATCTTATCTACCATCTTCATCTGTACCGTAAGCTAGATAGTATCCAGGGCTATCAGATGTTTGAGATGCAAGGCGATGAACCAGGCAAGGTGTTCTGTCGCAAACGTCCAAGCAGCCAACCGGTCGTGCAAGATCTACTGAAGAAAGGTGTTGCCAAGGAATTCAGTGACGAAGAGGTGGTGGCGCTGTGGGCAAGTTTCGCAAAGCTAGATCGGCCACCACCAAACAAGGAGAAGATTCACGACGTCTACAAGAAAGTGTTGCAGTACGTTCCACCAGAGCTGCGCAGTGACCCTCTTTATGCTGCTCCTGACGACAATGATCTAGCGGAAGTGGCTGCCACGAAGAAAGCTCGCCGCCAGAAGTCCACCCAGGCCAAGAAACGACTTGCAGCGAAGCAGTCAAAACGTCCCAAGAAGAGAACTACAGAGTAAAGTGCAGGGAAATGTTTGGAGCAAATCAATTTCAGTCTTAACGCCAATACAAAATTTGAAGTACGACACATAACACTTGAAGTGCGACACATCAAATGATTTTATCGATGTTTTTTTCATGCGTAAAATCGCGTTTTGAAGACGTTTCAATTCGAATTAGGCCAAACGGATTGCAGAAATCGATTCTACGCGTCATAAAACCCCTTATACGACGAAGAAGCAAAAAAACATATTTTGAAATTTGAACTTGGTTGCTTCGCGTCAAACGTCCCCCAGGTCGACAGACTGGTCATCTGAGGACATGCGATAGCTTAAAATGTAGCTAAGATGCATGGCTATACCGTAGACTATCTAACTCGGAACGCGTACTTAGGCGTTAAGACCGAAAGTGTTTTGCGCCGTCTCAAATGAAAGTGAGCGAGAACACAGCCTTCATCATTTAGCAAAGGCATTTTCCACCTTGTCCAAAAGGGCATCCTGTCCGTTTTCTACGCCTTGTACCCATCGATGGAACGTTCCAGCAATCTGCGCGAAAAAAACAAAATCAGTCCGGATCCCCATATCTTGGCGTTTGTATGCCGCATACAAACGCCGAGATCGGGCGCCCCATTCCGCCCTCCGACCACCTGCCGCGATGGCCTTCCAGCCCCCGGGCCGGCCTCACTCGGGCGTCGTCACGAGCTGCAGCATCCCGACCATGCAGCGCGCGCGCAGCACCGGCCAAGAGAACGCGGTGCTCAACTCCAACAGCGAGACGGACAGCCGCGCCGCCGCTCGCCGCCTGCGTCGCCAGCATCCGCAGCAGCCCATCGCCCAATTGGAGCACCATTACCACCGTCAACACCAGCGCGTGCCGCACAATTCGCGAGGATTCTTCGACGGACCTCCGCAGCTCTCGGCGTCGCACTCGTCCGCGTCTTCGTCCATGAGATCGTCCACGTCCAAAGTGGAGTTACGACGCAGTGACACAGGAAAGAGCGCACTGAGTCGCAGTCATGGAGCGCTGGGGATCCCCGTGTTTCGAAGCAGTCGCTCGGCCAAAGTGAGCGCCAATGCGGGAGCTGTGGAAGGCTTCTCGCCCAGCTCCAGTGGGCACAGTGACGGCCATGCAGCGCAGTCGACGCCCTATGAGCAGTGGCGGAGACTGCGACGTGCACGTACAGCGAGTGGCAACAGCTGCGCCAGTACCAGCAGCACCAGCAGCTTTGCGTCCTACGTGGTGAACCCCAAGACGGGGAGACATGACTTTGGATTGGGCAGTGACGACGAGGAAGAGGATCTTGAGAGCATGGTGGACGACGTCATGGAGGAAGAGGAAGAGGAGGAGAACCAGGGACTGCCGTCGGTGCTGCAGCACATTGTAGCACCGCTGCTGCCCCCGCCCCCGTACCCTGTGGACCCGTACCATTTCTACTGCAAGCCCAGGAGGAAGAACTCAGGTGCAGGGACGGCGGCCGCGGAGGTCACGTCGACGCTGGCGGCGCTGTTCGAGGAGTGCAGCATCGAAGCCATTTTCCACCCGCTCAAGTGCAAGTTTAAATGCCTCAAGTACGTGCACTACAGCCACGTGGAGTTTGTCGTGCGCGTGTATGCGCACCAGCGGACGCTGCTCGTGGAGTTCCAGCGGCGGAGCGGCAGTGTGCTGCTCTGGGACGGACTGTATCGTATTTTGCACCAGAAGCTGGCGCCCTTCATTGACGCGACGGCGCTTCCGTGCTCACAGAGTAGTGGCCAAAAACGAGTTGCTCGAGATAGTGCTGCGGATTCTGCGGGGCAGCACCTCCAAGGCTCGAACCAACTCTCAAATCACCACCAGCCTGCACCACAGACGGATCATCAAGGTCTCGGAACGCAGATCTGGCGGACATTATCACTTAAGAAACCGACTCCGAGCTCAGGCGTAGAGGCCATGAAGATTATGCTCACATCTCGGTACTTGGACGCGATGCGTGAAGGTTGTGCTGGGCTGGCGGAGCTTACAGAAGACGTGCAGAACTCCTGTCTGGTTGTCCATGCCGATTTAGTGACACCGTTAGTTCAGGCGGCTGAAGCCACGGACCTGAGTATGTCGCGTTGTGCCGTTGGAGCCTTGGCGAACATTGCTCGTGCTGTACCGCGATTCCCCGTGGATGAATTGGTGCTGGCTCAGCGTACTGCACAGCAGCTCCGGATTCATGCTACGCCGGTGGTGTTAGCGCAGCTTGAGCACGCCAGCGAGCGATCCCTTTTCTCAATCGAGCTCCTTCGGGAATGCGCCCGAGCGCTTGGTGCTTTTGCCCGATTGGCGTCTGAAGTGGATCCGCGCTATGTTGCTGCCTCCAGTGTACACGATGAGCGTTGCATCCGCCTCCTTCGCCTTCACGCCAAACATCGTGATGCCCAATTGGCTTCGCACTGCCGCGCTGCTCTGGAGCAGTTGTGCCTTAGCGTGTAGTAACTTCGCAATGTAGCATAGCCAAAGAATAATCCTGCCTCTCTAATCGTTATCTAACTAAGTTCGCTCCACAAAGTCAATTGCTGCAAAGTTCTCATCACAAGAGCTCCTTGTGTACTGTGTTAGCGCCCCGCCTGGCATGTCGACAAACTTCTAGGCTGGTGTGACGGAGTTAAAATGTTCACCCAGCGTGTAGTAGTGTAGGTGGTACGTCAACTGCAGTTTCGGCGCACTTTCATCATCCTCATCGACAAACTCGCCTCCCATGACCAGCACGTCACCTTCGGCCGAGAACACCTCGATGGGCGTTCGGAGCGCGCAGGCCAACGCGCGCAGCTCCAGCTGTCCACCCCAGTCCGCCGTGTTCGCGACTCGGTCGCAGTAGGTCGCAAAAGCGTCTTCAAGACTAGCCCCCGACTCATCCAGCGCCATGAATGGCAGGAAATCCTCCGAGTGCGCGAGCATGTACTCGCTCGTGAGCTTGCGTAGGTACTGGAAGCCGGCCATGTCGTTTACAATCGGCAGGTTCTTCTGCTTCATTTGGTCCGCCACTGCGTGGTACATGCAGTGGCCATCCGACGGGATGTCCTTGATCTTGAGTCCGTGTCTGGACAGCTGCGCCAGGATCATGTCGGCCTCGATCTGCCGCTCACTCACCGTGTTCTTGCTGGCCTCTTCGATGCGGTCACGACGTTCCTGCTCCTGCTTCTTCTTGGCTTCCCGTTTACGCTGCGCTTTGGCCTGTGCCTTGGCCTGTTTGGAAGGTACCGAAGACTCGGTCTCGACAGCTTCTGGCTCTGCGGAAGGAGTCTCGGCGTCGTGCTCTTCCTCCGTCTCGAAGGCCTGAAGTTCCTGTTCGTGACGCAGCTTCGCTGCGTCTTCCATGGTCTGCACCTGCGTCTCGATGTCCTTCTTGCTCAGTCGGTCTTTCTTCGCCTTCTTCTGGAACGTCTTGATGTCGTTTTGCAGCGTCTGCAGGCAAGAGAACAAGAGGGAAGGTGTCAACAAGGTATCTCTCACTAGAATGGCAATAATTCCATCGATAGAGCGCGGATCGAGATGCAACTTGCGTGAACAGCACCACGAGACGTAGGAGAAGTTACATACACGCAGTTCCAGCTTGTGGCGCTGCTTGGCCTGCCCCAGCGTCTCGTTCTTCGACGCCATCTCGCCCTTCGCTGTGATCTTCCGAGCCAAAAGTGAAATGCGTAACTAGGGTACACACCGTACCCCTTCACAAATGCAGTCCCAAATCACAAATAGTTTGTGATTTGTGACTAAATGCTGCATATTCGCCGCCACTTGAGGCCTAGGAAGAGTGCGCTTCTGCTCTGCGCCGACTTCGATGAGACCATCACTCAGCACGACACCATCTCGCTGCTGTTCCAGTTGTCAGGCAGCTCCTCATCCACGCAGCAGCAGCTGATCACGCAGTACGAGAGCGAATCGAGCGCCTTCCTCAGGGGGTACGCGACCAAATGGCAGCGGAGCAATCGTAACCCCTTCGACGACGCAGGGTTACGCGAGTTCCTGGAGGGGTACGCTGCGGTGGACCTGCGCTCTTTGCAGCGTGTAGTTTCAAGTCGAGCGCTGAAAAGTATCCATCTTCAGGATATTGTTGACGTGGCAAGTACAGTGGACATTCGAGCTGCTTGCATCGAGACTTTAGGGAAGGCGGACGAGTGGAAGGTCCTCTCAGCCAATTGGAGTCAGGAACTGGTGGCGTCGGTGCTGAAAGATGCAGGAATGGAAGTCGAGTCGACGCACATTATCTCAAACGGTGAGTGGAGTTTTTCAAGTGGAAGAGTGGGGAGGTGACTGATTGTTTTTTGCTGTTCGAATAGCGTTGAAGATGGACGAGAGAGGAGTGAGTACGGGGGACATTGGAGTAAAAGTGCAGGCTCCGGTGGATAAAGAGCGGTGGATTGCAGAGATGAAAGAGGAGAAAATGGTGGTTTATGTTGGTGACAGTGCCACCGATTTGCTGGCGTTGCTGGAAGCTGATGTGGGAGTTTGGCTGAAGGCAGACGCTGCGTCGTCCTCTTCAAAACTGTTGCAGCAACTTGTGGAGACTTATGGGATTGATGCCCATCCGTTGACGAAGTATGACTCACTAGCGGACTGCAAGGATGCGGCTTCTGCTTCGAAACGAGGAGCTGGGGACAGACCTGTGCTCCTTACAGCGACAGACTGGTCTCACCTACGGACACTGGTGGAAATGCATGGTCAAAACGGACGTATTTGAAGCTGCCTCACCATTCATTAACCAAAAACTCGATAGATTAACGCAAGACTGGGAAGTTTAAAAAAGAGCGGAGCCAACAATGAGCTCCTTACAATAGGATTTCATCATGGTAGCTCTGCGTTAGAGTCTTGTGCGGCAGCACAATGCAGTTGCGGATAATGACCTCCGGGTTGGCGACTACCGACACGCCGAAGATTGTCACGTCGCGTACAAGCGCCGTCTCCGCCGAGTGTACCTGGATCTGCGATGCGTTCGGTGGCTGGCCCTCGACGCGAGCCCACTGGCCGATGATTGAGTTCCAGCCGATGACGGAGAAGAGCACGCATGCGTGGTCCTTGATAGTCACGCCCTCAAGAATGATCGAGTGAGCTACGCGTGCCCCAGGTCCGATAGTAACTCCCGCAGCGATCGTCACATTCGGGCCCAGTTTCGCTGTCGGGTGCACGTTCGCCGACGAGTCCACCACAACGTTTCCTTCAATAATTGGCGAGAGTTTACCGCCCGTTGAGCTCAAAGCGCTCGGGTTTGTAAATCGGAACCGCTGCATGTAAAGCTCCGAACACGTGATCGCCATTCCGGGCGTCTTGATCTGGCACCAAAAGTCACCGAGCTCGTACAGATAGAGACATCCTTGGTCGGCAAGTGGCAACAGCACGTCTTGCTCCAGCCTGTCAGCATCAGAAACAAAAGAGACAAGGGTTAGCTGAAATGTTCACACAGAAGATGTCATCTCTTTCAACGTACCGGAGGTTGTCGAGGTTACTGAACTCGGGGAAGAGCTTCTTCAGGTCATGAGTCGTGCTGGCGCCCGAGTTGGACTCGCTGCGCAGTCGCTGGCGACTGATCTTGTCCCCCACACTGACGATCGTGTCCATGAGCGACACGTCGAAGAGGTAGACGCCGCAGTTGATGATGTCGCTCACAAAGGTCTCTGGCTTCTCTGCCCAGTGCAAGATCTCCTTGCTCATGGGGTCTGCCACAAGACAGCCGTACTTCTTGGCCTCGTCATGGAACACGCGCTTGCCCAGCACGGTGCACGATCCTTTGTGCTTCAAGTGGAAGTGCATCATCTCGTTGAGAGGGAAGGAGCAGCACACGTCGCAGTGCAGCACGAAGAGACTGGCCGGGTCCCCCTCCAGGATCTCGTCCCGGAAGAAGCGGATGCCTCCTGCCGTGCCCAGCGCCTTCTCCTCCCGAAGGTAGCGGATCTGCACGTTGAAGCGGCGCCAGACCGAGTCGAAGAAGCGGGAGAAGAGTCCCTCGTCGTAGGAGCCGATCATGAGGATTTCCTGTAGGTTGGGGACGCGGGCGCAGGCCTCCACGTGGAAATAGAGCATCTCTCGGCCTGCTAATTGGAAAAGCGGCTTGGGCAGATCCAGAGAGAGCGGGCGGAAGTGGTTGCCCTGCTGGTTGGGCCCGCCGATGAGGATCACGGCCTTGGACGGAGGGAACGCCGTGTCCGTCGCTGCTGCTGCTGCTGCTGCTGCTGCTGCCGTCGCCATGGCGCTAGACGCACAGAGAGGGGCTCGAGAAGGAGAGACGTGAGACGATCGATCGTCCTGCCTGGTTCGACTCTGACGGGCACGGCTAGCGCCACACGTCATTCCAGCGAATCTAATCGCATAGATCTGTAATTTCACGGAACTTGTAGTATACTGTGTACTTGCGTAAATAGGTTCGTATACAGAGGGAAGGGTCAACTGTCTCGTGAAGAGAGGGGTCATGGTATGTACATGACTTTATGGAGCCATTATTTTCGGGTATTATTATTTACGGTCATGCAGTTCACGGAGCTGAGCGAGCTCAACCACGTGGTGGGGCTCATGCGGCTCGCGGCCTGCAACAGCCCCACGTTCCACGACCGCCAGGACTCGGAGGTGGACCGCATCTACAACTCGTCGCCCAAGATGGAGTCGCAGCTGCGCAACTCGTGGATCGACAAGATGACGGCGTTCAAGCCGCTGGCGTCCAGCTCCGCGTCTCCCGCGGGGAAGAAGTCGCCCAAGGGACTGCGCAAGGCTAGCAGCGGCAGCGTCTCCGTGGCCAGCAATGGCAAAGCGGGGGATGACGCAGCGCCCAAGACGCGCGACGCGAGGGAGAAGAGCGTGGCGTCCAGCAACATGACAAGGCGCCGCACGTCGACGCGCGTGGACAAGAAGAGCAGCGTCGCGGCCAGCGTGAAGAACGGGGAGAAAGAAGAGACAGCGGAGCCCAAGAAGCAGGACGACGGCTTCACCTTTGAGAGGGAGGAGGTGCCGCCGATCTCGTTCCACGAGTCGTCGATGCTGGACAAGGCGCTGAAGGGACCGGCGGGCGCGGCTGTGGGCGCCAGGCCGCCCGTGATGGGCGCGGACGGAGGCGCCGTGCTGCATCTCACCATTTACTTGCCTACGAGGGACGAGATGAAGATCGATGTACGTGATGAGAGCGGGCGGGAGGGTGAGAGGTGTTTGACTTTTGGAGTGGCTGTTGTGGTGTAGCTCTACGACGTGTCGACGGTGGATGAAGCCATCCAGGAGCTGCTGCGTGCGCATCAGGTGGATAGTCGTCAGCCGGCGCTGTATTATGGACATCCGGAGTGCTATGAGCTGCGACTGCATGACTCGGACGGAATTCCAGATGAGGATTTCCCAGGTTGGTGACGGTGGATGGTTGGAAGTGGAGAGGGAGTACTGACTGATGATGATTGCTCTGTGTCCAGCGCTTGATCGGTCTCGAAAGATTAAAAACTTTGGAGACGCTGGAGGTCACGAGTATTGTCTGTGTGAGCGTCCGGATGCATGTCCGCCTACAGGAGATGCCCCACCTGGTACGTTGAAGTTTGTTGTTGTCATCGTACGATCAGCAGCTCACTCGACTTCCTTTTTTTGTCTTTAGATGTTGCTGCTCCTGCTGCGGCAGCAAAACCGAGCGCTGCTGCTGCGAAGGCGCCACTACCCAATGACAAGGCCTTCCTTAAGATTTTCATGTGCGAGTTATCCGTATTTTCAACGGTGGCTTTGGTCAATTTACTCATTATACCGCCGTGTTTGCTACTGTACCTAGGCCGAAGAGTGACGACTACACAGTGGTTGCTATCGATGGCACAACAGTTGGCCAAGACTTGCTGCCCACTCTCAACAAGAAGCATCGGCTCCAGCTCTTCCAAGAGCTCTATGTGCTTAAGATCAGTGAGGCAGACCGGGAGCGCCTGGACCTCGCGAGTGATGAGATTGATATGCACACCAAATTGAGGCCGCTCAATCTTCATGAAGTGACACTCGCTACGAGTAAGATGCTGCTGCCAATACTCACTGCGTTGAAAGTGGTTGCTAAATGTGTTTGTTTTTCTTCTCGCTGTAGAAATATTTGCCGATGCGCCCCAGATCTCTGCTCCCGCTCCATCGGCAGTGGAAGAAACGGCGAATGTCGATAGCCGCTCCCGCCCTCCACCCGAGACATTTATGTTCAACGACGTCACCGCCGCAATGTTCAAGGAGTGGCACGTTATCAAGAAGAACAAGTACGGCAAGAAGCAGCAGCGTATGCTTGGTATCGATCTCAACAAGATCTACAACCGCAAAGTGGGCGAGCGTGTCATCACATCAAGCAAGTCTACCAAAATTGTACGTACAAGGTCAATCATTGTTGGCCGCGTATCGTACTGAAGCTGTTTGTGATGTGTCTGTGGCTTGTAGGCGGAGAGACCCATGTCTGGTGTGGTCTGGGTGCGATTCAACCAGGACCCGTCCGAGTTTCAGATTTACTTCAAGGACAGCATCGAGGAGATCATCACAGATTACACAGCGGACTCGCCGTATGAGTGTGGTACGTACACTTCAGAACTGTTTGGTTTGGTGAGATGCAGGTCGTCTAACAACATCTTTGTCAACATGAACAGCTGAAATCGTTGCCAAGCTCAAGTACATTCTGTCACGTCGGAAATGAATCAGTCGTGCAAAGAGCAAAGCATTTTACGTCGTCAACTGTGTTGGTCATGTACGCAAACCTTTGTGCTCTTCTCTAAATGCACCTGAGTGCTTGTAGGCATACAAGACAACTTTTAAAGAGCAATATGGTGCGCGTCTCAATTTTATTCCCTGGGTTTGTTTATTCCAACCGCTGATAAGCAAGAAGTCGTCTCCACGACTGCAGCAACAGCGCCGAACAGCAGGACAAGCCTGCCGACAGCGCACAACAGCTCCTAGCAAAACTGCTGCTACTACTGCTACAGCCGCCACACGGAGGCGACTACCGGCGCCACCCACGACCGGAACGTACAATACAGAGAAAGCCTGGTTTCAGAGTGTTGGTGGCTAGGCCGCTTACACCTTGAAGCCACGCGATTTCCTGCGGCCACGGGCCTGCTCGAACTTGCGGCCCTTGCTGCGGACGTACGGCTTGACGTGGTCGTGGGTGTGCACCGACTCGAGGGTCGACTTGTGGCCGAAGTGAGCGTACACGCCACGGGCCTTGCGGGCACCGCGGAGCAGCACCGTGTTGGTGCCCTTGGGGGCACGCAGGGCCAGCTGGTCGAAGCTCAGGCACTCACCGCCGTTCTTGACGATGCGAGCACGGGCCGCCTCGGTGAAGTTGAGAGCGCACACCGAAAGCTTGGGGACGTTCAGGAGACGGATGTCGTCCGTGACCGTGGCCACCACGACGGCGATCTTGCCCTCGTGCTTCTTCATGAAGCGAGCGACCTTGCCCAGGGACAGAGGAGCCTGGTTGGTGTTGCTCTGGTAGAGGCGACGGAGCACGATGTCGTTGAACTTGGCGTCCGTGCGACGAGCCAGGAAACGGTACAGCTGAACATGTTAAAAGCAGACAGATGCACACTATCAGTCTCCCTGTTGTTGGTTCCTGTGGGCTAATAAGAAGACAGACGTACGCGAACGAGGAGGTTCAGGTACACATTGTCCGACTTGGGGTTCGTGCGGTTCTTCTTGCCGACGACCTTGCCACCAGCGACAAGATCAATACCCTGCAATAGAGCACAAAGCACAAGGCAACAGAACCTGTTAGCACCACGTCAAACTGCCCGTGTCTGTGTGTCTAGTGATGGAGTGGGAGGTCTGAAGCTGCTGCCTGTGAATCTGTCTGTCAAGTAGCCGCTCTCTCCTCTTTTCCCTGTTCTGGCTGGTCCACCTGCTGCTGCGTCGTTCGGTCCTATCCTCCAGTGCTCGTAGCGTCAATTCCGTGCTGCTGCGTCGTTGGAGCGTCGGGAAGAGAGCGGAAACTCGATAGACAGATCCACTGAGGCGCACTGCGTCTGCTGCGATTGTGCGCAAGCCAGAGCCGCTCTTGACACGCTTGCAACGTGGCCAGGCAGCTGACGCGCCAGGCCTCCACATTCACTAAGCTGCGGCTCGAGCGCATTGCGCGCCGGCCCGAAATCGATCGCCAGAGGCAACGTACCATATTGCTAGTCTTAAAATTGAAACTTGATGAAGACGGCGCCGCAAAAAGACTGCCTCGGCGCTGGGCTCGGGCCGTGAGCGCTGGGAACCAACCACACCGGCCGGCTCCGACAGGCGCAATTTAAGCGCTTAAAAGTCAGACGCCCGATTTGCCCCGCGCTGTATCGGAAATCCCCGCTAAGCGCGCTTGAAAACGCGAGCTCGCAGCCAATCGCTTTGCCCCTCGCGGGGGGACTGTACCAGTGTTGCAGTACACTTATACACACTAAGTACGAGTATGTACCGCACACCAAATCGAGATTCTTGAAGCACAGTGGCTTGACTGGTACGAGGAATCGCTCCGTCCCCATGAAGCACGCAGTTCTGAACAGCCCTCGACAATCGCGTTAGCAGGTTGGCGGATGGAATAGCGTGTCTAGTAACAGGCAGCTGCAGTCTCGAACGTGAACTCGAGTCCGAGCGTTCGGCTTCTGAGAGAGCTTCCCATGCTACCCAGGATTGCTGAATGTCGTGGAGTATCTCGTACAGATCAAGCAAGCAACTAACCATCGCTGCATCTGCCGCAGTGGCATCCTCCGGAGACTTCACTCGAGTACGAGCACTTTTAACGAGCAAACTCATACTTTCATCAGGTTTCGCAAGCTCCAAGCAGTGCCGGATAGTGGAGAGGTGGAAGGCCAACGGGAAAAATGCTAGATCTGTGGATGCAGCAGCCGAATCTGCTGTATCGGCAAGTGACTGAAGTACAGGGCTTGCGATTTCCATGACGAACGCGAACAACTCGGAGCGTGTCGTCTCATTCGTTGACAGCAGTGATGCTGATGATACCAATAAGGGGCTACCTTGACCCCCGCGCTTTTGTTTCGCTACACGCGACAGAGTCTCCATGGCATCAATCGCAGCTCGCATCTGGTCATGTACAGCTGGAAACGCTGTTTCGATCGTGCTTCTTGTGACGGGTTGGTGCTCTACTGCGGCTTTCGTTCTTGTCACTAGCATGGCAGATGTGGTCTCAGTCTGAACCAGAATTCGTTGTACGTCGACGGGTAATGGCAAATCCAGCTCCTCCTCTTTCCGCAATCGCTGCACTGCTTGCTGGAGATACACTGCACATGCTGCTGCCGACTTGGTGTGTTGATCAGCTTTCATCTCTTCTTTCAAAGCCAAGTCTTCGTAGCAGTCACAGATCGCTGACCCAATCTGCAGACGCCACATAATGTACTTTGTCGTCGACAGCGCCACCGCCGACTCCATCGCCAACAAACTCCACTTCAAGTAGGCGACGACCTCTTTCGAGAACCCCAACGTCTGCAGCGGCTTGGCAATGGAGTAAATGAGCACCGTCCCGTTCAGCGTCAACCACGAAAACTGTCCCGAGTGTTGACGCTCCATCGCTACTGCAGTCTCCATTCCAAGTCGTAGCAACGTCAACGCCTCCACCATTTTTTCAAGTCGTCCAGGGTGCCTCACGAACCCGTCCGACCGCTTTTGGACGTGGAAGCAGCACATGGCCACTCCAAACAGCGATCGGACGTACGTTTGGCCTTCAAATTGACTCCGCTTCTGCATCGTTGACGTCGCAGAAGCGAGAATCCGTTCAAGGACACTGTGGTGACTACTTTCAGTCGTCGACTCCTGCCTCATCTCGTCTAGAGCGAGCACTTTCTCGTAGAAAAACGCCGAGGCAGCCTGGAACTCTTGAGCATGGAAGAACTTGTCTCCAAACACCAGCAGCAGCTCCACCTTCTTTGCCGAAATGATCTGATCCAGTGTCGCTTGCATCAACCGATCGACCAGCGACACCAACTTCTGTGCAATGTCTCCAAAGTACGCGACTTCCTGTCGAGAATTGGTGACGTCGTCTCCGGCGCCTCCAAAGCTTTCGGACGCCACTTCCTTTGCTTGTTTCTCCTTGGTGAGTTGCAAAAGGGCAGTGAATTCACGCGTGAACTGGTCCACGACCACATCTTCGTCTGGATTTGCAGTGTCAAGTGTCGAGTCTTTCGTGGCACTCTCGGACGGAATGCGGTTCCGTCCACCAACGTGTTGCACCATCAGATGATTCAAGAAAAGCAGGTCACAGAGCTACAACGGCAACGTATCAGAATGATGAGCACGTTGAAGTTCTTGAGTTGCAGCAAGCGAGTGGAATCTGTGTACCACACACTAACGCACCATTTGGTGTAGCGTTGGTGTGTAGCCATTTACTGACGTAGCCTCGGCTGCATAGGAGACGTCCGTGATCTGCTGGTCCGCAGCGCGTGCCCCCGCCAGCCTCCTCGCCAGCCTCCTCGCAGCCTCACAGAGCGCCTTGACCACCCGAACGCAGCTGCAGCCTCTTTACCGCCATCCTCCCAACGCCATGACCGCCTTCACGCACGTGCCGCTCGAGTAAGTGTCTTTGGAGCAATGCTTTGACTCCATTCACTATACTAACATCAAATGCAATTGCCATGACAGACACAAGAAGGTGCCGATGCAGGAGCTGCCGGAAGAAGTGGCCAAGGACTTGGCCATGGTGGTGCCTCGCCAGGAGAACATCGACATCTCTCTGCTGCAGAAGCGCATCCTCGCAGAGGGACGAGCGCTGTGGGACCCTGCCACGCAGAAGGACAATGTGCCCGTGCGTCGTGCTGGCCACGACACGTGGGGCATTGGCAAGGTGGTGTACATCTTCTGTGACGACTACCTCAAGAACGTCTTCACGTTCCCGTGGTTCCACTCGTGGCAGAAGGAGCTCGCCCCCATTTTTGAGCAGATCAACATCCCCACGGACCGGATTGTGCGCTGCATTCTAGCATCCATGCCTCCTGGAGCGGACATCCCCGTGCATCACGACACTGGGTCTTGGGTGCATTTTACGCACCGCATGCACATCCCCGTGTTCACGAGCCCCGACATCGACTTCATGGTGGGCCCCAATGACAACAGCATGCAGCGCTACGAGTTCAAGCAGGGCAACCTCTACGAACTCAACAATATCAGTCGTCACCGTGTCAAGAACAATTGGGACCAGCACCGCGTGCACATGATCTTCGACTACGTCGACGAGGGCTTCCCACTCAACCGCATGGAGCTCGAGAAGGGCACGGTGGTGTGGCAGACGCGCCGCTCCGTGGACTTGTCGACGGACTACGGAAAGCGTGTGCCGCCGTCTTTCGTCGTCATCGGCTCGCAGAAAGCTGGCACCACGTCGCTGTATGACTACATTTTACAGCACGACCTCGTGTGGCCTGCCAAGCGCAAGGAGACGCACTACTTCGACTGGCGCTGGAACAAGGAGCTGCCCGATCCATCCACGCCCGAGGGCGCCAAGAAGCACCTCCGCTACTATGAAGACACGTTCTTGGAGCGAAAGATTTTGTACCGGTTCCCGTCGCTTATGTCGGGCGAAGCTACGCCTAGCTACATGCTCGGCGGCAAGGTGGTGATCGACCGCATGAAGCAGGTGATCCCGCACTGCCGCAAGATTTTGGCCATCATGCGCAACCCCGTGGAGCGAGCGTACTCGCATTATTCAATGACGGCAGACACTGAGGGCTCCGAGGAACAGCTACGCAACCGTGGGCACCACCACCTCAAGGGTCGTAGCTTCGAGCAGCTCATTGATGATGAGATCGAGGAGCTCTCGAAGCTTGGCGTTCACCCAGACATGGACTTTGAAGAGTTTGATGAGAAGGTCATGCGTACGCGCGTTGGGTTTGATCATGGTGCACACTCGTTTGTGGCGCGTGGACTGTACGCGCTCCAGCTCGCAGGCTGGATCGAGGCGTACGGAAAGGAAAACGTGCTGCTGCTCACGCTGGACGAGTTCAAGACCACGGAGAAGCTTCATGTACGTTGTTGTTCATGACCTTGTGCTAGTTATGTAATTGCTAACTCACGTCATTTGTTGTCTTGCAGGACACCATGGACAAGGTATTTAACTTCCTCGATCTGCCGTACCACCGCATCAAGGACACTTCGGCCAAGAACACTCGCAAGTACGAGCCGATTGACGATGCTGTCCGCGCAAAGCTGGCTGCCTTTTACGCCCCGTACAATGAGAAGCTTTACGCGATGCTGGGCCGTGACTTGGGCTGGTAGAGAAGCACAACACCTGTAGCTTCCTAGATTGCATTTTATTTCTTACTGCCTATGAGGTCTCTTCAATACAATCTCTGTTTCGGTTTGCTCGTTGAACATGCGGCGCTGGAAGTCTATATCCACCTGCTCACCTTTGCGCTGAGCAAGTCGCTCGGCTTTCTTCACGTGAGTAGCTTGCGCTTTGCACAGGAACACCAACTTTTGCAGCTCCTGCACTCGCTTTCTCAAAGTTTCGTTCCTACCACTAACAAGAATTGCTTCGTAGTCACTCCGCCGCTGCTCCACATTCTTTTGAAGCTGAACTAGTTTGCTCTTCTGCTTTTCAATCTTTTGTGTGAGGTAGTCGCATACTGCAGTCGAAGATGAACTTGGTGCTCGAGTCGCAGCTAAGCGACGAGGTTCCTCTCCACGTTCATCTCGCAGTATCTGGATAGCGATTCGCAGTTGTGTGAGTTCTTGGTGAGCTTCGTAGCACTTCCATTGCTCTTCTTCTTGTTGTGAAAGTTCCAGAGCTTTTTGCCTCCTCTTCATCTCTTGCAGTGCTCTCTGAGATTGGACTGCGTTCTTCTTGTCCATTTGACGATGGAAAAGCTGCGTCGCGATGGCTAGTTCCCACTTGTTCTGCTGATCGTTCATCTCATTGTCGAGATCAACTTCTTGCTGGTGAAGTGTCTTCAGTTCTTGGCTTAGCTTTTGCTTGTCTGCTTGTAGTCGATCTCGATGCTGCGCTAAGAGCTCGTATTCCTGCTCCTTGCGGTTTTTCCCAGAGCCATCGCCATCTTCTTGGTCGTTGCTGCTAGAAATTGCCGTCTTTGATGAAATTTTGTTCAAGTTTAATGGTTGTCGTGGCGATGCCTTCGTAGTTGAGCTTCCTGACGTAGCGGCGGCCCGAAGTAGACAGTCTCGAATGTGTTGATCTTTCTTGTTGAGGATCTCCAAGCGCACTACGCTTTTGTTCAGCGTATCCACTTGCGTCTTGAGCGTCCTGACCGATTCCTGAAGCTCCATCACTTCCGCTACTATTTGGTTTTGCTGCTGGTACTTGGTCTGAGCTTTTTCCATGAGGAAGTCTAACTCAACTTGCCGCTGCCATCGTTTGTCCTGCGTGTGCACTTTATCGCGATCCATGTAGTCGCAGTTTGTGCTGTCTTTTGGCTCTGCTGCAGCCCAACTTGAAAACTTTTCAGGGTTGCGAGCTCCTTTATCACCACCGAGGATATTCTGCAGTCGTCTGCCGATCGCCTTGTTCTCCGTCGCAACTTGCTGTCCGTACTTCGTCCGGTTGATTCCTGCAGACGCTTTGTGGTTATGTTTCCTAGCTCCATGTTGGGGTGGCGTCACCTTTTCTTGAGCTTTAGCTTGTGTGGATTGACGAGTACGTCGAGCATCTTTCCACTCTAATCGCTTGGCAAAAGAGCGGTTGTCCTTCGCTATCTGCTTCTCAAATCGTCGACGATTGATGCAGCTACTACTCGTTTGAGCTGGCGCTGTTCGTTTTGCACTTCGAGCCTTATCCTGCCGCACACGCGCTCGAGAAGACATTTTTGCGGGCGCTACTCGAGTGTCGAGCCTTGGCATGCTGTTCACCGATCGAGGCACTTTTTGCTTCGTCTTGCTTTCGTACGTCGGAGTGAACCGGAACGAGACAATCAAAGTTGGAGCTTCAGCTCTACCATCGTTAAATAGGCTTCTCGTTGAAGTATTGCCGTACCCGAGACGTCTTCCACTGCGAGATCGAAGGTCAAGTACGCGAGTTGTGAATGGAGAAATGGTCAATAAATCCTGCAAGAAACTTCGCAAGGAAATCGTTGCTTGTCCGATATGTTCGTTCGCTCCATTACGAGAACTTCCGTCTGGTCTCGACGCTGAAAAAACTGTGAAAAGCACGTCTCCTGGCAGTTGATGCCATGCAGGTCTCGTGGCAGGTGGCACCACTCGTGGAAGTAGCTCGAGTTGAAATCCGCCATTCGTGAAGCCACTGCTTCTCTGGTTGTCACCACCAGAATCATCAAGCCGGTCTTCACTCCACACGGGGTTGACAGAGCCACGAACGATGTCGGTGGTTGACAAAGTCTCTTTGCAGCGAAGCATGGCACTAGCGTGTGTTGCATCGCCCGATTCGACGAAAGATACTCGGACAAAAGCATTGGGAGCGAGCGCTCGACTCGTTTGAAGACCAGTAGCTCGTAGCACTTTGCCTTCTAAAAGCCCTTTGACTGGTACCGGCACCGTTGAAGGCATCGAAGTGGTGGATGGAGTTCTACGTTTACCTGTCGAGGTGGTTGGGGTCTTCCCGAACGTCTGCGGCATTTCTGACTCCGCTACGGACTCCTCTCCATCACTTTCAACAACGCCACCACCACCACAATCATCTCGCTCTTCGTTCTCGTCATCTTTCACTTCCGCCTGATCATCATCCTGTTGATCCACTTCGTTCTCTTGTTGATAGTTATCGTCACCTTCGACCGGTTCGCCATCTTGGTAAGTATTTTGCACAACTGGTACGTTTGCAACTTCATCGTTGTTAGTTTCTTCAAACTGTTGGTGGCTTTCGTTCTGTTCCATCTCGTTGTACTCGTTTTCGTAGTTGCTACCAGGTGACGCTGGGGGCTCCATCATTTCCGGTGTTCGGTCCAGATCTCTCCTCAGCACTTCGTAGTTTTCATTCGTCTGCGCTTCCTCTTCACCTTCCACTAGCAACGGAATCCCATTGGGTTCCCACCGTTCATCGCCATCGTCATAGACGACAAAGTAGCCTTGGAGTTCATCATACTCCTGTATCGTGCCCTCGAACCACTCGTCCTCGTCCGACCAGTACACTCGAACACGCTTTCCCACTCGGGTCATCTTACAAACTCTAAATCCGTTCAAAGACACTCCAAACCTCACATCGAAACCACCGTCCGAGCTCCATATAGGCAGCACTGTAGTCAACTAAGAGGACAAGAATGCAATGAACACCATGCTCGGTATTCTTAGCAGGTTCTTGTCCGAGACCATGTTGCCTTATCGGGTACCAAGGTGGTGTTCACGATGGTCTCAACCTCTTCATCGTCAATCACTTTTGCTTTCGCCTCCAAGCAAGTCAGCACCCTCCACCACCGTCCGCCCAAGTCGCCTAGCAAGCGAGCAAGCTCTTCACCATGGACTTTTCCAAGAGAATGAAAGACTTGATCCTGCCGCCGTCGCCTCCGACCATCAAGCCCAGTACCAACTCGAGTACGGCAGCGACTACGACGACGGTGCAGTTGGCTGGCAGTGCCGCTCCGTCGGCCATGAATGTGCTCGACCTGAACGAACACAAGGGTGTGCGTCGTGCTCCGATCAAGGAAGACGCGGTGGAACCGGGTGACCTGGACAGCAGTCAGCACGTCCGCGTGCCCAAGAACAACCAGACCCGAGCCATGATCACCAAGGCCCTGAAAGCGCACTACCTCTTCAGCTCGCTTGACCAGGGTGAGATCGACGAGATGATCGACGTCATGGCCATGGTCACCATTCAGGCGGGCGAAGCTGTCATCGCGCAGGGCACGTCGGGCAAGTGCTTCTACGTGCTGGAGAGCGGCAACTGCGACATCGTGATTGACGGCAAACTCGTGGGCACCTACACGAACGGAGACGCCTTCGGAGAGCTGGCGTTGCTGTACAATTGCCCACGCGCGGCCACGATCCGCGCCACGACCGGATGCATCCTCTGGACGGTGGAGCGCACCATGTTCCGCAAGATCATGGCCACCACGGCGTCGGCCACGCAACTCGCGCGCGTCAACTTCCTCAAGAACGTCGAGCTCCTGCAGCGTCTGAGCAACAACCAGCTCCAGAAAGTGGCGGCCGCACTCAAGCTGCAGCGGTTCAACGACGGCGAGTACATCATCCGACAGGGTGAAGACGGCCACACGTTCTACATCATCGTCGAGGGTACGGTGCGGTGCACCTCGCGAACCGGAGGTGGCGATGAAGCCGAGAAGGAGCTCATGACCCTGCAACGTGGAAACTACTTCGGTGAGATGGCTCTCGTGCTGAACGAGCCCCGTCAAGCCAACTGCATTGCGGTCGGTGCCGTGGACTGCTACGTCATGGACCGCGCCGAGTTCACCAAGCTGCTCGGTCCGCTGCGGTCTCTGATCGACCGGCAGATGCGCATTCGAGTCCTGCGTAGTGTGCCGCTCTTGTCGTCGCTCACGGATGACGAGCTCGACATCCTCGCCCACGCGCTCAATGTCGTGTCGTTCGAGGACAAGAGCACCATTATCAAGGAAGGCGACGCCGCCGACACCTTCTACATGATCTCGGACGGCAAGGTGAGCGTCCGCAAGTCGGGTTTCGAGATCATGCAACTTCGGTCCGGCGAGTTCTTCGGTGAACGCGCTCTCCTCGCCAACGAACCGCGTGCTGCAGATTGTGTAGCAATCGGTCGTGTCGAATGCCTCACGCTTCAACGTGCAGCGTTTGAGCAGCTTCTGGGCAAACTCGACCACATCATGCAGCGTGAAATGCAGCGCCAACAACTTGTCCAGCAATCGGTCCTTGGTGGCCGAAGTGATACCCGGACAGGAACTGCAACGCCGACACCGACGCCCGTCAAGAAGATCCTCTACAAAGACTTGGAGAAGATCCGCACCATCGGCACGGGCACCTTCGGCCGAGTGATCATTGTCCGTCACCGCCCCACGAACCAGGCGTTCGCACTCAAGTGCATGTCCAAAGCGCTGATTGTCGAGACCCACCAGCAGAAGAACGTCATGTACGAGAAGGGCATCATCGCCGAGTGCGATCACCCGTTCATCCTCAAGCTGCACGAGACGTACCAGGACGCCAACCAGCTCTACATGCTGTTCGAGCTCGTGCAAGGTGGTGAGCTCTGGAGTCTCCTGTACGAAAAAGCCTTCAAGGTTGCGAAAGGTGTCTGCGGCGCCTTCGACATCTCGGCAGCGAGGTTCTACACTGCGAATGTGGTCGAGGCACTCCGTTATCTGCAGAAGATGACGGTCGCCTACCGTGACTTGAAGCCCGAGAACCTCGTGATTGACAGCGCCGGCTACCTCAAGATGGTCGACTTTGGTTTCGCCAAACACGTGCCGTACTACCGCAGTGGTGCGCTGTACGAACGCTCCTTCACTCTTTGCGGCACGCCGGAATACCTCGCTCCGGAGCTTGTGCTGAACAAAGGTCACGGTAAAGCTGTGGACCACTGGGCGCTTGGTTGCTTGCTCTACGAACTCATTGCCGGCCGCACGCCGTTCCAACACAACGACCAGAACAAGATTTTCGAGAAGATCCTCCAGGGCCGCGCCATGGTCAAGTTCCCACCCAAGTTTGACCCGGATGCCAAGGACTTGGTCATGAAGTTGCTCGAGACGAACCCGGCACTTCGTATCGGGTCACTGGCCGGGGGCATGCAAGATGTGGTGAACCACCCGTTCTTCACGAATGCAAAGTTCGACTGGGCTGCTATGGTCAAGAAGACCATGAAGTCTCCGTACACACCCGCGATCAAGGATGCGTTTGATGCCGGCAACTTCGACGCCTACCCGGAAGACACCAAGATTCGTCCGTTCACGGGCAGCGACACGTTTGAAGGCTTTTAAGCTGCGACTTGGCATCAAACCTGCTCTCACACACAAACTAAAGAGCTTAGACAATTCATAATCTATTAGGCATCACGCTGTAACAATATATCTAGAGCTCACTTACCTAAAGCTTCGTTTGTCGTCTTCGAAGCGCTTGCTGTCGTTTGAGAAACTCGCGATACTCTTTCGGGTAGATTTTATCACGATACCCAGTCATCTCGAATGGCGACTTGCCTTTTTTGTTCTCGATTTCCTGAAAAACGCATCAATAATGAGGTCGGAAATGTGCTTTTGATCGCGTATTGTACTTACAGCTTCGTCGATTTGATCTTCCAACAACGTTGAGACTTGAGCCTAGACAACAAACACTGTCAGTTCTTAGGAAATGAAAAATACCCATACTCGAAGCGAGCCCTTCCTTCTTCGTACCTGGCAAAAAGCGTAGCTGTAATGTAAAGCGGTGTTCCCATTTACATCAGCTAGTGATAGATCAGCTTCATTAGCCACGCGATCAAGGAGTGCTTCCACGAAAATATTGTCCTTGAGGCAAGCTGCAAGCATGAGTGGAGTGATTCCCCACTTGTCTCCAGCGCCCAAATTGGCACCAGATTGAAGCAGCAGAATCGCAATTTGAAGATACCGACTTGGTGCTGTCCGGTGCAGCTCCAACGCCTTTGCATTCTTGAGATTTTCTTCACGTGATGACGCACGGGGTGTCAAAGTCTCTGGGAAGCGCAGTGTGTCAGCATAACCTTCAATCTAGGAGAGAAATGACAAACAGATTAGCTGACTGCGTTTCAAAACTCACGACATGGTACACCTCATTTTTTACCGCTACATGAAGTGGAGTTCTCTCTGTTTGGGCAGTTTTGGCCTTCACCGATAGAGATTTCACTCGTTGAGCAGCTTGGGAACTTTGTTTTGAGAGAGTTAGTAGCAGACGCCGCACTTGATCAACGTTGCCGTTGTAACACTCTGTCCACAAGTTCTGTTTGGTACCGTGTTGCGTGAGTTCAACAAGCATCCTACCTACGTTGAAATTCAAGAGATCTTACCACTAGTATGTGCCGAACGCTGTCACTTTTGGCAACGTCGAGAGGCTTTCTTCCCTGTTTATCTGCTGCATTTATCCACAACCGGGAGTCTGCATCCCAGGACTGCAGAAATGACAAAATGCTGAGATTTCCTTGGATTGCTGTGCACACAAGAAACGATCTCAGTGCACGTTAAAGTAGCTCAGCAGTAAGCTGCTTATCAAACCTGCGAAGTGAAGTGCACTCCATTTGTTTTCGCCAGTTGCGGTTGGATCACACCCAGCGTGCAACAGGAAGCTCACCACACCGAGATGGTCACCCCGGCAAGCCAGCAGCAACGGAGTAGCTCCACTTGCATCTTTAAGATCCAAGTCAGCCTTAGATGCGTGAAGATAAGCGACAAAAGCCACCCGATTGTCCGATTCACTTGACTCTGTTGACTGGATGTTGTCCCCATTTTGCAGCATTTTGCTCTTTCGGGATCGAGCAGCAACGTGAAGCGGAGATCTGCCTTTCAATGATCGAGCATTGATATCAACAGACTTTGGGGTTTCCAGGAGAAGCCGCGCGATACTCAAGTGATTGGGAGTTGCCTCATCCGCACAGTACTGCTCACCAACAATTGTAGTTAGATACAATGCCCCTGCTCTTAGCGAAAGTCAACATACATGTAACGGGGTCCACTGATTAGCGTCTCGAGCATTTGGATCTGCCCGTTCCTCCAAAAGAAGCTCCACCGCACGGATATTCCCAAACATGGCAGCGCGGTGCAGCGGGAACTGATGTAAACGTCCGGCACTATCGTCTGTTATCCGCTGTAACTTGGCCAGCACAAACGTACTCACACCGAGGTCACAATTATCATCAGGAGCATCTATCGACGTTGGAAGGTGGTAGTTCTGAATGTCAATCGCTTCGAGCTGGCGCAAAATGACGTTTTCCATGACTCGAGAGACGTTGAAGGACAGCAACAAGTCGACGTCTGCTTGGTTCAATTTGACGCCCATCTGGAAATGCCACTTAACTTGCTTTAAATTCCCACTCTCGGCTGCGTAATGGAGCGCCATCTTCTTGAAACGATCTGATCAAATGAGTTTAGTGCAGTTCAGTAGTTATTCCTTGGTGAACCGTTGAGAGAAAAGCAAGCACCACCTCTCGCAGACAAAATCGTGGACTGAGATCGAATGACGCTGCAGAATTCGTAGTCGTCATCTAAAGCGATTGGATCTGTAGTTGTGGCAAGCTGTTCAAACCAGAGTGAATCGACTCGTGCGGGTCAAGAAACCAACTTCCGAACGTACATAATGAAAGAGAGAACGACCATTTTCGTCCATGCTGCTGCAAATGCTTGTCCAGTCAGCGCACTTTTGCTTCGTCGTCTCTCGCTGCAGCTCTTTGAGTCGCGGAGGCATCCATCCATTTGCGCTTTTCTCGCCTTCGTTCATCCACCTAGCAACATGAACAGCTCATTAGTGCAGTCTTTTGGAGAACTGACGCTTTACCGCCTTACGCGTTCAAATGCTGCTTCTTTTGCATCAAAGCCTGAACTTCAGAGTCAAACTGTTTATCCCGAAACGTGTTGACGTGCTGAAAAATTAACTCCTGCGTCGGCTTGTGCTTTGTCAGCGCTGCGTAGTGATAAAGTGTGCGTTCCGCAGAGTCAACAATCTCCAGTATTTCTTGGGGAGATATCTCTTCCAGATAAAACATCAATTGTTCAGTGTCCTCTGTCAACACCACGTGGAAAAGCTCAATATCGCTCGCTCTAGGCAAAAACATCTTCGGCTGAGCCTGGATAGCACTGTTCGAACGTTAATACTCACCGTTACTAGTCAAAGAGCGCAAGCAGTGTACCTTTGCAGTTGTGAGTGCGTATCTTCATGCCTGGAGTCGGACGGACAATCATAAAGACCCTCAATATCAATTGTAGCCCGCACTTCTAACGGTGGAGGTGCATTCTCCCCAATATCTACCAGTTGTGCTGTAGGTTTAGCGTCTTCCTGTTCTCCTGCATCAACGTCGTCGAAATTGAAGTCTTCCTCGTCGCTTTTGTCGTCAGCAGAAGTTTTACTGGTCTCAATCCTTTTCTTTTCCAGCTTCTTCATCTAAGTCTACAGTTTCCTCAGCATGAGTTTCAGCGTCACCATCGCCAGTAGGTTTGTGTACCATCGTAGCTTGGTCTGCTTGGGAATTATTCAATGACGTTGACGAATTATCTGCTTCATTCGACTTGCTCCGATTTTCAGTCTCCACCGGAGCAAGCGTCTTCAAGTTTGAGCCACGCTTTGTTTTCACCGTCCGACGAGATGCAGTAGTCACCACCGCATTTCGTGTCTCCAACTCGTCTAGTGTCTTGTCAGTGTCCATTGACTTCAATGGGGACATTGATACCAACTTTTTCGAGGATGATTCCCGACCATCACCGCTTGGTCCTACGTCCTTCAAAGCTTTGAGTGGCTTCGTAGGCGACAGCAGAACCTCGTCATGAAAACTTGGTCTCTGAAGTGGATTTAGGTGCCCACCAATTTCACTTTCCAATACCTTCAGTAATGGAACTTTCACCTTTGACAGTGATCTACTCGATGAACTTCCCACGTCAGTCTTAAGACCATCGAGTGGTTCAATACGTTGTTGCTTGGCTGCAAAAGCGGTCAACGCCGTCGGCTTGGACATCTGAAATAATACGCTTTACTTTTTGAAGAGTACCGACCTTTCATTTCAAGATCCGTGACATTGTCGCGACTCTCTCGTTGTGGCTCCAAGTGCGTCGTAAAGTGTTTTCCTTGCTTCGGCTGCAGGTGATTCGCGTCAACCTGATGGTGCAAAACGTTGGTGGACGGAACCGCATTCCGTCCGAGAGTGCCACGAAAGACTCGACACTTGACACTGCAAATCCAGACGAAGATGTGGTCGTGGACCAGTTCACGCGTGAATTCACTGCCCTTTTGCAACTCACCAAGGAGAAACAAGCAAAGGAAGTGGCGTCCGAAAGCTTTGGAGGCGCCGGAGACGACGTCACCAATTCTCGACAGGAAGTCGCGTACTTTGGAGACATTGCACAGAAGTTGGTGTCGCTGGTCGATCGGTTGATGCAAGCGACACTGGATCAGATCATTTCGGCAAAGAAGGTGGAGCTGCTGCTGGTGTTTGGAGACAAGTTCTTCCATGCTCAAGAGTTCCAGGCTGCCTCGGCGTTTTTCTACGAGAAAGTGCTCGCTCTAGACGAGATGAGGCAGGAGTCGACGACTGAAAGTAGTCACCACAGTGTCCTTGAACGGATTCTCGCTTCTGCGACGTCAACGATGCAGAAGCGGAGTCAATTTGAAGGCCAAACGTACGTCCGATCGCTGTTTGGAGTGGCCATGTGCTGCTTCCACGTCCAAAAGCGGTCGGATGGGTTCGTGAGGCACCCTGGACGACTTGAAAAAATGGTGGAGGCGTTGACGTTGCTACGACTTGGAATGGAGACTGCAGTAGCGATGGAGCGTCAACACTCGGGACAGTTTTCGTGGTTGACGCTGAACGGGACGGTGCTCATTTACTCCATTGCCAAGCCGCTGCAGACGTTGGGGTTCTCGAAAGAGGTCGTCGCCTACTTGAAGTGGAGTTTGTTGGCGATGGAGTCGGCGGTGGCGCTGTCGACGACAAAGTACATTATGTGGCGTCTGCAGATTGGGTCAGCGGTCTGTGACTGCTACGAAGACTTGGCTTTGAAAGAAGAGATGAAAGCTGATCAACACACCAAGTCGGCAGCAGCATGTGCAGTGTATCTCCAGCAAGCAGTGCAGCGATTGCGGAAAGAGGAGGAGCTGGATTTGCCATTACCCGTCGACGTACAACGAATTCTGGTTCAGACTGAGACCACATCTGCCATGCTAGTGACAAGAACGAAAGCCGCAGTAGAGCACCAACCCGTCACAAGAAGCACGATCGAAACAGCGTTTCCAGCTGTACATGACCAGATGCGAGCTGCGATTGATGCCATGGAGACTCTGTCGCGTGTAGCGAAACAAAAGCGCGGGGGTCAAGGTAGCCCCTTATTGGTATCATCAGCATCACTGCTGTCAACGAATGAGACGACACGCTCCGAGTTGTTCGCGTTCGTCATGGAAATCGCAAGCCCTGTACTTCAGTCACTTGCCGATACAGCAGATTCGGCTGCTGCATCCACAGATCTAGCATTTTTCCCGTTGGCCTTCCACCTCTCCACTATCCGGCACTGCTTGGAGCTTGCGAAACCTGATGAAAGTATGAGTTTGCTCGTTAAAAGTGCTCGTACTCGAGTGAAGTCTCCGGAGGATGCCACTGCGGCAGATGCAGCGATGGTTAGTTGCTTGCTTGATCTGTACGAGATACTCCACGACATTCAGCAATCCTGGGTAGCATGGGAAGCTCTCTCAGAAGCCGAACGCTCGGACTCGAGTTCACGTTCGAGACTGCAGCTGCCTGTTACTAGACACGCCATTCCATCCGCCAACCTGCTAACGCGATTGTCGAGGGCTGTTCAGAACTGCGTGCTTCATGGGGACGGAGCGATTCCTCGTACCAACCAAGTACTGGTGACGACTGTGGCCTTGCAGATGTGGCGCGAGCTCGTGGTCCCCATGCTACGAGAGTTAGATGCAATCGAGCCCTCTCAATTACCAAGACCACTGGTTCGCCTCACTTGCGAATTGCTGCTGACAGTTCATCTGGCGTTCACCGCTGTCAAATTTGAAGATCTACTGCTTCACGGACAAGTTTGTTTGCGCTTGGCCACACTTTTGTCTGCCCGGAGCAAGACGAGTATGGGTAGCCAAGTCATTCAACAGTGTCTCGAGAGGATCAATACGCGTCGAAGCGAATTAATGAGCTTCAACTCACATTTCGACGCTGTAGCTGGGCCGGAGGTTGGATGTGAATTGACAGCTTCACTTTCCAAAGCCTCGTTCACTTGCTCACTGAGTGATCAAAGCGATTCAATCGTGCAGAGCACTGCTGCCACAGAACCAATCGAGTATCGTGACAGTGTTGGCGTAAAAGGCACTGGATCACAACTTGGTGGACTGCTCCAGGATTTGTGCTGCATCCAAGTAGATTTACTGCTTCTCTTGTATCGATTGGAGCTCCAAGGGGCAACAATGATCGACACGTTGCCTCTAACCAGTACGAAAACTGTCGGAAATGTACCAGGTGCTACCTCAAGCACTGTGCTATCAGACGCAGAAGTCAAGCTCGTTGAGGAGTGCCATCAAAATGGCTACGCTCGAGTGCTCCTCAATATTCAGCGCCTTGCCCACCCTCATAAATCTACGAAGGAGAGACTTGTGCTTGCAGACGAAATCATTCAACTCCTCCGGCAGATGGAGAACCAAGAAGAGCAGCTTTGTCGCCAATTAATACCAACTCCAGAGCACAAAATAACCGCCTTGGAGTCTGTGGTTCCGGCCCCACCTATCGTGGTATCTCGATCGAGCTCAGCTATCACCGTCAAAGTGGTCGAGTATCATCCTTCGCTGCCATCATTACGCAAGAATCGAGTGCTCTACTACATGGTTTTCGCAAAGCCGGCGGGGGCAGGAACTGCAGTGTCGATCAACAATAATCTTCTGGCAGGAACGGCAGTTCCCATATACCCTCCACACTTGCACGTTACAATCTCCGGGTTGCTGCCAAATGAAAGCTATGTCTTTGCTGTCGCTGCTTTTGACAACAAGCACGAGCTTATCCACACCATCGGCGAGACTTCTGAACCAATTGTGGCGCTCAACCCGCTACCTTTAGCAATGTGCTATGGGTACCTCGCCAAGGCTTGCTACGATGTTCAGCTTTTCGGACGAGCCAGCAAAGCTGCAAGTTATCTGTACAACGCCGTAGTTTCTCACGCGTGCGCTGGACGACCTTCGTGGATGGCGAATCCATTTTACAGACAAGCACTGAAGCTTGAGGCAGTGGCGAAATTCCCTGTCCCGATACTCAACCTTTGCATTCAAGCACTACTCGTTCTGTGTCATGACGAGCCTGGTGACCTAGAACGAGATGGCAAGTTAGTCACGTCCTCGGATTTGGATGCCCATTCACTGACAGTGGCGCAGACCAAAGCACTTGAAGACGCTCGTAAGATTGCAATGGCCATCGAGATTGCGTGCGCAACAGACAACCAGGAAGCCATCCGTGAGCTGTGCTTCAAAGGATATCGTCTGTTGTTGCCTTTGCTTCACTTGAAGGGAAGTTCCGATGGAATAACGTTCGCTGCACTTGTGACGTTTTATCAGGTAAGCACTTACCACTTGTCTCGATGAAGGATGCCGAACTGTTGCTCACTCCTTTAAATGTGTCTGTGCAGGCTCTCCATGTGATCCCCAGCGAGAAATGGGATATCGAAACACGCAGTATCTGTGCTCGTGTCGGCTACGAGCTCTTTCGAGTTGCCCAAGAAGCTAACAGCGATATCTCTCGAGTCACACTTCCTCTTGTGCTTTCAACAAGATCACACCACCATGGAGCAGATCAAGCTTTAACTGGAAGCAACGACGAAGACCACAACTTACGTGAAGTTGTGGCACTGTTCAAGCTAGCCAGCAACGTCCAAAGTAGCGCACCATCCCCAGATAATTCATCGCCTGCACCTCCAGCAGCCGCAGTTGCATCTCCTCGAGTAGCTGGAGCAAAGGCAGCGGCGGCGACAGTCTCCAAGGACAAAAGCCAGAATAATACACCGCAGGCTACCCCGCGAAGTGCTGAAAGTGAAGCGGACAAGGCGGAAGGAAAACTGCAGCGCCTGGATCATCTTCTTCAAGCTGCAGGAAATGATCTCGCAAAGGTGTTTGCTGCACTTGAGCAGCACAGATCGTCCGACCGTCGGGCAATTGAGTTCGCAAGTAAAGTTTGTGGAGCGGTTCTCGGATATGGCGCAGGTGAAGTTCCTCACTTGGACAAGTTCTTGACATCATTCAAAGTGACCGGGTCGATAAGCCACAAATTTCGAGCAACACTAACTTCGCTTGGTGGTGAAGCTCTTTTACCAGAATTCAAAGAAGCAGTTCCAACAGATGAAGCAGCACCAATTAATTCAGACCAGGAAAGCAAAAGCAGCGAGACTGCAGTGCTTGACAGTAGTGGTCTGGATGGAGCTGACGATGACTACTTGTATCGGTGGTGCGGCGAACTCTTTTTCATTCAGTCGGTGCTGCTGTATCGCAAGCTCGTCAAGCTTTGCACTGCAATCAATGAAGTAGATACTGCAAATGGTCCGGAAACAGAAGACTGCACGTATGAGCTGCTTCATGGTGATAACAACGACGAGGCTGAAGCTATCCACGCGAAACAAAGCGACCCCCACGAAGGCGCGTCCACGGATTCACAAGATACTTCGACTAGAATCGAAGATCCTAGTCCACCAGATCCACAGCAAGACAACCAACTTGACCAGCTATTTAGCCAGCTACTGGAAAAGTCAGCTGGATGTTGCAAGTTGTTTCGGCTTGCAAATTGCTGGCAGGGACTTCAAGCTGTGACACAACAACTTTGGAATGCTGTTTGGCTGGCATGGGTAGCTCCAAGTCGAATTTGTTCGTCTCCAGCAAGACAGGAGCACCTTTCTTTCTGCATTGAGGCATTGTTGGACATGATGGACATTGCCATGAATGGAGACGGGGCCCAAAACGCAATGATTTCCTCAGCTACAATTCCAAGTTCGCCTCCCACCACTTCACCCGAGCAATCGATGGCTCTTTCGACTGTCGTGTACGCTGCTTCTAGCGCTTTGAACGTTGACCAAACGTGGCTTGCTCGATTGATGGCATACTCGCTGAAAGCGTTTTGTGCGTCCAAAGACTGGAAAAACATCGTGCAGAACGGAAGCCGGTACTATGCCTTGTGTGGGAGCAGCGCCGAAGGTAGTCGCTTTTCCGAGCAAAACTTCCCGCTCGTGATTTACGCTCAGCAACAAATCGTGAATCATCAGGAAGCACTCTTGAAAACTGCTGAAGAGGAACTCAGCGCGTACACGATCGCATTCCAGGAGCAAGAAGCCAAGAAGAAGAAGAAGAAAAAGTCACGGCTGGTTGTGGAAGAGGTACTGTCATCGGAAGAAATCACCTTCCGCGCCAACAAGCAAGAGATGGAGCTGCGAATTCAACAGCTCGTCACCGAGCGCAACTTGGAGCGAGAAAAGCTGCTGGATCTCTCGGAGATCTACAATGGGCTCACGAAATCCATCAATAAGAGCCACCAAGCGCTCAACACGTGCCACGAGCTCGTAGAAAAATACCGTCGGCTAGAGCAACGAGTTACCGATGCCGATACGAAACAACATCAAGACGAGCTAGCTGCACTTCGACGACAGATCACCACTTCATACAGTCGTTGTGTCCTTTTGGCACGACAAAAGCGGCTGAAGCGAGTTGTTTGCCAAGCACTCCATGAGGCAGGAGACTTTTCTCTCGCCTGTGGAGACACGAAAGCTGCAGTCAAGAGTTGGCTCGAGACGCTTGACAACGCTTTCAACACGCTTCATGTGGACTCATCGTGGCGTGATGTCCTCACTCCAACGGCTGACCAATTTCTCGAGAGCAGTGCCACCAAAGACAAAATTGCTGGCGATGAGCTTTGGATTGCCATGCAGTGCTGCAATGTTCTAGCGAAGTTAATCCTGCACTCGTCCGAAGTAAACCTGCTCAAGGCGGTTGACTACGCACTCATGGGAGCAGCCATCTTTACTCGATTCTACGGGTGCTCGGTCCCCCACCCGACCAAATGCTTCTTGTTCGGATCGTATCGGATGCTTGGACAACTTTGGCCAGGCCGAAAGCTGCTGGGTGACCCTGATAAAGTCTTCCCTTTCTCGTTGGGGATCATGCTCGTAATGGTTCCTGAAGTATTGCTCCTCTATGAGCATCAGTACGCAGCTACTGCCATGCCTGTCATCGCTGGATACGAATATGTGGCACAAAATTGTCTTGAGGACTCGAACCACGTAGCCAATGCTCGTAGACTCCGAACAGAGGCTCTTATCCAATGCGGACGCTTTCATGAAGCATTCCATGTCGTCATGAATTTGATGCGAGGTGGGGTAACGCCTTGCAGCAGCAACGGAGTACCGGAGCTGGAAATCGTAGTTTTCCACGATGGTAAATCGATATTGGACGAAAGTAACCAAGCTGCCTTGAACTGGTTGATCGCGCTTGATGCAGAGCATGCTCAAGCAGAGCTGAAGAATCACTATCCCGACGCACTTGTGGGGCGCATTCTTATGATGATTTTGCATCTCGCTGTTGCCTTGGCCAGCCATGAGAGCAGATACGATCGAGACACACCGATCGTTCGTTCTTCAGCCAAGAAGATGGCGCAAGCCTTGCTGACAGTGATCAAGCTCAACGAAACCACGAAAAATGACGCCAGTGAAGAAATCAATGAAGACGCACCACCTCAGCAGGTCTCGATTTCGTGGGAAGAACTTCAGCTTCATCGATTGCGAGCCGACATCCACCTACAGCTGAGCTATCTCGCTTTTTATGAAGGCGAATGGAGCACATCCAAAGCGAGCAGCATGGATGCTATCGGTGAGTACAACGCGATACCTGCTAGGCCTGACCAGCCACTGCGCCTAGATCTTGACCAGCAGCTCAAGTTCTCGCTCGTCATCTCTCGAGGAACGTTTCTGGCGAAGTGTAAAGCACAAGTTGTCGCCTGCTATCTTGCCCAGACACATTACCGCGCCGCATTTGAGGCAGCAGAATCCGCGATAAAGGAGGCTAAAGCCACAGATGAAGAGCACCTGCGACAACGTCTTGAGCTGCAGCGGTTGCAGGCTTCAGTGTTTCTCGGTGAGCGCGAAAATGCAGAGCGGGATCTGTTGACTCTGCGAGACGATGGCCTCTCAACAAACGCGTCGAATTCGCTCGCTTACGTCTGCACACTGCAAACCTTAAGCTCATTACTCCGATCGAAAACACTCGTGTCATCTCAGCTGACTGCACTAACAGGAGTTACTGAGCGTCTGAGTGAAGCTGAACAAGTGCTCGACGTCTTGCTGGAACATGACGGTTGGGTGGGTGTAAGTCACAACGAGCACTCACCTGCACCCCAGGAGCTCGCAAAGAGGCTTAACCTCTACCGACCAGCAATTCCAGCCTTCGTTCAAGTCCATGCTGACCTAGCCCAAGTGCTACTCGAATGTCCTGTCAACCTTGACAACGAGACTGTACCAGCACGCCAGAAAAGAGCACAGCAATCCGTTGAAAGCGGCCTCCGTGCTCTTGACCACACCACCAGGCGAATGTCCGCAACCAAAGCTCGACTATTACTCATGAAGGGTGTACTGCTCTCGAAGACGTTGTCACCGTTCAGGACGAATAACCAACAAGATACTTTACGTGAAGTCGACGAGCAGAGCTTGAAGCAGCGATTTGAAGAATGCGCGGAGAGCTTTGTCGGATGCATCAGCTCATCGATTGAAGGCGGCTACGATCGACAGTTGGTTCGACTCGCTCTCATTCAGCTGGTTGATTTATTTGGCCAAAAGTTGCTCCAGGGAAGTGAAGACGACCATGTCCAAGCAGCATTTCACTATCTGAACCTGGCACTTCAAGTCCAAAAGCACGAGTCCGTGCTATTTGACACGCTTGAACTGCAAAACGGTACAATCACATCTGTTGAGAAGCTGCCAGCTTCAATTTGTGCTGCAATTAACGCACAGACTGATGCCAAAGAAGTTGCCTCAACTCCACCAACAGCTAACAGCAAGCCCCCTGACGTAGTCGCAATCGTGAACTATTTCGTTCGCTTGCTTCGTATGCAGCACATTTTTCCAGCCAGCACCACAGCTCTTCAAGACACTTGTGCTCTTCTTCATTCATTCTTGATTCAGAACCATTCGGCGTATTCTCGCACAGCCTGCTTGACAGTCTTGCCGTCTGTCCCAACCACCGACCCTGAGATTCGCGCTGGCATGGTTTGCGCACTTTGGGGGCAAGACCTTGCTCCTGCAATTGCTGGTGCAGGGAATCATAAGCTCACGTTTTACTTCACGCTTGGTACGACCAAAGTGTCCATTGCTGAGGGTTCACTCGCTGCTAATAATGCCGAAGCAATTGCCCGGATGGAGAAGTTTGCGTCTTCTCCTCTGCTCAGCAAGCAAAGCAATGTGGATCGGCAGTCCGTACAGCGCTTGAAAATGGCATTCAGCAAACTGCGAACTCAAATGGAAGATGGAGACTCGTTGATGATCGATCGCGACGCTATCCCGAAAACTTTCCGGTCAGTATTGCATGAAGTACAGCAACTCTTTCGCGCACCCGATGACGGCGATAACCAACCGAAAACGCGAGGAGGCAGCAATCAAGAGAACCACGGAGATACACTCCGCGAAAACGACTCCGCTGATGTCTTGCAAGATGTCTTTGGGAATGCGGTGTCACTCGAGTGCAGTTTGGACACGATTACGCACTTGGAAGATCTGTTTTCCATCAACAAGGGAGCCAACGTCGCCAACAATGAGCTCTGCTACTTTTTAAGAGACCTTCTGGATTAAAACAGTGGACAATGCAGGCAAACATCATTTGAACGATCAGAAAGACACTTAACTCAAACATGAGAAAGCTGCCGCCAATAGGGCAGCGATGTAGCATTCCATGACAGGTTTGTTCTCACCTCTTACTGCTCATTCTTCTGTGTCCATTGGCGGACTGGTTTTCTTGAGGTAGTACTCGTTAAAGTCGAAGCGGGACGTGAGGAATGACAAACTTTGCGAGCCCCTATGCATCACCAAGCATACCACAACAAGATGGTAAGTGCAATCACATCGAAATACGAACTACACGTGAGTTTCGTACCGGGATGAGTTGTGTTTGACGATATCAAGCAGTTCTAGAAACTGGCTGCTAAAATCATCCGAGATTTCTTCAATCTGGCGTAAGATCTTCGAGTTGGTACCGAAAGCCCCTCGCTCTGCTCGCAGCTCATACTCTTCTTCTTCAGGAATTCCCCACGATCCCTGTTCATTTGCAATAACACACATGAATTTGTCCATCAGTATGTCGTTACTGAAAGTCAGCTTCTTCCTCATAAAGTATCGACGGCGTACATCTAGTTTTTGGCGCTCGATAAGCAACTGGTGGCGCTCCGCCACGTCCCTTTCGTACATTGCAGTCGTGTACAAATTCTCCTGCGCCTTGCAAAATCTGATAATCGTCGCGAAAATGAGTTTCAGCTGCTTAAGAAGATCCCTCGACTCCTTCATCATGAAACCCTAGGAAGACAGCATGAATCCGTTATATACTAATAACCCCGGTTGAAATAACTACCCATCGCACGTACATTCTTCTTGATCGAGACAATATACGCAGTGTGGCTCTCAATGAGTCCATCCAAGTCCTTAGCAGTGTTCAGGTCCTTCACCAGTTTATGCCACGCAGTTTCGAGAACCTAGAAAAACCTGAGTGTGTGAGCAAACAGCTTGAGTCCAAGAGGAATGATGCTATACAGTATTCTACCTCAAACATCACGTAGTTGAGAAGGTTGGTAACAAAGTGGATCATTTCGGATCGCACAAGTTGACTCTTGTGCAATACATGCCGAACGCCAGGCACACGACCCTACAATTTGAGCAGGTTGAAAAATGGGAATCAGAAGACACTCATGAAGTAAGCATGGCATATCTGACCTACCTGCACTTCGTGTCCAAGATTCATGTCCTTGGTCCACGATGCAGACAGTGAGTGCTCTACGCGCTTGAGCTGCCACAAAAAATCAAAGATTTGCTGATACTGAAGCATCGACGAGGCAGGGATGACACTATTCAATGGAGCTTGCAAGTTGTAGTGCAGCATAAAGATGTCCCATCCTGTGTCGGCTATACATTAAATTAGCAGCAACAACAAAGACATATCAGTATCAGCAACATACACTATTGACCACTGCCAGAGTGAACATACCTGAAGATGGCTGCAAAAGCTCAACGTCTAGCCGTCCCAAGATATCTGTCGACTAAAGAATAACAAAACACCATCACTCCAGCAATTTGTTTGTAGAAACCCAGCGTAGCATGCCGAACTACAAACCTCGAATTTCGCATTGGAAGCATTCAAGGCTGTTTCCAGCACATTTGTTAGTGTATGTCGATACACTTGTGATCCTCGCTTCGATAATTCAGGCCCCAAAAGGTCCATCAAGTACTGAATAAAGTCGCCCTGCACAGCATGCAAACAAATTCCACTCCCATTAGGCGCGGTTACAGCAATAAGGTAGTACTGTGTAATCTCATACCTGTCCGAGCAACAAATAGCGTTTCAGTGCTTGGCAGTGATCCAATAGTCGATATTTCTCCATCAGCGTTCGGATCAGGTACTCATTTGTAGAGTTTGATACATTCTCGATCACTTTTTCAAGACGCTTCAACTCTGCAAAGTTGGCTCCATCATCCTGGGATTCCATTCCAACCACAGAGGTTTCTTGTGTGGCATCCATGACCCACTGCAATAGCACACAATAGTCGGTCAATATATAATACTACAACGAGAAAATAAATCATGCACGTACATCGGCATTTCCACAGCACTGACGAATGAAGTTGATGCTCTTTCCAATGATCAAAATCTTCTTCGCGAGCTCACTATATCAAAGTAATGTGGTAACACGTCGATGATTAGACTGGACACCAGGTTCTAAACATGGTGGTACACGTACATTGAAATGAATGCCGGCAGCATCTTCAGGTTAAGAGTATATTTCTTGGCCCAAAACTGGTCGTCGCTTACGGTTGAATCTGCCACCACAAAGAACTCACCCTAGCATATCGTGCTTTGTCAGTCGATTTGGGGCACAAAGATAGTTGAAAGCAAATACGCTCATGAAGCTTACTTACGTGGACATCTTCCAGTTCTCCTTCAAATACCCAACGCTTGATCATGCGAATAATTGGAGCAGCAATCCGCCTTAGCACCTGTTGGACGGACTGGGATACGTCTGGATCACCATGCAAAACATGGGAGTGGATACCAGACGCCAGTGCCCCACCACGAAGTCCCTCGACACTGCAACGTACAAAACTTGTTAAATACATGGCCCCACCAAGTTGAGGCCTCAACACGCATGTCGTGTGTACCTGTCGATAAGACGAGCCATTAATCGCATCTTGTCAAGTGGATCCTGGGTCCACACGATAAGGTTTCGCAAGGTTAGATTGCTAGCTACCCGTTCTTCTGGATGCCTTGTTTCGGCATCTTCGTCGATCTGAGCTGCTAGGACAGCAATCAAGCGGAAATAATCTGCGAGTACGGTGCTGAGAACGTGACAAAAGCTTTGCCCCACCTACAACCATTAATGCCAGAAAAAATACCAGATTAGTTGCTAAAGTTCGTCCTCCGGCAAACGCAAACAGCAGTGCCAATGCAACGAACCAGGCCAAACGTTAACTCCTCGCGATGCTGCTTGATGTACTCCGAGATTTTGCGGTAGAGCCACCCCAGCTCACACAACATGTGAATCAACTCGCGCATGGCTGCTCATCAAAGTATCATCACCACTGAGTATCACCTCCAATGCATCATACCAGCAAGAGCAAATTCCAACGTACGTGTCGGAACGCCTACGCTCCTCGTGATCTGAAAGCGGTCAGCTGCGTCGTCAAAGTACAAATAACGCGACTCGACAGCTTGCAGCGCGTATAGCACGTCTCTCAGCAGCACTTCTTCCGGGACGTCAAATGAAGAGTGGCCGCTTCCTACGCCGTTGGGAATACCTGCAGGACCTCGCGCAACTGCTGCAGAGTGTGTTCGAGGGCTGCTGCCTTTTCCTCTGCTGGCCTTATGAACCGGAGCGATGCCGACTACAAACTTGAAAGAGTCCTCTAGCGAGTCCAAATCTGTCCGTGATTGTTGGGCAGGTGCATCCGGCAGCGACACTTGTTCACCAAAAGCCAACGCCGTTGCTGGCATCGACTGCGTTCGCTGGTGCATCGCCAAGTCTCCATTCGTGTCTGCCACAGAGCTCTCCAGACTGCCGGTCATCGACCCACGCTCTCGATTGCTGTCCACACTCATCGCCACGACGTCCGAGACGTCCTCAAGCGGCGGCGGAGCTGTATCCATGAGTCCATACAGCAGCACCAGTGCTTCCCTACAGTCCACCCACCATCAGTAGACAAAATACACATCGCCAACCACATAGAAAACCTTCTACCGTACGTCTTCTTGTCCAGGTTCTTGAACTTGACGAAGCGCGAGTACACTTCGTTCAGCCGCGTGATGGTCTCGTTGGAATTGGCGTAAAACTGCGGCGCGTCCGTCATAATCTTGCGCTTGATCTTCTCCAGCACCGAAAACTACCAGCACCAGCACCAAATAAAGTTGCAGTTAGTACGACGCCCTCTGTCGGTCTATTGCGGTGGCGTGTACGCACCGCGTCCGTCGGTGGGGCGCTGGACACGGCATCGTGCAGCCGGACGACCGTGCGGCGCGTCGTGATGGCGGACGGCGCGCCGTGCACTTTGCCCAGCAGTTTGTCCACCAGCACGTTGATGTCCCGCGGGCTTTTGACGCTGCGGCGCGTGCTCAGGGCCACGGACGACGCCGACGTGTGGGATCCGACGCGCTCGGGCGGGAGACTCGACCCGCTCACGCGCGAGGAGGCGGCGGACGGCGCGTCGCTGCCGGAGATGGCGGAGCTGCGTCTGCTGCTGCTGACGGAGCTGCTGTGCGCGCGCGACGGAGGCCCGAGCCGCTCCGCGCGGCGCTTCAAGCGCGCAGCCTGCCGGTCCGAGTTCATCGGCGGCAACAATGATCGGAAACTCAAAAGTACCCAATCACAAATCATAGAGCGAATGCACAATCCTAACATATAGAATGACTCAAGAGATATTCGTTTAGCTAGGGTAATGCGCACGCAGGATTCCCACCCCGCCGAGCTCGCCGAGACCGCATCCATTCCGCCATTGAGGTTGTGTCGACTGCGGTTCCACCAACAGCAAGGGTTTCCCCTTTTCCTTTGGGCTCGCTTCCTTTGCGCTGCTGCAAGCGTCCTGCAAGCGCTGATCTTGCTTACTTCGCAAGTTTCTTCCTACCCACCATGCCAACTCAGTACAAGTGCTACACCCTTTCTGTTAAGGTGCGTGTCCTCGAAGCTGCTCACGCCGGGAAGGGGGACTGGGAAACTGTTGCCGAAATGAACAACGTCAACATGAACACCGCTCGTTCCTGACTACGACGCTACCATACGTGCTCGTAGGCTATAGAAGCTTCGCCACGCGGAGGTAAAATGGCGCACAAGATGACCGATGATGGCCTCGCTTTTCTGCTATCCCAGCTGACTATCAACCCTAGTCTCACGCTTCGCCAGCTCGCTGATGATATCGTGGAAGCTTGCTCGGTCACTGTGTGCCCACAAACCGCGAAAACCCACCTGGATGCGAACCCGATTACGATGAAGCAGTTCAATAAGGAGCCGCAGCACATGAACACCGAGCAGAACAAGATAAAGTGCCGGGAATTTTTCGTTCAATTGCAACAACTGCAGGCCGCTTACAAGACCATTATCTACATGGGCGAGACAATTTTAACTTGTGGTCATCTAGCACACCTGGGCGAAGTGTTCGCGGTACTAGTGCTGTCAAGAAGGTTCTTGCGAGAGGTGGACAAAATCTGCAGGTGATTGCATGCACCGGAAAAGGTGGGGCTGTTAACTACGAGGCAATGTTGGGTAGCAACAAATATCATCACTTTAACGACTTCATCTGCACCACCTTGCGCAAGTTTTCGGACATAAGCAATGTGTGGTGGTTGTGCTAAACAACGCCGCTTGCCACTTCCGTACGTTGTATTCAGTTAGTGTGAATTTGCTGCAGCTACTCTGCTGCGTTTGGGACCGTACTAACCCATGATTAACCCGATTGAAAATGTTTTCTCAGCGTTCAAGTCGACTGAGAAGGATTTCATGGCCGAGTGCAGAGCGGGAATCATTGCTGTCCCGCCCAGCACCATGATGAAGGCGCGCCGCCAAAGCTTCTTAATTGAAGCCGCGGAGACGCTCTTTTCTCGTGTCGCGACAGCATCTTTGTGCGCGTCATGATATCGCCACACGCTCCGTTTCCATATCAAGGAGGCGGCGTTGGAAGATATGCCTGCTGGTTGCTAACCAGCACTGGAGAAAGCAAGTTGTTGCATATTTGTCGGGTTATTTGATTCGAATGATCTACGGTACTTACCTCAATGCAGTTGAAATTGTTTTATGATATGGGATTGGGTGCATTTGATGGGTTAGGTACATGTATTGTGGTTTTCAACGATTTCCGGTTTAGCACATCATTTCGGGGTCCGATTTATTTAACTCGGACCTGAAATATGAAACTAGGATTCGAAATTAGGGCATTTGGATTTTGGATTTGCTCTCCTTTCTCGCTTCGAATAGTATTCGCACTTAGCCGAATTATCGCAGTAGCCATCTTCCGATCCCAGGCTCAATCTTTCGTTGGCCACCAATAGCCCCCTGGCAGCTCTTCCGCCCGCGAGAATGGACAACGTGACGGCCAAGATGGAGGACGTGCAGCTCGAGGAGGGCGCGCCCGTCAAGAAGATGGCGCGTCGCGACCACCTGATCGACATCGAGCACGAGGTCATCGCCAAGTGGGACGCCGTGAAGCTCTTCGAGTCGAACCCGGACCCGAGCAAGCCCAAGTACATGGTGACGTTCCCGTACCCGTACATGAACGGGTACCTGCACGTGGGCCACCTGTTCACGCTCATGAAGGTGGAGTTCGCCTCTCGGTACCACCGCCTCAAGGGCGAGAACGTCATCTTCCCCTTTGGCTTCCACTGCACCGGAATGCCCATCCAAGCGGCTGCGAACAAGCTCAAGCGCGAACTGGAGCAGTACGGATGTCCGCCCGACTTCTCCAGGGACTTGGAGGACGAGAAGAAGCCTGCAGCCAAGAAGAGCGCCGAAGGATCGCTGGACAAGGCCCACGGCAAGAAGTCCAAGGCTGCGGCCAAGACGGGCGGTGTCGTGCACCAGTACGACATCCTCAAGATCTCGCACGTACCCGAGGACGAGATCCCCAAGTTCCACGACCCGCTCTACTGGCTGCAGTACTTCCCGCCGCACGCCATTGCGGACCTCAAGCGCTTCGGCATGAACATCGACTGGCGCCGCTCCTTCATCACCACGGACGTGAACCCGTTCTACGACGCGTTCGTCACGTGGCAGCTCAACAAGCTCAACGAGCGCGGCCGCGTGGTGCGTGGCAAGCGCCCCAATGTCTACTCCATCCTGGACGGACAGAGCTGTGCCGACCACGACCGTGCCTCGGGTGAGGGCGTGGGCCCGCAGGAGTACACGCTCGCCAAGCTGCGCGTGCAGGAGCCGCTCCCGGAGAAGCTCGCCGCGCTCGCGGGCAAGAAGGTGTACCTCGCTGCCGCCACGCTGCGTCCCGAGACGCTTTACGGACAGACCAACTGCTTCGTGCTGCCCGAGGGCGACTACGGCGCCTTCCTCATCAACGACGACAACGATGTGTTCGTGATGAGCCGCCGCGCGGCCCGTAACCTGGCGCACCAGGAGTACTCGCGCGTCTGGGGCAAGGAGGAGTGTTTGCTCGAGATGAAGGGCTGGGACCTGCTGGGACTCCCCTTGTCGTCGCCCAACGCGCCGTACGACACGATCTACACGCTGCCGCTGCTCACCATCTCCATGGGCAAGGGTACGGGTGTGGTCATGAGCGTGCCGTCCGACTCGCCGGATGACTTTGCCGCCTTCCGCGACCTGAAGCAGAAGCCTGCTCTGCGTGAGAAGTACGGCATTGCCGACCACATGGTGCTTCCCTTCGAGCCCGTGCCGATCATCGAGATCCCGGGCTTCGGTGACATGGCTGCCGAGAAGGTCTGCAACGACCTGAAGATCGTCTCGCAGAACGACAAGGACAAGCTGGCCAAGGCCAAGGAGCTCGTGTACCTCAAGGGCTTCTACGAGGGCGTGCTCATTGTCGGCTCGCAGAAGGGCCAGAAGGTTTGCGACGCTAAGGCCGTCATGCGCCAGGAGCTGCTTGACTCTGGCAACGGTATCCCGTACTGGGAGCCTGAATCGCTTGTGATGTCGCGCAGTGGTGACGAGTGCGTTGTTGCCCACCTCGACCAGTGGTACCTGACGTACGGCGCGGAGGACTGGAAGAAGCGCGTTATGGACCACATCAGCGACCCGAAGAGCTTCGATGCGTACAACCCGGTGGCTCTTGGCGAGTACAAGTCCACCCTGGGCTGGCTTAAGGAGTGGGCGCCGTGTCGCCAGGCTGGTCTTGGCACGCGCCTCCCTTGGGACCCTGAGTTTGTGGTGGAGTCGCTCACGGACTCGACCATTTACATGGCGTACTACACGATCGCTCACCACCTGCAGGCCAATCTGGACGGCTCGAAGCTGGGCCCGCACGGCATCAAGCCTGAGCAGATGACCAAGGAGGTGTTTGACTACATTTTCCTGAAGGCGTCGCCTCCCGTGGAGTCCACGATCCCGCTGGACGTGCTGAAGCAGATTCGTGCCGAGTTTGAGTACTGGTACCCCGTCGATGTCCGTGCTTCTGGTAAGGACCTGATCCGTAACCACTTGACGATGTGCCTGTACAACCACGCTGAGATCTGGCGCGATGACCCGTCCAAGTGGCCTCGCGGCTTCTTCACGAACGGCCACGTGCAGGTGGACGGCAAGAAGATGTCCAAGTCCCTGGGCAACTTCCTTACGCTCAAAGACTGCGCTGCCGAGTTCGGTGCTGACGCCACTCGTTTTGCCTGTGCCGACGCCGGTGATGGCATGGACGACGCTAACTACGCGCTGGACACGTGCCGTATGGCTATTCTGCGTCTCACCACCGAGGAAGAGTGGATCAAGAGGACCGTGGAGGACAAGGCATCACTGCGCACGGGTGAGCTCAACTTCAACGACAAGGTGTTCATGAACCAGATGAACAACCTCATCAACGTGACGGCGTCGTTCTACGACCGCCTTCAGTGGCGTGAAGGTCTCCACTCGGGTTTCTTCGAGTACCAGATTGCCCGTGACGCGTATCGTGACATCTGTAGCCGCAGTGAGGTGCCGATGCACCATGACGTTATCCTGCGCTTCATCGAGTCGCAGCTCATCATGTTCTCCCCCATTTGCCCGCACTTCTGCGAGTACATGTGGACCGCTATCGGCAAGGATGGCTTCATTTCTGTGGCTTCCTGGCCCGAGGCTGAGGAGGTCGATCACAACCTCCTGCGTGCGGGCGACTTCCTGAACAAGACCACTCGCGGTTTCCGTGAGGTGCTCGCCAAGAGCGGCAGCAAGAAGAAGGGTAAGAAGGAGCTGCCCCGGCTGAGCCAGCCAAGAAGCCTACCCACGCTCAGGTGTACCTGTCTACGGAGTTTCCGGAGTGGCAGCAAAAGGTGCTCGTGTTCATGGACGGTGTGTTCGGTGATGCGACGAAGCAGTTCCCGGCTGACTTCATGAAGCAGCTTAAGGGCGAGATCACAAAGGACGACTCGCTGAAGAAGCTTACGAAGAACGTGATGCAGTTTGCTGCTTTCGTGAAGGCGGAGGCTGAGCTGCGCGGCCGTGAGGCCTTGGAGCTGCGGTACGTAACTTTTGCGTCCTGGACATTGAGGTTAGCATATTTATTTACAGGTGTTGTTTTTGTAAATGCAGGATGCCGTACGACCAGAAGAGCGTGCTTGCCTCTAACAAGCTGTACCTCTGCCGGTCGCTGGACCTTCAGGACATTGACGTACGATGGCTGCAAGCATGTTTAGGTTATCGGTTGTGTATCTCTAACGTTTGCCATTGATTGTTTTGTGCAGTTCTACTATGTGGGCGAGGAGATCCCGAACGCGGACGCGAAGAAGTTGGAGACGGCCTCGCCAGGCAAGCCTGCCATCTACGTGTACGCCCAGTAAGGTCGTTGCTGTAGTGAGTAGGTCCGTGCTGATGCCCTTTATCGCAGTGCATTAGATAAGTAGTGGCGGAAAGAATCATGTTTCCGCTATCAATCCTGTGCTAGATAGACAGCGGTGGCATGCTTGCAAGTCATACACGTTTGTTCTATCTGCTCAATCCGCGAAGAAATTATGTTGGTGCACCACTTCGAAGTACGTGTGAACGAGGAACGAGGGAACGAAATGCATGAGACTGGAATTACCATAACTACACGAGCTGCAGACCCCGCATTTTCTTTTCCATCTCCATCTGATCCTTTCCTTGCTTCCTGTATTGTGGCGCGCTCGACGACTTGATCTCTGCAGCGACACGAGGAGGACAGGGCGGGATACTATGTATCTATTCGGACTCGGCGATCTCGATCCGGCTGCCACGGCGGATCTGGCCCCAACCGATGAGGCGCCAATGCTTGTCAATTCGGCGACTGATAGCAATCTTCTCTCCCTCCTGCGTGCACACGGGGACCGTGAGCAAAATCTTGGCAAGATCCTGCTTCACAGCCAGCACCTTGCCGCCCGTGGCCGTGGAGCCGATGTTCACCATGAGCACCTCGGCCTTCGACAGCTTCTGCACCTTGGAGGCCTTGCTGCCCTCCTGAGTCTTCACACCAAGCAGACGCTTGAGCAGATAGAAGTTGATTTCCAGCTCCGTGAACACGTGCGGGAGGCTGCCCTTCAGACCCAGCACCTGGCCCACCAGACGATCCGAACGCGTCAGCGTCGGGTCAATGTGCGTTCCTACACCAATCAGTCCACCGGGGACAGCGAACTGCAGGTCGTTCTTCTCAGCGTACAGCGACACGATGCGCGAGAAAATGGGCACGCACGTCATCTTGCCTTCCTCGTCCTTGCTGACGATACCAGGGCGAACCTCAATCTCGTCGCCAACACGCAGCACACCCTCCAGGATGGAACCGCCAGCAACACCACCCTTAAGGTTCTCGACATCCTCGCCGGGCTTGTTGACATCGAACGAACGGATGACAATCAGCTTGGGCTTCGACGTGAAGTCGCGCTTCGGGATGGGGATGTTGCGGCAGATGTACTCGCACACCACGTCCACGTTGTACTTGAGCACGGCCGAGATGGGGATAATGGGGGCGTCGTGGGCGACCGTGCCGGCCACAAACTTCTTGATCTGCTCGTGCTGGGCCACGGCGGCGTCCTCCTTGATCAGGTCCACCTTGTTCTGCAAGATGATGATGTTCTGCAAGCGCATGATCTCAATAGCAGCCAGGTGCTCCGACGTCTGGGGCTGGGGGCACACCTCGTTACCGGCGACAAGCAGGAGGGCGGCGTCCATGACGGCGGCGCCGTTGAGCATCGTAGCCATGAGAATGTCGTGCCCGGGGCAATCCACGAACGACACGTGACGCTGCAGCACCCACACCGTCTTGTCGTCGTTCTCGTCCACGAAGCGGTCGGGCTTGGAGCTGCCGAACGCGCGGTAGCAGCCGATGCCCGTGCCATTCTCGGCGCGGTAGATCTTGGCGTTGGCATAGCCGAGCTTGATGGTGATGTTCCGCTCCAGCTCGTTCTTGAAGCGCACCGTCTGCACGCCCGAGATGGCCTTGACCACTGTGGACTTGCCGTGGGCGACGTGGCCGATGGTTCCAATGTTGATGGTGGCCTGGCACGCAGCAATTGTCAATACATCCGCCTGCAAGGCTACAGGTTTGGACAATGGGACGCACCTGGCGACTGATAACCTCCGGCGTGAGCGGCGTGAGCTCCTCAATCTTGAGTTTGGTCAGGTCCTGCACCGCCAGGTGCTTCTGCACGAGTTCTGGCATGGTTTTAATCGCTGAGTCGGGTCTGAAAGCAATAAAAGCACACAGAAAGCGTTAATGCCATTGCTACAACCGTCATGCGGAGGTTCTAGCGGCCAACGAGACGCGATTCCCCCGCGTCGGAGTCGCTGGGGGCCTCCGCGTGACGTGTGGACCCGCAACCGCGGCGCGGCGGCCCTCACCTGCTCGTCGCGGTCGAAGATTCTGCCTCTATAAGCCACTGGACGCCAGAGGGGAAGCGAGGAATCACGTGGTGGAGCAAGGCCAACGGGTGTACCGGGATGGTGGTACGCGTGGTGTGGTGCACTTCAACTGGTGTGCCGCACACCATCTATAGGTTTCCTGCGAAACGACGCGAGCCACTTCAACTTTGACCATGGCGGGAGGAGGCACCAGCAGCAGCAGCGCGCCCGGACTCGTCCACCGGTAAGCGGCTTGCGTATAACATATGGGATTCACTATTGGAGGCTAATGCTGCTGTCGTGTAGCCACTTCTTCGGCCTCAAGGGCGGCGTGCACAACAACGTCGCGTTCGCAGAGGAGGGCGTGCTCGTGTATCCGTGCGGCCACAACGTCATCGTGTACAATCTCGAGTCCAAGGAGCAGCAATTCCTCCACGGCGTTGAGACCAATGGACGCGGCATCACGGCACTCGCTGTGGCGCCCAATAAACGCTACGTCGCGGTGGCGGAGCAGGCGGAGCGGGCGGTCGTGCACATCCACGACCTCAACACGCTGCGGCGGCGCAAGACGCTCACACTGAGCGACGGTCTTGCAGACACGTGTGTGTGGGTCGCCTTCTCCGGTGACAGCAAGTACTGCATCACGCAGGGCGGCGCGCCGGACTGGATCCTGTCGCTCTGGCTCTGGGAGAAGACCAAGCTGCTCGCGAGCGTCAAGGCGTCCACGTCGCAGGGCAACGTCGTGCACCAGGCAGATTTCAGCCCGAACGACCCGCTCACGATATGCGCGAGTGGGAATGGACTGCTGAAGTTCTTCCGCTTCATAGACGGCCAACTGCGACTGCAGGCGACGCCGCTCAAACGCGAGCCCGCACATTTCTTACGACATGCGTGGGTCTCGGACGACCGTGTCGTGGCTGCAGCGGATTCAGGAGAGCTGTGGCTGTTTGAACAGTTTGAGTTTCGGCAGATTTTGACGCCAGCAACAACTGGAACCACGGGTGACGGCAGCTTTGTGAGTTCGTTGCTCGGCTATTCGAAGGGGTTTGTTTGTGGTGGATCAGGTGGCTGTGTGCGGGTTTACGACCGGAGCGATGATGGCGGATCGCGCGAGTATTACAAAAAGGCAAAGACGTTCCGGATTGAGGGCGATGCGAGTACAATCAAAGATTTGGCCATCAGTCCCAGTGAAGACCTACTCGTGTGCTCGCTTGAAAACAATCAATTGTACACGTTGACACTTTCGAGCACGGACATTCTCAAGGAAGACGCCATGAATTTTGAGCTCGTCTCAACAGCCTTCCACGCGCCCAGTAGCAACGGAAGCTGTCATATCACCGGACTCGATACATGTATCCGCAAACCCTTGGTTGTAACTTGTGCGCTTGATCGATCGGTACGAGTGTGGAATTACTTGGACAAATCAACCGACATTCTCAAGTTCTTTCGTGAGGATGCATTATCTGTGGCGTTCCATCCATCCGGCTTGCACGTTGTTGTGGGATTCACCGACAAGTTGAGAATGCTCAACGTGCTCATGGACGATATCCGCTCTTGCCGTGAATTTGCTATCAAGGGCTGTCGAGAGGTTCGCTTCTCGAACGGTGGTCAATTCTTTGCAGCAGCAAACAACAACGTCGTTCATGTGTATGCAACTTACACCGGTGAACTAGTGGCCGTGCTGCGTGGGCATTCAAATCGCGTGGCAGCAATTTCATGGAAACCTGACGACCGAAAGCTGCTTACATGCGGGGCCGATGGTACAGTATTGTTATGGAATCTACGTGCAGCGTCAAAAGTTGGAGATGGCCACTCGCAGGCACGTTGTTCCTATGTTGATGCTGCATTATCTCCCGAAGGAGACGTAGCTTATGTCACGGGATCTGACAATATGCTAAAAGAGATTGACATGGCGACGGGTCTTGCTCGAACCGAACATTGGATTGGTGGTGGTGGGGCTTCACTCGGTCCGTTAGCTCTTGCAAATTCGCAGCAAGTGTTATTCGTTGGTTCAGCAGAACCAGGTCGTCCTGGCATGGTTCGGTTATATCGTTTGCCACTGGAGAAAGACCGACCGCCTCCGACACCTGCACTATTGAGCGGTGGTGGTTCAACTTCTCCGACATCTATATTATCGCCGGGTCAAACAGGAACAACCTTAGTATCTAGCACTATTGCCGCAGGTTCTTCGTCACAGTCATATGCCGAGTATCATTGTCATGACCTTCCGGTATCGCGGCTTCGTTTGTCATTTGACAACCAGTTCCTCTTTTCTGCGGGTGAAGACGGCTCGTTGTGTATTTTCGAGACACAAAACGTGATTGGAAAAGGGAGTGGCAGCAGTGCTAGTAGTGGTCCAGGAGGCGGTGCGATTGGCTCAAGAGAAACACGAAGCGATAGTACAATGATAGGAGGTGGCGGCAATGGTGCTAATGGCTCCGGATTACCTTTTGCAGAGGAAATTCTAGTCACCAAATCCGATCTGGAGGAAAAAAATCGCCTCATGAACGAACTCAAGTCCAAGGTGGACGAGTTAACGTTGCACAACGAATACCAACTCCGACTGAAGGATCTCAACTACAAGGAGAAAATTAAAGAAGTATCAGATAAGTTCACCGCTGAGCTTACACAAGATCGGCAGCGTTGTGGAGACTTGCAGAATGATAAAACTGAAATGGAGAACGAATACCAAAAGAAAATGAGGGAAATGGCTTCATCTCACCGAAGCGAAGTGCAAGAGTTGAAAACTACATACGAAGCGAAAGTGGAGGCTGAAAAAGCGCGCTACGCTGCGCTGGAGCAAGCGCGAGGTGAACAAAACACGCGGTTTGAGGAGGAAAACCATCTTCTCGTCGAAAGTCATACCCAGTTTCTAGCGGAAATGACAACCGAGTATGATCAAAAGGTGGCGCATGAGCAGGAGTTGCAGACTGTGTGTGCCCGTGCCAAGGAAGAACTTGTTGCAACAAACGAAGCCTTAAAGCGTGCGCTTGAAGAAGACGCAGAATTTGAAGTGGAGGAATTGAAGACTAGATATGAACTGAAGTTGTCAGATGAACGCGAGGCAACGCTGCGGTTGAAAGGTGAAAACGGCATCATGAAGAAGAAGTTTTCCGCGTTGCAGAAAGATATAGAAGACCAGCGTGAGGAAATTCGATCTCTTGAAGAGAAAGGCAAGGAGCTGGCGGAGAATATCCGCGGACTGGAAAAAGACATTCAAGGTCACAAAAAGGAGATTCGAGAGCGCGAAGAAACCATTCAAGACAAGGAGAAGCGCATTTACGACTTAAAGAAGAAGAACCAGGAGTTGGAGAAGTTTAAGTTCGTGCTGGATTACAAGATCAAAGAGTTGAAGCGACAGATCGAGCCTCGCGAACAGGAGATCGCTGATATGAAGACCCAGATCGAGGAAATGGATGCTGAACTAGAACAGTACCACAAAAGTAATGCTGCACTCGATCTCATGATTGGCGAGCTGCGATTAAAGATGGATGGCATGCAAAAGGAGCTCAATTTGCAAGCTGCACAGGTGGCGCTAGGCAAGGCCTTGGTGCGTCAAGTGCAGTCCGATCTACTGGGGTGTGCGCAGCTTCTGGACAATAAGAAAGCACTCAAAATTGCCGTCATGGCAATCAACAAGAAGTACGAGGATGGCGTCACTCCTGATGCCAAGGAACCAAACTCGCAAGCTGAGTACAATCGTCAGCGCGAATATCTCGAGAAGGAGGTCGAGTCGCTCAAGCGGAAAATCATGAAGGGGATGGCAATTAGCGAAAGCGAACTCCACCGGTTACAACGTGAAAACGCAATACTAACCACCCAGGTGAACGAGCTCCGGCGTGAGTTTCACAACGTGCGCATGCAGACCCAAGAGGTACGCGAAACCAAGTACAAGTCGACAGTATCGCTTGCCAACAGTGCCGCCAGCAAGAAACTGTCCGTGAGTAGCGAGGTCATGCGCGAGCGCAAGGAAAAGCTCCGCGAGGCCGAGTTCCAGAAAGACCACATTCTGCAGCTCAAAGACCGCCTCACTGAACTGCAGAAGACGCTCGGAGGAGGCCTCAAGTTTGCACTAACAGGCTCCAGCAATTCTCCGCAGAGCAGACAACAGCAGCAGCAGTACACCAGGAAACCCGTTCCGCCAACATCACAGCGACTTCCACCTGTATAGTATATGTACCAATGCATCCCTTCTCAATGACAACGTATCGAGTGTTCATCTCCCTGGACGCGCGTTGCCTGTCGCGCGCTTTGCCCGCGTGTACATCGTTGCGCTCTGCCGCAGCATTCGGGTCTACAAAGAAGAGCAACAGCAATCAGTGAGCTCCGGGGCTGCAACACATTCAATTGTGTCATTTGCACGCACATATTGCTGGAGATGCTGCGTGATGTTGATCTGGTCTGGAATGTGCACGTACAGCACCGTCTTGCCCATGACGAACACCTCGTCTAACATGAGCTTGGAGCCCTGCGAACACAGCAGAGTGAGTTTGCTGTCCATAGTCAAAGCTTCTTAGGACATCTTCAGCAGTGCCTACATTAGGTTTCGTCTCGCAGGCGTCTAACAGTGTGAAGCTTTGAAGCAATAGCAAGGCACAATACGATCAGTAGATATCCTAAGAGTCTAATTGGAACCGCCAGCCCGTACTCCATGTCCTGCACCACCTCTTGAACGACGCCCTCCAGCACCGAGTCGTTCTTGAGGTCGATGCGCACGCGCAGCCCCACGAAGCTCTTGAGCAGCAGCAGCAGCGACCGCGGCTTGCGGCGCTTCCGCTTGGGCTGCTCCGCCATGTTTTAGCTATACACAAATCACACACTAATCTGATGTAACAGTGATGTACCCGCTTTCTCAGCCATTCGTACTTACGAGAAGCCAGCGCAGACACTATTCGACTTCCAGGCCTCGACCCCATCTAGCGCTCTTCCTTACGCCGCCGCCATGGGTCCTCGCGGAGCCGGACGCCGTCTGAACGACCAGGAGCGCATGGAGATCCTCGAGATCACCCAGCGCGAAGCCAAGGTGAAGAACGTGGACCTGGCCAAGCGCTACGGCGTCTCAGAGGGCGCCATCCGCAAGCTCAAGCAGATGAAGGACACGATCCGCAATCGCTACTACATGGGCAACGAGCACAACCGGGACAAGCGCAAGCGCGGAGGCTTCAAGCGCAACGCGCCGTTCGAGCAGGAGCTGTACGAGTGGATCGTGCGCATGCGGGAGACGCAGCCCTACCAGCTCATGCCGCTCACGCAGACGGCCGTGCGCCAGCAAGCCATCCTGCTGTCCAAGAACTACGAGAAGATGAGCAACTTCAAGGCCTCGCCGGGCTGGTTCGCGCGCTTCTGCTCGCGCCACCAGCTCGACCCGATTTCGTCGGGAAGCGACCCTGCAGCTGCGGGGCAGATGCCGCCGCTGCCGACGGACGACGCCGGCGTGCCCGAGTCCGTGACGGTGCCGCCTGCAGTGTCGCTGCCCGTCGCCGCGACCACCACGGCGGACGAGACGGCTTTTCTGATGGACACGCTCACGGCGGCGCCCATGGTGGACGCCACGGAGGCGGACGAGAGCAAGACGGACGCGCCGTCCATCAACGAGCAGGCACAACTCGCAGCGCGCGAGCACAATGAGGCCGTGCTTCGAGCCGCGGCCGCCAAGATCGGAGAGGTGCAGACCGCAGCAGACGCCGACGCGTCCGAGACGGACTCGGAGAGCAAGCCCGAGCTGAAGGTCGAGGCGCCTGCAGAGGAAGGCAATGGCAAGCAGCCGGACGACGCAGTCGCCGAGGACGAGATCTTCAGCCTCGGCCTATAGTTTATCCCGCAGTTCATCAATCCATACTCTCGTTCGCACTGGCATGTCTACGTCTACGTAAAGGGACTTCCCAGGACGACCTTCCAGGGTCCAACCGTCCCTTTTCTGCGTGCAATCTTGTCACTCTTCGCGGGGGTCACTGCGCCGGGGGAGCGATCTTCGACGTCCGTTTTGCGGTCGCAGATCACAACCTTCCGCCCAGGCCCCAAGAAGATGCTGGCGCACGAGAGCGTCAAGACCGCCAACATATTCAGCTCGCTCTCCAAGACCAGCAGCGTGGGCGGCAGCAGCACTAGCACGGCCAGCACGCCCACGTCCTCCAGCAGCGGCGGCCGGAAGAAGAAGACCAAGAGCAAGAAGCCCAAGACCGAGACGGAGCCCGAGGACGACAACGCGTCGCAGCTGCCGCTCGCCAAGCGCCTCGAGGTGGCGGCCGCCATCCCGGACACCCACGCGGCGCTCGTGGGGCTGCTGGGCTGGAGCCGCCTCTACGTGCACACGGACACGATCCTCGCCTTCTTCCAGAGCGACGCGCTGCCGCTGCTGCTGGGCAACGTGCTGCGCTCTCGGCCCGCGTCGGCCGTGCTGGACAACATGGAGGCGCTGCTCGCCAACTGTCTGTCGGTCGAGAAGAGCAGCGACGCCGCGCCGCACCGACACATGGCCGGAGAGGTCGTGGCGGCTGTGAGAGCCATCGCCGACCAGCTGCAGGGGGCGAAGGAGGACGCCGAGGACGTCCACGCGGAGGCCGAGCGCGCCGCCAAGAGCCTCAGTCGACTTGTGCGCGCGCACGCGCTCTCGCTGCACGGCGTGGCGCTCGACTCGCCGCTGACCAAGGACGTGCAGGGCTTGGAGGCCAGGCTCGCGCAGATCTCGAGCGCGGACGAGGCTGTGCGCGGCCAAACGATCCGCGAGTCGTTCCAGCGACGCGACCTGCGCAGCGACGCTCTGGCGCTGCATGAAACGCGGCTGAAGAAGCTCACGCAGCTGGTCGAGGAGCGCGTGCGCAGCTCGGAGCAGCAGCATGAAGCAGAAGAAGACGAGAAGCACGAGGAAGAGAGCCCGGAAGAGGATCCACAAGCTGCGCAGGACGAGACGCTGATGAAGGAGGTTACCAAGGCGCTGCAGGATATGCAGGACCGCAAAGACACTGAGCTCGCGCCGCTGCGCAAAAAGAAGGCGGCGGTGAGCACAGAGGTGCAGACGCTGCGGCAAAAGCGCGATGAACTTGAGGCGCAGCTGCGCGCTGTGGAGAACGAGTTGCAGCGCGCCACGGGTGAGCAGCACCAAGCAGACGAGGAAATGCGTGCAGTGGAAGAGCGCTTCATCGCTGACACTGCGCGCTTCCGTGCTGAGCACCAACACGTCACGCGGCGATTCTCTCGGGCGCAGCGTCGTCGAGTGATCACTACCGAAGTGGGGCGGGTGGAGAATGAAGTGCGTCAAGCGCGGCTTGCTCATAGCCAGGTGCATGCGCTGCGTGCGAAGCAGACGACCTGTATTTCCCAGCAACTCGAAGCCTCCTTGAACTATTTCGAAAGCGAACTGCCATGCGTCAAATTCATGATGTCACGCGTGGAGGAGAACGAGGTCAAGGTAGCGCCGTTGCGGAACGAGGCTGCGAGCTATCGAGCCTTGGGCGTGTCGGCTGTTGCTCAGGAGCTCGAAGACAAGGCTGCAGAACTCGAAGCTCACTTGGACGAAGACCGCAACTGTCTCACAGCTCTGCGCAAACGCGATGAGGAGCTTATGGGTAGTATGCGCCGCGTGTTGGCAGATTCGTCGTTGCGTGAAGCCCTGGTGGAGGTGGAGGATAAAATCAAACACGAGTCGCAGCGGATGATTGACTACGTTAGCAAGCTCTACGAGGAGAGTGACAGTCGCCCAGCAGAGGTGGAGGCAGGCGGATCTCAGAGCAATGGCACAAAGAAGAAGTAACTGTACAATCACAGGCTTGAGCTAGTATTGCTCTGAATCAACGGTATCTCGTTGCTGTATTCAGGCGCGTGGATTATCTTTCATTACGATATCATGCTGGTGATCTCTCGTTCTAGGTTTTGCGTGGCCATTGTTTCCTGTTGCAGTCGCTGCTGCAGTTCGCGATTTCGACTCATGAGTTTCCGCAATCGTTCGTGATCGTCTCGAGCAGATGACGCAGAGGAGGATGCCGCTGCGCTGGTTGCCGACGAACACAAGGATGATAACGAAGTTGTCGACATCTTTCGACGCATGTTGTCTCGCGGTGATTGTGGCGGTTGTGTCTTAGATCGATCGATCGTGCGATGTCGCGCAACTCCGCGCGGACTGGAAGCAGCTTGCCACCTCCGCGATGATGTTTGTCTAGGAGATGCCGGAGTCCCCGGTCGCGACCGCGAACTGGTCCTAGAACGCGTGTAGTCTTCGTCTTGTTCACTAAAAACATTTTTTTGGAGAGATCGACGATCTCGCTGAGTCTTACTTGTGTCACGATACGCGTGGTTGCTGTTGCTACTGCAGTCGCCATCATACTCTTGCTCTACGTGCCAAGAACTCTTTTGTTTTGTCATAGGCGATGGAGCTCCAGATTTCGATTGATACAGTTGCGGCGGATACTCCTGCTCTTGAGAAACTTCTCGCTGTGCAGCAATTGCATTTTCATTGCGAACGAGCATCCACTCCGAGAAGAGTGAATTCTGAGCCTGCAGCGAAGTGAGATCCTCCTGGATCTCCCGTACTTGCTGCTCAAGCTGAGCCTTCTCTTCTTTTTCACGCTCCAGCCGCACCTTCCAGTCCTTGTCTCGTACAAACTGCTCTTCCTTCAGACTGCGAATCTGAAAAGCAAGACAAGTTAGTTTCCGAGCCAGAGTTAAGATAATTAGTTTTGCTCTCACCGTTTGAACGAGCGTCTCATTGTCCACTTCAGCATCTCGCAACTGCATCTTCAGGTCTTGGCACTCCTGCGTCACAGCCGAAGAAAGCTCCAGTCGGCGAACAAGTGCTCGACTTCGCTGCTCCAAGGCAGAATTTACTTCACCCAATGTCACCAGTTGCTGTTCCAATGTTTCACGCAGGGCACGATCCTCTTGTGCTTGATCGTGAATGCGCTGCATGTTTTCGAGCTCGTTTGTGATGTCAGTCTGTGCCTGCCTCAAATCTGCTTCAAGTTGTCGGCGAGCTTCTTGGGCCACATGTTGAGCGTCCTCCTTGGCTCGAATCTCGTCTTCCAGTGTTTTGATACGAATACGATCGCGCTGAGATCGCTCTCGATATGCTTGCACCTCTTCTTCTTTTCGAGAGAGTTCGTCCTCAAGTTCCTCGATGGTAAGTTTGAGCGTGGACTGAATTTTGGACACTTGTTCCTTATCCCAAGCAGATTGGTGTTTTGAACTGCCCGAGTTCATGTCCTGCTGCATATTCGAAACACGTGCGCTTGATTGTATTTGCTGCTGCGCCTGTGCCGCTAAGAGAGCGCTTTTTTCACGTTCAAGTTCCAGTGCCTTGGCCACAATCCGCTCGTTTTTCTCTTTTTCGAGTCGTAGCTCACGCTTAAGCTTGTCCTGGGTCTCCTTGAGTTCACGAACAAAGGCTTGTGTGTCAGCATGGCACGATGCAACTACGGGCGATGCATCTCTTTCAATGAGAGCTTTCAGACGACGAACTTCTCTTTCTGCAGCCTCCCGAACTTTTGTTTCTTCCTAACGAGAACAACAAGAGATTTGGTTAAGAGAAGAATGACTAGAAATCCCAACAGCGTTAGACGCATACCTTGACTTTCTCCGTGAGTGCTGCAAATTTACGACACAGCACTCGCAGTTGTGCCGTAGCCTCTGAAGGAGACAAGTTTGCTTTCAGCCCAGCTTTCAGTAAAGCTGCGTTGGAGGGCGACTTGTTCTTCACCACAGCTCCACGATTTTCCAAGAACGAAACCTGAATTCATGCAACAAGGCTGCGTTAATACCGCTGAACGGTCAGCAAGAAGAAAGTAGTAGCGAAGCAGCACTTTACCGCTGCATCTACACCAAGACATTACAGAAATCGTCAGCAATTGTACGAATGATCCTCGGAATAAATCCAAGATTTACCTCGGGTCGAGACTTCTCTCTCCTTATCCGATGCAGGATCTGCGCGGTCCTGCTCTTGCTGTTTGCTAGTCATTCAGCTGCACTCCAACACCTTCCACACTCTGTATTAGAAGTGAATCTCACATCGAAGCAAGGCAGATCCTTGCACTCACCTCTCGCTTCGCTGTCTTCTTTGAGCGTGTGCGTTAATGAACGGATTGTCAAAATAAAGCCACAACGGACAACTCCAGCGAGTGAACCAGCCCCAGGCATGCGCTAGTACAGCAAAGAGTAAGTTGCCTTCAACTTGAACCCCCAAATAAACAAAGTTGTAACACCCCGAAGTGCTGAGACGCCGACATCGGAGGACACCAGAGGACAATTTCAACAACTCTTAACGCACATTCATATTCTTTTTCCTCGCCAGCTTTCGTGTACGGATGAGAATCCCTGGATGAAGGACGAGTACAAACATCTGCGGTAGCGTAAAAAGCGAAAGACTCGATTTTGATGTTACTCGTCGTTCAGGGCTGCTGCCACGCGCAGGAAGACATCGCGAGGAATACCGCACAAGCACCCAGGAACATCACATACAAACTGCTGACCAAGTAGGACGCTGCGATGAGTACTTCCTCCTCGACTTGCAGGCGACGAGTTGTTGTCGAAGATGTTTTCTTGCGGTCTGAAGGTTTTCTTTGTTGGTGTTGGCGGAACGCTGCCGCGATGTGACAGGCTTGGTTGGGCTTCTTGGTCTTGCTGTGGAGTTTCGGATCCCAGTTCTCTACGCTGTTGCTCGAATCGAGCAGCATTGAGCTTGACCGATGCGTTCTCAGTTTGCCTCTTGAGAGCGTGCAGCTCGTGAGCATGCTGCGCACAGTCACTTTGGGCCTGTCGAGCCTCCTTCAGGAGTTCGCTGATCTCTTGCAGCTCAACCTCCAACGTCTCCACAGCACTGTGCTGCTTGGCTACGCAAGCTTGAGCTAGATCGCGCTGCTTCATGGCGTTGGCGAGTCGTTGGACGTATAGCTGCCGATCGCTGCGCTCGCTGTTCCTGCGCCACGCGGGACTTTGCCAATTGATCCAGAAGATCAGCCGCGTCTTGGCTCCTCGCAGCTTTCAGCCGCTCCAAATGGTCGTGCACGGCACGCTGCTCAACAACTCGAGCTTGCTGCTGCATCTCCAAAGCCAGCAAACGAGCAGCTTTGCCCCTCGAAGTACTGAAGTCGCAACAGAGTCGATGCCATGTGCTTAGTGCTCGAGTCAGAGCAAGTCTGCGCCAGAATCCAAGCTTCCCGTCCGCAACGAGCAAGCCCCGTAAAGGCTGAGGTTGCGAACAGAGACTCGAGGCCAATGTGACGGAGCTAGGGTCCATTGCGGACGGGCATTGATGGGCACATCGGAGACCGTGGAACCATCCGTCTACAGGCACGGCATCTTCGTCCACTGAGCGTTGTAGACGACCGAGGCCATGTGGAAGGAGGTGGTGGCTATCTTGTGGCACGGTGGCCGCCGACGAAGAAGAGCTCCAACATCCAGCAAAGAGCTCGCCAAAAGTGTAGAGACCCACCCCGTGACAAGCTACGACGGCAGCAGTGCCGAAGTCGCCTTCGTAGTGCAGCGCAGGGCCGTAGCGGGTGCCGTGATGCACTTGCCTCCCGTGGAGCCATTGGCCGCAGCGCGTGTGACCGGCAGTCGTCGTCAGCACACCGAGGCCGTGTGGCACCCACACGTCGAGCTCCGGGTCGGTGCCTTGCAGGCGCGCCAGGCCGCGGTAAGTGCCTTCAGCCGATGCAATCACCCGGTACTCGACGGTCTCAGCATCGCTGCTGTCGTCCACAGCAGTCCAGTCGTCCATAGCATTTGATGCTGGGTCGGCTTCCTCCTCCTCTAGAGCTCGACGAGCAAGTGCGAGCTCCAGGCGAAGGGCAGAGAGCTCGGCGCTCAAATTTCCTGCGTCTTTGGGGTCGAAGCACTCTGCTGCACCTGCAGTTGCAATTGACAGGGACTGGTCCTGCAGTGCTGCCTCGTCCTCCTGATCGGCCATCCGGGTTCGACTTGCGTCCCAAGTGGAGTGCAACGGCTCGTCGCAATGTAAAACGGGAAAATGGCAAAGAGTATGAATTGTAACTCGAGCTCGCCAAACAACTTGTTGGTGAGGTACTTCGTCTTCTTGCCTACCTTCGATGTTGGTCTGACAGTCAAGCAACTACTTCATCGTCTGCTGTACTGTGGTCCCCGGAGGTCCAAAGCGAACACAACCGAGGTTGGTACTGAATACGACGGTATCATGATGGAAACCACTTCATGAGCAGCATGGACCTGCTTGCGGAGGTGTTCGAGACGACGCTGAAGGGTGATAGCAAGAACGCCTACGGACGGAGTGCGTGGGTGGTGCGTTTCTACCGCGTGCTTGAGCGTATTCGTATCGTGTACATGCGCTTGTATCACTTAGGAGCTGCGCACTCGTATCCAGGGCGTGGTGCGAGTGGCTCGAGTGCTGTGGTGAGTGGCTCAAGCGCGTCAGTGAGCGGTGCTGCTGTGAGTGGCTCAAGTGCTGCGATGAGCAGTGGTGCGTCCATTGGCGTGAGTGCGTCGGTGGAGAAGGCCAGCGTTTCGTCGAGTGCTGGGGCTGTGGTCGCAAGCAAGACCGAGAGTGCTTCTGCCGGCGTGATGTCGGCGACGTCTGCCGTCCACGGCGAGGAGAGTGCTGCCGCTATGGTTGCTGCTGGAGCTGCGGCCATGAGCATCCTGTACGCGCGCTACGCCCGTGAGGGCACCAGCGTCGAGTCGACGACGTTCTCTGCTGACATCAACGCGGCTGCGCTGGAGGTCCAGCGCGTGTGCACCGTAGCCGCTTCGGACGAGGCCGCTCTGGCGTCTCTGCTGCTGCCAAATACTGTGGAGGAGCGTTAGCTGATCTGGTGGCATACCGCATCCTGTACGAGCAGAGCTCGATGGTGTGGGTGAAGGGCACAAGCGATACAGGATCCTGCCGAAGATTTGGGCGAGTGCGCGGCAAAGTACACTACGATTCGAGTCAAAGGATCAATAAATGTACTAACACATGACCGGACACCGGAGCTCACATCCTGGGTCATGAACTCTTGATCTTGCATGGAGTAACTACCTGAATTGACACGATGCATGTACATTGTATGGTTCACTGAGTCAAATCTATGGTTTCGTGAATGAACACTTTCAATGATCTCCAGTGGTAAGTGTGTGCTATGAGCAAGGGTGAATTACACGGTACTATGGGGGTCTTAACGCTAATATTGAGTGTCTTCACACCTCGACGTGGTGTAACACCGACCTCGAGTAGATGGTAGAATCTACCAGGTAGATAGATATACACTACTATAACAGACTTGTTCAACTACGAATCTGCTTTTGTGCATGCATGAGTTGACATCTCCAGATGCAGCTTACCCTTCTGATTCCAGCAGTGGTGCCCTTTTGAATTCGAAAAGGCGCTTTCAACTTCAACTCTCAAAGCCAATCGCATCGCTCCATTTTTATTCCAAACGAGCCAATCACGACGCAGCATTGGCCACATGGCTTCCTTGCTCGCCATTCCCCAAGACGCGCCATGCCCCACCTGACGGAAGACTGGAAGGCCGAGATCCTGTAGTTCATGTTGCACGGCGTGCGGTCGCGCAAAGGAGCGCGCCAGGCGTTGAATGCATCTGCCGTCATACGGAGACACTTCCCACCCGTCTCAGAGATAGAACAGCCCCGAGGTGTCGCGCTTAGAGAGACGACTGAGCATCGAGAGATCGACCAGCCGAGAGAGAGAGAGAGAGAACCGACGCAGAGAGAACCCTCTCGCCCAAGCAGAACAGCCTACCAATGTTGAAGATTCAGCAGCCAAGACTTTGGGTATGGGGGAGATGATGATGGAGGTGGGGAGAGCGATGCTGAGTTCCAGGCCAACAACATACTGGATGAGTATGAGAACAGGCATTTAGCCCGAGGGACCAGCACCAAGTCCACCAATCTCGAGCTCCTTTTCAACAGCGCTACCGAGACAGCAACCACCCATCGAGCTACAAGGGGTTGTTGTGCTCAGGATCTGGGCACTCCACTGCCTTCGCTGCGGTTTGAGGTCTCGGACATTGAGAAGGAGTTTAAGTCCGTGCTGCTCTCACTACTCGAGAACCAGATAGCTCCGAACACCTCTCTAGATATCTGTATGGCGACCATGCAAGCTGCAGTATACGCGCTCAGGGCGTTGACAACCACGGGAAATCGTGTGCTGCCTGGCTTTCGTTCTCATGCCCGATTGCTGCTCGAGATCGCAAAACGATGAGCTGGAGGATGCAAGCCGTGTTCCTCGAGATTATCTTGCCTCATGAAATTGGCGAGCAATAGGCAAACGCTTTTCTGACCAAGAACGTCAGCGCAGCTACACAGAAAGTGTGGGGGGTGCTTTACAACTGTAGCGACCTGGTGTTGGCTATCGCCTTCGTCGAGGCGAAAAAGAGGGGCGTGGGCGTCAGACTAATTCTCGATGAATCGCAGCTTCCTACTGCAGCCGACGCTTTGATGCTTTTACGGACTGCCAAGATTGAGATCCGCGTCGCCACGAACGTCGATGGGTGTTTTAACCGAACAGTTCTTTTGCTGGATGATAAGATGATTTCTGGCTCCGCAAGCATAACCGAGAGGGTGACAGCGAACAGTGTCGAGGATATTTGGTTAATTGGCGGTGGTATAGTTCCCAAGTACTGTGAGATTTTTGCCAACACTTGGAGCTCCGGATGCGAGCCGTTCGCCAGGAAACGCATTGTGAAGCGCTCCGACAATGGAGAGTATTGCGTGGCGGACATTGTCGGTCGGGATGAAGACTGTGTGGAAGTTTATGATCAGGAATTTGAATTTGATGATACAGAACCGGAACCTGCAACAGCACTGCCAGCGCTCCCGTCGCTGACGGTACTGGTGCCGTTATCACCACAACAACCGGTGGCGCCACGGAGAAACCAATGTGTGTGCAGCTCAGAAAGGAGCAGAACGGCCGGGCGAGAGCTTTTGATGCGCGAGTATCACAACGATATTGATAATCGAGCGAACCAGAAACGGAGAAGAGTTCTGAAGACGATTAAGCAGATAAGCCGCGCGGGCTCAGTGCCGTCGTCGCACACACCACTTGCTTCGTCGCCTTCTTTGATTACGTGTTTTAGTGAACGAATCGCCGACATAAACCAGAACCGATAACTCCTGCGAGTGAACCCTGCGCTAGTACAGCAAAGAGCAAGTTGTTTTCAACTAGTACCTCTAAAGGTGCCAGTCTGTCAAAACCCAAGTGGTGAAACGTCGACATTACACCGAACAATAATTCCAAGAGCTGTTTTTCCTCGCCAGCTTTCGTGTGCAGCTGGGACTTCATGGATGAAGGGCGAGTACAAGCATCTGCAGTACATCGAAATCGAGTCTTCCAACTTTGTACGCTTACTCGTCTTTCAGGGCTGCTGTCACGCGCAGGAAGACATCGCGAGGAATACCGCATAAACACCCAGGAACATCACACACGAACTGCTGACCAAGTAGGACGCTGCGATGAGTGCTTCCTCCTCGACTGGGAGGCGACGAGTTGTTGTCGAAGATGTCTTCTCGCTGTCTGAAGGTTTTCTTTGCTGGTGTTGGCGGAACGCTGATGCGATGTGACAGGCTTAGTTGGGCTTCTTGGTTTTGTGGAGTTTCGGATCCCAGTTCTCTACGCTGTTGCTCGAACCGAGCAGCATTGAGCTTGACCGATGCGTTCTCAATTTGCCTCTTGAGGGGCCTCGAGTCTCCGTTCGCAACCTCAGCCTTTGCGAGGCTTGCTCGTTGCGGACGGGAAGCTTGGATTCTGGCGCAGACTTGCTCTAACTCGAGCACTAAGCACATGGCATCGACTCTGCTGCGACTTCAGTACTTCGAGGGGCAAAGCTGCTCGTTTGCTGGCTTTGGAGATGCAGCAGCAAGCTCGAGTTGTTGAGCAGCGTGCCGTGCACGACCATTTGGAGCGGCTGAAAGCTGCGAGGAGCCAAGACGCGGCCGATCTTCTGGATCAATTGGCAAAGTCCCGCGTGGCGCAGGAACAGCGAGCGCAGCGTCGGCAGCTGTATGCCCAACGACTCGCCAACGCCATGAAGCAGCGCGATCTAGCTCAAGCTTGCGTAGCCAAGCAGCACAGTGCTGTGGAGACGTTGGAGGTTGAGCTGCAAGAGATCAGCGAACTCCTGAAGGAGGCTCGACAGGCCCAAAGTGACTGTGCGCAGCATGCTCACGAGCTGCACGCAATGTGACGGAGCTAGGGTCCATTGCGGACGGGCATTGATGGGCACATCGGAGACCGTGGAACCATCCGTCTACAGGCACGGCATCTTCGTCCACTGAGCGTTGTAGACGACCGAGGCCATGTGGAAGGAGGTGGTGGCTATCTTGTGGCACGGTGGCCGCCGACGAAGAAGAGCTCCAACATCCAGCAAAGAGCTCGCCAAAAGTGTAGAGACCCACTCCGTGACAAGCTACGATGGCAGCAGTGCCGAAGTCGCCTTCGTAGTGCAGCGCAGGGCCGTAGCGGGTGCCGTGATGCACTTGCCTCCCGTGGAGCCATTGGCCGCAGCGCGTGTGACCGGCAGTCGTCGTCAGCACACCGACGCCATGTGGCAACCACACGTCGAGTTTCTGGTTGGTGCCTTGCAGGCACGCCTTGCCGCGGAAGGTTCCTTCAGCCGATGCAACCACCCGGTACTCGACGGTCTCAGCATCGCTGCTGTCGTCCGCAGCAGTCCAGTCGTCCACAGCATTTGATGCTGCGTCGGCTTCCTCCTCCTCTAGAGCTCTACGAGCAAGTGCGAGCTCCAGGCGAAGGGCAGAGAGCTCGGCGCTCAAATTTCCTGCGACGTTGGGGTTGAAGCGCTCTGCCGATCTTGCAGTTGCAGTTGGCAAGGACTGGTCCTGCAGCGCTGACGTAGATTCGATTCGGGCTTGCAGAGCTGCCTCGTCATCGCGATCGGCCATCTGGGCTTGATGTTCGGACACTTGCCTCCAAGCGGAGTGCAACGGCTCGTCGCATGTAAAACGGACTGCGATAACTTGACCAGCAACGCCATTGCGCAAAGCACCACGTGGTTGAAGCGTGCGCAGGTTCAAGCGCGGCACGCGTTCGTGTTTGTAAAGCAGGATTGTGGGGACTGCAGTGCTGCGATTAGCGAGTCCTGCGTAGCGACGGCAGAGGCCGTCGCTAGACGCCACGAGATGCAAGGAGCGCATCGGATTGAATTGGCCGCGTGGCAGCTTGCGCTCCTAGGTCGGCTACGCGCTCGCGCTGAGGTGGCCCACGACTTGGTCGCCCGTCGTCCTGATGTGCAGCACGTGTTTGGGTTTTCCGGTGCAATTCGGTCTGTCTCTGCTTGGTCAAGTGCATCCCTATTCCACTGCACTGCCGCGTCACACGTGCAGCCGCGATTTGGCCCGAGACCGCCGGATACTTGCCAGCGCGCAGCACAACTTGGCGTGAGCGCTGCCTGCCGTCCGTCGGCTTCGCGCCGATCCGCTCCCCACTCTGCCATTCCGCAATCCACTCCGTCCGAGTCAAGCGTCTGCCCGCCCCAGTCCAAGCAGAAGCGACGATGCTGCAAGTCTCCCAGTTCCGAGCACTGCGCCGCGCGCAGTCGACCATGCACAAGCGTCCGCTGCAGCAGACAATCGCGCGTGCGCTCTCGGCACAGAGCGAAGCGGACGTGGAGGTCTGCGAGCAGGAGCTGCTGCGCGCGCTCGACAAGTTCCAGAAGGACGCCGCTGGCAACACCGTGCCCTGGTTCCTTGAGAACATGCCGCCCTCCTACTTCCGCTCCATCCAGGAGGAGGACCGCCTGCAGCACCTGAACGCCATCACGGCGCTCGTGAACGCCCAGCAGCCTGAGGTGCTGCTGCGCTCGCCCGACCAGAAGGTCTTCTCGCACTTCCGCTCGGGCGCCAATTTCCCCGGCAGCCTGGCCAACGTGCTGGACCAGCTCCCGCAGACCGTGGACGGCGCCACGCTGGCCCGCGTCAAGATCTTCACAGCCCTGGACGACTCGCTCGGCCTCGACATCTTCCGCTTCGGGCAGCAGGAACCCTTCCTCAACAAGACTGAGGACGAGAAGCAGGCTCGTGCCAGCATCCAGCAGTTCTGCGCCGACATCCAGGCCGGCAAGTACGCCGGCAACGCCTCCTACCCGGAGGCGGGCCCGCACTTCGAGCCCGAGGCCGTCGATGCCTTCCTCAACAACAGCAACACCATGTACGTGCAGTTCAGCAACCCGCGTCGTCTCGCCAAGCAGCTGGAGCTGTACCAGCGCGTGCGCGGCACGGAGGGTGTAGCCGTGGACGTCGAGCACAAGTGGGAGACCCGCAGTGAGGAGAACAAGTACGCCAACAGCGGCGTCCCGCAGACGATGCTTACTATGGCTGCAGCCAACGTCATCCCCAAGAGCTTCATGCAGAAGGCTGCCACCTACCTGGGTCTGTGCAACCTTAACGTTGTGCGCGCCCACCTGGACGTGGTCAAGGACCCGGAGAGCAACAACGGTGACGGTCACGTCGCCATGATTCGTGTCCTCGTGCAGCCGAGCGAGGAGGCCCTGAAGGAGAACTTCGAGTTCGAGTGGTCCAAGATCTCCGGCAACCTCAAGTACATCAAGTGGGTGGACGACCGACCGGTGCACCTCACGCTGCAGCACCCGGACCTGGGCATCTCGCGCGCGGAGCTGATCTACGCCTACGGCAACATGCTGCACGGAGTCCTGGCAAAGAAGGACCCGTTCGCGTACTCGCTGACCCGCATCATGGAGACGTTGGAGCACGAGCAGCACCTGCCCTTCGCCTCGCGCATCTCGGACTACTTCCTGCGGAAGTTCGACCCCCAGCAGACTGCTCTGACCGATGCCGAGCAGGACGCCATTGTCGACGAGATTAAGGCGGATATCCGCCGCAACGTTGACCAGGAGGATGCTATTGTCCTCCTCAACCACATGGCGGACGCTGTGCGTGGCACGCTTCGCACCAACAAGTTCGTGCGCGAGCGCTACGCTCTATCGCTCCGCATGGACCCCAAGGTCATGGGCTACGGCACGGTGGGCAAGGACACGCCGTTTGGTGTCTTCTTCATCTACGGCCGTCGCTTCAAGGGTTTCCACGTGCGCTTCCGTGACATTGCTCGCGGTGGTCTCCGCATGGTGTACCCTAGCTCGACGGACGCTCACGCAATGGAGAGCGCTCGTCAGTACAACGAGGCGTACAATCTGGCCTTCGCCCAGCAGCTCAAGAACAAGGACATCCCGGAGGGTGGTTCCAAGGCTGTGGTGCTTTGCGACCCCATTGTTGGACCGGTTGGTGACGTTGCCCCGCGTGACTTCATTCTGCGCAAGAGTGTGAAGGCCTTCTCGGACGCGCTCCTTGACCTGAACACCACGGATGAGGCCGTGAAGGAGAAAATCGTCGACTACTACGGCAAGGACGAGCTGATCTACCTTGGCCCGGATGAGAACATCATACCCGACGATATCGTCTGGATGACCAACCGTGCTGGTTACCGTGGCTACCCAGTTCCGCGCGCCTTCATCAGCTCCAAGCCCGATGCTGGCTTCAACCACAAGGTGTACGGCGTTACCAGCGAGGGTGTTGCGGTCTTCGCTGATGTGGCTCTGCGCTCGCAGAACATTGACCCCACCAAGCAGCCGTTCACGGTGAAGATCACAGGCGGAACTGATGGTGACGTTGCTGGCAACGTGATCAAGATCCTGCACCGCGAGTACGGCAACAATGTGCGCGTTGTCGGCATCTGCGATGGCACGGGTGTGATCGAGGACCCGCAGGGCCTTGACATGCCGGAGCTGCTGCGTCTTGTGGACGAGGAGCTTCCGCTCTCCAGCTTCAACGACTCGAAGGTGTCCTCCACGGGCATCAAGCACGACATTAGCACGCAGGAGGGCATCCGTGCGCGTAACACGCTGCACAACCGCGTCAAGAGCGACTTGTTCATCCCCGCTGGTGGCCGCCCGAACACCATCAACGAGAACAACTGGCGTGATTACCTTGACGCCGACGGAAAGCCGTCCTCGAGCCTGATTGTCGAGGGCGCCAACCTGTTCATCACCCCCGAGGCTCGCCAGATGCTTTTCGACAACGCCGGTGTGGTGATCGTCAAGGACAGCTCGGCCAACAAGTGCGGTGTGGTTTGCTCGTCATACGAGATTGTGGCTAGCATGCTGCTCGAGACGGACGAGTTCCTTGCCGTCAAGGACGAACTGGTCATGGAGGTGGTTGACAAGCTCCGTTCGCTGGCTCGCGTGGAGGCCCAGCTGCTGTTCCGCGAGTACAAGAAGGACCCATCGTCGGCCCTTCCGCCTGCCAGTGAGCGCATCAGTCGCGCCATCACCCGCGTGCACGACGCTGTCCTGGCTCACTTCGACGACGTGTGCGAGGAGGACCAGCAGATCCTGTTCACGCTGATCGAGGAGCACCTGCCGCCCAAGCTCCGTGAAATTGCGATGGACCGCGTGCACCAGAACGTGCCGCTCGCCTACCTGCGCTCCATTGTGGCGTCGAGTCTGGCCAGCAAGATCGTGTACCGTGAGGGTCTGCAGTTCACGGAGGCGCTGCCGGAGGGCAACCTGGGCAACATGGCCCTGCAGTACCTCAAGCAGGAGAAGAAGGTGCAGCGTCTCGTGCAGGACGTGCGCTCGTCGGAGCTGCCGAACAAGGACGACATCGCCGACCTCATCGCGCGTGGTGGCGTCCGTGCCGGTATGGACACGCCCAACTAAGGCAGCAAACTGTGCAATAAGTGAAATCGAGGGTAGTCAATGTAATACATGAAAGAAGAAGCTTTCGTTCGAATAGTTTAATGCAAGGCAACGTACGTAGTGCTCTCCCTTCTCGAAGCCTGCCTGGACGAACTGTATCCAGCTCGTTCACAATTGCATCGGCGCCTGCCGCGGTCTCAGAGCACGTGATCCAGAGCCAACTAACCTCTGGGCACGAGTCCTCGATCGAAACCAACTCGCGACGCGGTTCCTCAAACTGCATCGGTCTTGAGTTGTGCTGCCTTTAAAATCGTGGTTTTGCACGTTGCCACCACTTTGTAGCCCCTCAAACGAATTCATTGCAGTCAACAGGTCGATGGAGCCTAAAGCATTCGCAGAAGACTACCCTCAAATGGTACTTTACACAAGGCCAAAGCGATGGGCCTCTTGAAAAACCTCGGAGGTTTTTCGGAGACCTTCATTACGTGGCGGTCTCCATTATCAAATCACCCTGTAGGCACGCAAGCGGAAAATGTGGCGCAAGGTCGGACTCCTGGCGCTGCTGGCCTTGGCCCTGGCCTTCGTGCACGGTGCGTCTTCCCCCTCTCTTCCATCCCATTCACTCTCTCTTACCCTTTGTATACGTTTTCGATTGCGTCCAACAGCCCAAGAAGCGGACGAGTTCGACGTCGTGGAGGTGATTGCCAGCACTTGGTTTTTGTATTGCGAGCAGCAGACCATACTCACTTCAAGTCAATCTTGTGACGCACCCTCTGCAGCCCCAGGGGACGGCAGCCCCCGCGTCGACGCGCGCGATGCCCCCGCGGGACTTCGCCACGCTCGCCAAGCAGCTCATCCCGTTCCAGAACCGTGCGTGTGCTTAGATACGTTGATTTTTAATGTTGTTATTACTTATTGGAGGAGACCTTTATGTGTGTGCTTGTTGACAGCGGACTACTTTGCCATTGAGGCCAGCAGCTGGGGCTTCGGCATCCTCTTCCTCGTGCTCTTCTTCGTGGGCAAGGCGCAGAACCGCAAGATCGCCGACAAGTGGTAGGAGACGAGCAGAGAGGATGGAGTTTGCTGGGTGGACAATGCAGCTGAAGTTTTGCTCTTTGGTGGTTCAGGCTCGAGGAGGCGGAGCCGCTGCTGCGCTCGCAGTTCTCGTACACGGGCTCGTCCGTGGAGAACGGCATGGGGCTCATTGAGGAGAGCCGCAGCAACTTCAAGTACTTTTGCACGGGCCGCCGCTTCTTGACGCGCTTCGTCGCCGATCTGGAGGTAGTTGCACTGCGTGGAATGCGAAGCAGGAGTAGGTTACTGATGATTCCTGGTTGCTGCAGCTCAAGTCTCGCCACGACCTCATCTCGCGCGTTTACCGCATCGTCGTCCCCACGTCGGACTACTTGGTAATGTCGTTGTGGCAAATGCTAGGCTTTTGATCGGTGGGGGATATTCATTTGCTGTGCTATTGATGCAGACGATCGATGTCGGCCTTCACGGAGAGGACGTGGATCCGTTTATCCTCGGCATCAGCAAGAAGTTGGGGTTCACTGCGCTGTCCAAGGTTTTTCCTGAGCTGGTACGTGATCTTCATTGATGCCAGGATGGCAATTTGCAAGTGCCAGCCCTTTTGCTGATACTGCTGTGTGTATAGATCGAAACGGCGAAACAGGTCCCCGTGAAGGAAGTGCCCGAATCCATGTGGGTTGCCACGGACTGCACGGAGATCCCCAAGTTGACGCTGACGCACTCGCTTCAGACAGTAAGGCTTGCACTGATTTAGAGCATTGAGCACTGTTGTAAAGCTCTGTATGCCAATGGTTTAATATGTGTCTGTTTTAGTCACTCAACGAGCTGGAAGACTTCCTGGAGTATATCGTGATCACCGACATGAACAAGCAGTTGATTATGTGAGTATTGCGCCAGTCCATTCGCCTCTTGTGAATGTTAAATCAAGGACTAAACACTCATTTCATTGCATTAACCTACAGTGGCATGCCGAAGACACAGAAACACATTTTGCGGGTGCGCTTTAAACTCAGCGCTGGCTCCAAGCAGTTGGATGTGTCGAAGGCCCTTCAGCTCGTGTTTTCCTTGATTGACGCTGCTGGAGCCACCATTAAACTGTCACCGAATGTAAGAAGACTGCGCTTTATTGTGTGCATGATCCTGTCAATAACGAAAGTATGTATCGAGTTCAGGCGAAGCACAGCGCGATCAAGAGACGTTTGAAGATCAAGCAGGCTGCCGAAGCTCTGGCTTCGGCCAAGGAAGTTGTATGTATTAGCTTGCAATTAGGGTGCCGAAGTGATAGTGCTCTAAATGTGAATGACCGCTGTTGTTTTACGATTTCAGGAGGTTGCTCGCCGCCAGGCCGAGCTGAACGAGAAGAAGCAGAAGGAGTACGAGTCGTTGTCGTATGAGGAGCAGCAGAAGATCGACGCTAAGAACGAGAAGAGGGCTACCCGCAAGCGCTACAACCGCAACGCAAGTTGCCGCTTTCTTCTTGATTGAATGCTGCATGTCAAAACTGACCGTCTATTGTTCAATGCTACAGAAGTAAGCGGTACAGAAGATTGTGTGCGTCAGAACTGGTCCAAGATCACCTGAACCTGCCGTTGGTCGTTTGTTGACGATTGCGTAGCCTGCTACGCGATAATAGACGTCATTTATGATGGAGAACCTTTCATGCGAGTTTGGTGATACTAGCAGCTCTTGCAATGTGCTTGAGTTAATGCATTTACTTTATTTGTTTGCAACATTACTACTCACAAGTCTGTTATATGCAGCTCTGGTACATGTAATTAACTCCTTACTGTCATGGGCTGGGAGCCGCTGTCGGTGCCGGAACGAGCTCGGTAAGGCTGACGTAGTGCCACACTGAGGCCGTATTCACAGTGACGCAGATGTACAATTTGGTACTGTCGAATCGCAGGTCACCAGTTGTACACGTGCTGCCGGCTTCAGGCGTAACGCTAGAGCTTGCGATGTTAAGCTTAGCGCTGGAGAAAGTCACATCAGTACCAGAGAAGTCCACATTGTTCGAAGTGAAATCCACCGTCGGGCTTGCAAACGTAACAGCACTGCCAGTACCACCTGAAAACGCCACGCTGGCTCCGGTGAAATCCACATCGTTTGAAGAGACAACGACTGCTGTACCGGACAGGTCAACTGTATCCGCGGCAAGATCAACTTTCAAGTTCGAGAAGGTAACAACTCCAGTCTGAGAAGTGAAGTCGACAGCGCCGCCGGAAAAGCCCACTTTAGTTCCAGCAAAATCCACGTCGTTCGAAGTGAATTCAACTGTATCTGCGGCAAGATCGATTTTCGAGTTTGAAAATGTAACAACACCAGTTTCAGAAGTGAAGTCCACCTTCGAGTTTGCGAAGGTAACAACGCCTGTCGCAGATGTGAAGTCGACTGCTTTTCCTGAAAACTCGACAGCATCACCAGGCACAGCCAAGTTCGGCGTCGACACGGTCAATGAATTATCAGTATGCGTAATGGAAGCCGTCTTCCCCAGTGTAAGTACACCCTGCAAAGTGACATCGCCATTGCTGCCGGAGATTTCGAGCAGTGGCACAGAGCCTTTTACAATAGAGAAGTTACTGTCCTGAACAGTGAGTTGGCCTCCAGCAATATTAACTGGATTGCCCGTCAGAGTCATTGTTCCTTTGGCATCCATGGTGAAGGTTGTCGAAGAGCTTAGACTCATGTGCAAAACATGATCAACCGAGAACAAGTTTTTAGCTACTGAAAGTAGCACAGAGCTACTCGGATCCTCGACACGGAAATCACCGTGGGAGGTATCGCTTGATCCTTCACCTGGGGTCATAATGATAGAACCCCCAGCAGCGTTGGCCGCAGTATTTGCGCCTGCTGTCAGCTTTATCTCGCCGCCTTTGCCATTCTCCAGCCTAGATCCTCCAATTGAAACCTCGAAGTTGCCGGAGGTACCGCCCAGAGCCTCACCTGTCGAAAAGGTTATCCTACCGCTGCTGCCCGTACCCCGGCTGTCCGTATTACCACTTCCAAAATCAAGCGAGCCGGTCTTGACGTTCGCTACGGGATCTCCAGACTCCACAACAACCGACGGGCTTCGGATTCGAACGGCACCTCCGGCCGTGACACTACCAGTGCCACTGGTGATGACTACATCACCTCCTATTTTACCGCCACCCCCGTCACGGTCACCGCACCACCCGTGCCTGTCGAGCTTATTCCGGCATCTAAAGCAACATCTCCACCAACCGCCGCATCTCCACTACCAACGGATAGACTGATCTTACCAGCACTTCCGCCTTCCGCAGTCGAGGTCGAGAGTGAGATGGCTCCCGAACTTCCTCCATGCGAGAGACCTGTAGAAAGGGTAAGACCACCGCTAACTTTTCCGGTACCGGATTCTGCTGTACCGATCTCAACATTGCCACTCGATGCAACAGCACCACCCCCACTCATAATTTTCACGTCTCCTCCACGAGTCCCCGTTGCTGTAGCAGACCCAGCAGTGATTGATACTCCACCTCCAAGCTTCCCTAAACCACCGTTAAGTTCCAACAGGCCTCCCGTCCCCCCAGTGCTGTTTCCCGATGTTACAGATACCCCAGCCCCAGCATTTACACCACCACTAGACCCTGTAGCAATTGTAATCTTGCCCGATGACCCAGTAGTAGCATCCGACGTTTTAATGTTCACAGCACCAGAATTTCCCACTCCAGTTGGTGCACCTGACGACATCGTGACAGATCCACTTATTGTTGATGAAGCATCACTAGCAACGAGCACATTACCGCTCACGCCACTTGCACTGCCTCCACTCACAACCTTAATGCCGCCGCCGACCGAGCTGGTGCCTACTCCACCGCGAATATCCACAGTGCCACCAGTCTTAGTACCCACGCCACCAAGTATGCTCAACTTTCCGCCCACTCCGTCATCGTTAGTACTGCGTCCACTAGTGAGCTTTAATTCACCACCGGCTGCATCTTCTCCATCTCCTACTTGAACAATGATGTTTCCGGCACTGCCCCCTGTTGATCTCCCAGATGAAATCTTCACAGCTCCTGATGATCCAGTGTTAGTAGCGCCTTTGGCTTCACCGGACGACAAAGCTATCTCACCAGTGCCAGCAATCTCCGAGTCTGGTGATGATAAACTAACACTCCCTGTAGTAGCAGAATCACTCGTACCGCTAGAAATTTGAACGCTACCACCGACATCAGATCCACCCTTCCCACCAGAAAGCTTTAGAATACCACCAGTAGTGCCGCCATTTCCACCAAGAACAGTCACTGCACCGCCAACACCAGCCGGATCAGAGGTAGACCCGCCAAAAATGCTAATTGCACCGCCGTCGGACTCGCTACCAGTCCCAACACTCAGAACCACGGAGCCGCCGCTTCCACCAGTGGCAGCAGCCGTGCCAATCTGCAGTTGACCAGAACTGCCATCCTTGGTTGTACCGGATACTAACGAAACGGAGCCGCTCGTTTGCCCAGTGCCTTGTACGCTGCCACTACCGATGACAACATCACCACTTGCAGCCCCAGAACCACCCCCGCCGCTTGAGATCACGATATCCCCACCTTTCGTTTTCGTGCCTACTCCACCGACAAGCTCAACGTTCCCTCCAACGGTTTTTCCAGTACCTCCCGCAAGTAAAGCTCGACCACCGACGCCATCAGCGTGGGTACTAGTCCCAGCGTGTAGTATCATCTCACCCGCTGCTGCCACATCACCAGACCCAACGGACAGAGTCACAGACCCCGCGGCCCCGCCAGTCGCACTGCTCGTTTTGACAAGCACCGAACCAGACCCACCAGCGCTAGTAGTGCCTGAGCGCAGCTCAATCGATCCACTTTTGGCAGATGTGGTGGGATCTGCACTCCTGATCAAGACATCTCCGCTGGGGAGTGCCGTACCTGCCCCACTCACGAGCTCGATACGACCGCCAGCCGTCGTGGTTCCGTCACCGCCACGCAAGAGAATATCACCGCCGGTTTTTCCGGTGCCGCCAGTCATTTTTACTTTTCCACCAGCGCTCGCAGCACCAGATGCACTACCAGCACTGACGTCAACATCTCCACCTGTGACATCGTTACCCGGCCCGACCGAAAGAATGATAGATCCACCGGAACCGCCAGTTGCTGGAGAAGTCACCAATTTCACGTCGCCCGACGCACCAGCTTGGGCTCTTCCCGAGGAAAGCGTAACAGAACCACTTCCTGTTACCGAGCCCCCGCTGGCAATGTCCACGTCTCCACTAGCACCACCGCCCGACCCACTAGTCAACGTTATGCTGCCTCCTTTTGTAGAAGTTGCAGGATCAGAGGTAGACCCGCCAAAAATGCTAATTGCACCGCCGTCGGACTCGCTACCAGTCCCAACACTCAGAACCACGGAGCCGCCGCTTCCACCAGTGGCAGCAGCCGTGCCAATCTGCAGTTGACCAGAACTGCCATCCTTGGTTGTACCGGATACTAACGAAACGGAGCCGCTCGTTTGCCCAGTGCCTTGTACGCTGCCACTACCGATGACAACATCACCACTTGCAGCCCCAGAACCACCCCCGCCGCTTGAGATCACGATATCCCCACCTTTCGTTTTCGTGCCTACTCCACCGACAAGCTCAACGTTCCCTCCAACGGTTTTTCCAGTACCTCCCGCAAGTAAAGCTCGACCACCGACGCCATCAGCGTGGGTACTAGTCCCAGCGTGTAGTATCATCTCACCCGCTGCTGCCACATCACCAGACCCAACGGACAGAGTCACAGACCCCGCGGCCCCGCCAGTCGCACTGCTCGTTTTGACAAGCACCGAACCAGACCCACCAGCGCTAGTAGTGCCTGAGCGCAGCTCAATCGATCCACTTTTGGCAGATGTGGTGGGATCTGCACTCCTGATCAAGACATCTCCGCTGGGGAGTGCCGTACCTGCCCCACTCACGAGCTCGATACGACCGCCAGCCGTCGTGGTTCCGTCACCGCCACGCAAGAGAATATCACCGCCGGTTTTTCCGGTGCCGCCAGTCATTTTTACTTTTCCACCAGCGCTCGCAGCACCAGATGCACTACCAGCACTGACGTCAACATCTCCACCTGTGACATCGTTACCCGGCCCGACCGAAAGAATGATAGATCCACCGGAACCGCCAGTTGCTGGAGAAGTCACCAATTTCACGTCGCCCGACGCACCAGCTTGGGCTCTTCCCGAGGAAAGCGTAACAGAACCACTTCCTGTTACCGAGCCCCCGCTGGCAATGTCCACGTCTCCACTAGCACCACCGCCCGACCCACTAGTCAACGTTATGCTGCCTCCTTTTGTAGAAGTTGCAGGATCAGAGGTAGACCCGCCAAAAATGCTAATTGCACCGCCGTCGGACTCGCTACCAGTCCCAACACTCAGAACCACGGAGCCGCCGCTTCCACCAGTGGCAGCAGCCGTGCCAATCTGCAGTTGACCAGAACTGCCATCCTTGGTTGTACCGGATACTAACGAAACGGAGCCGCTCGTTTGCCCAGTGCCTTGTACGCTGCCACTACCGATGACAACATCACCACTTGCAGCCCCAGAACCACCCCCGCCGCTTGAGATCACGATATCCCCACCTTTCGTTTTCGTGCCTACTCCACCGACAAGCTCAACGTTCCCTCCAACGGTTTTTCCAGTACCTCCCGCAAGTAAAGCTCGACCACCGACGCCATCAGCGTGGGTACTAGTCCCAGCGTGTAGTATCATCTCACCCGCTGCTGCCACATCACCAGACCCAACGGACAGAGTCACAGACCCCGCGGCCCCGCCAGTCGCACTGCTCGTTTTGACAAGCACCGAACCAGACCCACCAGCGCTAGTAGTGCCTGAGCGCAGCTCAATCGATCCACTTTTGGCAGATGTGGTGGGATCTGCACTCCTGATCAAGACATCTCCGCTGGGGAGTGCCGTACCTGCCCCACTCACGAGCTCGATACGACCGCCAGCCGTCGTGGTTCCGTCACCGCCACGCAAGAGAATATCACCGCCGGTTTTTCCGGTGCCGCCAGTCATTTTTACTTTTCCACCAGCGCTCGCAGCACCAGATGCACTACCAGCACTGACGTCAACATCTCCACCTGTGACATCGTTACCCGGCCCGACCGAAAGAATGATAGATCCACCGGAACCGCCAGTTGCTGGAGAAGTCACCAATTTCACGTCGCCCGACGCACCAGCTTGGGCTCTTCCCGAGGAAAGCGTAACAGAACCACTTCCTGTTACCGAGCCCCCGCTGGCAATGTCCACGTCTCCACTAGCACCACCGCCCGACCCACTAGTCAACGTTATGCTGCCTCCTTTTGTAGAAGTTGCAGGATCAGAGGTAGACCCGCCAAAAATGCTAATTGCACCGCCGTCGGACTCGCTACCAGTCCCAACACTCAGAACCACGGAGCCGCCGCTTCCACCAGTGGCAGCAGCCGTGCCAATCTGCAGTTGACCAGAACTGCCATCCTTGGTTGTACCGGATACTAACGAAACGGAGCCGCTCGTTTGCCCAGTGCCTTGTACGCTGCCACTACCGATGACAACATCACCACTTGCAGCCCCAGAACCACCCCCGCCGCTTGAGATCACGATATCCCCACCTTTCGTTTTCGTGCCTACTCCACCGACAAGCTCAACGTTCCCTCCAACGGTTTTTCCAGTACCTCCCGCAAGTAAAGCTCGACCACCGACGCCATCAGCGTGGGTACTAGTCCCAGCGTGTAGTATCATCTCACCCGCTGCTGCCACATCACCAGACCCAACGGACAGAGTCACAGACCCCGCGGCCCCGCCAGTCGCACTGCTCGTTTTGACAAGCACCGAACCAGACCCACCAGCGCTAGTAGTGCCTGAGCGCAGCTCAATCGATCCACTTTTGGCAGATGTGGTGGGATCTGCACTCCTGATCAAGACATCTCCGCTGGGGAGTGCCGTACCTGCCCCACTCACGAGCTCGATACGACCGCCAGCCGTCGTGGTTCCGTCACCGCCACGCAAGAGAATATCACCGCCGGTTTTTCCGGTGCCGCCAGTCATTTTTACTTTTCCACCAGCGCTCGCAGCACCAGATGCACTACCAGCACTGACGTCAACATCTCCACCTGTGACATCGTTACCCGGCCCGACCGAAAGAATGATAGATCCACCGGAACCGCCAGTTGCTGGAGAAGTCACCAATTTCACGTCGCCCGACGCACCAGCTTGGGCTCTTCCCGAGGAAAGCGTAACAGAACCACTTCCTGTTACCGAGCCCCCGCTGGCAATGTCCACGTCTCCACTAGCACCACCGCCCGACCCACTAGTCAACGTTATGCTACCTCCTTTTGTAGAAGCTCCAGCACCAGCAAGTAAAGCAACGTTGCCGCCTGTGGCTTTTCCGCTTCCACCACCAACCATAACGGCCCCACCGATGCTAGCATCTGCGGTGGTAGCCCCACCTTGCAATGACAACAGTCCAGCATTGCCGCTGTTTGTGGAGCCCACAGAGAGCGTGATTGATCCTCCTGTTCCTCCCGTGGCACTGGCGGTCGCAATGGTCAAGTCACCCGACTTCCCGGCACTTGCTTTTCCTGATGATAATGTCAGAGACCCACCGGCTTTGGAGGGCCCACTCGTCAAGCGCACGCCCCCACCGACATTATCGTCTCCAGCACCGCCTGTGACACTGACCTCTCCTCCTGATAGTTTGCCATACCCTCCAGTAACGGAAATCGAGCCGCCGATACCTTTGTTACTGCTAGAACTCCCGCTTGTAAGCTCGATCGATCCTGCATCATCAGTGTCACCCCTCCAACACTCAAATAAATTGATCCTGACTTGCCACTAGTAGCGCTGGAAGTTTCCAGCCAAATGTCGCCGCTGTTGGTGCCTTTTGTAGCCCCAGTGTACAAGGCGATCACCCCGCTTGCTTGGTTAGGCCCAGCAACTGAAGATGAAATGAGGACGTTACCACTCGAGGCTTGGTCTCCCGTACCACTTGAAAGTCGAACATCCCCTCCGACCCCCTCCTCAGTGGACCCACCAGTGATTGATATCTCACCACCAGTTAATGGTCCTGATCCTCCTTCTACTACAACGCTTCCACCAGTACCACCGCCACTCGTGGTTAAACCACTATTTTCGCCACTGCTACCTGTATTTGAGCTTGAGCCGGCGCTTAGCGTTAGAGTCCCACCGGCGACAGTATCAGTTGAACCTAAGCTAACAGTTACTGCACCAGACACTCCACCTTTAGTATTGGAAGTCCGAAGAGAGATACTTCCTGTATCTCCACCAACCGAGCTCCCTGTGGAAAGTGTAATGGAGCCACTTGCCATCGCCGAATCAGTATTCGCACTTGTAATGGAAACAGAACCAGTAGAACCACTACTGCTAGCGCCACTGGAAATATCTATCCACCCACCAGCCTTTGAGCGACCACTTCCTGCGGTGAGCGTCAATCCACCTCCTTCGCCATCTCCCAGACCCCCACCAAGAACTAAATCACCTCCTTTGCCCCCCGGAGCTGCATTTTCACCAGCCACAATACTGACGCGTCCTGCTTCAGTGTCTTCGGACACGCCCACCTCGAACAAAATTGAGCCAGCATTTCCATCACGAGCTTCCCCAGTCTCAAAAGAAATATCTCCAGAACTGCCGCCTTCGGCTTCACCAGTCACAAACCCTAACGCACCACTGTCGTGATCAATACCAGCATCAGCACTTGTTACCAACACATATCCACTCGCTCCACCTCCGGAACCACTTTGCAGCCTGACATATCCTCCCGTGCTTGATTTTCCTGCTCCTCCAGTGACTTCCACGTTACCACCCTCACCAGTTCCGGGACCTCCCTGAACGAGAACACGACCTCCCATTCCCGCACCGTACTCGTTCGTGCTTTTCCCGCCGACAAGTTGAATTTCTCCGCTCTCGACTGCACTTCCGGTGCCCGAAGATAGGAAAATGCTTCCGCCCAGCCCATTCGCGGCATTTGCTGTCGAAATATACACTCCACCTGAAGAATCTCCACCGGAAACACCAGATGACAGGGTCAAAGATCCACTGACTTTGTTTAAGCCAGATGCTCCAGTCGCTAGGACGATGTTCCCACTGCTTGCCGCAGTTCCAGTTCCACTTCCGATTTGTACATTTCCCCCAGCTGCATCAGCAGACCCTCCCGTAATGGCTACATTGCCACCCGATTTCTTACCATAGCCTCCTTGAAAATCGAGAACACCACCTACTCCATTATCTGGTGTGGAATCTCCAGCACGAAGTTTAATATCACCTCCATCAATCCCACCACCGGTTCCGGAGCTTAGACTGATTTGACCCCCGTTGCCTTCAGTCGCACCAGAAGTCTTTAGCGTGATAGACCCGGAGCTCCCTTTGTTCGTAACACCAGTCAAAAGTGTGAGCGACCCGCTGTCAGCAAGTCCAGAAGTTGCAGTAGACAACGCAATGCTCCCACTCATTTTCGCCAAGCTGCCACCACTGGCAATATCGATGGATCCACCTGAAGTTTGAACAGAGTATCCACCGGCGATCTTGACACTTCCACCAATTTGATTCGCTTTGCCTCCTTTCAGGGAAATGTCACCCCCCGGTCCCGTCAAATCATTAGCCCCAGCTGTTGCCAGAATTGACCCGCTAGTTTTATCGCTGCCACTAGCACCAGCACTTAGATTTATAGATCCACTACTTCCAGCGAACGATGAACCTGTTAGAATACTGGCGTCGCCACTTTGCACATTTTTTGATGCGCCACTCGACACCGTAACAGACCCACTAGCGAAATCGTCCGCCGAATCTGCCACTGCGACAGTAATGGATCCGCTCACAGCTGCCGTGCTGCTTCCACTCGATATTGCAATTTTTCCACCAGTTCCGCTCTTGCTTGTACCACCCGTCATTAGAACATCCCCGCCACGAGCTGGTCCATTTCCTCCGACAAGTGAAACAACACCGCCGATGCCAGTCTCAAGTAAGTTGACGCCACCAGCAAGTGTTACAGATCCACTATTTGCTGCTTTTGCGCTCCCAGGGCTTAACTCAATCGAACCAGATTCACCGGCAGTCGACACACCTGTCGATAGCAAAATACGCCCACTCGCGAATCCACCACCTGAACTCAACAAGATCCGACCGCTCGTCTGCGCCGAGCTCGACCCCAAAGTCGAGATCAACACATCTCCACTTGTCACGGCGGAGCCGCCCCCACTATGGATTGACACGGAACCACCCGTAAGCGAGTCGCCCGTGCCTCCGGTGAGTTCGATGTCGCCGCCCGTCTTGTCCTGACCGCCGGATACATGCACCTTGCCTCCGATGCCCGACGGCCCCGTGGATTGGCCGACAGCCAGCGTGATCGAACCACCGCTTCCTCCTGTGGCACTGGAGGTCGCAATGGTCACGTCGCCCGACTTTCCACCACTTGCTCCTCCCGATGATAATGTCACCGAACCACTGGCTTTGGACGAGCCGCTAGATACCACCACGTTGCCGCTCACTGCAGCGTCCCCAGCACCACTCGAGATATGGACGCTGCCACCTGTTGACGCATCGCCCACATCCGCCTCACCCGCGCCGCCTTCCAGTGTTAAGCCGCCGCCCACCGCAGTGCCGGACCCGCCGCGCAGCTTGATCTCGCCGCCGGTGCCAGTGTTACTGACCTTCGTCACGCCCGAAACCTCCGCCGTCGACGTGGCCCTGCTCGCGCCGCCTTGCACGACCACGGACCCACCCGTCACGGAGTCGCCAGACCCTACGATCAGCGAGATAGACCCACTCGCGCCGCCCGTCGAGGTCCCCGTCGAAATGGACACCGACCCGGACTCGCCGCCACCCGACGCGCCCGACGACAGGCGCACAGCGCCGCTTGTGCTCTTGTCCGCCGTGCCTGACTCGCCACTCGACACAATCACGTCCCCGCTCGTCGCACCTTCCCCTTTGCCGCTGAGGATCGAGACCGTCCCGCTGACGGAGGACGCACCGGTCCCCGCAATGATATCCACGTTGCCGCCAGTAGCAGTGCCACTTCCGCCCTCCACGAGCACACGACCTCCGGTACCGACGTCCTCTTTGTCGCTCGCGCCACCGCCAATCTCCACGTCACCTCCAAAGTCGGCGTCTCCCGACCCCACGCGCACGATGATCGACCCACCCGCGCCACCAGTCGCGCCTGCAGTCCGCACTGACACGCGGCCCGAGTTCCCGCCCCATGACGCACCACTCGACAAACTCACAGACCCGCTCACCTTGCCTGCGACTTTGCCGGAGTCCGCACTGCCGATAGACACCGCGCCGCTAGACGCGCTCAATCCCCAACCGCTCGTCACAGCCACATCACCGCCCGCGTCTGCAGCTTCCACACCGCCGCTGATCTCCACGGCACCGCCGGTCTTCAAACCCGTACCACCCACCAGCGTCACACGGCCTCCGACACCAGCCGCAACATCGCTGCCATCGGCCGCTCTTTTCGAGGCACTGCTGTCACCGCCGCGCACGAACACGTCCCCGCCGGTGTTTGCGTCGCCCGACCCTACCAGCAAACTGATGCTCCCCGCAGCGCCGCCCGTCGCCGTCGATGTCGACACCTCGACTGCTCCAGAGTCACCGCCATCCGCCACGCCCGTCGACAACGAGATCCGACCGCTCGTCTGCGCCGAGCCCGACCCCAAAGTCGAGATCAACACATCTCCACTTGTCACGGCGGAGCCGCCCCCACTATGGATTGACACGGAACCACCCGTAAGCGAGTCGCCCGTGCCTCCGGTGAGTTCGATGTCGCCGCCCGTCTTGTCCTGACCGCCGGATACATGCACCTTGCCTCCGATGCCCGACGGCCCCGTGGATTGGCCGACAGCCAGCGTGATCGAACCACCGCTTCCTCCTGTGGCACTGGAGGTCGCAATGGTCACGTCGCCCGACTTTCCACCACTTGCTCCTCCCGATGATAATGTCACCGAACCACTGGCTTTGGACGAGCCGCTAGATACCACCACGTTGCCGCTCACTGCAGCGTCCCCAGCACCACTCGAGATATGGACGCTGCCACCTGTTGACGCATCGCCCACATCCGCCTCACCCGCGCCGCCTTCCAGTGTTAAGCCGCCGCCCACCGCAGTGCCGGACCCGCCGCGCAGCTTGATCTCGCCGCCGGTGCCAGTGTTACTGACCTCCGTCACGCCCGAAACCTCCGCCGTCGACGTGGCCCTGCTCGCGCCGCCTTGCACGACCACGGACCCACCCGTCACGGAGTCGCCAGACCCTACGATCAGCGAGATAGACCCACTCGCGCCGCCCGTCGAGGTCCCCGTCGAAATGGACACCGACCCGGACTCGCCGCCACCCGACGCGCCCGACGACAGGCGCACAGCGCCGCTTGTGCTCTTGTCCGCCGTGCCTGACTCGCCACTCGACACAATCACGTCCCCGCTCGTCGCACCTTCCCCTTTGCCGCTGAGGATCGAGACCGTCCCGCTGACGGAGGACGCACCGGTCCCCGCAATGATATCCACGTTGCCGCCAGTAGCAGTGCCACTTCCGCCCTCCACGAGCACACGACCTCCGGTACCGACGTCCTCTTTGTCGCTCGCGCCACCGCCAATCTCCACGTCACCTCCAAAGTCGGCGTCTCCCGACCCCACGCGCACGATGATCGACCCACCCGCGCCACCAGTCGCGCCTGCAGTCCGCACTGACACGCGGCCCGAGTTCCCGCCCCATGACGCACCACTCGACAAACTCACAGACCCGCTCACCTTGCCTGCGACTTTGCCGGAGTCCGCACTGCAGATAGACACCGCGCCGCTAGACGCGCTCAATCCCCAACCGCTCGTCACAGCCACATCACCGCCCGCGTCTGCAGCTTCCACACCGCCGCTGATCTCCACGGCACCGCCGGTCTTCAAACCCGTACCACCCACCAGCGTCACACGGCCTCCGACACCAGCCGCAACATCGCTGCCATCGGCCGCCTTTTTCGAGGCACTGCTGTCACCGCCGCGCACGAACACGTCCCCGCCGGTGTTTGCGTCGCCCGACCCTACCAGCAAACTGATGCTCCCCGCAGCGCCGCCCGTCGCCGTCGATGTCGACACCTCGACTGCTCCAGAGTCACCGCCATCCGCCACGCCCGTCGACAACGAGATCCGACCGCTCGTCTGCGCCGAGCCCGACCCCAAAGTCGAGATCAACACATCTCCACTTGTCACGGCGGAGCCGCCCCCACTATGGATTGACACGGAACCACCCGTAAGCGAGTCGCCCGTGCCTCCGGTGAGTTCGATGTCGCCGCCCGTCTTGTCCTGACCGCCGGATACATGCACCTTGCCTCCGATGCCCGACGGCCCCGTGGATTGGCCGACAGCCAGCGTGATCGAACCACCGCTTCCTCCTGTGGCACTGGAGGTCGCAATGGTCACGTCGCCCGACTTTCCACCACTTGCTCCTCCCGATGATAATGTCACCGAACCACTGGCTTTGGACGAGCCGCTAGATACCACCACGTTGCCGCTCACTGCAGCGTCCCCAGCACCACTCGAGATATGGACGCTGCCACCTGTTGACGCATCGCCCACATCCGCCTCACCCGCGCCGCCTTCCAGTGTTAAGCCGCCGCCCACCGCAGTGCCGGACCCGCCGCGCAGCTTGATCTCGCCGCCGGTGCCAGTGTTACTGACCTTCGTCACGCCCGAAACCTCCGCCGTCGACGTGGCCCTGCTCGCGCCGCCTTGCACGACCACGGACCCACCCGTCACGGAGTCGCCAGACCCTACGATCAGCGAGATAGACCCACTCGCGCCGCCCGTCGAGGTCCCCGTCGAAATGGACACCGACCCGGACTCGCCGCCACCCGACGCGCCCGACGACAGGCGCACAGCGCCGCTTGTGCTCTTGTCCGCCGTGCCTGACTCGCCACTCGACACAATCACGTCCCCGCTCGTCGCACCTTCCCCTTTGCCGCTGAGGATCGAGACCGTCCCGCTGACGGAGGACGCACCGGTCCCCGCAATGATATCCACGTTGCCGCCAGTAGCAGTGCCACTTCCGCCCTCCACGAGCACACGACCTCCGGTACCGACGTCCTCTTTGTCGCTCGCGCCACCGCCAATCTCCACGTCACCTCCAAAGTCGGCGTCTCCCGACCCCACGCGCACGATGATCGACCCACCCGCGCCACCAGTCGCGCCTGCAGTCCGCACTGACACGCGGCCCGAGTTCCCGCCCCATGACGCACCACTCGACAAACTCACAGACCCGCTCACCTTGCCTGCAACTTTGCCGGAGTCCGCACTGCCGATAGACACCGCGCCGCTAGACGCGCTCAATCCCCAACCGCTCGTCACAGCCACATCACCGCCCGCGTCTGCAGCTTCCACACCGCCGCTGATCTCCACGGCACCGCCGGTCTTCAAACCCGTACCACCCACCAGCGTCACACGGCCTCCGACACCAGCCGCAACATCGCTGCCATCGGCCGCCTTTTTCGAGGCACTGCTGTCACCGCCGCGCACGAACACGTCCCCGCCGGTGTTTGCGTCGCCCGACCCTACCAGCAAACTGATGCTCCCCGCAGCGCCGCCCGTCGCCGTCGATGTCGACACCTCGACTGCTCCAGAGTCACCGCCATCCGCCACGCCCGTCGACAACGAGATCCGACCGCTCGTCTGCGCCGAGCCCGACCCCAAAGTCGAGATCAACACATCTCCACTTGTCACGGCGGAGCCGCCCCCACTATGGATTGACACGGAACCACCCGTAAGCGAGTCGCCCGTGCCTCCGGTGAGTTCGATGTCGCCGCCCGTCTTGTCCTGACCGCCGGATACATGCACCTTGCCTCCGATGCCCGACGGCCCCGTGGATTGGCCGACAGCCAGCGTGATCGAACCACCGCTTCCTCCTGTGGCACTGGAGGTCGCAATGGTCACGTCGCCCGACTTTCCACCACTTGCTCCTCCCGATGATAATGTCACCGAACCACTGGCTTTGGACGAGCCGCTAGATACCACCACGTTGCCGCTCACTGCAGCGTCCCCAGCACCACTCGAGATATGGACGCTGCCACCTGTTGACGCATCGCCCACATCCGCCTCACCCGCGCCGCCTTCCAGTGTTAAGCCGCCGCCCACCGCAGTGCCGGACCCGCCGCGCAGCTTGATCTCGCCGCCGGTGCCAGTGTTACTGACCTTCGTCACGCCCGAAACCTCCGCCGTCGACGTGGCCCTGCTCGCGCCGCCTTGCACGACCACGGACCCACCCGTCACGGAGTCGCCAGACCCTACGATCAGCGAGATAGACCCACTCGCGCCGCCCGTCGAGGTCCCCGTCGAAATGGACACCGACCCGGACTCGCCGCCACCCGACGCGCCCGACGACAGGCGCACAGCGCCGCTTGTGCTCTTGTCCGCCGTGCCTGACTCGCCACTCGACACAATCACGTCCCCGCTCGTCGCACCTTCCCCTTTGCCGCTGAGGATCGAGACCGTCCCGCTGACGGAGGACGCACCGGTCCCCGCAATGATATCCACGTTGCCGCCAGTAGCAGTGCCACTTCCGCCCTCCACGAGCACACGACCTCCGGTACCGACGTCCTCTTTGTCGCTCGCGCCACCGCCAATCTCCACGTCACCTCCAAAGTCGGCGTCTCCCGACCCCACGCGCACGATGATCGACCCACCCGCGCCACCAGTCGCGCCTGCAGTCCGCACTGACACGCGGCCCGAGTTCCCGCCCCATGACGCACCACTCGACAAACTCACAGACCCGCTCACCTTGCCTGCGACTTTGCCGGAGTCCGCACTGCCGATAGACACCGCGCCGCTAGACGCGCTCAATCCCCAACCGCTCGTCACAGCCACATCACCGCCCGCGTCTGCAGCTTCCACACCGCCGCTGATCTCCACGGCACCGCCGGTCTTCAAACCCGTACCACCCACCAGCGTCACACGGCCTCCGACACCAGCCGCAACATCGCTGCCATCGGCCGCTCTTTTCGAGGCACTGCTGTCACCGCCGCGCACGAACACGTCCCCGCCGGTGTTTGCGTCGCCCGACCCTACCAGCAAACTGATGCTCCCCGCAGCGCCGCCCGTCGCCGTCGATGTCGACACCTCGACTGCTCCAGAGTCACCGCCATCCGCCACGCCCGTCGACAACGAGATCCGACCGCTCGTCTGCGCCGAGCCCGACCCCAAAGTCGAGATCAACACATCTCCACTTGTCACGGCGGAGCCGCCCCCACTATGGATTGACACGGAACCACCCGTAAGCGAGTCGCCCGTGCCTCCGGTGAGTTCGATGTCGCCGCCCGTCTTGTCCTGACCGCCGGATACATGCACCTTGCCTCCGATGCCCGACGGCCCCGTGGATTGGCCGACAGCCAGCGTGATCGAACCACCGCTTCCTCCTGTGGCACTGGAGGTCGCAATGGTCACGTCGCCCGACTTTCCACCACTTGCTCCTCCCGATGATAATGTCACCGAACCACTGGCTTTGGACGAGCCGCTAGATACCACCACGTTGCCGCTCACTGCAGCGTCCCCAGCACCACTCGAGATATGGATGCTGCCACCTGTTGACGCATCGCCCACATCCGCCTCACCCGCGCCGCCTTCCAGTGTTAAGCCGCCGCCCACCGCAGTGCCGGACCCGCCGCGCAGCTTGATCTCGCCGCCGGTGCCAGTGTTACTGACCTCCGTCACGCCCGAAACCTCCGCCGTCGACGTGGCCCTGCTCGCGCCGCCTTGCACGACCACGGACCCACCCGTCACGGAGTCGCCAGACCCTACGATCAGCGAGATAGACCCACTCGCGCCGCCCGTCGAGGTCCCCGTCGAAATGGACACCGACCCGGACTCGCCGCCACCCGACGCGCCCGACGACAGGCGCACAGCGCCGCTTGTGCTCTTGTCCGCCGTGCCTGACTCGCCACTCGACACAATCACGTCCCCGCTCGTCGCACCTTCCCCTTTGCCGCTGAGGATCGAGACCGTCCCGCTGACGGAGGACGCACCGGTCCCCGCAATGATATCCACGTTGCCGCCAGTAGCAGTGCCACTTCCGCCCTCCACGAGCACACGACCTCCGGTACCGACGTCCTCTTTGTCGCTCGCGCCACCGCCAATCTCCACGTCACCTCCAAAGTCGGCGTCTCCCGACCCCACGCGCACGATGATCGACCCACCCGCGCCACCAGTCGCGCCTGCAGTCCGCACTGACACGCGGCCCGAGTTCCCGCCCCATGACGCACCACTCGACAAACTCACAGACCCGCTCACCTTGCCTGCGACTTTGCCGGAGTCCGCACTGCAGATAGACACCGCGCCGCTAGACGCGCTCAATCCCCAACCGCTCGTCACAGCCACATCACCGCCCGCGTCTGCAGCTTCCACACCGCCGCTGATCTCCACGGCACCGCCGGTCTTCAAACCCGTACCACCCACCAGCGTCACACGGCCTCCGACACCAGCCGCAACATCGCTGCCATCGGCCGCTCTTTTCGAGGCACTGCTGTCACCGCCGCGCACGAACACGTCCCCGCCGGTGTTTGCGTCGCCCGACCCTACCAGCAAACTGATGCTCCCCGCAGCGCCGCCCGTCGCCGTCGATGTCGACACCTCGACTGCTCCAGAGTCACCGCCATCCGCCACGCCCGTCGACAACGAGATCCGACCGCTCGTCTGCGCCGAGCCCGACCCCAAAGTCGAGATCAACACATCTCCACTTGTCACGGCGGAGCCGCCCCCACTATGGATTGACACGGAACCACCCGTAAGCGAGTCGCCCGTGCCTCCGGTGAGTTCGATGTCGCCGCCCGTCTTGTCCTGACCGCCGGATACATGCACCTTGCCTCCGATGCCCGACGGCCCCGTGGATTGGCCGACAGCCAGCGTGATCGAACCACCGCTTCCTCCTGTGGCACTGGAGGTCGCAATGGTCACGTCGCCCGACTTTCCACCACTTGCTCCTCCCGATGATAATGTCACCGAACCACTGGCTTTGGACGAGCCGCTAGATACCACCACGTTGCCGCTCACTGCAGCGTCCCCAGCACCACTCGAGATATGGACGCTGCCACCTGTTGACGCATCGCCCACATCCGCCTCACCCGCGCCGCCTTCCAGTGTTAAGCCGCCGCCCACCGCAGTGCCGGACCCGCCGCGCAGCTTGATCTCGCCGCCGGTGCCAGTGTTACTGACCTTCGTCACGCCCGAAACCTCCGCCGTCGACGTGGCCCTGCTCGCGCCGCCTTGCACGACCACGGACCCACCCGTCACGGAGTCGCCAGACCCTACGATCAGCGAGATAGACCCACTCGCGCCGCCCGTCGAGGTCCCCGTCGAAATGGACACCGACCCGGACTCGCCGCCACCCGACGCGCCCGACGACAGGCGCACAGCGCCGCTTGTGCTCTTGTCCGCCGTGCCTGACTCGCCACTCGACACAATCACGTCCCCGCTCGTCGCACCTTCCCCTTTGCCGCTGAGGATCGAGACCGTCCCGCTGACGGAGGACGCACCGGTCCCCGCAATGATATCCACGTTGCCGCCAGTAGCAGTGCCACTTCCGCCCTCCACGAGCACACGACCTCCGGTACCGACGTCCTCTTTGTCGCTCGCGCCACCGCCAATCTCCACGTCACCTCCAAAGTCGGCGTCTCCCGACCCCACGCGCACGATGATCGACCCACCCGCGCCACCAGTCGCGCCTGCAGTCCGCACTGACACGCGGCCCGAGTTCCCGCCCCATGACGCACCACTCGACAAACTCACAGACCCGCTCACCTTGCCTGCGACTTTGCCGGAGTCCGCACTGCCGATAGACACCGCGCCGCTAGACGCGCTCAATCCCCAACCGCTCGTCACAGCCACATCACCGCCCGCGTCTGCAGCTTCCACACCGCCGCTGATCTCCACGGCACCGCCGGTCTTCAAACCCGTACCACCCACCAGCGTCACACGGCCTCCGACACCAGCCGCAACATCGCTGCCATCGGCCGCTCTTTTCGAGGCACTGCTGTCACCGCCGCGCACGAACACGTCCCCGCCGGTGTTTGCGTCGCCCGACCCTACCAGCAAACTGATGCTCCCCGCAGCGCCGCCCGTCGCCGTCGATGTCGACACCTCGACTGCTCCAGAGTCACCGCCATCCGCCACGCCCGTCGACAACGAGATCCGACCGCTCGTCTGCGCCGAGCCCGACCCCAAAGTCGAGATCAACACATCTCCACTTGTCACGGCGGAGCCGCCCCCACTCTGGATTGACACGGAACCACCCGTAAGCGAGTCGCCCGTGCCTCCGGTGAGTTCGATGTCGCCGCCCGTCTTGTCCTGACCGCCGGATACATGCACCTTGCCTCCGATGCCCGACGGCCCCGTGGATTGGCCGACAGCCAGCGTGATCGAACCACCGCTTCCTCCTGTGGCACTGGAGGTCGCAATGGTCACGTCGCCCGACTTTCCACCACTTGCTCCTCCCGATGATAATGTCACCGAACCACTGGCTTTGGACGAGCCGCTAGATACCACCACGTTGCCGCTCACTGCAGCGTCCCCAGCACCACTCGAGATATGGACGCTGCCACCTGTTGACGCATCGCCCACATCCGCCTCACCCGCGCCGCCTTCCAGAGTTAAGCCGCCGCCTACTACAGTGCCGGCGCCACCTTGTACTTTAACATCACCACCGGCTGGGGTGGGTCGGCTACTATCCCGCAGATACCCACCGCCGCTGATCTCCACGGCACCGCCGGTCTTCAAACCCGTACCACCCACCAGCGTCACACGGCCTCCGACGCCAGCCGCAACATCGCTGCCATCGGCCGCCTTTTTCGAGGCACTGCTGTCACCGCCGCGCACGAACACGTCCCCGCCGGTGTTTGCGTCGCCCGACCCTACCAGCAAACTGATGCTCCCCGCAGCGCCGCCCGTCGCCGTCGATGTCGACACCTCGACTGCTCCAGAGTCACCGCCATCCGCCACGCCCGTCGACAACGAGATCCGACCGCTCGTCTGCGCCGAGCCCGACCCCAAAGTCGAGATCAACACATCTCCACTTGTCACGGCGGAGCCGCCCCCACTATGGATTGACACGGAACCACCCGTAAGCGAGTCGCCCGTGCCTCCGGTGAGTTCGATGTCGCCGCCCGTCTTGTCCTGACCGCCGGATACATGCACCTTGCCTCCGATGCCCGACGGCCCCGTGGATTGGCCGACAGCCAGCGTGATCGAACCACCGCTTCCTCCTGTGGCACTGGAGGTCGCAATGGTCACGTCGCCCGACTTTCCACCACTTGCTCCTCCCGATGATAATGTCACCGAACCACTGGCTTTGGACGAGCCGCTAGATACCACCACGTTGCCGCTCACTGCAGCGTCCCCAGCACCACTCGAGATATGGACGCTGCCACCTGTTGACGCATCGCCCACATCCGCCTCACTCGCGCCGCCTTCCAGTGTTAAGCCGCCGCCCACCGCAGTGCCGGACCCGCCGCGCAGCTTGATCTCGCCGCCGGTGCCAGTGTTACTGACCTTCGTCACGCCCGAAACCTCCGCCGTCGACGTGGCCCTGCTCGCGCCGCCTTGCACGACCACGGACCCACCCGTCACGGAGTCGCCAGACCCTACGATCAGCGAGATAGACCCACTCGCGCCGCCCGTCGAGGTCCCCGTCGAAATGGACACCGACCCGGACTCGCCGCCACCCGACGCGCCCGACGACAGGCGCACAGCGCCGCTTGTGCTCTTGTCCGCCGTGCCTGACTCGCCACTCGACACAATCACGTCCCCGCTCGTCGCACCTTCCCCTTTGCCGCTGAGGATCGAGACCGTCCCGCTGACGGAGGACGCACCGGTCCCCGCAATGATATCCACGTTGCCGCCAGTAGCAGTGCCACTTCCGCCCTCCACGAGCACACGACCTCCGGTACCGACGTCCTCTTTGTCGCTCGCGCCACCGCCAATCTCCACGTCACCTCCAAAGTCGGCGTCTCCCGACCCCACGCGCACGATGATCGACCCACCCGCGCCACCAGTCGCGCCTGCAGTCCGCACTGACACGCAGCCAGAATCTCCGCTGGCGGAAGTGCCAGATTCGAGGTTTATGCGTCCTGTTCTGGTTGATGGTGGAGTTTGGAGATGGATGTCACCACTATATCCTGGCTGGCCTTTCCCGCTTACAAGGAGAAGTGACCCACCAGTTATTTTGCTTCCAGAAGTACTAACAGCGTCGGCTGCTGTCAGTTCAATGTTCCCACCTATCGTCGGGCTCGGTCCGGCATCAATGCGTACAGATCCTCCTTGAAACGAAGCGTCTGAAGTCTCGCCAGCTGACATTTCAATCGTCCCTCCTTCACCGGTATCTCCTGCGCCTACAGCAACCTGGATAGAACCCCCATTCCCACCTATCGAGCGCGAAGTTGCAACTTTAACATCACCTGATTTACCTCCACTAGCAGAACCTGTAGATAGGTGAACATGCCCTGAGTCGCCGGACTTTGCATCACCACTAGAGAGGGTGATCGTCCCAGAGGACCCGGCCCTTCCTGTTCCTGACCCAATCTCAATGGACCCAGATGATGCATCAGCAGCAATACCGTCTGAAGTATAAAGCAATACGTTCCCAGAAGCTGCCCCGTGATTGCTTTGGCCAGATTTCATGTCAATATCCCCCCAAGCCTCCAATCTGATGTCCCGGATCGAATAACTACTTTTGAGCCAGGCTTGTTGTCCAAAGAGCCTGCGAGTAAAGCTAAATCCTTGGCAGGCTTGAGGTTTACAGACCCAACCTCTGTTGAAATCGTGCTTGCGCCCCCGAGAAACTCAATACCAGAGTGATCAAGTTTCACGCGCCCCGCAGAGACACCACCCACAGTCGTTGAAAAGATAACGTCCGTTGCACTTGCATCCCCGCCTTCGTCGCAACAACATCGATACTTGCTCCAGCACGCGTGTCTTGGCCTGTCTTCACTTCCAGCAGGATTCCCGCGCCGATGCCATCCACGAAAATCGGCAAGTCATCGTAAGAAGAACCTGCGAAAGGCCGATCGAGATAAAACTGCGTGGATGTCACTGGATGAGCTGGGTCAACGAGATACGAACCACCAGCTAAGCGCACAAATGTGCTCCCCGACAATTCTTTCGACAAGTCCGCCAAAGTCGTTACGACGTTGCTTCCATGTACCACCGACACATTTCCGGGTAGTAAGCGAGCGATCGTCGAGCTAGCATCGGCAAAGTGACGCAGCTGCAGCACTTTGTGCGGCGACGCCGAATCCACCGTGTCGTCATGCGAATACAAGTGAACCCCGCGTGAGTTCATCATTGATTGCAGCGTCGCGTCCTCGACCGTAGAGAACACCCTCTTCCGAACCTCAATGCTCTCGCCGCCAGTCAATGGATGCTGCAGCCCCTCGTCAAAGGAAATACTAGTTGTGGTCACTCCGAGCACCGTCCGCGCATCCAGCTGCCCGAAGAACACCACATCTCCGACGTTCACGTAGGCCCTACAAAACAACGGCAACCACATCAGCCTTTCACCAGCCTTTCACCAGCCTTCAGTGCGGGAATCTGTCCAACCTGACGTCCTTGGACGTGGGCACACTCGTCGCCCCCACCAACGCGCCCGGACTCTTGACCGAGTCGATGTTCCTGTACACTTTGCCCGAACGCACGGTCAGTGACGCCGAGCCGTACACGGGGTGGCTCTTCACCGAGACGTCCCCCACGAGATGGTTATCTGTCCACCAGCCACAGCACTCGTCAGTCTCCGTGCAAGGACCTCCTCCTGTCCGCACTAGCTGCCGCACCGAACATGAACGGGTCCCGTGGCGACGGCATGGTCGCCGAGTTCAGGAGCCGCCGCTTCATCTGCTGCTGCGCGGTCGTCGCGACCTCCTCCTGCGTCGCCGCCTCTTGTCCTGTCGGCGGGGGAGCCCCGCCAGCGTCGCGGCCTCGGCCGCGGCTCGCGCCGCCCCCAGCGCCAGCCCCGCTGCCAGCAGGACGAGCGTCCGTAGCGCGCGCATCGTTCAGTCTTGTCTTGCCAAACGACTTAAGATTTACGCGACCCCTCGCTAGTCGCACAACAAGACACATTATTGTAATATATGTATTTTATATAACTAGGTGTTCTGACCTGTGCCAATGGCGGAGAGCGGGTCGTGGATGGCGGCGAACTGCGGTGGCATCGGCACTCGTGCGCGCAATAATGGGTCAATACAAATCCCAAGTGTGGCAAGCATAATGGCACTCCAGCGAGATCAGTGGAAAGCGGCAACAGTGGCAAAAATGTGGCGGCATCATGGAGGGGCTGAGGAAGTGGCTGCCGAAAGGGAGCAACGCCATGTAAGTCAAGAGTAACGAGGACACCTCTCTCCTCTGCTGATGTGGTGTGCTGACGGAGCCCATGGGCATATTCGTGGTCTCTGCTGATAGAGCAATTGATTCAGCTCCATTTTGTCGTCGCTGCCCGGTTGCGACGACAAGAAGGAGATCACTCTTGCCTACTTAGTGCACGAAGATCGAGGACTGAGTTCCGGTTGCTGCGGAACAACGCAATCGTCTAGACAACTCCATAGCGCTGATCACAGACTACATATATGATACAACAGACTCTGCGTTGGCGGAGCGCTATGAATCGTACCATGATGCATGTAGTGCTCCGCCAACGCAGAGTCTGTCTCTTTTCTAACTCGCTATTGCACACAACGCTCAAGCGTAAAACGCTAGACGCAGACGAGAAAGGAGAAACGAGCTTGTAAAAAAGCAAGCCTCAAAAAGGCAACTGCAAGTTGAAGCTGTCCCATGTCATAAACCTGTCCTATTTCGTGCCGTTGCTCAGCACCGTCCGCTACACTTCGGCTTCTTGCAAACCTACGCAACCACGTAACCCACGACCGCGCATATCACGTCGAGACTCGACCCGGGTTTGGAGAAGAGAATGCGCCGCCGTCATTCCCCAAGAAGCAGTCTTCACTCGCAGCGCCGCTCCGCCCTTCCACGCCGCGTCTGCCTCCTGCGCACGCCCTCCCTTGCTCTCTCTGTGCCTGTAGGTTTCTCTATGTCCGTAGCTGTGGCTGCGTGCAGCCTCCCTCAGGAGGAAGAAGCCGCACCTGACGGCTGTGTGTTGTTGCCTTTCTGGGGTGTTTCTTACCATGTGTCGACGGGATCCCAAGCCTCCCAAGCCTCCGCAAGTCGAGCTCTTGACCCTTCCACCGTCTCCCACACGCTCGAGAGCTTCTCCCACTATGGAACTCAGTCACCCGCTCGTGCGCGTGCCCTTTGAAGGGGCCAGCAAGAGCTTCCGCCTGTACCACAAGCAGCTGACGCGCGAGCTGGCGCAGGCCACGGCGCAGATCGAGGCGCTGGACGACGGCGACGGCCAACAGCCGGGCCACCGCATGGACGTGGACGACGCCATCGCGAAGCTCGCGGAGCTGGCGCACAAGCTCCGCGAGCTCAAGCAGAGCGCCAAGAGCAATGTGATCGAGCAGCAGACCGACCTGGAGAGCTGCGCCACGCGCGCACGGTACCTCGAGACGCTGGAAGCCAAGATCGGGGGTGACCCCTCGGCGCCGAGCCGCCAGGAACACCGCGAGGAAGAACAAGCTATCAACGACAGACTCATTGCCGACTACTTGCTCAGCCAGGGGTACCTAGGGAGTGCCAAGATCATCCAAGATACCAAAGGTAGTGATTGGTGCTTGCACGAGGGCTGGAAAGACGCTACATACTTACTCTTTGTACGCTCTGTTGTTGCCTGCATTCAGATATCGCCCATTTACTGGATTATGACCTTCACGCGAAGTGCCAAGCAGTGATGATAGACTTGCGCGCTCACCAGACAGCTTCAGCAATTGCATGGTGCTCGCAGAATGGCTCGCGGCTGCGACGACTGCAGTCACCTCTGGAGTTCCACCTACGTCTGCAGGATTTTGTCGAGTTGGTGCGCACTCAGAAGCCGCTAGAGGCTGTTCAATACGCGCGCACGTATCTTACACCGCTAGCGATGCAGCCGGATAAGCAAGAACTTCGTGATGCTGCGATCGGTGAAGTTCAGATTGTCATGGCTACTCTAGCTTTCCAGTCCCCAGAAACGTGTGGTATTGAGGCATACGAGAAAGTGTTTGCGTTGGACCGATGGCTAGACCTGGAGAAGATGTTTCGCAGCACTTTTAACGAGGTCTATGGGATGCACAAGCCACCTTCGCTGTGCATCGCGCTGCATGCTGGATTGTCGACGTTAAATACACGTGCGTGTCACCTTACCCGGGACGCAATTTTGAAGGCAAGGCTTGCAAGTTGTGAAAATCGAGGCAAAAGACAGCGTGGCGATGGTGATGACGTTGATGGCAGTGGGGATGAGAGCGACGAGGTGTGGCTAAAGCCAAGCACGGCAACCGAAGCGACGACCAAGGGTGTTGACTCCTTCAACCAGGCCACCACCAACTCTTCTGGCAGCAAGAAGCGCAAACACACACGCATCGATTCTGCAGTACCAATCTGTCCGGCATGTAGCGAAGTGGGCAGCCAGCTTTGTGCAGGTCTGCCATTCGCATACCACCCACACTCGCGTCTTGTGTGCCGCGTAACGCAGAGCGTTATGGACGAGCATAACCCGCCGCTTGTTCTCCCAAACGGCCGCGTATACAGCAAGCGAGGCATCGAAGTTCTTGCCCAGCGAAGCGCAGACGGCACGATCAAATGCGTGGACACCCACGACGTATTCTCCCAAGCCGAAGTGAAGCCTGTCTACATCCTCTGAGCTCAGAGGAGTCTCTGCGTGTGTGCATTACGTTTGACTAATAAACTCGCTTTACAAATTTTGGATTGATCGCCAAGTACAAAATGCTCCTATCCTTTCGTGAACGTCTAGGCTGACGAAGCCGCGGCCGCAGTCACAACTCGCGAGAACGCCCCCGAGTGCTGAAGATTTTCTGTTACAGTTTGCATGAAGTCCTGTCACAAGCAAAACGTCAGAGGTTGTACAGTTTAGTTTGTAGCGGAGACAATTACCTGGGCCACTTTTTCATTGGGTTTCTTCACTCCTTCTGCAAGCAGCACCAAATACATAGCTTCGTCCACCCGCGAGATGTGGTACGTTGTCTTTAACCGCCTCTCAGCATGCGCGAACCTGTTGATAACAAGAGGTAAACTACAGTGAGTTCGAGGTTGTCCACTTCTGTAGCTTGCATAGCTGGAAAACGTACACTGGGCGAACTGAGTCCAGCGAAGAGCGATTATCCATGATGAGACTGACGATGTTCGGCCAGTGGTCAAGTGGGGGCGATGAGCCTTCAGGGTAACAAAATACAGCAGGCCAGCTACGAAGCCCCCAGAGCTCCGAGAAGTCGTTCTGCTCTTCGTTCTCTTCACGATCAACACGCATAAACAGCGCGTGATTGGCTTGCTGGTCAATTGACCGCCGACGTCCATTTGCAGGCGACGCGCCTCCACCTCTAGACGATGCAGGCGAATGAGTACGACTGCTAACCCCAGAAATACTAGCAGAGCCAGTTGACGCGATCGCCTTTTGCTTTGCCTCTTGTTCCTCCTTCTCGTCTTGTTTCTCTTGATCTGTGCTAGTATAGAGTGCATTGCTAGAGCTTGGACAACGGTATCCGTTCTCGTAGTAGTGGGCGCCCTTGTTTTCAAGCGCCTGCGTCTCGAGAATGAGCATAATGTAAACCTTGCTGCCCTCCCCTCGATGTGCTGTACCACAGCCAAAACATTTAGCGAGACTGTTAGTTGAACTATCAGACAAACAACTACTGCTACAACTTACAGCCTCGTGACAGCAACACATCCATCAGCTGGAGATACGAGATTCCAAGCGGTGTTTTAATAAAGCGTGAGAGTTCCAACGCCAGGCAGTCGGTCTTTTTCTCAAATGGCTCGAGCCAACGGTGAAAGTAGAGCGTGAACTTGGCTACCAACGAGCGGTAGAAGCGTTTGGACCACTGAAACACAGGCAAAGCAAAGCCGTCATCGCGCTCTTGCCTCTTCATGGAGGATGCCATCATTTCAGCCGCCACAGGGTTCGTGCTGCCACCAGCAACACCCCCGCCATTTGCAATTCCTTGACTCGCTCCTAATGAGTTACCACCGAGACTGCCGCTCCCGCCTGTGCCATTTGCTCCTCCACCTAGAATGGCTTGCTCCAGCGTGTTCGATGGCAGAGAGGAGTTTACTCCACCCGAACTGATGTAAGGATCTCCCGGTTTCTGAACAAGTCCACGTCGAATAGGTAAAGCTGAAGTCACACCACTCCGTCGTAACAGACTGCTGTGTGACAGCAAACGCCTGAAAGTGCTGTGTGTTTCAGATGAGGCTGGGCTGGAGCTACTGTTTAGGGAAATACCCGATTGGTGCCTCTCAAGCATGGCTGCTTCATCAGCAATGTCGTAGGAGGTGTCACCCATGTTAGCATATCGTCCGCCGCGATAGGAAACCAGCGATTCCACTAGAGATGACGGAACTCCTCCAGGAACACCACCGCTCGTATTTTGTGAGTCACCGCTGACGCTTGAGTTTAGGATGTGGGTCCGCACAAACGACGAAGCAGACTGATAGCTTGTGTTAGAGTACATCGAGTCTGAGGTGACGCCATAATGCTCGTCCGATTCTTCGAGCAGTAATCCCTCGTCGTCCCCACCAGCCCCGAAATCTACGCCGCTGCCTTCGAAAAGAGGATAGTCTGAAACTACATCGATGTGATCACTCCAAGAACGTAGTTGCACCTTGAGTCGATGTACCGCCACTATGGAGCGAGTGAAATCGTATTCCGCCACACGAATTTCACACTGGATTGCTGCATGCACTGTGCTAAGCTCCTCAATGGTCGATTGCTTCAACGTTTCAAGAAGAGGGTGATCGAACGCATCAAACCGTAGTAGCAAGGTTTCCAGCCGCTTCAATATCTGCATGAACGCCGCATTCATCGTGCACAAATTGCCTGTGTAAGTTCCGGTATCTCAGAAAGGGTGCAGCTGAGACTGTTGCGTACGCTGTGGTAGTCACGTGGGACGCTGGAAAGCGCTAAGCCGCGGTAAATCTGTATCATCGGGACGCGAAGCTGCTCGCACAATGGACACAATCCGTCAGTCACCACTGCTATATCGAACCTGCTTCCATAAGACAAACGACAAGGTTACGCACCGAGAAAAATTCAGCCCCCTGCTCCAGCAGCTCGACGTAGTAGCTCATATCACCGCACATGGCGATCTCCATCATCAACATGGGGTCAGTCTCATACTCCTTGTCCTCTCCCCCTCGCCATTTCCATTGCTAGTGCTCCCATTGCCACTGGGCGTCGGCGTATGCACGGAAAAGTGTCGACTTTGCCTCGCCACAATCGGCTTGAGCTCGTCCGCCAAGTGGTTCATGACCACAACTAGCTTGCCATACAACTGCTCGATCGTGTCCGTCTGCACCAACTCGGCGTCCAAGTACTTCATCAAGTGGTACCTAAGGACACGACCACAAACCTCATCAGCTCAATCCTCCCACCTCTCCGTTCTTCCACGTACGTGCTCTCACAGGACGCGCCCAGCTTGAGCATGACTTTGAAAGCCCCCCAGCTCTTCCACTGCGTCTCCTCTTCGTCCTCCAGTATGAGCAACGCCTGCAACACACCAATACCGATCCCTCTCCATAAGTCTCATCACCCCTTCCCCAACTCTCCACGCAGCAAGGCAGTCGCGCACTTTCTGGTACTGAAACTTCTCCAGCAGGTCGAAGAACGTGGGCAGGTAGCGCGTAAACAAGCGCCCGACGGCGTCGTCCAAGCTCGTGGAGGACGCCGCCGAGCCCACCGAGTGCGGCGACGCCGGCAGCGGATACAGCGGCGACAGGCTCGAGAAACTGGGCGTGAGCGCCACGGGACTCGCGCCCGCAGACAAGTAGCGGCGAAGGGGCTGCTGCTGCCCCGCGCGGAACGGCTGGGCGCTCCGCACGGCCTTGAGCCGGTCAGCGGCGCGGGCGCTGCGCATTGCTGTCGAATAAGGCGCTTTTGACAAGCAAAGCGGTTGTTTAGCCCTTTTCAAGCGAACTATACAGTATTTCGAGTAAAATATACAGAATTCGAGGTGAATTATACAGTGACTTCTCCCCATTCCTCAATCTTTCAAACCGACATGGCGTCGTTCGTCGTGGGCGACGTGGTGCGCTTCAACCGCGGGCAGTACAGCCACTTGGCGCTGTACGCGGGCGGCGGGCGCGTGGTTCATCTGTGGTCCCCCACGGAGAGCGACTTCCAGGTGCGCGTGGACGCCATCGGCTTCGTGCAGCGCACGGCGGCGGCGGCGGCGTCGGAGCCTCCGGAGAAGTATTCGGACGACCTGGACGAGAAGATGCGGGCGGACCACGAGCTGCAGCCGCTGGACGGAGCCGAAGTGGTGCGACGCGCCATGTCACGGCTCGGAGAGATGCACTACAGCTGCTTGGCGCACAACTGCGAGCACTTTGTGACATGGGCGCGCTACGGCTTGGGCGCGTCGCCGCAGGTGGCGTCCAACGCCAACCAAGTGCTGGCGGGCGCGATGGTGGGGGCGGTGGTGGGCGGCGTGGCCGGCTTTGTGGTGGGCGGGATCATCTCGCTATTCTCCAAGGCGGACGCGCTGTCGACGTCGGCGGGGACGGGGGCGTCCATGGGGACAGCGTCGACGGCGAGTTATCCGGCGGAAGAAGCCGCGTCGGAAGAAGAGCAGCAGCAGCACGAGACGGAGGAACAGGTGCGCAGAGCTGCGCGGGAGCTGCTGTGGAACGGACTCCCGGCAGCGTGCGCTCCTGCCGCTATCGACGCCATGACGCAGATGGAGGACTGGGTCGAGACGCGGCGACGGCGCGCGGCGGCGGATTCGGCGAGGAAGTACTCGGACGAACGCCACGACACGCTGGCGAACCGACTGGCAGAGGAAGAGCTGCAGTGCAGCATCTGCTACTCGGATCTGCTGCGAGTGCGTGCGGTGGCGTTCCCATGCGACCACTTCACGTGCGGCGTGTGCTACGCTGCGTTGCAGGCGAACATGGAGAGCGAAAAGTGCTGTCCGTACTGCCGCCTGCCGATTCTGGACGCTGAAGAGATCCACAAGTCCACCAAACTCCGTGCGAAGCACCTGCTGAACTGGGACGAGTAGTGAACTCTTGTGTGCTTGTTGAGACTCTCAACTTGAGAGGCGTACTGTATATTACATGAATGTATTCTGCTTCTTGTCGGTAACTTGGCTTACGAAGCCCTTCGATCAATCAATCTTAGCGTCGACGCTGTCCCGCTTAAATATCCCAGGACACTTGCTCAGTAGGTCAGTAATGTGGTCTCAAGGAACTCGTAGAACGCACTGCCAGGGTCAGCAGCAAGATCCTCTGCGGGTCCAAATTCAACCGCCTGGCCCTCCTGCATCACCAGGATTTTGTCAAACTGGAGCACGTCGTCCAGCCGATGCGTGATCAGGAAGACGGTAGAGTCTCGGAAAGACGTGTCCAGCACGCTTAGCAATGTGGCCTGGTTGGTTTGATCGACCGCAGAGAAAGATTCATCTAGGACAACAATGCGCGATGGTCGTAGTACAGCGCGAGCAAGACACAGCATCTGCCGCTCACCCAAACTCCAATTCTCGCCATTGTCCGAAAGCTCAGCTTCGAGGTTTGCCATGCTGCCTTTCAGTCCACATCGGCGCAATGCATCGAGTAGGGCCACGTCCCCGAACTCATTGAATGGGTCCAGATAATCGCGAACAGAGCACCGGTAGAATAAGGGGGACTGAGGAATAATGCACACGTTCGTACGGAGCGCGCTCAAGCTCAGCAGTGATGCATCCAAACCGTCTAAAAGAATCCGGCCTTTTGCGAGCGGGTGAACTCGGAAGAGCGCCATCGCTAACGAGCTTTTGCCCGACCCGGTGCGGCCAACCACGCCAATCTTTTCACCACCTTGAACGGAAAAACTCACATCGCTGAGTGCCAATGTCGGCTTGTCGCTCGACAGTTGATCAATCATCGAGTTAGCGTAACTGAACGAGACGTGCTCGAATACGATGTCGCCGCGGTGTGGCCATTTAGCCGGAATTGTCAAAGGGTTTCCCTCGTAACTCTGTAGCTCTGGCTCGATAAGTCCGTACTTGCGTATTCGCTCGACATTCAGCAGGCACAGCGCAACCTCGAGCAGCTTAGCGCTGAGCAGGTAAACGTCAGAGTTAATCGTGAATACATAGTAGAGCAGAAGCCCAAGCTCAGCCGGAGAAACGTTGTGCATCGACAACAAAAACATCAGCAACAGCATGTGAATCCCTAGCACACGATCGCACCGAATCACCACGAAGCTATTGAAAGCTTCACAATGATACTGTCCCTTCATCAATTCATCAGATAGTATGCCGTGCTCAACTCGAAAGCGATCAATCTGCTGTCGGCCGAAAGCACGAATCGTAGCGGATCCGTCTAATGCTTCTGAAATGAAGTTTAAGTTAGCAGCTTCAGCTCGGAACGAGAGCTGCAAAAGACCCACCAGAAACCCCAGCGACATGAACTCTTTCACCACATAGGCGACGATAAGTAGAATGCTGGTGCCAGCGATACCCGTGAAATACCAGAGGATGCCATCTGCAGCGAGAATTGTCACGGCTGAGCGAAACATAGCCATAAATGCTAACGCGAAGGATGTGTCGAGAACGCGAACATCGTTAAAGTAGCGATTGAATAGTTCCCCCACGGGGGTTGTATAGAAGAACGTCATCGGTGCACGCAGCAATGCTGCCGTCATATCGTGGAACATCGTGTTAGCTGAGTTGGCCATCGCATGGGCATGTAGGACGGAGCTGGCAAAACCGGACACCATTGAGCTGATCACCAAGACCGCATAAACGTTGGCAGAATGGGCCATGGAAGTGACGTCACCATGGTCTACACGATCACTCCATTTCATTAGGAACACATCCTTTGAGGTGACTGCAAACGCGTAGAGAAAGAGAAACATCTTGGCAGGAATGTGGAATCGCATGCATTTCCCTCCTTTCAGCAGCATTTTCCACGTCTTAAGGGAAAACCACTCTTCCTTCCACTTGAACTTTCTCGCCATTTTAGCTCCAACACACTCTGACGTCACGGGAACCTGAGTATTGCCGATCTTAATTGGTGTTTTTGTTGTTTTCTCCTTTGCCACCACTGCAGCGGAGGATAGCGGAGGTGCAGCGGAGTCCCAAAGCGCTAGACCGCGAGGATGAGGTTTATAAGTCGTGTCGTCCTGCTTGGCCTCATCTCGCCAAGGCGGGAGTGAGTTTCGTGGATCAACTCGCCTAGACGGATGCCGACCGATTTCCCAGCCCTTTTCGGCAGACTCGACAACAACGGTGAGATCTTCAACTCGAATAACATGATCAACAAAGCTGGAGGAAGAGAGTTCCCGGTTGTGTGTAACCATCAGCACCGTCTTAAAGCGCAGCAGTTCCACAATGCACTTCGTAAAAATCTCGTTTTGCACGATCGCGTCCACACTAGCAAAAGGGCAATCTAGCAAGTAGACGTCGGCATCCGAGTAGCATGCGCGAGCAAGCGCAATGCGAGCCTTCTGGCCACCAGAAAGGTTAATTCCCTTTGGACCAACCTGTGTGCTGTCACCCTCAGGCAGCACCCGCAAGTCATCCTTTAGACAACATGCTTCAACCACGCACCAGTACTTGTTGTAATCAAACTTCGATCCAAAAAGGATATTTTTACGGATACTGAGTGTCTGCAACCATGGCTCCTGCGCACAATAAGCAACTCGGCAATCTTTCGCAATAAAAACGTTCCCATCAAGACACTTGATATCGCCCAGTAATGCATTCAGCAACGTTGACTTGCCAGCGCCTGCCTTTCCTCGAATCATAGCCAGCTGCCCTCGTCTTAATCGAAATGAGACGTTAGCCAGTAATGTCTTTCCGTCTTCCGTCGATTGGCCAAAGCAGGCATGCTCCATCCCCACCACTGTTTCGACCGCAGATCCAGTACTGCTGGGCTGCGCGCAGCGACTTTCTTCACATTGATCCCCTGCATTCTTTTTTGCCTGGCATTCATTTAGGTAAGTGTCAATCTTGCAAATAGAAGACTGCCCCTTACTCGCTACGTCAAAGAGGCGCGCGATGTTTGAAAAATGCGTCTTGATCCTGCGAAGGAGCAAAAGTGCCGGAAACACGCGCGCTGGTGAAAGTGCAGTGGTATCTTGCAGCGCTACCCAGCCGAAGATGAATATTGAAGCCAAGTTCGGAGAGTCTACCCCCAAGCAGTACTGCAATGCCGCAACGACATTGACTCTTCGACGTTCGCGGTTCTCCTCCTTCCTTGCACATTCAATTTTCTCTTGCATCTTGTCTTCCCACGCATTGAGCTTAACCATCTGAATTCCTTTGAAGCACTCGTGAATTACATTCAGCCGAGCCTCGATCTTCTTTTGCAGCTTGCGGCGCAGTCGGCTGCCAGCCGCGGAGAGAAATTTCACAAAGACAGCCATGAAGAGGAAGGCGATTGCAATCGGCTTGAACTTGATCCCAATCACTTGCACAAGAATACACAGCTCGAACACAATCTGCAGCACGCTGCGCCACAAAAACTGCATATGGGTCACCATTCGCGCGACATTGACCACATCTTCCGCGTACAAATGTGCCACTTCGGCCATCCGCTTCTTCTCGCTCTCACTGTCGTAGCTCCCCGCAGCATGTCCAGGGATATGCTCCGGCTGGCTGATGGTATTTTCAAACACGAGCGCACGTAGTGCCCCCATAATCTTGATGTAGATCTTAAAGCCCATAAAATGGCTATGGCAATGCAGAAGCACTTCCCCCAGAGCTGTCACATACAACAGTCCCAGCAACGCATACATCTGCGTCTGTGTGTATTCCCCCGAGATGGCTGCGGTCAGCAGCAAGTACAGCAGCACGGGTGTGCAGGCGTCGCACAGAAGACTGGCGAGCTGCAGCGCCCAGCACGCTATGAGCTTCCACCTGTGTGTGTAAAAGACTGTACTCATGATCTTGCATCTGCATCTGCTGCCGTACGTGCGCGCGAAAACGGCGCGAAAAGCGGCGGACGCTTCGGCGCTCGTGTGCTCCGGCGTGAGCTCCCACACTTGGCTGGCGTCCAGTTCGCTGTCCAGCCGCTTCTTGTCGAAGAACTCGAAGAAAAGCTTACGCCACCAGGCGGTGGACGCCGCCTCGGGGTGCAAAAGCGGCAGCGCGTCCGCTTTCTCGGTTGTGAGAGCTGCAGACGCGGGGGTTGACGCTTTCGAGCTCTTCTGCGGCGCCTTGTCAGCGGATTTGACTGGGTCTTGGGCGTCGTCGCTGGAGGAGAAGGTGCCGTACTCGGTCTTGCGGTCGTGGGCGGCCGCTTTGGCGCCGTCGTCGCCGTCGGGGGCCGTGCGGAGCGGCATGACGCTTGTGCCCAGTCGAATCGGGGTGTGTCGGCGGCTAAGGAATAGATGTAGGCTGTTTGATAGGCTGTGTATGCTATTTAGGAGGTCTGCCTTGATCGTCATCTGGCCCAGTTCATCCTGCCTGAATCACACACTGTGCGTCTCCAAACAACAGCACCGTCGGAGTGGGGAGCTCGTCCACCTACAGATTCGAGGATGGTCAAGTCACGTATGTGCACCTTCAGAAAGCGTGACTGGCATCCTCTTCATGGTCAGAATGTCGCCTTGTTCTAAGCCGAGACGCTGAAATAAGCCTCCAAGCCGATTGCGCAGTGCCCGAGGGGTTGAACGACTTGGCACCAGCGGAAACTGCTGGCATGGATGACACGCAGCTAGACCAATAGTCAAATGACCACCAACTCTGGACGACGAGCCCAGAGGAATGCTCATGGAGCGCCATTATATTGGTAGCAATGATCAAGGACCTTGACCTCTACGTACATTTTGTACCTGAGACGGTCGAGAGGATTTGCTCAAGGCTCGCGCGTCGCGACGGAAGCGTTGACCACAGTGTTGCCTTGTTGGCGTTCCGGGGCTTGATTCGTTCCACACCGAGTCACTCGCTGAGCGAGTATGCAGCCGGCGAGGCAAGGTGGGCGGGCGGCACGGGCCAAAGCACCGGAAGGCTTCCGACGGAAGCATGGCTGATGATGACGATTAAACGAGCGACCGAGACGCAATACACGCGCTGCATGGAAGTCATGCCGACAAAGGAGCTCTGCGCCAGCCATTCTTTAGTCTCCGTTATCGAGACCACCCCATCTCCCCGCCGCACGTCGTCCACAGCTCCACAAGATCACATCGGATCACTTGCTGCTGCATAGCGCCTGCGAGCCCCAAGACATCCGGAGCTCTGGCCGCCGTATGCACTCGCTAAACGACCAAAGACGAGGGACGCCGTGCAAACTCGACAAGTCCGGTCGTGACACGCGCAGCGCCGGCGGCGCCATTGGGTGGTCGTGTGCGTAGGGGAATCAAGCTGCTGGTTTTCGCCAGCAGCTCCATGTCGCTGGGCACCGCCTCAGGCTTCGGCTCGGCTTCAGGGTCATTCTTCTTTTGTCGGCGCGAGTGGCAGCCAGCGATCTTCTCGACTCGTTCCCATCGACCCAGACACAACACCCGACGATCACCATGGCCGGCTTCTCTGCGCTGTGGCGAACCAAGCCCATGTCGGTCATCCAGGCAGAAGAGAACTCGCAGGACCTCCCTCGCACGCTCGGATTTTTCGACTTGTGCTGCATCGGTATCGGCGCCACCATCGGTAGCGGCATCTTCTCCACTGCGGGCTCCATCATCTCGGAGACGGCTGGCCCCGCTGCCGTTGCAAGCTGGCTCGTCGGAGGTGTCATTTGCTGTCTCAATGCCTTGGCATACATGGAGCTGTCCACGCGCGTGCCGTCCTCTGGAAGTACTTACGCGTACGCATACCACACGATCGGTGAGCTGCCTGCTGTCGTTGCGGCGTGGCTGCTAACGCTCGAGTACGCTGTTTCCGGTGCTGGTGTGGCGCGCAGTTGGGGAGACAAGGTGGAGGAGTGGCTGCTGATTGAGCACCCCGACAAAGACTTCCACTGGCTAAACCTCAAATCTGCCAACCTCAGCGGCGGCCTCATCCAGTTCCTAAGCATGGTGGTGCTGCTAATGGGCGTCCGATTTGGCAAAGCGTTCGTGAATACTTTTACGATGATTAAAATGGCCGTCGTTGCTTTCATTATCATCGCCGGCTTCGCTGCCATGGACCCTGACAATTTTTCCCCGTTCGTCCCCACGCGAACCGAGCTGAACGGCGAGATGGCCTTCGGAACCCAAGGCATTATCACCGGCGCGTCGCAAGCATTCTTCGGATACGTCGGCTTCGATGAGATTTGTTGTCTCGCCGGCGAAACCAAGAACCCCAAGAAGATCATGCCTGTTGCCGTTATGATTGTCGTGATTGGCACGATGGTGCTCAGCGCGATGTGCTCTCTCGTGCTAGCCGGTATGGTGACGTACCTGGACGCCGGAAGCTTTGGTGATGGTTTCGAGGGCCACGGGTGGAAGTGGGCTGGAACCATCGTGCGTGCTGGTGAAGTGGTGACCATGCCGGTTGTGGCACTCATTGGTTTCTTGGCACAGCCTCGCCTGAACTACGCTCTTGCCTGCGACGGACTCCTGCCCCGCATTTTTGCCGAGGTGGACTCCAAGGGCAACTTGTTCAAGAACACCCTCATCACCGGTCTGTTCTTCACGGTGATCGCAGTTGTGGTCCCCTTTCGACACGCTCTGGGACGTTGTGAACTTCGGCGTCATGATGTCGTTCATCATTGCGAACGTGTCGCTCACGTTGGCGCGCATGAAGCCCCAGTCACCCAAGCTGTCTCCCGCTCTTGTCGCTGTGCTGGTGGTGACGGCCGGATTCACGGCCTTCCTGTACCAGGAGGGGTACGAGAACAGCTCGTCCGATGCGTGTCTGATCCTGGCCATCGTCTTCCTGGTCATCACCGTGGGCATTTCGGTCGTGCTGTTCGTCAAGTGCCCCCAGATTGGCAACACCCCCGGCTTGTACACGGCCCCACTGGTGCCGTTCATCCCCATGATCTGCATCCTGGCTGACTGGTACATGATCGCCCAGATCGGCCACCTCGCGCTGGGCTTGAGCGTGGCCTGGATGGCCGTCGGCGCGCTCTCGTACTTCGTCTACGGATACTTCCACGCCGAGTCGCGCAACGACTGGAGCCGCCTCATGGGCCAGGGCCTGCCCACCCACGGCGACAGCCTCTCGGCCCCCATGCTCTCGGCCAAGTACTCGGTGCAGGACCCCAAGTCCCCCGCCGTGTAGGAAACCAGCTCCCCATGTTAGGTCGGGGCAGCCGCGCAGGTTAGTTGCGCGGCTCCCTCGCTAATAAAGTAGTTTGACACTTTCATACTAAAGTATTGGGTTTCACACATACATTAGGGTTTGACACGTACCCTAGGTTACACTCATTCTGAGCCTCAAAATAGGGTTTCAAGCCGCTCGGCTCACCAACTTCAGTACTTTGGCATTAGCGGAGACCGTAACAGCATGAGCACAACCGCCAAGGAGCTGCCGCGCGGCTGGAAGGAGGTGCAGAGCAAGAGCCGCCCCGGCAAGGTGTACTTCCTGCACGTCAAGAGCGGAGAGAAGACGTGGAAGCTCTCGCACGTGCACGCCAAGGAGCGCGAGCTGCGACACAAGGCGGCGGCCGCCCACTCTGACAAGAAGAAACGTCGCTCGGCTGACGGCTCCTCCGACCCAGAGAGCGTTCAGGTGCGTCTTACTGTTGTGGGTCCTTAAGGGGGCGATGTGGTTCAAGTTTGTGCTGAATGGGACGCTGTGGTGTGGACGGGGGACGACCGCAGGCGCTGCATATTCTTGTGAAGCACTCGGGATCCAGGAGGCCGTCCTCGTGGCGACAGGAGACCATCACTCGCAGCAAGGCGGTGGCTGAAGCCAAGGCGGGAGGTATCCGAGAGAAGCTACTGGTCTGCGTAGAAGCCAATCCTGATGTACGTTGTCCCTGGAGAGAAGAGGGTGGCAAAGCGAGTCTGACTAACGACGACCTTCGTCACTCTATTGACCACTCATTCTGCAGAGATCATCGGAGGCACTGCGCGAGCTTTTTGAGGAAATTGCCAAGGAGGAAAGCGACTGCAGCAGGTGCGTGCAAATTTGGGTAGTGCCTTTGTGCCTTGGAGTTGACTTGTTTTTCTCGCTGATTGTGCAGCGCAAAGCGGGGTGGCGATTTGGGGCCGTTTACGCGCGGAAAAATGACCCCTTCCTTCGAAAAGGCGGCTTTCGCGCTCAAAGTGGGCGAGCTCAGTGACTTGGTGGAGAGCGACAGCGGTGTCCATGTTATTCTCCGCATCGCTTAACTAAACTTTCGAGCCGACCACGCCTCAGTGTGGCAAAAACTGTGGATAAACCTTCAATGATCAAGTCGGTGCTTCGAACTGCAGAACCTTCACACAGCCTAGACACGCTTGTTTAAAGGCCGATCATACAAGCTTGCCTTTTCGGTTGTACACTGTTCAATGCCGTGGGGCGACGGTGATCAGAATGAACAATTTGCAGGAGGAATGCAGTCTATGAGATGGATGTATTAGCTGTGGGGTCAAGATACACTCTAAAGCTCGAACACCTTAGCAAACACGTTGTCCTCTTCTTTCACCTCGCTATCGTCAGCTTCACCACCCGAGAAGAGCGCTGTGCACGGCTGGAAAGCGAGCGGCACTTTGCCCTTTTCCTTCCGCTTCAGCTGCTTATCAAACAGGCTTTTGTACGTGATTTCCGTGCTGTCGTCCACATCCACAAACTGATGACGCAGTTTCTCCTCAAACATCCGCGCCTTCAAGGCAACATCAGCGTTGTAGTGGTGCTTCATCGTGTACAGCTCCCAAAGGGAGCTTTGGAGGGCATTGCACTTGATGGGGTCAAGCTCATCGCTCACAAACGGATCGTGGCCGTCCTTCAGTACCATCTGCGTCTTCTCATTGGAGAGCTTCTTAGCCGCAGCGTCGACCGCCGAGCCGCTAGACAGCTCCTCTCGGCGCTTCGCGGCCTTTTCTGCTGCAGTGAATGCTCCAGTACGGTGGATCAGCTGCAAGCACTCCTTGTGGCGGAGAATCAAATTGTACACCATCGGGATAATGAACAGGATAGCACCCGGCTCCGCAGTCAGCGCACTACGCGACAACCGCTTGGCAAAGGCAGCCACCGTGTAAGCCGGCAAGTGCGTCGACGAAAGAAAGAGATTCAACAGACCAAAGAAGCGATCACGTTGCTTCGCCGAGTACAGTGTCGGGTCATCCAGTAGCGCATACAGCTTGTTGTAAAAATCAGGCGAGTCGAAGTTGTAGTCCTTGATGAGGATGAACAGACTGTTCAGCGCCAACAGACTCGTGACTCCACCAATGCTGTACGAGTCCGTGAGGAAATCTGCGAGCAGCAACGGGTTCGCCAGGTGTGGCATGATGTCGTCCGGGAGTTGAACCAACACCTTCTTGTACGCGGCCTGGGGAAGCTTGTGGCGCAGCACAGCAATCCACGCCAGGCTGAAAGCATACTGGTGCTGCTTCACGCTGCGCAGCCCCTTCACCTTTTTAGACTGTTTTCCCTTCGCATCCGAACCTGCCTTTCGCTTCGATCCAGTAGCGAGCACCTCCTCTTCGTCATCGCTCTCGTCATCACTGCTCACCATTTCCTGTTCTGACAGGTTGGTCTCCTTCGGTTCCACCAGGAACGACGTGATTTCCTCAGCGTCATACGGCATTTCCACCATTCCCAGCATCTGCAGGGCATTCCCAACCAGAGTCAAATCTTTCTCTTCGTCCTTCTCCTTCTCCGAGTATGCAGCATCCAGCACCTGCGCCAAGTTCTTCAGCTATACCACAACAAACGACACAAAAAGTCAATATTTCCCCACCACCTCCAACTCGGCATAAGCCGTACCATGTAGTACTGAACGTCCATGTACGCGGCCACGAACTCGCCCTTGAACACACTGGCCAGCTCTCCCTTGAGCTTCTCCGTCGTCGCCAACTCCTGCACCACACGAGAGAACGTCTCGTTGCCAAACGCGGGCGCCTTGGCTCCTCTAATCTCTCCGTCACGCGACACGAACTCCATGAGCGTACGCAGCGCGCCCACGCGCAAGTTGCTGTCTGCTTGGGAGTCACCAAGCCACTGCAGCATCTCCTTGATGAACGCCACGTAGATATCCCAGAGCCAGCGACGGAACTTGTCGATGGCCTGTGCGGCGCCTCCCTTGGCCTTCTTGGTCGTCTCCTGTTGCGTGGGCTTGAGCTGCAGGTCGCCCTTGTCCACGAAGAAGACGAGCAGACGTCGCATGCTCTGCATGGCCGCCTGCGCCACCGCCTTGTCGCTGTGTTGCAGCTCCTTCAACACCTTGGGCAGCTCGTTGATCTGCTTGACATCCTCCTTGATCTTGGCCTCCAGCTGCTTGATCTCCGCCGCGCTCGCCATGTTCTTCGACCGCCGCAGCTCCTGACGCTTTTCGGGATTGACCATTTGACTGGCGGCGGGTAAAGAATGCCTCGTTTATGGAGATGGTGTGCACCACACGGAACCCATCCAATCGCATAGTGTGACGTACCACAGGACAGCCATTGTCGACGATAATAACAGAAGAAGCCACTTGGGCACTCGCTCGCGTCGCGCTCAGCCTCGTCGCCGTCGTTGTAGGCAGCGTTTCGTGTCTGCAGCGTCTGGATTGACTGCATCTGTTGGCTATTGACTTCTGCGCGGCTTGGAGGGAGCCATGGACGCGTCCGACGAGCGAGAGAATGATTATCTGCGCTTCTTGCGCGGCATGCGGCCGGATGACGCCACGATTCCGACTTCTATGCGTACGCTGCTTCGTGTTTCTCCATTCTGTCCATTTGGCAATGCTATTACTGTAGATTAGAGGTGGCAAACTGACGTTTTGTCCTCGTTTTGTGCATCTTTGGACCATCACAGCGGACTTGTCGACGACCCAAGCGTCCGAGTTGGACTTCCGCACGTCATTTGTAGGGCCTGATGGGCTGCCGGAGATCGACCATGACGGAGCTGAGTTTGCCAGGATGTTGCTGGCTCAAGCAGAGCAAGAACAGAAGGACTCGGAGGCGGACGAAGTGGTCGCTGCAGCTCAAGCGGAAGCAGAAGAAGCTGCCTCGGCAGTTAACGGGGTACTGCAGCTCTCATCTGCTCGGGTGGAGTCAGTGGAGACTCAGAGCCGACGCATTGAGAAAGATCCAGTGGCTGGGGCAGTTGAGCCTCCTGCCATACCCAAGAAGACGTGCAGGTATTACAACAAAGAGCGCGAGAGGTGTAAGCGTGCTGCCACAGGCTTGGATGGACGCTGCGCGATTCACAAGCTCAGCCAGTTCTGCAAACACGCCAAGTGTAGCAAGTTTAATCAGGGAAATGGCTACTGCATCAAGCACGGCGGAGGCAAGAAGTGCAAACAACCTGGCTGCGAAAAGCAGGTCCAAGGCTATGGGTACTGCTCCGGGCATGGTGGAAAACCCTTATGTCCTGTTGAAGGATGCGAGAACAAAAGAATGGAAGGAGGGTATGTGGCGCTGGTGAGTACATTCTGAAGCACAACTAACATATCATCTGCTCTGTGGTACAGGTATTGCAAGGCACATGGAGGCGGTAGGTTCTGCCAGCGCGAGGGTTGTAAAAGACGGGATATTGGCGGTGGCCTTTGTATCTCTCACGGAGGTGGTAAAAAGTGTCAGGCCAAGGATTGCACGAAAGTGGACCGCGGAGGAGGGTTTTGCAAGGCCCACGGCGGTGGAAGAAGTGCGAAACTGACAACTGCAAGAACTGGGCTCTCGGCGGAGGCATTTGCCTTGAACACAAGGGCCCCGGCAAGCGTTGCAAAACACTTGGATGCACGAAGTACGATCTCGGTGGCGGCCACTGCATCGCTCACGGTGGTGGAAGGAAGTGCATTGTGGAAGGCTGTGACAAGATTCGCCAGGTGAACAAGCGGTGCCGTGGACATGGTGGCAAGGTCATGTGCAGTGTGCCTGACTGTGATCGCGCAGCACAGAGTCGGAAACTGTGCAAGGCTCACGGTGGCATCAAGCTCTGTCAGCATGAAGGGTGCACCAACAAGCAGAAAGGCAAAGGGTTCTGTATTCGCCACGGCGGTGGCACGCGGTGCAAAGAGGCAAACTGCAATTCCATCGACCGCGGTGGTGGTTACTGCAAGGGCCACGGCGGAGGCAAGAAGTGCACGTACTCGTACTGCAAGAAGTGGGTCGTGGGCGGCGGCTACTGCGACGACCACCTGGACCTGGAGCTCTCTCACCAGCCCGAAGAAATCTCGCGCATCGCGGCGAGCTCATATTTAACCAGCGAGTCCGTCGCGACCATCTAAGATATGACAGTCCACATCCAGAAGAACAGTCTAGCTAATCGAAACGCAATCGCTCTCATTAATGCAGTTCATGTGCTGCAGGTTTTTTCGTCTACAACTCAGGTGTAGGTAGCCATGTGCTCAATTTCCCCATTTTAGTGCATTTTTTTGGCTAATTTTGCCACGTACCGCCATGCTGCCTCGTTGCGTGTTGGTCGCGCTGGGCGTGGGGCTCCTGGGCCCCGCCAAGGCGTTCGACCACCCGCCGACTCCCCCCATCAACTACCGCTCATATGCGCAGATGACGAAGCTGCTGCTGGAGCTCAACGCCTCGTTCCCAGACGTCGTGCAGGTGTCTGTAGCCCAAGAAACGTACGACTTGCCATACCCGGACGAGCTGCAATGCCAAATTGACGACGAGACGAAGGCGACGGAACCCTGCAAACAGTTCGTAGTGCATCTGACCAACCACTCGACGGTGGCAAGCGACGCGGAGCGACCCGAAGTGTTCATCAGTGGAGCTCTCCATGGCAACGAGCGCATTGGTCCCAATGCTGCCATTGAGCTCATTCAACTGATGGCTCATGCAACGTCGAGTTATGCAACCGACGACAAGGTGAAGCCCACGGTGGCCACGCAACGGTGGCTCCGAGAACTCGTGAACACGAGGAACGTGCTCGTCATGCCCATGACCAACGCCTATGGCTATTCACACAACGGTCGAGAGGAGCTGCAAGTGGATCCCAATCGAGACTACAACTACATGAGGTCGGGAGCAGATTGCATGCAGACGATGACGTCTCGGGTGGTAAATGAGATCTGGAGAGACCACATTTTCCAATTGGCGGTGACTTTCCACGGCGGCACTCGCGCGGTGTCGTACGAGTGGGGATCTCCAGATCACTACCTTGACGGTGACGAGAAGAAGCCGAGTGAGAAGTCTCCCGATCACATGGCACAGTTCCAGATTGGCAATACGCTGGCCAACTTTGCGGGCGTCTTTCCTGACGGAAAACTGTATCCGACAGGTACCATGAACGATGTCGTATATGGCGTCACGGGTGGCATGGAAGACTGGGGCTACGCTGCATCTTGGGAAAATCAATTCTACGCGTCCGGATCACGACCTTTTCATCCGTGTGAGCCCACCACGTTTGGCGGATATCCGAAAGAGAAGACTGTGTACAACAACATCACCCATCGCGCTTTTAATATGCTAGTGGAGACGTCCAAGAGCAAGGAGCCGAGGCCAGGGGACTTGGGAAATGAGAAGGAGTTGTACAAAGCGAATGTTGACTTTTTCCGGACTGAAGAAATCAAGACCGAGTTTGTCGGCCACATACCTCGAAATGTTCGCCTAGCACTGATGATGATCGAGATGGTTCAGCCTCTGGTGCGCTGGGTAGATGCTGCAGTGCCCTCCGTTTCTTCAAACCCAGAATTGCTGACTACTTTCCCTGCTGCGAGCTTGTATACAACAAGCAGCGAAGTGGACCAAGTAACCGAGATGGGTTGTGGTGCTTTGGCGTGGGAACGCAACGAAGTGGCAACCTGTAGTGCATCTGAATGCAGTGTAGCAGACCCGGCTTATTCCAAGTTGCAGATTGCATGGGAAGTACTTGGCGCGCTCACGGTAGACAGTACCCATGTACAGGTGTCCTCAAGCGCTACGTTCGAAGATGACAGTATTTTGATGGAGACTGCAACACAGAAGGGTACTACTCGTCGATTCTACGAGTTCGAGGCAGATTCTTCCCAAGCTGAAGCTGCCAATATCGACACGATGGGAACGTCATTGTTTGCTACATGCGTTGATCTCCACAACGTCACTTCAGACAAGCTTTTCATTCGAGCTGTGGCAACTGTTGATCAGGTAAAAAGGCAACCTCGGCTTAGTTTAATAGTGAGCGTAGCTCACATAATGTTTTGCGCTTCAGGACTGGAAAAAACAAGGCACCGGCGATGACGCGCCTTCACCTAAGGTTCCTCCTCAGTCGCACTTGGTGAATGCTCGAACGAATCCCAACTGGGATTTTGAATGGAATGGCCACCGAGTAAAGTCTGCTCTCGAGTGGGCATCCCCGGTACGTGGAGTACGTTCCTTACAAATCTCATCAAGCGTACTAACTTCTGCTTGAAATGGTTGAATCGAATTCTAGGTCATTACTGTTGGCACTTCAAAGAGATCAGAGACTGAGACTTCTGCGCCTGCCGAAGTCCCTCAGTCGCAGTCGCCAGCAAATTACACTCAAAGTGCATCAGCTGACAGCGAGAGTGAGGACAGTGAGGACAGCGTCGAACCATCGATTGCTGGAGACAAGACCGCCAAATCAGCCGAGGCGGATGAAAGTGAGGACTCGAGCGATGGAGTGTCTGCGACGACTACAGCTCCACCTCCTGCAGCCACAACAGCCAAGCCCACCCGTACGAAGGCTACAGCTGAAGGCAGTGATGAATCTGACGATGATGAAAGTGAAGATAGTGAAGATGACAAGGAGGACGATGCCACTACTCTGGACGATGAAATGAAGGCTTCAGACGATACACCCCAGCCTACTTCCGCTGACACCACGAAGGGCACCACTGCACTCGCTGCGAATGGCTCCAAACTTGACGACAAGGGCTCGCCATCGTCTCTGGTCCAAGTCGGATACCTCATCATGAGCTCCTGTGCGATGGTCATCGTGCTCACGCTGGCATATCTCTACCGGCGCGTGTTCCGGCGCAGTCGCCAACCGTACACGAACATCAGCAGTCTCGAGCAACCAACGCGCGTCACCATCAACAGCATCGACGACGAGGATTACGATGTGGACGACGACGAAAGTGAAGACGACGGCGCAGGCCCGAGGATCCCTCGCCACGCGCAGTCGTCCAGAAGCGTCCTGTAGGTGGACACTCTGCTCACACGTCGCAGATTTGTAGTTTTATGTGTGGTACACCATGTGCCATTCCCCAATCAATTTGTCGGCCATCATGAACGACGCCAACTTGCCGCAATGCATGTCCACCGTGCGTCTCCACGAGGTACTCCCCATCGTTGCAACCAATACGTTCTTCTAGCCTTCTAGTTCCTCCTACACCTCCCAATTTTTGGGCTCTTTTCTCTCCTCCAGAGCTACAGAATGCTCATTTTCCCGCTCTGTCTATTGGTCTCAGATGCTACTGGATGGGACTCTAGAAGTGCGCGCACTGGAGACGGACAAACGTCTGAGCGGCAAGTACCGAGGACTTCGTTCATGCGACGAGGCGTTCAACGCTCTGCTGGGAATGGGCAAGGCCAATGCCAACCAAGAGGACGATTCCAGCACAGATGCGGCGCCGCAGAAGCCGCCTCAGCTGCTGTACGCCGAGTATCTCTACTGCACCAGCGGAGCGCTGTGCGAGAAGCCGCTGCAGGAGTGGGCAGCTTGCGTCGAAACATTACAGACAGGGGACAAGGAGATCGGCCACTGTGCACAAGCTAAACGGCTGCTGGAGCGCTGTATGCGCGGCACGACCGAGGAGCTGCTGCGGGGGTCGCAGCCGCAGGTCTTCCGACCTCAAGCCGCCCCATAGAAGCAAGTCAAACCATTAGAATGCGATCGATGCAGCGCTCATCGCTCCACAAAACACACAGGTTCGCTTTCATTTGTATCTGTTTCTGGTTTAAGGCCACGCGAGGGGACAAGCCGCACACGATTCGAGCCGACCCTCTCTTCGCACCCATTCTTGATCGGAGAAGCGAAGTGAGCCAGCAGCCAGAGCATGTCTGCCTTTTGCGGGGAATTTCTAAACAATCTGGTACGAGTCCGTGGAGAGCAGCTTCTCGAACCCAAACGCAATAGGAGAACCATCCTCGACCTTCTGAACGGCCTCCACCTGCACGTCGCTATACACGCTGCGCGAAAAGAACGAGACGGAGATGGGGAAGAACGCATCCATGTCGTTGCCGCGAACTGAGAACTCCAGCGTACCCGAGTTGTTGCTGTTTGGATCAAAACAAAATCGTTAATCACGGGGAAATATGGACGGTAAGCTACCATCAGCAGTGAACGACAAGATACGTACGCAGGGCTGATCTGGTCCTGATGCCAAAGGAGAGAACCTTCGGCCGAGTTGTGCTGGTACTGTCCATCCACCGTAGCCACGCTAGGGGCGTCGGGGCCACCAAGCGGAATAACAACGTTCACATTATCCAGCACCATGTCGCGGTCCAACGAGTACTCGACACTGACATTCATCTTGCCGTTGCCTTCTTCTTCTGGCCAACACGTGATGTTTAGCGGCAGCATTGACTCGTCTTGTGTCTTCAAACTCCACCGCAAGAACGCCACACGGGAAGTGGGGAAAGGTTTGGACGGATCACGTAGCGCCAGGATTGATTCGATGTCGTAAAGCCTCTTGTCTACCTTGGGGTGAGTCTGGAAAGAGATACCTTCGGCGCCACCTGTGCGCAGTTTCAGGCGGCAGCATCCTGCGTCCGGGTCGTTCACCGACACGTACATGCTGCCCTTAACCTCCAACTGTTCAAGTGCGCCGTCGCGGGTAAGCACCACCGTCATCTTCTCCTCAACCACAGCACCAATGGGGTCATGGCTAACCGCAGCAGCCACCTCAGGTTTCTGAACAGTCTCCACAACAGCGCTCATAGGCGGGATCTCCTTGAGTCCATCCTCAGCCGCCATAGCGTCCATGAAAGACTTACCTCCGCTGCCCAGACCCATGCCCTTGCTACTGCTGGAGCTGCCGAGCTTCATACCAGCAGCCTTGGACACCACAGGCTCGGAGCGACTGTTGTACGAGCTGGGTGACGTCGCAGCAGGCGAGCTCGGGCTGTTCATGAAGCTATCGCTGCTGCTGCCACCGCTACGCGGAGACTTAAACGCATTGCTGAACGAGCTACCGAACGAGTTTTGCGATCCAAACCCGCTGCCACCCATGCCGGCACGCTCCAGCCGTGCGCGTTCTCGCTGCTCCTCCTTAATACGCGCCGTGTGGCGCTTCATGTCGTCCTTGGCCGCGGCGCGCTTGCTCTCGAGAATCATATTGTGCAGCTTCTCCTCGTGACTCTCCATCTCCATATTCACCCGAATCTGCGAGACGTTAATGTTCTCCGAGTGTCCGCCAGCCGTGATGAGCTCATCAAAGCCAAAGACCAGTTCAAACTGCTTGTCTCGGATCGACGCCTCGCTCAGCGGCGCACAGATGTCGGGCACGAGCTTGGCCAGCAGCTGAATCGTGTGCAGGTCCTCCACAATGTTACTGGTCTTGTTGGTGATGATGAGCACAAAGAAGCTCTCCAGCGGCTGATACACGTAGCGGACACTCTCCGTGTCAATGAACGTGTGTTCACGGGAGCCGCTCGACAGGAGCTTGGGGAAGGCCGCCAGCAGACCCTGCAGCGTTTAAAAAGCCCACAAAAAGTCTCGTCAATCACCCACTTCAATGGGATAAATATACAAGAGCCAGAGCTCCCACCTCTAGACGGATACGCGTGATCTCCACGAATTGGCGCGCCACGAGCACTGCAGACACGAAATAGAGCTGGCGTTAGATGGGTACAGAGCCCACGAGGCGGAGAGAGCTGCGGCGATTGGTGGAAATGCTGCAGGGGACGTACCTTTGCCATTTCTGGTCAACAAGGAGGCCGAGAGCACCACCTATGAGTGCGGTCAGAGGCACATTACGACGCATCCAGAGAGAGTTAGAGAACGGCGTCAATGGGTACGCAAAGAGGAGACAATGGAGCATGTCGAGGAGCTGCTGAGGGCGCTGTAGCGACGCTGTGGGCGCGTGCAGCCAGCTCGGAAACACACGCAGATACGCACCATTTTCACGAGGAATCCTTTTTGAATACGTGGAGCCTTGGAGGGGGGCCACGCCTGCGATTGGGCAAAATACTAATGATTATGATTGGACGAAATGCAGCTCGATGAAGCAAAAGAGGGTCTTCCATTGGCTGAAAATAAAATCAAATTAGTGCCAATCCCAGCCGAGATACAAGTTGAAGTGGTTGCTGTTGACATGTCATGATCGTGTGCATTGTGGTGCATTTCAAAAGGTAAGAGAACTTGCGGCGACTTCCTCAACAATAAACTGTGGTAAGAAAGTTGCCTATTTTTACGGAGACAAGCTTACGTCTATATTCGTGTTTGTCTGTTGTACTCACTATCCAAATGGTCTCTACCTAAGGCAACAGCATCGTTACCAGCCATTTTGTACGCTTATCGACAGCGCGTTCGAGCATGACGGAGACTGATGGTAAGCTAGAAAGAGGTTCTCCGTTGGCGGCGGTGCCACCGTCTAAAAGAATGTCCTCGACCGGGACTATCCGAGAGATCATGACGCCTCCAAGAAACAACAGCAATAGCTGCAACGCATTACCTCTGCCTGATCATCGACAGTCATCCACACGGGGGTCCGTGGCGCTGGCTTCCAGTTATCCTGCTCCTCCGTCTCGCTCGGGTGGTCGAAATACACCCGTGAAAGCGGAAATGAGCGTCACGGAGCAGATCGCCAGACAAACGCGCAAGTCCACAGTACTCGACCCGAAGAACGCGCTGTTGATCATGGCCATCCCAGACTACGACGACTACAAGATCATGCAGCCCTACAGCTGCAGATCGCTTTCCAACAAGAACAAGTTCGTTGGGGGCCGCGATTTCATCACCCGCCACAATCCTCAAGAGGTCAACGAGTTCAAGAAGCAGTACTCGCGCGACGTTGGCAACTTGAACCGGCAACGATCCATCCTCGCACCTCCTACCTCGAATTTTATCGGCGATGGGGCTGCTTTCATGCTCGTCCGGGTCCCTTGGTTCGCTGGCCTCCCCTCCCATAAATGGCAGTAACAACAGCAAGTGGCTGAAGGACGGATCACTATGGCGAAAGACGTTCACGTCGACTATGAAGGCCTGCTGGGTACTCACGGACTACGGCATCCAGACTCTTATCGGTCCGGAATATAGACTAACGACACGTACGCCCGTGCTTCCTGCACTGCCGTCCCCAAGGCCACAGAAACCTCCTATCCTGCCGTTATCATGCCGCACACCAACCTCGGTAAGACCCGAAACTCCATCTTCCCTTTCAGCGTTCTCTGCGCGCGAGTCTGCTCGAAAAGGAATAGGAGTGGATTTGGCAGATGAAAAGACTTTAGCTGCGCTGTCGCGGTTGACAGTGAGCACCCCAAAAGCTCGTACACCTCCTTGCTCGCCCTCTAAAAGGTTCGCGGCTCGGACGACCAGTAGTGAGAGCAGCACGTCTACTTGTGAATCACGACTGGATGCGGATGAATTATTATCGCTAGCTCCTTACGCGGACATTTCGTGGGAAAAGAGCGATGATCACAATCGAAATCAAAGCGCTACACCAATTGAACAGAGCGTTCACTCGCAGCATACGAAGGCCATCGGGTTCTCTCTCACCGATACTTTGTCAACTTCACCAGTTGAGCGGCTTCCAAAAGTGACTTCTCCAAGCCAGCACTTCGCAATGGAAGTATCACCACCTTCACTAGAGCTGGGCACTCTGCAGACTGGTCAAGTGTACTTGTTCCCCGTGCGAGTTCGGAATGTAGGTTCTAGGCAGGAACGCTTTCGTGTGAATCGGGTGGTCGCAACGTGTGCAGGATTCGAGGCCAGCATTTCGGAAGCCAATTATCAACGCGAGTCTGCACGTTTGGCACCAGGGCTGGCTGCAATTGTCACGGTAGCTCTCAGCTTTCACCACCCAGGCAGAGTGACAGGATCGCTACACATCGAAGCTGAGGGGCTCGGCGCCTGCGACATCGAGATAAAATGCGTTGTGCGATAGACTTGACTACGAAAGTGACCTATGAAATAATACACCCGAACAGTGTTGCTGGTCCTTCACATCAATGTCAAGAAATGCTGTCCGCGTCAAGGCTTTCAAGTGAAACCCACTTTTTGCCGAGAAAGACTGTCAAGGACTTTGGTAGCTTCATTAGACAAAATCTCACTCGAGAAAACTCCTGGAGGACCAAAGGTGCTGCAGATATGCATGCTGCGGAGGCCGTAGGTGGTAAACAAGCTGCTGCTGCTACTCCACCTTTACAGTCCGCGGTGGATCGACGCTGGGGCTTTCACGTTGGTGATGTTGTCCAAATAGTACAAGGTCGTTCTCAAAAGCAGACCTACGCGCTTTACTGCGGCCAAGGACGTGTGATTCATGTGTGGACTCCATCTCGTCAGAGCTACCGCGTTCGGGTGGATTCGTTACGTGAGCTCAAGAGTGCTGGCTATTCGGCGACAGTCACGCAGGTCTTGGACGATTTTATTCTCGAACTGCTGAACCTCACTCCCTTGGAGCCAAAACACTCAATTCAACGTGCCAAGACAGCGCTGCATTCGGTGGCAGCCTCCCGCGTTTCTAACCTGGCACTCATCCTCTTTGCCCGATTTGGGGATCGTATTTTCTCGTTGCTCCAGTCGTTGAAAGAAGCGTACGGAGTCGCTCTTGGTGTTTGGCCGCTGACAACGTTATCGAAACTTGAAACTTCAGAAGTCCGAGAATCTTCGTTGGATAGGCCATCTCGATTGCTGAAAGTCGACACCAAAGGTAAAGGTAGCAAGAACAACGAAGCTATCGTTGCTTCAAGCGAATCTGCTATCAATAATTTCTTCGGAACAAATGCTGAGTTTTTGATGAGCGAATGGCTCGAGAGATCACTAGATGATTTTGTCGACGATCCTCTTACAACAACCAAGTGGTACACAATTGCCATGCCCACCGAAACCAACTGCCTCAGTACGTCATTCTACTGAAAAATATCTTGTGTCTAACACTAAATGTCTAACATTCTGCTGCAAATGTGAATAGCACCGCTGTGCTTAATGTATGACAAGAAGCTTGAGATATTTCGAGTGCAGTGCCACATAGCGCGTGGACTACCGGAGAGGATGGCAGCTGATGGCATGGAGTGTGGGTACGTGGCAGCAATTTGTCACCGTCGGTCCTGCCACAGATACAATTTTAAGTTTTGGTTTATTTTGCAGAGTTTGCTGGATGGACTTCACGACGGCCCGGGTCATGGTCATGAAGTGTACGCACTACCTCTGCGACCCATGCCTTCGGTTGTTACCACGCCGAGAGTGTCCGTACTGTCGGTAAGGCCACTTCCTCTCAACACGGATGAGCAACGGCTTCTAACCATTTGTTTTCGTTGTACAGTGCCCCGATTCGGTTCGCGCGCGAAGTCAGTAACTTAGTGAAGCGGGAGGCACTCCGAATCATGACGAGTGAACTAGAACAGGAAGACAAGGCGGAAGTGGTTCCGTCCTACGTCGACGAAATAACCGAAGAGCCTTCCAACAACAACAACAGCGAACACGACGGATGAAAGTGATCCCTTTCGGGAACCCTACCACCACAATCATCAATGTACCGACCAAAGTGATTAACCGAGACGCATTCAAACGAAGAAACAAAGATAAGATGATGAAATCGATGCCATCGATTGCATTATTGCTATTATTTGCTGTGCACAAAACTCGGCCAAAATGCATAAAACTGTTTTTCATCCATTTTTCAGCCGAATAATGGAGCAGGTTCGAGAGCTCCCGAGTGGCAAATGCCTCCGCAAGTACTCGCCCGAGCACCCGTTGTTCGAGGCGGGCACGCGTCTGTGGGCGACCAAGTACTACCAAGAGGCAGAGTGCGTCACCGACCGGCACTATCCGAGATACAACCAAGCGCACAGCGCGAATAATGACTAAAAGTGTCGGTTTTGTGCATTTAATGCAGATCAATGGTGCAACCGGACGAAGCCAAAAGTGCACAAGCCAAAGGTGAACCATCTACTATAACGTGTAGATTGGCAAATTGCAATGTGGCGTTCCAGTCCGTTGCGGCATATGAAGAGCACTACGATATGTACGTGTTGAGAGAGGTAGAACAATTGTTGTAGAGTTCACAACTTTTTTATTTTATTTCTTACAGGCTCCATCGCAACATTTGCAGAGAGTGCTCGCGGTTTTTTCTAAGCCTACGATTGCTTGACATTCACATCAGGTAAAGAGTTTATGTGAGGTGTGGATAAAGTTTAGTCAATCTCATTTTGGTGTGGGTTTGGACAGTGAAACTCATGACGCTTTCTTCAAGATTCTGTCCAAGAAGAAACCCATGTATGTGTGTCTTGTGGACGGCTGTCCGGAGGTGTTCCAGCACGATGATAAGCGGATTCGACACTTGGTTCAAGTGCACCAGTACCCGGAATCATTTTCGTTCCATCAGCGTCGTAAGCAAAAGGGGAACGCAAAAGACACTTCAAAGGGTTGGTGGTGGTGCTCAACCAGGAGCCGACGAACAAATGGAGGTGGGCGCTGAAACACTCAAGAAACGTGAAGCAAGAAAACGTAGGCGACAACAGAAGAAGAAAAAACTGTTGCGTCAGGCTCAAGGTGAAGGCGCCGAAATGCAAGTAGATGCAGGAGCAAATGGCGATGCTGGCAACGAAACTACAACTGACAACGCGATCGATGTTGACATGGCGGAACTGGAAGAGCATATGCGTGGACTGCGGATTCCAAAGAACATTCACTTTGGACGAAAGCGGCGAGTCTAAAGCGCTGAACCATGTGATAAGAATTAAAACAGCCATCAAGGGCAAGCTGCACTTTTCACAAAAGCTGCATCACCAAACAATTACAGCTCAATGCCTTAGCAATTCATCCTAAAGAGATTAGACTATGACACAGAGACGCTTACTGCCCCCGCGCACTTGTGAGTTTGATACCAACTCCTGCAAGTTGTGTTACGTTTCTCTGAGCATCGTGCCACAAGATGTATTACGAACATTTGGAATACGAAATCAGCGAGAGACATCACCGTGTGCTTCAAGCACTCAGTACATTGCTCGAGTCAGCGAACGTGTCGTTCTTGTCCCAGTCTTATGTGGCAATCAATGATGGCGACTTTTTCCAGCATGGTTTCATGGATAAGTAGGTCAGCTGGCAAGTTTGCGTCAGTTTTCCACTGACGCAAACTTTGACAAACTTAGTTAAAATCATCGATTCGGATTTGCAGCCTTGCACCTTGCACGAGCTCCGACACGCTCACTTTTCATCTTCCTCATTCGAAAACAACCGAACAAGCTCATCTCACCACCAAGCATGTCATCCAACCTCGTCTTCCGTCATACCGACCGTACCTCGCATCACACGCTCCATGCGGTGTCCGAGCCAAGACCGACAATTAACCCCGGCGAAGTCCTCGTACAAGTTCGAGGAGTGACACTCAACTATTTGGACACTATCGTCGCCAACAGCACCTATCCATTTCCAGTGAAGGAAAACCTCGTTCCGTGCTCGGACGGAGCTGGTGTGGTGGCGGAGGTTGGTACTGGAGTCGACGCCCTGGAGCTTGGTGACCAGGTCATTGCCAACTTCGATTTGACTCACCTGTACGGTCCCAGACAGATTGGTTTCACGCCCTCGGTGGGGACATTGATGGAACGCTCCAGCAGTATATCGCTCTGCCAGCACAAGCTCTCACAAAAGTGCCCAAAGAATGCAATCTGAGCTTCACGCAGATGGCCTCATTTGTGACTGCGGGCACCACAGCTTGGAATGCACTCTTTGGTAACTCGCCATTGAAACCAGGTCAGACCGTTCTGTTCCAAGGTGAGTTTGTTGCGATATCCACCACATCACTCGTGTTCGTGTTCAATGCTAATGAAATGATCGTCATTGCGAATACTTGCAGGCACCGAAGGAGTGTCGATTTTTGGTCTCCAAATCGCGAAGGCAGCTGGAGCTGTCACTATCATCACTTCCTCCTCCGATGAAAAACTGAAGTTTGTCCAGGAGAAATTTTTTTGGTGCAGACCATGTCATCAATTACAAGACCCATCCAGACTGGGCGTCGGTGGCCAACAAGATCACGCACGGGCGTGGTGTTGATTTTGTTCTGGAGAATGGAGGCTCTGGAACAATTAAACAAAGCATCGAAGCGTGTACGCGCGGAGGAATCGTGGCGGTAATTGGTTTCTTGTCTCCTGTCAAGCAAGAAGACATGCCAGACGTTGCGTCTCTTGTCCTCGCTAATGAGTGCATCATTCGTGGAATTGCTGTCGGGAGTCAACAGCTTCTTCGTGATTTGGTGAGATTCGTGAGCACCAAGAACAGCCAGCCGTACGTGCAGAAGACGTTTGGTTTCAGCCGTGACGAAGTGCTGGAAGCCTTCGACTACATTCAGGCTGGGCGTCACATCGGGAAAGTAGGCATCGAAATCAGCCACTAGGTCCAGCTTTACGCTGAAAGATGAAGCACACGTGTAGAATCCGAAACTTCGCTACTTTTCACATTCTCGGCGCTAACGTGAAAATACATGATAACAACTCGTATGTCGGACCTGCGGATTTCGGATTAGTCTGACGTAAACAAGTGAGTTTCCACCTCCTCATGGTATTCGCTTCGAAGGCGAAGTAGCAGTTTTCGCCACGGGCTGAAGCGAAAACCTCGAATGGGCTCACGGATGAGCATGAGGAATGGTGCGAGACTTTGAGAACTGTGCTGCACAGTCAGTTCCCGCATCGTGGGCTCTAAATGCTTCAAAACCGCAACGATGAGATACACCTGAAAGGAGCCAAACAATGTCACCTTCTCGTTAGAAAACTACGAACTCCAAGCTCTCATAGTATTCAGGTCTGAGCATACCTGGAACTCCGCACCGTATAGAATGCTGAAATACGTGTAGATGACTATATTTTCCCAGTCAAAGTAATTCCAGAAGTTTTGGCTGTGCCATCGTAGCACAAGACTCAACAACGAGCAGTGACACTGGTCGATGACTTGCAAAAGCTGTTGTCGAAGCAAAACAACAATTTGTAAGTCACTGCACTCGATATCATCAGCAACATAGAGAGTTAGCCTACCTGAGGAAATTCGCGCTCGAGTATGATCTCCACCCCCGATGCAATCGCTATTGCCGGAGAGACTACGATATTACCATCAGCTCCATCGTCACTCTGAAAAACACATTTGGGCCAGAGAAGTCTCGAGGAAGCGCTCGTGCTGCAGTGCGACAAGAATCGCAGAATGCTGTCTTCGTCGTATGTTGGATGCAGAAGCAGCAAAATAGTAACCGGAAAGCTGGCCATGGCAGCCTTGCCAAACTTTTTAACGATACAATGGAGAAGTGTAGGCGACGCATCAAGGCTCAGGCCACTAGCATAATTCTTGTACAGGCGATTCATCAGTTTTCGCTGCGAGTCCGATGGGAAAAACTTCTCGTCACTTTGAGTTGTAGAGTTGGCATCTTGTTCATCCCAGTTACAGGGCTCAAGAAGACTTCGCCTGCTCATTACAAGATCGTGTATGAGCCCCGCGAAAATCTTGGTGAATGCGCTAGCTGACTTGCAGGCTATGAAAGACGAACTGGCCGTAATGTTTGCCTCCAGGTCATTAATTAACTCCCACGAAGCTTGTGAGATCAACACGAAATCCATCGGTACAGATAAGTCAGACGCGACCCCATCTTTAATAGCTTGGAGTATCTTCTTCTGCAGCGTGAACGCAAACTCAGAGATGCCATCGCTATTTGTTGTTCTCAACACGGCATTTTTCTCGTGAGTGATGTTGGTCTGATGGGAGTACGTGTCGAAATCGTACAGCTCACATCGGGATCGTTTTTCACTAGAACCTCCAACAAATTCGAACTCGTAACAAAGCTGTTTTTCAAGTAATGAGCACGACCCAAGATGTTTAATACCATCAGGTAGCACTTCGCATTGGGAATTATGCTTGCCATCAAGATCAAGTAGTTTCAGTTCCGAAAAGAGACCGCTGCACTCGAGCATTGCTGGCACACTGGATACTAATGAGAGAGCCAACTGAAAAACCATACAGCAGGTGTCTTCTGCATGGCAGGAGCTCATACAAGCACCACGTTTGTGTGTAGCAAGTGTATCTGCAACAAACTGAAGCAATGGACTGTGTTCCGATGACAAAATGGAAGAAGCTGCAAATTGCGTGCTCAAGCAGCACTGAAGCAACTGTACTCGGAACATCAGTCCTCTTAACTCCGTGGGGCATTCGTCGAACGGACTGTTTAAAGCAACCGCGAAATCGACGGACTCTCGGAATTTGGCCGCAACTTGAATTACTGTTGTTTGCACTCCATCCATGCTAAGCAGTGTCCTTGAAAATACTGGGAAAGCCAAACACCCTACCATTTCATCAAAATTCACTGTCGATAGCTCCCTCCACCGCTTATCCAGGCTACCCACATAATGAGAGACTAGCGGCTTATTGTTCACATAGCGAACGCCAGCCGTCGAGTGACACAAGGCACCGACCGTACGATCATTCATGTGAGGCAATTCATGGTGATCAATCCGAGCTGGATGCAAATTCCAAAGATCTACTAGTTCGTCGACAACTCCAATCTCATTTGCAATCTTGAATATCCGAGGACAAGATGTTGCGCGTGTGATCAAATCAAACACTTTACTTTGAAGACTCCAGTGAAGTGGTTCTCCGCATGATGGCAAGCCTTCGAGATGCCACGACTGCAAAAGACGTTTACATAACCTCATGAGTGACTTGGTTGTCTCCTTGTTCGGAGCTCGAGCCTCACTTTTTAGCACGGATTCGTTTAACATGATTGCGTACAAAATAAACTGAGCAGATGATCGAGCCATTTCTCTTGTAAGAACTCCACTTGAGATCCTTTTCGAGACACTGTCCATCACCAGTTTGCATACTTGCTCAACGCTCTTAGATTGCCTGAATGGAAACCATGGGCTCTTTTCTTCAAGTTCGGTTGTAGCACAACGTCTTTCCACAGGGTCCATCCAAGAATTGTCGACGATCTACGAGGAGAGAAAAAAGTCAGTATTCTCTTCTTCAACACATCATACCACGAAAGATAAACTGCATTGTCGAACCTGTACAAGCCCTGCAATAATTTCATTGAGATGTGAAGCGTGAAGATACGCTGCAATGCTCTTAGAGATAGAACTTGTCCATTGTTCATGGTAAGTCCCACTTTTTTCTTCAAGCGGGATCAAAGGTGTGGCAATGACCATCTACAGCAAGTAAACCATCGACAAGTAAGAAAAGGTCGCCACAGCAGACCATTTGACAAATAAAATACCGCCGCAATTGAAAGGATTAGAGCGTCTACAGCGCCAGCACCAAGATGTTCATAGTCAGCTTCCAGCTCACATGTTCGTTCCTGCGGCGCACAATTCAGATGATAAGCATTTTACTTTGAAGTAAATATCATCGGCATCCAACGCCAACACAAGGTATGATCTCACCTCTTTAGGTGCAGATTCTTGCACCGCGCGGTACAACGAATCGTTTTCAGTGGCAACACTTTCTAGCGTTGGTCTCTTCCAGGTTGACCTTCGCTGTTTAATATACGCGTGTGCAGATACTCGTTGCCAGCTGCTCACCAAATTCCGTCCTTCTTGGTACTCGCAAATATATGACAAAACAAGCAAGGTCTGGTGTACAATTCACAGCCGAAATAACCGGTTAGCTTCTTCGCTGTTATCCATACCTCATTCAGATACACTTACGCTTTGAACAGTGCGTTTCTCGATGTTGTCAATAGGTAACTGAGTTGATTTTATCAGTGCCAAAGGCCGAATCCGAGATAAATATTGGAGCAGATCAGCGACAAAACCTGACTCGTCAATCGCTACGAAAAGCTGGTGTCTGTTCGGGACGTTGAGCAGCCAGAGCTTAAACCATTGCATTGCATGATCATCAATTAGTGATAACACCACGAATGGATTAACGTGTTTTGCTTCGACGTCAGTCTCCGAGCTTGAGTACATGGTGAAAATTCGTAGCGTACAGTGCAACAATTGAGCCAGTGCTTCCGGGGAAAAGTACACCCAATGCTGCAAAACCAGAGAAAGAAGCGCATGCAGTACACGAAAGCAGTCCAGAACAGCAATAGTATGAGCATCGTTGCTCGCACCAATGCGTTGTCGATCAAGGAAAAGCTGGCCGGTCTCCAAGCGAAAACCCACAAAGTCGAGAACTGGCCAATAGATCTCGAGAAATTGAGCGGCATCTTCAACTTGAGCCATCAAGTCGTACACAACCCGTTTAGTTCGTTCAGCGGAATCACCCTTTTCTCCATGAACGCCAATATCAAGAAAAAGACCGACAAGTGCAGAGCACGCCACAGGGAAAGCTGGCCCAGAATGAATGATCTCCACAATAGGCATCTACACAAAACCATGTGAGTGCAAAATGCTCATGAAACAGCATTCAATCCCGTCTCCTACCTGCATAATCTCATCCAAACCGGTCGCGCGCTCCATTGCATCGATACTCTGCATCTTCATGATAGTAGCGGGGAAATCCTCCATACACGGGAAGCTGCACGTCCAATCACCACAAATTCCAATTAATCCTCTACTAATGTCAGTCACCGATTCTGCAACCCATCCACCAACCTTATAGCAGACCTAGACATATCGTTCAGATCGTCATCAAACGTGAGCATTTCGAACGAGCAGCTCTCGAATGCCTCCTCCACAGCTTCCACGCCTCGTTCTTCGTCATCTTTCCATTGCTTCTCCTCCACCACAGAGCGCAGCTTGTCCCAGAACTTGGTCACAATCTGCTGGTCCTCCTCTCCACCAATTGCTCGTCGGTTCTCCCTGTCGGCGTGCAGCAGTAGCGTCAGTCTTTGCTCCTCTGTCTCCACGTCACTCTGCAGCAGCTTCAGCGCCTCCTGCAGCTCTCCACTCGTCTCCACTTGGCGCTTGACTCGCGCCACCAATTGAACTGGATCTTGCTGCGTATCAGACGCCACTGCGTCTTGCACACACTTGCCCACTTTGGTCTGTAGCACGTTGCGGATGAATGCCACAATCTGCAGCTGCCAGAACGAAGGCTCTAGACGCTGTAGACCCAATACCGTCGTCCGGAATAGCGCCACCAGGTCACGCAGCGGTGCATCTTCCTGTAGCGAGTACAGCGTGTCGTCCACGAGCGAGCGGTGAAGCAGCAGCAGCTTCTCGAGCGCGCCGGTCGCGTCCGTCATGACGCTTCAAGGTGGATCTATTTGTGGCAAAGATACGGCCGTTACTTATTTGTGGTATTCCGTTGTGGTAAAATCCGACCGTTACTTATTTATGGCAAAGGGATCCGATAATGGTGCAACGATGGGAGCTGGCGCTGGTGGCGGCGGCTGTGCTGCTGTGCCAAGTGGGCGTGTTCTACCTGCAGGCGTGGCGCTGTGAGCTGCAGTTCCGACGGAATGAATTGGACCCGGAGGCGCTCACGGCGTTGGTGGTGACGGACGTGCATCTGCTGGGCAAGCGACGGCGTTCGTGGCCCGAGCGGCTCTGGGTGGACTGGCAGGCACGCGCGTCGGCTCGAGCTGCTGTAGACGTCCACAGCCCCGATGTGGCGCTGGTGCTGGGCGACCAATTGGACGAGGGCAGTCGCTGGACGCCCGACTCGGACTGGGACGAATATGTCGAGCGGTTCTTCCGAGCGTTCGCTAGTTTTCTGCCGTTGAAGACACTGTACCTGGTACGGGGAAGGAGGTTTGAGGGAATGAGAAGAAGTTGCTGATGGAGGTTTGTGCAGGTTGGCAACCACGACACGTCGTTCGGACGGGACTTGAGGATCGAGGGCTTGAAGCGCTACGAGGTCGCGTTCGGCGCGGCCAACCGCATTGACGAGATCGGAGACCACACGTTCGTGAGTCTCAACACGATGGCGCTGGACTCGGACGTGGCCAATAAGGCGGTGCGAACGGAGGCGAGGAGGTACGTCAGCTGTTGGAGGTGATGCTGTCAAACTCGGCACGCTCATTGAAGTGTGCTGCAGCTTCCTGGACAGCGTCAACTTTGACTCCCTGCGGGCGCGTACGAGTGGCAGCGTTATCTTGCTCACGCACCTGCCTCTTTTCCGCGTGGACGACCTGCAGTGCGGCGAAGAGCGGCTTCGAGAAGCGGGTCATGTGACGTACGAGGCTCCGGGTTTCAAGTACGAGACGCACCACCACGTGCTGTCGCGAGAGCTGTCCGCGGAGCTGCTGAAGAAGATTCAACCGAGTCTGGTGCTGTCGGGCCACACCCACGCGTGGTGCGCGTACCAGCATCCGGACGCCGCAGCCATGGAGTACACGGTCCCTCCGTTCTCATGGGGGACAGCGGCCCGATCCGAGCTACGCGCTGGTGCGCCTGCCTCGAGCGGGGAGCGAGAAGCCGGAGGTGACTATGTGCCACCTGCCGCGCGAGCCGCTCGTCTTCGCCACGTACGCGGCGACAGCTGCCGTGGTGGTGGTGGCCCATATCGTCCGGCTCGTGCTTGCGATGCGAGCGAAGGTGAAGACGAAGGACGCGTGAGAGCCAACATGGCAGACAGGCATGTACTCTAGGTTCGGTTTGACGACAGCTTCAGCCGAGATTAAGATGAGATGTTTCCTATCATGTCCGTCGTTGCGGATACCAACCAACCACTCCGAGGCTACATGCAGTGAACGTTGCCTTCTATCACTCGTCTCAGTGTACCGGAGCTCAGGTGGAAGCGGTTGTGGCGGGCGCGCAATCGGGACTGGTTTAACACCGCCGGCACTTGCGTTCCGGGGGCTTCCCGTTTGCGCCGCGCGTTGTGGGGCCATCGTGATCGCCGCCTCGGTCCTTAACACGTTGAAGTTGTCGGGGGCGTGCTCTGGTCGGGAAGGGAACCGCGGCAAGACAATCTTCATCCACGGCTGGCAATTCTGAGCTTTTGCTTCAGAATGCGCTCAGTGACACCCGCCCATTGTCGCGGCAGCTGCGACTCGGATGATGAAAGCGCCAGGTTTACTATCGAGCGGATACATGTTACCCGTCGGAACAACGCACCCCCAAGCACCAATCCAGTCGAGGCAATGTCGCCTAGCGCCAAGCACTCGACAACGAGGCTCTACCAGCCTGGGCCAAGGGAACGAGTCCCTCGCTCGTGCCGAGTGAACCGGATCGATGCACTTCAACGTTAAACCCGCGGCTATGCACGATGAGCTGACACTTTCATCAGTCTGCGCGGATTACGCGCACGCCTCGGGCGATTGCTCCGCGCTCGACTGGCTCGACAAGCTCCGCTGGCAGCGGCTTGTGCTCGCCGTTCTCGTCGCCTACAAGGCTGCATGAACACCACCGCACTCCTTCAGCCAACGTACTCGTCATAACGGGCGACGCAGGACCTTCCCGCTGCTACCGCGCGATTTGCATTCGATTTATCGTCTACAAGAGCAGTTCCGTCTGACCAGCAGTCACCCACAGTTGATCGCCATGTTCGCCGCTCCTTAACTGTGTCGCAGCCAGCCCACTCTCTCACTTGCGCCCGTGACCCGCAGTCCTCAAGAGCCCAGCCACCGCAGAGTCCGACCGGCATTCCGACATGGAGACGGCGTTCCACCCGACGCACCACGCGCTCGACGACGAGCTGTACCCGTTCCTGGAGGGGGACGCCGCCGACCACGAGCTCTTCATGGGCGTGTACCCATCCTCCATCGCAGACCTGGACTTCGCCGCCACGGTGCAGGCGCTCCCGCCGCCGCAGACGTCGTCGTCCTCGTCCTCGTCCTCGCCGCTGCAGCCCAAATCCTTCGATGACCATCTACTGCACCAGCCGCTGAACCTGCCGCAGCCGCAGCACAGCGCGCCGCTGTCTCCGTCGGCCTTCCGCGACCTCCCCAAGCAGCACAAGAGCTTCTTCGGCGCGTCCCCACGCAAGACCACGCGGCAGCGTCCGCGCATGGCGTCAGCGCCCAGCTCCACGCGGTCCGACTCGCCCACGTGCTCGCCGCCGTCCAGCGTCAACAGGGGCAGCGACGGGGGTGCCGCCAGCTTCCGCGACTCGGAGGAGATCCTCAACGCGCCCGTCAAGAGCCTCACGGAGGAGGAGAAGAAGCTGCGGCGCCGCGCGCAAGTGGCCAAGTCGGCCAGGAAGCACCGCAACCGCCAGAAGGAGGAGCTCGCCAGGCTGCGCGAGCAGGTGCAGATGCTGCAGGGGCAGATGGCCATCATGACCCACCACCAAGGATCCAGTTCCCCTACGAGCATCAAGAGAGAACAGGACGTGATCACGCAGCACCGTAAGCGCAAGAAAGTGGACGAAGATGAAGAGCCAATGGGCGACGGCGTGCTCACGAACCCCAACGCTGGAGTGATCGCTGTGCAGCCGCAGAAGCCGCACATCCAGCACTGGTACCACCGCCTGCCGGTCGACACGCTCGAGCGGTCCAACATGCTCACGCGGATCGCGGACAAGAGGATGGCCATTGGCGAGCAGTACATTCGAGGAGAGTTCGGCGCGGGGACGTCGTATCCGCTGACGGACATTAAGCTCAACTCGAACGGACCGGATCTCGAGATCAAACAGGTGCGAGGACGGTTGGTGTCCGGATACACGCACCACGAGGTGGGCGAGGCCTGCTGGAACTCGTTCTCGAACTTTATGTTCGACGTCCCGGAGCGCTTCCGCCGTCACGTGACGTGCGAGCGACTCATGGAACTCGACTCCAACACGCGCTACGGACGCACGATCGTGCCGCTGCTAAGGGACCACAAGGGCCGCATGGTGTACTTCCACTCGTACTTTTTGGTTCGTCGACATGTTCGCGATGACTATGTGATGATCACGTGGGAAACAATCACGGACGACGATCTGTACCCACCGCCGGAGGATGAGGATCCGGAGACGACACTGCGGAACGATGAAGTTGGCTGGTACGTTCACAATAGTTTTGATCTAGCTATGCTGTCACTGTTTACTGACTAACGCCGCTGATGAATTGATTTGTTTACAGCATGATTCTCGAGTCGGAACCGATGGCAGACCAAGGTGTGCGCACCTCGTTCCGTTCCATCACGCACAGCACGCCACCAGTTGGCGTCATGACCCACCCTCGTGGCAAGGTGAACGAGGCCTTTTTGACGGTGTTTTGTCGAAACGCAGACATTGTTGAAAACTCGGCTTGGAACTTGCTGGTGAAGACCCATCCGGAGCGCATGCCGAAAGCGGAAGTTGTCGTTTGAGCTAGCAAGCTGGAAACACGAAGTACCTACGCTCTGGATTCGGTGTTGCAGAGCTTGTGAAAGAATAGTAAGCCCTAATATATGAATTTATTTTGCGTGGAGCAACCCCGTTGTCGTCTTCTACACTCCGACCATACCGGCCTGTGATGCGTGCTCGTGAATGTGCTTAAACACGGCTTGGCCACACACCTTGGCTCCGTCCTCCGTCTTCTGCAAATAGTTCGATACTGACGTGGCAGGCACCGAGAACGAATGCAACTTCGTACAGATTGAGCGATACACCACGCGTTCCACGCCATCGTGGCACATTTCACGACGTACCATTGCTCTGTTGTTCACAAGCAACAAACACAGTCATTAGTGCGTGCTGTCCATTCGAAGTGCAAAACGTTAAAACGTACGCTCCGACGAGGTCGCGCTTGATTGTTGTCTCGGGTTTGATAGGGTAAAGATCGTCTTCATCCGCAAAATCCCACACCAGTAGACCATAGTTGTCTCCCATGCGGTAAAACGCGAGCGAACGCGATTCAACGGACACAGTTTGTGTGTCTGCGACGGCGATACTTTGGTAGTTTGTGTTTGTCTTTGCGTAGGTGATATTTCCACGCGGTTTGTCCAGAACCTCTCCATTCTGCGCCACTGTCGTGTATTGAGGCCACTCAGTGCCGCAGCCCAGGATAACATCACATGCCGATACGAACACGGTCCTCAAATCCAAAACATCAAAGGCGTAGCCTGCGACCGTAGTTACAATCTGCTGTTGAGTGTTTTCCACTGGTACAATGCGCGAGATTATTGTTGGTGAGCCGACGAAGTTCACACCCTCTGTCTCGCGAAGAAGAATCTGAATGGCCAAGTCCGCCTTCGAGTCCGAGCAAAGCCCCAAGTAATCCCGTCGACGCGTATACGCTGTCCGTCCCAAGCGTGTAAATGTATGCAGCAAAGTGCTCATGTTCAACTCGGCATTCGTAACAGGGGAACCAAGCACAAGAGTCTGCATCGAAGCAAAGAACCGGCGCTGCATCACCAGCGCCATTCGTAGCTGCTCGTTCAACTTTTCCGCCTGGCGGCGTTTGTGTCGCTGGGCCATCGTGAACTCTTCAGCTTCTGCCACAGCCCCATCCGGCCGCAACAGTTTGTGCTTGCAGCGCAGTGAGTGAAGCTTTTCTGTGAGGTCTCCTACCTCCTTCTTCAGATCCAGCATCTCGTGTTTCTTGCGGTACCGATGACGCTTTGCGCTCACCGCCACCTGAGCTCTCCTCTTGGCCTTGCGTTCCATTGTTTTGTCTAGTCCAGCCACTGGAGCGAAATACGGAGACTCAGACGATGCGCCTGCATCATCGCCGCTGCTTGTTACGTCCGTGCTCAGCGTCGTGAGTGCGAAATCGTTCGGCTGGAGACCGCCGTCGTCCGCGAGCTTGGGCGTCCCGTCCTCCTGGAACAATAAATCGGATAGCAAGTTCACGTCGAAGTCGGCGTCCATGGAGCCTGCATTGGTCGATCCTTCTCCGAGATACGCCATGACGATCGGGCTACGAGTAACTTGGAGACTGGCGATTGACCACGAGAGCGGGTGCATTGCGTCGACACTTTTGGTCGTCGTAATCCACCTCACAATCTGATGATGGCCTCTCCAACAAGGGATCAGCTGGCGCTTGCTCGGGATGAGTAAGAAATTGAAGACCACAGCAGTGTCGAGTACATGTACGCAGAAATTATAGAGGATGGCATTACCGTAGGACACGTACGAACCAAAGTAGCGAGTAGTGTATTTACTGTGCGGCAGCATTGTTTTTGATGGTCTCGTACACGAGCGACCCGCAGATCTGAGCGCAGAGCTGCCGCGACTTGGAAAATTGCTCCAACGTCGGGGTCAGCTCCGAGGATTCCACGAGATGCACCTTGGTGCAGATATTGCGGCACACGATGCGTTCTACGCCGTCAATGCAGATCTCCGGTCGCACCAGCACTCTATCAGGCACAACACACATGAAAAAGTTAGTTTCCTTCATCAAACAGACAAGTTCAGAGCAGACTACTTACGCTCCGATGGTGCAGCGCACGGCCGTCGTTTCTGCTTGAAGCGGGTTGATGTCATCGGCATCAATATAATCCCACAGGAAGATGCCACAGTCGTCTGTCATGCGGTAGTACGAGATCGCTCGACTCTCGACGGAGACATGGTCGCCGGTGGTGTCGCTCTCATATATGTAGTGGGACAGTCCGTAGCGGATGTTAAGCTTTGTCGGTGGTAGGTCCACTGCTTTCAATGAGGAGGTCACGAGCGAGTAGTTCGGCCATACGGCGGCACTGTTCATGACGGCACTGCAGGTGGCCTTGAACGTTTTGCAGGCATTCCTTGTTTCCAGCGCGTAGACCGCCACTGTGGTCATCCCAAAACCATCACGTCCTAGGTCGATCTGCCGGCACGAAATGTGAGGTGTCGTGAAGGGCTTCACCGCACCGGTCTCCTCCATGATGATCTGTTTGGCCAAATCCAACTTCGCGTCTGTGCATACTCGCTCCAAGTTACGGATGCGGGACTGCCCATCCTCCACCAAACGCGTGGGAGTATGCAAAAAGTAGCGCATATTCAACTCAATGCTGCACGGCATCGACTCGGAGAACATCGATCGGACATTGCGAACGAATCCGCTCTGCACGAACAGCGCTTGCCGCAGCTGATCGTTTGTTAGCTCAGCCTGGCGTCGTTTGTGTCGCTGCGCGATTGCCCTCTCTTCCCACGCCGCCACGGCGCAGTTCGCACGCATCTGCTTGTGCTTGGATCGCAACATTTCCAACTGCTTCTCCAAGAACGCCGCCTCAGTCTTCAGAGTCATCATCTCGGTCTACAGATTCATAAACACAAAGCCACAACTGAGTCGATAGCCCACAACACCAGGCGATACCTTTTTACCGCACCTTCTTCCGACACCGTAGCCGCCGGGCACTACTGGCGACCTGTGCTCTCCGTCTCGCCTTCCGATCAACCAGTCTCGTTTCCTGCTCTGCCTCTGCTTCTACCATCTCCAATGACGACGAGGAGGAAGTGGAGGACAGCGTCTTCTTGGCTCGTTTCGGCCTTCCTCTCCCTATCGGCCCCTCTGGGCTACTGATCGTGTCGGCAGCGTCACTGGTGTTGCTTTCTGCCATTGGTGACGAGTCCCCCGACTCATTGCTCGTCAGTATCTCCACCTGTAAGCTATTCTCCGATTGCAACAGGTCCGACAGGAAGTTCATGTCCAAGTCGTCCATCTGACCGCCTGCTCCCCCTCTTCACGGTGCGCCACAACGCCAGAGGCGTTCAGCTCCAGAGGTTCGTCCTCTAATGCGCCAGTCTGCAGCTCCATCTCCCCAGGGACTAAAAAATCTGCACAACCAGTTAGAACGAAGAGAGACAAGTAAAAAGAGGCCACAAAAGCGGCATTTACGCACCGACATCGAGCTCTTCGAGCCCCGAAGAAGCGGAATACTGGAAACCACTTGATACGCCGCTGTGTTCGTCATCACGGACCTCCACATCCAGCGGCGAGCGTCGAGTAATAGCTCCGTTGTCACGCTCCATCCTTAATCCGCTCAATGACGCAAAATCGAAAATGATGAGAAAAACAACAATAGGTACACTTGTGGTACACATTGATTAGCGAATCGCGAGGCAAAAAGGCAACTTGTAAGCGCTGACGGTATCCACAATGCTGATAACTGAGAATCGCGCTATACAAGTTTCCTAGTAAAGTGAAATGTCGGTGCGCTGACTTGCGATTGGTGCTGGTATACGTGTAGTATATATTCACTGAATTCTCACACGGATGCGTCCTGCCAGTCCGTGGCGCCTTCCTTGATGGCTTCGTACACCATCATATCTTCCAGACGGGCAAACTCGGCCACCTTCAGGGCCGGTTTCGGCACGTTGATCAGAATCTGCATGTCGGTGCAAATGCTTCGACAGACCATGCGCTCCACGCCGTCCGAGCAGACTTCCGGGCGTATCACCAATCTGCACAGGCATCAGTTCCACACAAGATACAATAGTTAGTTATCTACGCCGCAATAGAAAAGGTAAAATGGTTAGTGACAAACGTACGCTCTGATAGTGTTGCGCTTAATGAACGTGTTGCACGTCAGAGGGTACAGATCATCGGCATCGACATAATCCCAAACGAGGACGCCACACGAACCAACCATGCGCGAATAGTAAATATCTCGCGCCTCGGTGCAAGCTTGAGCCTCCGTCAAATGATGCTCGTAGCGATGTCGCGAAATGCCGTACAGAATATTGTGCTGGGTCGGAGGCACATCCACAAAGTTTATGGATGAATCAAGGCGAGAGTGATCGGGCCACACCCCACACGTTGTCAGGATAGCCTTGCACGCCTCGGCAAACGCCTTGCTCGCATCCCTGGTGTTGAACGCATACACCGCCGTGCTCGTTTTTCCAAAGCCTTCGGAGCCTAAGTCAAGTTCTTGAAACAGGATCTCTGGGGAAGTGGACACTGGGACGGTTGACGTCTCGCGCAGAACAATCTGCATTGCCCTGTCCAACTTGGCGTGCGTCCCAATTGCCTCCAAATCTCGCAAGCGCGCTTGTGGATCTTTCCGCAGGTGCGTGTACCTGTGAAGGAAATGCCGCATGTTGAGCGCCATGCTGGGAGGGGCGGACTTAGTGAACACCGACTTGAGATCGCGAACGAAGCCCGAATGGACAAACAACGCTTGTCGTAGCTGCTCGTTCACCTCCTCCACATGACGGCGCTTAAGTCGCTGACTGATCGCTTTTTCTTCCCAACAAGCCACTGAACTACTAGCTCGTAGGGTGTTGTGTGTCAACCGTAGAGTCTTCAACTGCTCCTGAAAACGCGAGACCTGTTCCCTCAACGTCACCAGTTCATTCTAAAACACGAACACGGTAAGTAACCTCGTCAACGCGACCAACTCTGAGAGCGTCCTACCTTCTTCCGAGAGCGATACGACCGAGCATTCTTTGCGCTAAGCATTCGTCGTCTCTCCTCTCGACCGTCCACTTGTCCCTCACTTTCCTCCGAGTCGGGGGATGACGCCGCCTTGCGCTGCAACACGTCCCTTGTCTGCTCCGGAGACGCGCTGTTGTCACTGCTGGCTGTACACGAAGCCGAAGAGGGAAGTGAACGAGGCGTGGGGATGGCGGTCGACGCATTTGGGTCTTGGGAAAGCAGGTCGGCCAAGAAGTTCAAGTCTGCGTCGTCCATCTGACTGCTGGGGGCTGGTTGGACAGGGCAAGTTAGTGAGAATTTAAAGCACCAAACGCAAGGAGAGTAAACGCGTCCTACAGTACCGATTGCAACGTCGATGGAGATGTCGGGGGTCACTGGGGGCATGTTGCTATTCGTCGTCATGACAGTTGGGTCTGACTACCGGTATGCGAATTGGTCCAAAATGCAGTTTTGTGAAGTGGTTAGGGGTGTTTTGCGTCGATTTTGTCCAGCCACGTGATCAGGGCTTTGCTGTGGCCTAATCGGCCGATCGTCTCTGTTTCACCAGGCTCGGTAGCTGAAGGACTGGTGGCGTCTGCTTGCACGTCATAAGCGGTTGGAGCAGGTCTGATAGGCCGGTCCTCCCACGATGATCAAGTTGCTTTTTAGACGGTTAGCTGTCGGCTGACCAGCGCTAACATTTTCAATGACGAGTAAGGAAACTGTAATCATTGATGCTCACGTGTGTTTCAAAAAGATTCATGTTCCTCCTTCCTTTTCAACGACGCACTAAATGCTAAATATTCAACAAGACACACCTGATCGAGGCCTCCTTCCTTACGCAGCAGACACTGGTCGCGCGTCGGGGCAGTGACCCACGATGGTCTGGTACACCATCGAGCCACAGATCTGCGCTCCCATCTTCTTGGACTCGGAGAATCGGCGAATATCTGGAGACATCTTTGACAAGCTCACAGAGTGCACCTTGGTACAAATGCTTCGGCACACCACGCGCTCAATTCCGTCCTCGCAGATTTCGGGACGCACTACAACACTACAGAAACATACAATCAGACCAGTTAGCATCAACCGAAGTTGAGCAGATCAAACACCACAGTGCAGAAACGTACGTTCCGATAACGTCGCGCTTGACCAACGTGTTCTTGTTCATCGGGTACATGTCATCGTCATCCGCGTAGTCCCAAAGGAGCACAGCACATCGATCCATGATCTTGAAGTATGAGAGTCCGCGACTTTCGACGGCCACTTCGTCCTGGCCATCATCGCTGCGGTACCGGCAACCAGAAACGCCGTAGCGAATACTGTCCGAAGGTGCGTCAACAACCTTGCCGTACGAGTCTAGCTGCGTATACTTTGGCCACGCACTGCCACATCCCAGGATGGCCCCGCACGCAGCAAGGAAAATCTGCACCGTGTTCATCGTGTCGAACGCGTACACCGCGACGGTAGATGCACCAAACTCTGTCGAGCTCGTACTGATCTGTCGCGTGCTGATATGCGGGCGCAAGACCGGGATGCCCTCCGTCTCGCGAAGGACCGTTCGCATGCCCAAGTCCAGCTTCGCGTCCGTGCAAACCGATGCAAGGTCGCGCACACGAGACTGCGGGTCCTTCCTCAAGTGCGTGTACGTATGCAGGAATCTCCGCATGTTAAGCTCCATGTCGTTGGGTGAGCCGAGCGAGAACATCGCCTTCAGGTTGCGCACGTAGCCGTTCTGCTGAAACAAAGCATAGCGCAACTGGGCATTGGTTTCCTCAGCCTGGCGGCGCTTGTGTCGCTGGGCAATAGCCTTCTCCTCCCACTCAGCCACGGCGCCATCGGCACGCATGATCTTGTGCTTGGAGCGCAGGAAATCCAGTTGGTAGTTCAGGTAACTCGCCTCCTTCTTGAGGTTGATCATCTCGTTCTGCATCCAACCAAACCACACAAACACATTAACACCAACGCTCCCATCCTTGCAACAATTAGGAACCGTCTTACTTTCTTGCGGGATCGGTGGCGACGAGCACTAATGGCCACTTGAGCTCGTCGCTTGGCCTTCCGGTCCTCCACCTTCTTCTGTCCAGAAGTCTCAGCAGATTGCACTGCCACCGTCTTTGTAGACTCAAAGGGGCGCGTGGGTTCGTCATCGCTGCTCTCTGTCGTGTCACTCCTTCCACTGGGAGAGGACACAGCACGCTCCTTCCCGCTGGAAGACGCCGAGGAAAGGGGCGACACGGGCTCCGGTACAGGTTCTCCCTGGTGCAGCAGCTCCGATAGGAAGCTGAGATCCATGTCGTCCACTGACGTGCCGAGCATGGCGCCGCCGTCAACGGATCCGACGTCCAGGAGCGTCAACGTGTCGTCCACTGCGACGTGGAGATCCATGTCTGCGTTTAGAAGGAAGTCTGTGGCAGTAGCAAATGAGTCCATAAGTATCTCTTATGCAATGCAATTGGGAGGGGGAGAGACGCACCTGGTTCGATCGACGCTTGGCTCATGATGTTCTACTCACTTGTCCACACTTGGTGAATCGGAGAGTGAGCGATGGTGGGCTCTAAGACTTGGTTTCAGTAGGAGACGACACCTACCTCTTGTTGGAAGTGTGGCCCACATGGGATTCGGTGGAAGACGAGCCAGAATGTTGTCTTGGTTTCAGTATACCTCGCTGCGGCGTGTTGATTGCGTGCAACGATGGGACATGAGTCGCAGCCAATCAGAGGCGCCCCGGGGCCCACCCTAGCGAAATGGATTTAACCCGTCCAGAGTTCTGTTACCACGCGTGTCAAGCACACCGAATTCTTCTGCTTGGACGGCTGGCAGTTGGTTCGGTTCATATGGAGGCACTCTCGCTGTGGACAAACTCCATGTGGCTGCTGCATCGGAGAAGACAGATATGCAGCTGTGAGTGGCAGGGCCTGCAGCGGACACAACTGCTCCCTCTATCGGGTCCAATCCATTGGCACCGCATGAAGCTCGCTCGTCATCTCCAGCGCGCTCACCAGCCGTGGCTGACTCTCGGTATCAGCTAAGGAGAGCAAAGCTTTTGTTAAGGTATAGATAGCAGATAGCTCAACTACGTGTGCGGTTTCACTGCTCCACGACGAGCACACTGCTAGTACCGCATTCACTGCAACTTCTCATTATCATAGACAGCGATGATTGTATCTTCACAGACTTTGTCTTGGACTCATCGCCAGCATGCTCCAAATCAACGGAGCGAGCAAACCTCCGGAAGTGTCTCCCTTGTCATTTCAGCCAATCAACGTCACTCATCCCCATTTCCGACCAAGGACATCGACCATGAGCGGCTTCGAGAGCGAGGAGCTGCGTGTGCGCCAGAGCATTCTCTACACGGTGGGCCGCATCTGCGACGACGAAGGTCTGCGCTGCCAACTGCCTCTTCGTCTTCTCCTGACTCAGAAGTCCTGAGTCCTCCACTCACGCGTGTTGCTTTGAATCCGCAGCTCAGAAGCAGCAGCACGAGCACCACGTGCGTCCCCGTCCTGCCATGTCCAAAGAGGCCATGGCGCTGCTGGCCGATCTCGTCTACAAGCAGTCGGAAGGTATTGTATTGGATGTAACTTGTTTAGAAATGTTTCTAAGTGGAATGTAGGTGTTTGCGTAAACCCCAACTGAAAACTCGTTTGCTATCTCTACGTAGTGATGGCGACCGAGCTGCAGTTCTTCGCGCGCCACGCCAACCGCAAAATCATAAAGACGGAGGACGTCACGCTCTGTGCTCGGAAACATCCCAATCTGGTTAGTTTTTTTATATTTTAGCTATTACTTTGTAGACGTCGTGTTCACTGAATCGATGTGTTGGTAGACGAATCTACTGCAAAAGTACCAGCGAGAAAACCTCAACTCTGCCTCGGCAGCATTGGCTGGCTCGAAGAAACGGCGCAGAAATATTGCAGACTCCGACTAATAAGTTGATTGATACGTTAGAGTTTATGTTGTAGTTCTATGATGAGCTTTTTGAGGCGATGTGCAAAGTTGTCTACAGTTGTCAAGGGAAGAATCTGTTTGCTCCAAGATGGCAGGAAGGCGATGCGGATCGACCGCTGCCTTTGTTCTTGGAGTCACTTTAAAGTTGCCGATACTCGTTCAGCACCCGCAGAGATGCCGTTTTGCGTCGAATGGCCTCTGGGCTCAGTACGACGTGCCTTGGCGGGTTGATTGTGCTGTTGGACGCTTGCTGGTATATCTGTTTAAGCAGGTTGAGTTGCTTCGCTTTGGTTTCCAGTTCATCAAGCAACGGCCCCAAAGCTTGGGACAGTTGTGCAGATGTTGAGCTGCTGGCTTTGGTATTGTCGGCGGATCGAGAGACTCCTCTCCGATTGTTTGCTTCCATTTGACCGACAAGATCTTTGTACCTCTTGTTGAGCCCCTTGAATTCTCTTTCGGCAGCTTCAACTGCGGCTCCTAGGTCCTCCATGATCTGAGACTAGTGACAGCAGTTTACACGGCGACCGGCAATACGGTCAGATAGGTGCAATGGACATCTGGACGAGTTATCGATAGCAATGGAGCGGTGGCGTACCTGCATGGGACTCACGAACGATTTCGGGGAAGCCGTTGGTACTTTGATAGCCGGTGGTTTGTGTTTGGTACTGCGTCGAAAGCCACTTGCAGTTGATTTTGGGGTAGAGGGGACTGATTCAGCCGTTTGAGCACCACATTCAGCTTCTGGTGACGATGGCTGCTGCTGAGCGGTGTTATCATCGATTTCAGGGCCATTTGCTTCACCACTGCCCTGTTTCAAGCTGTGGTTCTTGCTGGCAACGTGTCGATGACTGGGCGTGGATCCTGGAGTCGTTGCCGCCCCGCTAAGAAGCGTTGGCATCACATACGTTGTATCACATCTCCGAAGCGCGTCTTGGATGTTTCCGATGATTGAAAATGACGGCTGCACAGAGTTACCAAGCAAGAACGGGATCTCCCTACAACAATGAAGCAGAGAAAAAGCACAGTCAGAGTTGAGCTTTGAGCCTTGAAGGGATTCAGACAGACACAGATGACGTACTTGCCGAGGTTCGCCTCACGGAGCAGTGTCATGTTGTTGGCACTTTTCGCCTTTTTCGGCTTCTTCGCCGTCGAGGAAGCTGATGCTCCAGCTGAAGTCTTTTTCTTCTTGAGCGTTCGCGCAGGAGAAGTCGAAGCATTGCCTTGATTTGCAGTCGAATGTACTGCCCTTCTTGACGCAGCTTGACTGACTGCAGCTGCACTTGCTCGACTCGCAGCGGTTGGTCGGAGTAGCGTTGAAGGTCTCAACTGTTGCTGGAGTTTCTTGATTTTCTTGGTAGCTTGGTTCGCAGCTTCGGTAGCCTCCATGACCTTCACTACCAGCTTTTCATTTACCTGTGAGATTGACGCCACGGTTTGCTAGGAACACGGTGATGGCATGCACAAGGTGAATGAGTGGATCGCTTGTTGGGGCAATCGCAAGACGAGTGTACCTCAGAGTCTTTCAGTCGCTCTCTGTTCTCGGCGTGGTTGCTGGCTTCACGTTGGAACTGGTCCTCAAGCAGATCAATCCTCTCTTCTGCCGCTTGCTGATCTTGACGGACCTGCGCGAGTTCCTTTTGCAGCTCGCTCTCAACGCGATTATGGTTGTTCTCGGACTCCTTCATTTCTACAAGCAAGACAAGGACAGTGAGTTCCTGACAATCCAACTTCGCAGCATTTTAGACATGGTAATGTTGTACCAGCTTTCAACCGTGTGCGACTGGACTCGGAGATCTGCAATTGAGACTGTAAATCGTCTACTTTCTCCAACAACGTCTTCGTGAGCTCTTGAAAACGCTGCAATTCGAGTTGCATTGCCTTCCTGCGCTCTTCGGACTTCACCAACTGAAGCTTCAGCTCTTCACGGTCACAACGCAAGGCATCATAAGCTGCCCGTGCAGACTCTTTCGTTTGACCCAACTCATATGTGAATTTCTTCTCGGATGAGGCGAGCTCAGCTTCACGCTTTCGTGCCGACAGTTTGGCATCCAAAAGTTGCTGCATCAAAGTCGCTCGTTCCTCTTCAAGTCGACCGATCTTGTCTTGCAGCGCCTTGAGAGCGGATAATACGGCTCGACTGCCTTGCGCTTCGCCCCTGCCGATACCACCACCACTCGCAATACTTTTCTTCTGAGGAAGAGCAAACTCTGCACCACAGCTGCCTGAGCTTCCAAAAGGAGGAGGTGGTGCGCTGAACAACTTCTTGTTGAAGTTAATTCGTTCACTTCCACTGAGCGCAGGGTTGTCCGTGACGTCCATGGGCGAGTTTTGCCCAAGTGGATTGTCAGTACCTTTTTCTCGAAATGAATTCGACTTCGCTCGCATCGGTGCTTCTGGCATGTACAAGCTTGAGCGTGGTGGATGAAACGAGTTGTGTCTAGCTTTCTGGCCAGGATACTCCGACAGACGAATCTGTTCTCCACTAAGTGCATTCACTCCCCCGAGAGCTGTCGCTGCTGTCAGGTACTCACGCAAAACTGTCGCCGACGAAATGTTGGGCTTCTTTTGCAGGATTGGATCGCTCTCGCTGTCGCTGTCATCATGTCGAGCCAATTTCTTCAACGTAGCCTTGAGCTCCTCCATTTCTTTGCCCGGTGTCGTTGGAGACCCAAGCGACTGCATTGAATCGTTCAAAGCTGTTGCTGGCTGCTTGAATGAACGCTGCGTAGCCCTTTTCATCCCTGATCGAGACTTGGTTCGTGATGTTGATCGATGAATGGGGGCCTCGAATTCATCTCCGGACAAAACGTCACTGCTATCACTCGAATCTTCGCGACCTGAAACAATACTTTCATCACTTTCACTGTCCGAGATGTCACCACGATTGTTGGACTGGACGGGTTGGTTGCTTGATAAAGTCTTTCGTGGACTACTAGTCCAGCCTGATTGCAGCACTCTCTGAGCTTTAGTAGAGCTATAGGGAACTCTTGACGATGAATTCTTCGATACATCCCGATGGTGTTGAGCTCGACTTCCTTTCCTGTTGCCTGCGCTCGATCGTGTACTTCTGCTACGCTGCGACTTGTCGCCCCATGCCGAAGTGCAAACCTTACGTGGGGAAATGAGGATTCGACTGTGCGACGAGATCTCAATCACCTGCTCTTCGTCTTCTGAGCAGAAGCTAAAGTCGCTGTCAGCGCCACGCTCTGAGTCGTATGCGGCGGTGGAATTCATTCCTGCAATGGTGTGCTCAATAACGACCACCTCCCAGAGTCGGCCGACGTTTCCAGGAAAGCAGAGAAACCGGAAACTGCTGTCAGTAGACGTATGTCTCTCGACGTACATTGATCACCTTATCGCTAGCTACAACATGTGAGTTTCCATCGTACGCTGCCATTTCTCTAGAACGGAGCTCACAGCCTGGACGCCGTAGCACCTATCACGGAGCAGACAACAGCAGTTGTGGTTTGTCAGCTTGATTCAACTTCAGCTCACTTCTTGGCGCCTGCCGACATTCGACTTGGCCAATGCACGAAAAATGCAGCACATTCAAAGTTACGAGGTTACTGACTCAGCGTGCTCACAGCCTGCTGCGCCGACACGCGGCCGAACACAACGCACTCCGCAAGCGAGTTGCCACCAAGACGGTTGGCGCCGTGCAAACCGCCTGAGACTTCACCAGCAGCGAACAGACCCGGCACAATCTCGCCGTTCTTGTGGATGACCTCGGTCTTCTCCGTGATCTTAACACCACCTGTGCAAGCACAAAGTACAACGACGCAAATTACAAGACCGATTTACAACCTTTTTTGCAAACAAACAGTACGTACCCATGGTGTAGTGAACCGTGGGGGCGACCTCCATAGCCACAATCTGCATTGGCGTGTCAATGCTGGGAATGTGCTGAATCGGGTACGGGAATGTTTTCTTGCCGAACGGATCCTCTTTGTTGCCCGCTGCAATTTCAACGTAGTCGTTCAGCTCCTTCAGGAGCGCATGTGGATCGTCAAAGTGGCAGAACTTGGCAGCTTCCGCAACCGATTGCGTCATCGTAACGATTCCCATGTGCTTGTAGAACGGAAGCTCGGAGGACATGGCCTTCGCGCCGTCCTCAAACAACAGCATGTAGGCTTCCTGGCCAGGCTGCGCCAGCATAGCTGCCGATGCCTTGTCACGCGTAGTCAGCTCATCCACGAAGCGTTTGCCGTTCTTGTTAAGCAAGACCGCGCCAGAGCCGCGAATGGCTTCAGGGGCCAGGAAGCGCGTACCAGCTTCGCGCTCCTTAGGGTTAATGAACCCAGTCGGGTGGAGCTGCACCTTGTCCATGAGTGTGAGGTCCACACCAATAGCCTCAGACATCAGAACACCCTCGCCTTGCGCCCAAACGCCGTTCGTCGTCGGGTAAACTTCCATACCCGGAGCAAAACGCTTCAGCATCTTGTGACTAGCTGAGAATCCGCCCGTCGTCAAGATCACCGCCTTGCCGTACACCGAGAGCGTCTGTCCGTCCGCAAGTTTGAGCTCCAAGCCTGTCACAGTGGGGGGCGTCTGCGCTTCATCAGCCAGAAGCAGCTTCTTGGCCGTAGCTCCTGTGAGGATCTCAATGTTGGATCGGGTGGCAATCTCCTTCTGCAAAGTGCTGATGATCGCAAACCCAATGTTGGGCCCGCTCTTGTTGCGGTGCGTGCGCTTGGCCGAGTGGCCTCCGAGCTGCGAGAGCACCGACAAGTCGACATTGTAGCCCTCCAGGAACTCCTTCGCACCAGGCGTCTACGCCGCACATAAAAGCAAGTTTAGTTGTTAAAACAATAAGCATTCCCATCTCTCTGTTTGCTCACCTTGGGAATGAACGAGTCGACGATCTTCTCAACTGCAAGGCCTCCACCGGACTTGAGCGTGTCCTGCGTGAACAGCGGCTCGTCTGCGGCGTCCAGCGCCGCGTTGATACCGGACGAGGCCTTGGCGGAGTTGCCTCCGACCTTCTTCTCCTTCTCCACGAGCAAAATCTGGAGCGACGGGTCCAAGTTGGCGGCTTCCAGACTGGCCGTCAAGCCTAATGGTCATTAAAAGCAGCAAAAAGAGGTTAGAACTATGCCAAAACTCGTATAATGAAAGCGTTAAAACGACAAAACACGCACCGGCCAATCCGGCGCCGACGATCACGAGGTCCGCGTGCTTGTCCATGGTCGCGTGTTGCTGGGTCGAGATGTGGTCCGGGGAGCTGCCGGCCAAGGACGGGAGTTGGTACAAGTACAAGTACGAAATGAGGCTGAGGCTGAGGAGCACGGGAAGCGCCACAAGCAGCACGAAGGCGGGTGAACGGCGTTGCGCTCGGTCGGGGAAGATTGCGGAATAGACCATCATCACCTGTCGCGTCAAAGTGCCGAGTGCAGCCCCAAGTCCTGCGCGAGATTACAGTACGAAAGGAGTCGCAAAGATACGTTAGCACGGGTACGCTGTACCAGTTGACACAACCATACAAAGTGCAAGTCAGCAACAAGTCGACTGAAAAGCGACGCACGTACGCGGCAACACGACGCAGGCGAGTGCTGCTGGCCAGCATCGAAGAGCGTGGCTAATGTGGGTGACGACCAATAGCAGAGTGCGCTGCCAAGAGCTCAGCCGAGTAAACAAAAGTGGTGATGAGTGACGAGCTTCACGTGTTTTTGAAGCGACACTCGCACTTAGAGGGAGACAAAAGGTACGTCGCACTTCAACTTGCCACTATCAATGAGGTACAAGAGCAACTGGGTAACAAGTGTACAAGTCAAAGAGAACGTTTACTTTTCCGGATACTAATCTAGCCCTTGATGAGAGGCTTGTTCTGCAGACCCTTCTTGAAGGCCTTGATGACGCGGAATCTGCGCGCGAATGCGCGCGAAGCCGCGCACCCAGAGCTCCTGGCCGCGTCCCGACGTGATGTTCTTCACCTGCTCCTCGTCGACCTCGCGGCAGATCGCCATCCAGTTGGGGGCGTTCTTCATCGAGATGGAGCGCAGCAAGAGACCGAGCGGCAGCGACACGAAGCCCATGCCGATGCAGGCGAACCACTGGCCCACGTCAAGAGGCTTGCACTTGAACCAGTCACCCGTGTGCTGCACCATGACGTACTGCATAGCGACCTGCAGCACGCACACGTACAGGAACACGCGGTTCTTCGTGATGCCTGTGAAGATGTTGATCTCGTCGTGGATCTTGCGGGCGTTCAGCTCGTTGAAAAGCTGCATCCACACGAACGTGTTGAACACGATCGTCATGTGCTGCGTCGGGTCGTCTTCCTCATCCTCAGTAAGGTCGGTGAAGCGGCCAGACGAAATGTTGAACCACTTCTCGCCCGTGAACACGAGAATAAGCAGGAGCACGAGCTGGTAAGCAGACTGGCCGAGAATGTGCTTGGTCATCTTCTTCGAGATCAACGGCTGCGTCTTCGGGTACGGCTTGCGCTCCAGCAGCTGAGGAGTCGGCTCCTCGGTGGCGAGAGCCAGCGAAGCGAACGAGTCCATGATCAGGTTGACCCACAGCATCTGAACGGCAGACAGTGGGGACTGCTCCAGCACAACGGCACCGATGAAGGCAAGCGAAATAGCGACGACGTTAACCGTCAGCTGGAACTGCAGGAACTTGGCGATCGAGTCGTACACGTTGCGGCCCCACTTGATGGCGTTCACGATCGAGTTAAAGTTGTCGTCCATCAAGATAATGTCCGATGCGTCCTTCGCCACAGCAGTGCCACTGATACCCATAGCAAAGCCAACATTGGCCTTCTTCAGAGCAGGCGCGTCGTTGGTACCGTCGCCAGTGACAGCAACCACCTGAGGACCGTGGGGAACCACGTTGCTCTGCATCAGACCGGACACCAACGTGTACTTGTCCTTGGGCGACGAGCGAGCGAGGACGCGCAGCATCGGCCAGATCTTGTCGAACTCCGACTGAATGATGTTGCCTTGGGCATCCAACACACGGTTGCGGAACGTCTGGCCATCCATAACAAGGTGGCCGTCACCAGGGCTGATAATGCCACACTTGCCAGCGATCGACCGCGCAGTTGTGATGTTGTCGCCCGTGACCATACGCACCGTGATACCGGCGCGGTTGCACTGCTGAATGGCGCCGGGCACCTCCGGACGGACAGGGTCCTCAATACCGACAATGGCCACACAAGTCAAGTTCTTCTCCACATCCTCGTCCGCCCAGTTGATCGTGTCCTCAGCAGGCACATCCAGGTCGCGGTAAGCCAAACACAGAGTGCGGTATGCCTGCGAAGCGTACTTCTCAATCACATCAGCACCGATCTTAGCCTTGCGAGCGTCGTCCAAACCCGTGATCGAGCCATCTACGCGCTGCATGTCCTGGCACAGGCCAAGCACCACCTCGGTCGCGCCCTTCGTGTACACACGACAAGTGGTTGCACTGCGACGCACCACGACCGACATGCGCTTCTTTGCACTGCTGAACGTGAGCATGTGCACAATCTCGTTCGTGCTGCGAATCTCAGGGTACTCCACACCACCGTCACGGATGAACTGCAGCAGGGCGCACTCCGTCTTGTTGCCAGTGTGCTCTGGGAGACCGTTCTCAACCTTGGGAGGCAAGATCTCAGCTGTCGAGTTTACAGCAATGCCGACGCATAGCGCCTCCTTCGTGGAATCCGAAAGCGCGCCAACACCCTCCGTGGCGGACGAGAACTCCTGGTCACCGATCCACAGCTGCATCACGGTCATACGGTTCGTGGTCAGCGTGCCGGTCTTGTCCGAGCACACCGTTGTAGCGCTACCCATGGTCTCACAGGCGTCGAGGTGACGCACCAGGTTGTTGTCGACGAGCATCTTCTTGACGGAGTAGGCGAGAGCAATGGTCACGGCGAGCGGGAGGCCTTCGGGGATGGCCACCACAAGCACCGTGATGGCGATGATAAAGAAGTTCAGGTAGTCACTGACGTAGCCGCTCTTCCACGGCTTGTTGTCGTTTCCGAACGTGTCAATCGAGAAACGAATCGACATGATGACGAACACAAGGAGAGCCACAATCGTGCCAAGCTTGCCGATGAGGACAGTCAGATTGTACAGCTTGCCCTCCAGTGGAGACTGGCTCTCTTCCTCTTCATCGCCCTTCTTGGGCTCTTCAGCGGCGCCAGTGTCCTTGGGGGTCTCGATCTCGACATAAATCTGATCGTCGGCACTAGCCATCTTCTTGTTGTCGGCGGCGGCCGCGCTGTCGCTTCCACCGGCAGCAGCGCCCGGACGGTTGCCGTTGATCAGACTCTTGATGATACCAGCCTGCGAGTGCTCGCCGACACACACCACCAGCATCTTGCCAACACCTTCCATCACCTTGGTGCCCGAGAGCAGGAATGGGTTGTCGACGTTCTTGGCCATGAGGTCGGACTCGCCGGTCATGGCGCTCTCGTCCATCTTGATCTCCTTCTGGTCGAAGACGATACCGTCGGCCGGGATGATGTCACCCAGGTCGACACGGACGACGTCACCAACCACGAGGCTCCACTTGCTGACCTCGGCCGGCTGGCCGTTGCGGATCACCTTGATCTTCTCGTCCTCCTTGACGGCGTTCAGCGCACGGAACTGCGCCTCCTTCTGGTAGTCGTTCATGGCCGTGACGATAGTGACAACAATCACAGCCAGAATGATACAGGCTCCTTCGACCCAGCCCGTCTCCGGGTGGTCGCCCACCGTCACGGACAGGACGATGGAGATGAAGCCCGAGATCGTCAGCACGATAATGGTGATATCTTGGTAGGCGTCCCACATGAGCTCCAGGAAGCTCTTGGGCTTGGGGGGAGCCACATAGTTCTTGCCGAAGAACTCCTCGCGCTTCTCGAGGTCGGCGTTGTTGTTCGAGTCGAGGCCCTGGCGAGGGTCCACGTTGAGCGCGGCGGCGACACCGTCGAGGCCGCCCATGCCCGCGAGCACTTCGGGCTGCTTCTCATGGGGCGTCTCGATGAGGCGGATGAGGTCTCCGGTCACCAGCTTGAACGAGGCCATCTTGAAACTTCAGCGGCCGAGGGCGAAAGTGAGAATGACAAGTCTCCGGATCAGGACGGCGAGGGCAGAGGCGAGCGAGTCTCGGCTGTTTTTAGCCAAGTGGGAGTTTAGTCGACTGCTGCTGCTTGACTCTGCCGAGGTAAGTTCCGAAATGAGGACAGACTTTCGACTAAGCGAGCCCTGACCTCCTTTCGCTTGAGTGGTGTGTCGTTCGTGTGGTGGGGAGCCAGCGCGGGGCCCAGACAGGCCCGCCGATTTGGGCAGTGGTAGTAGGCACGAGGGGAGACTGCGATCAACAACAGCAGCCAGCAACGGCGGGCGATGCATACATGTAGGCGGTGGCGAGGCTGGAGCTCGCGCTTGCGGGTCGCCCAGCATGTACGGCGCTGGAGGCAACGAAGGTAAAACCTCCGTTTTTATGGTTCTTTAGTGTAGGTTCAATTTGATCCTTGCACTAAATGATGCCGGGAACCATGTTTAAGAGGTTGATGAACGTCATTTCACTTGCTTTTACTAAGGAAGCAGGATGGATTTTCACGCTGAATGTCGCAGCACCCATTTATAGAGGTTTCTAACCGGCATCTTTTTCGAGCTGGAAAATACCCAAAAAGTATAATGATATAAGGGCCCGCGACCTCCCCGACCTCCCCGAACGCCGCCGAGACATGCAGGTCACTCGATTCTCGCTGCTGCTGTAGCTGACGCACGAGCCTAAAAATACAGCGAGATGTTTGTGTTGGGCCGAGAAATAGAGTGGCGCGATTCGCCATCAAAAGATAGAGGTCGCACGATGGCCCGTCTGTGTGCTTAGTCGAATGGCAAAGATCGCCGGCGAGATCGACACTGACCCCTACCGACATGCGGTGACTCGTTTGGCCCCGCAGTGCGGCGCGGCAGCGTACCGCGTGGACTGCTGGCATCCAAAGCAGGCTGTCGGGCATGTGTGTACGCACGTTTGGGCAGAGGGTGAATGCATCATGCAATGCTACAATGTGCATGCAGCAAAAAGCGGATGCAAGCGAAGACTCCAACTTGCCAGCTCCTTACAGCCAAATTCCGTGTTGCGTGCTCCCTGAAACTTGGCGCGATATACGGTACTTTCAGTGTCGCCTGCTCAAGGAGCGAGCAACTCGTGATATCTTTGCAGTTGCCGTGCTCCGGCTTCGGCTAGGCCAGCATAAAATCCAGCGGAGATCAGACGCCGGAAAGCACGCGTTGTGGACCCACTTCACTGTAGACTGCATACTCTTACACTGGGCCGGACGCCAGCAGAGCCCTAGCCTTCGAGGCGGTTGGACGTCGATGGAAGACCGAAGGCTTCCTAGCTGTCGATGTTCTGCAAAGGAAACATACACTTGCGCCTCCACTTGGTGGTGCAGTCTTCTCTGATGGCGGCGGAGATTCCCATGCTCTGTGCTGTGGTTCAGCATGGCACGCGGTTTTCGCGTCTGAATCTCGAAGTAGTATCGAAATCGATTAAGCTGAACTGTATCGTCTATGCGACCTATGTAAACCACTCGGCTGGCCACGAGCTGTAGAAACAGAGCCTTGGCCAACACACAACGCCGAGGAAGCCCAAACAAGCTCCTCACTTTCAACACAGCAGCAACCCCAGGCAGTGATCTCACTCCAGCACCAGATCACTGCCATCCATCTCGCAGATTGGCCAATATGTCTGTGAGGTCGTCTTGTTGCGGGGAACATACGAGAAACCGAAGCGAGACCGAGTTTTGGCTGAGACTCTGACCAAGATTGGATGCGGGACTTGACAGGCATATCGGCGACTCACAGGCGTTGGCTGCAGCGCGTCACATTTAATCACGGGTATGAACAAGGCGCCGAGGTCGCAGCAGCGGGCGCTGGTGGGGCTCCATTACGAAGCCTCCGTATCTAACGAGAGGCGGCGGGGATCTAGTGATCCACATGGTCGATCGATATTTGCTTTGGATTTGCGTGTGCTTTGTGTGGCTACCGGCGCACCACTTTGTCGAGGCTACAGCACTACATGCATCGTTATTATTAGTGCATGCATCGCTCTTCAGCACAAACGTTAATGATACGTAGTTAGCTTCGCAACACGTACTGTACCAGGTCGATATAAGGGCAGGAGCATATTATATATATATATGTTCGTCCCCTCCTGCGAATCTCAATAATTATGGTGTAGGAAAAGTAGTTTATAGAAGTACGTGAGATTAATTTTCTGCTGAAGATACTTCAGTGATTAAAAAGTGGATTCCGAAACGATTGGACCCCGCCAAAGCGAAGGTCGGTGAATTCGCCGCCGCTTTTACGCTATTAACGCGAAAGCTACAGTCGCCGGAAGATTCGCCTTGTGGTCACCGCCTTCGGATTTGGGATCATGTCAGCGCGATTGGGTCGCCGAAGCTCGAATCTAAGAGCGGGTGTACGCCCTGCAGCGAAGATCGTGCGCGATCCCAGCTGTGTTTTGACGCTGTCAAGGTGTCGAAACGCACCACTCCTGACGGGTACGTCGCACACTGCCATCCAGCCATCGTCGCGAGCTCACCACGGCAAGTTGGGCAACGACGTGACCTACGCTTACTGCCAAGTGCAACGCAAGATTATCGACAAAAGTTGTTAGTAGTCAAGCTATGGACCTCTTGACAGCAAGCATGCTGTCGGCTACCTGACGAGCTTGTACCAACGTCACGGACCATTCAAACGAGTCGGCTCCATCTCGAATCTTTGATTCGCCGCTACGACTTCGGGCCTTGAGCGATGGTGCTCGACGGAGCGGTATCTTAGATTCAGCTGTGACCCAACGATGTGTTGAAGTGCTCGCCTGTTTGCCTGCGTCGCCGATGGGGCTCCAACGTGCGTTGTGTTTCCAGTCACGAGGCGAGACGCCCGCGACAGCCGTGGACACTGTATGAGCGAGGCGGCTTTGCGTTGGCGTCGGCGTCGTCGAGTACAATAGCGAGCGATGAGAGCTAAGGATCGCTGCGCTGTGCTCGAAGGAAGAGGTTGTGCAGTACATGTATCTTGAAGTTGTCTATCGTGCATAAACGATACGACATTTTTAATCAGCCCTAATCGATTTTAGTCGCCGTTAAACGCCCTTTCGGTGAGTTCACTTGACAGTCTCTTTGCCTTTCGGATTCGGAACCTCAGCGATGCCACTAAGTCCTGCGAGCGCTTGGCCTGGGTTCCGAAAGCAACGAGTGGGAAAGATGCAGGTATGTACGTGCACAGTCCGCATTCGGGGGCAACGTTCGTGCCGACGTTCAAACCCATCACAAGCAGACCGCGACTCGAGATTCCTAGCGTCTGCGGTAGGCACCGCCGTATGGCCTCGAGAGCAGCAGGGTGTCTCAGAGCGACTTGGCGAATCTTGAAGTTGAATCTTTTCAGAGATTAATCACGCGGTGGTCCCCGTTAATCGCAGGTGGAAAGGCCAGACATGTTTGACTGGAGCTGCTTTGCTCGATGCGAATGACTTCGACGCTAAGTTTATGTCCTGCCCTCTGCTGCAGACGTCGGCCCTACCACGCTTTAGATTCCACAGAGGACAGCGAAATACTCCCTGCGAGTCACTGCCACGAACTCGAATCGTCTCGCCCCCGATCGCAATGCGTGCCGCGATTACGGAGATTGACCAGCAAATGCTGCGAGCTGAGACCCCTCCAGGACACGGAGCAACGTCTGCAGCGGAGTTGTCCCTCGACCAGCTGATCGAGCGGTTGGTGGTTGCCGGCGGCGTTTCTGAACCACCCTCGTCGCTTCAATCTCCACCCCAGTTTCCGAATTGACACTCAACCAGCAAGCGCAACCAACAGAGGCGGCAACATGATCCACGACATTTCAACCGACTACGAGAAGGTGACCACGCCGAACCTCGATCCTCGCCGGAGCGAGGTCGTCAGCGACTGCCAGCAGAAGAACGGCGTGGAACCTGAAGAGGATGAAGAGGAAGACTCGTACTCCAAGTTGACGCTGCAGGAGAAGATCATGTGGGGCGTCATCTACGGCATTGCGTCGCTTGCCGCGCTGTACTTCTTCATGGTGGCCGTCAAGTTCATCGGCGACGGCTTCACGCTGGCGCTGGGATGCGACACCAAGGGCGCCTTCGACTTCGCCGACAACCCGGTGGCCGGTCTCATGATCGGTACGATCGCCACGGCGCTGCTGCACAGCTCCGGTACGGTGACGTCGATCGTCGTCGCTCTTGTGGGCTCGGGGGGCATGACCATCCGCCAGGGCGTGTACGTGATCATGGGCGCCAACATCGGCACATGCATCACGTGCATCATGGTGGCTTTCGGTCAGGTCGGCGACCGCGTTCGTTTCCAGCGAGCCATGGCGGCCGCCACCGTGCACGACATGTACAACCTATGGTCGGTCTTCGTGTTGTTCCCCCTTGAAGTGCTGTTCCACCCGCTGGAAGAGCTATCGATTGCCATGTCCAACGCCAAGACGAACAGCGGTGACTTCAAGAGTCCTATCGATGCTATCGTGAACCCGCTGACGCAGGAGATGATCGTGGTGGACAAGGACGCCATCTACGAAGTTGCCACGGGCGATCTTGTGTGCGAGCCCAATCAGTCGTTCGTCACCGGAGGCGCGTTCGAGGGCTCCAGTATGAGTGACGGCAGCATCGGTGCCATCACGGTCGTCATCGGTTTCTGTATCCTCGTGTGCTCGTTGCTCACTCTGGTGAAGATGCTGGCGAAGGTGTTCATGGGCCCGACGAAGCGCCTCATTTCCAAGCTGCTCAACTACAACGGCTACATCAACATCTTGGTCGGCACGATGATCACATTCTGCGTCCACTCGTCAACGGTTGTCACGTCCACCCTTACCCCGCTGGCAGGCCTGGGTGTTATCACGCTGGAGCAAGTGTACCCGTTGGTGATCGGAGCCAACCTGGGCACGACCGGCACGGCGCTGCTCGCAGCCTTGGTGACGGGCAAGTCTGACGCCGTGGCCATTGCGCTGGTGCATTTCTGGTTCAACGTGTTCGGCATCTTGCTCTTCTACCCGATCCCGCTCACCCGCAAGCCGATTCTGGAGCTGGGCGCGTTCGCTCGCGTTCTTCAGTGCCGCGTGGTCCATGTCTGCTGTGCTGTTTCTGGTGATCCTCTTTTTGGTGGCGCCTGGCATCCTGCTTGGACTCGTGTACATGTGCACTGCGGACAGCAGCGTGGTGGAGGTGTTCGGTTACATCATCGCGGTTATTGTGGTGCTCGTGCTGGTGGGTATTATCTTCTGGTACACGAAGAAGGGCGGTCGCAGTGTGTGGCACGCATTCCTGGAAAAGAAGCGTCTTGAACGTGAGGCACGTGAGGCTTCCAGGCAGCACACCCAGTCCAACCTTCCCCACAATGCAGTGTAAGCAGGTACCACTATAACAGTCAACAAGTTCGTGTATTTTTTGTCCTTTGCGGCTTTGAAGATATTAATTCCTCTTTAGTTCACGTGCTGCATTTGTGTGGTCGAATCTAGGCGTTCTCATGCAAATATTGCCACGATGCTGCTGTTGAGACGGTAAACGTTTGGTTCCTTAATTTTCTGATAAAACAAGTACTGTAGTTTGGAATGCAAACTGCTTCGAAGTAGGTAGACGCCTGTACATGCAAAATTGTATGATTTTGTTCTAGAAGCACTGCGGATTGTACATGCATGCATATTAATACAAAGAAAATATTTGTGTGGCCGTAAAAGTAGTGGTGAAGTAGACGCTATACCTGCATCGTCGCCTGATACACCAACTTAGTTTTTGGTTTGGTCATCCATCTTGATAGGTTGGCGATATTAATACTCATATCCTTGAATCCTTATGGACAACTTCTGAAGTTTTCTCACCAATATTTCGTCTTACTACCCCTCTTCTGTTGGTCCAAAGTAAAACGATTCGAAGCAGTTTGCATTCCAAACTACAGTACTTGTTTTATCAGAAAATTAAGGAACCAAACGTTTACCGTCTCAACAGCAGCATCGTGGCAATATTTGCATGAGAACGCCTAGATTCGACCACACAAATGCAGCACGTGAACTAAAGAGGAATTAATATCTTCAAAGCCGCAAAGGACAAAAAATACACGAACTTGTTGACTGTTATAGTGGTACCTGCTTACACTGCATTGTGGGGAAGGTTGGACTGGGTGTGCTGCCTGGAAGCCTCACGTGCCTCACGTTCAAGACGCTTCTTTTCCAGGAATGCGTGCCACACACTGCGACCGCCCTTCTTCGTGTACCAGAAGATAATACCCACCAGCACGAGCACCACAATAACCGCGATGATGTAACCGAACACCTCCACCACGCTGCTGTCCGCAGTGCACATGTACACGAGTCCAAGCAGGATGCCAGGCGCCACCAAAAAGAGGATCACCAGAAACAGCACAGCAGACATGGACCACGCGGCACTGAAGAACGCGAGCGAACGCGCCCAGCTCAGAATCGGCTTGCGGGTGAGCGGGATCGGGTAGAAGAGCAAGATGCCGAACACGTTGAACCAGAAATGCACCAGCGCAATGGCCACGGCGTCAGACTTGCCCGTCACCAAGGCTGCGAGCAGCGCCGTGCCGGTCGTGCCCAGGTTGGCTCCGATCACCAACGGGTACACTTGCTCCAGCGTGATAACACCCAGGCCTGCCAGCGGGGTAAGGGTGGACGTGACAACCGTTGACGAGTGGACGCAGAATGTGATCATCGTGCCGACCAAGATGTTGATGTAGCCGTTGTAGTTGAGCAGCTTGGAAATGAGGCGCTTCGTCGGGCCCATGAACACCTTCGCCAGCATCTTCACCAGAGTGAGCAACGAGCACACGAGGATACAGAAACCGATGACGACCGTGATGGCACCGATGCTGCCGTCACTCATACTGGAGCCCTCGAACGCGCCTCCGGTGACGAACGACTGATTGGGCTCGCACACAAGATCGCCCGTGGCAACTTCGTAGATGGCGTCCTTGTCCACCACGATCATCTCCTGCGTCAGCGGGTTCACGATAGCATCGATAGGACTCTTGAAGTCACCGCTGTTCGTCTTGGCGTTGGACATGGCAATCGATAGCTCTTCCAGCGGGTGGAACAGCACTTCAAGGGGGAACAACACGAAGACCGACCATAGGTTGTACATGTCGTGCACGGTGGCGGCCGCCATGGCTCGCTGGAAACGAACGCGGTCGCCGACCTGACCGAAAGCCACCATGATGCACGTGATGCATGTGCCGATGTTGGCGCCCATGATCACGTACACGCCCTGGCGGATGGTCATGCCCCCCGAGCCCACAAGAGCGACGACGATCGACGTCACCGTACCGGAGCTGTGCAGCAGCGCCGTGGCGATCGTACCGATCATGAGACCGGCCACCGGGTTGTCGGCGAAGTCGAAGGCGCCCTTGGTGTCGCATCCCAGCGCCAGCGTGAAGCCGTCGCCGATGAACTTGACGGCCACCATGAAGAAGTACAGCGCGGCAAGCGACGCAATGCCGTAGATGACGCCCCACATGATCTTCTCCTGCAGCGTCAACTTGGAGTACGAGTCTTCCTCTTCATCCTCTTCAGGTTCCACGCCGTTCTTCTGCTGGCAGTCGCTGACGACCTCGCTCCGGCGAGGATCGAGGTTCGGCGTGGTCACCTTCTCGTAGTCGGTTGAAATGTCGTGGATCATGTTGCCGCCTCTGTTGGTTGCGCTTGCTGGTTGAGTGTCAATTCGGAAACTGGGGTGGAGATTGAAGCGACGAGGGTGGTTCAGAAACGCCGCCGGCAACCACCAACCGCTCGATCAGCTGGTCGAGGGACAACTCCGCTGCAGACGTTGCTCCGTGTCCTGGAGGGGTCTCAGCTCGCAGCATTTGCTGGTCAATCTCCGTAATCGCGGCACGCATTGCGATCGGGGGCGAGACGATTCGAGTTCGTGGCAGTGACTCGCAGGGAGTATTTCGCTGTCCTCTGTGGAATCTAAAGCGTGGTAGGGCCGACGTCTGCAGCAGAGGGCAGGACATAAACTTAGCGTCGAAGTCATTCGCATCGAGCAAAGCAGCTCCAGTCAAACATGTCTGGCCTTTCCACCTGCGATTAACGGGGACCACCGCGTGATTAATCTCTGAAAAGATTCAACTTCAAGATTCGCCAAGTCGCTCTGAGACACCCTGCTGCTCTCGAGGCCATACGGCGGTGCCTACCGCAGACGCTAGGAATCTCGAGTCGCGGTCTGCTTGTGATGGGTTTGAACGTCGGCACGAACGTTGCCCCCGAATGCGGACTGTGCACGTACATACCTGCATCTTTCCCACTCGTTGCTTTCGGAACCCAGGCCAAGCGCTCGCAGGACTTAGTGGCATCGCTGAGGTTCCGAATCCGAAAGGCAAAGAGACTGTCAAGTGAACTCACCGAAAGGGCGTTTAACGGCGACTAAAATCGATTAGGGCTGATTAAAAATGTCGTATCGTTTATGCACGATAGACAACTTCAAGATACATGTACTGCACAACCTCTTCCTTCGAGCACAGAGCAGCGATCCTTAGCTCTCATCGCTCGCTATTGTACTCGACGACGCCGACGCCAACGCAAAGCCGCCTCGCTCATACAGTGTCCACGGCTGTCGCGGGCGTCTCGCCTCGTGACTGGAAACACAACGCACGTTGGAGCCCCATCGGCGACGCAGGCAAACAGGCGAGCACTTCAACACATCGTTGGGTCACAGCTGAATCTAAGATACCGCTCCGTCGAGCACCATCGCTCAAGGCCCGAAGTCGTAGCGGCGAATCAAAGATTCGAGATGGAGCCGACTCGTTTGAATGGTCCGTGACGTTGGTACAAGCTCGTCAGGTAGCCGACAGCATGCTTGCTGTCAAGAGGTCCATAGCTTGACTACTAACAACTTTTGTCGATAATCTTGCGTTGCACTTGGCAGTAAGCGTAGGTCACGTCGTTGCCCAACTTGCCGTGGTGAGCTCGCGACGATGGCTGGATGGCAGTGTGCGACGTACCCGTCAGGAGTGGTGCGTTTCGACACCTTGACAGCGTCAAAACACAGCTGGGATCGCGCACGATCTTCGCTGCAGGGCGTACACCCGCTCTTAGATTCGAGCTTCGGCGACCCAATCGCGCTGACATGATCCCAAATCCGAAGGCGGTGAGAATCTTTTGGCAAGAGTGCGAAAACGAATGTGACTTCACCGACCTTGGTGGTTCGAGCTTCGTCGAACCGATCGGGTCCACTATCGCGTTGACGTAACCCTACATCCAATTGTATGCGTTTGCTTGCCTTAGAGCGTCGTCACCGGTGGGGTCAAATGGCTGATTTTGATCGAGCTGATCCCTAAAAAGCGAGGTCGAAGTTCGATCTCGCAGACCGTCGAACGAAAGCATGTAGTAGTCCCGGATGTACCAATGCGTTGAGGTCATTCACGACCTGTGCTGTACTCCAGCATGCTGTTCTCATTGGCGTAAGTGGTGTGAATACACCGTTTGCCACAATTAAAGTGGCGTCCGTGGTCGCAGGTCAGGGAGGGTAGTAGTTTCGGAAGAACATGGTGATCAAACGCAGCCGTGCTGCGTGAGATACGCTGTAGTGTTGTAGAGACATCATTTGCCTTCAATAAGGCTTGATTGTGTTTTACGTCTGCATTCTCGGTAGCGTGCCTATATTCCACCGTAGTATACCTGTGAAAGGCTTAGGCGCAGGAAATATAGTTTGACTACTGGGACGGAAAGGAAGCGTATAAGACTTGCGACCTGTCAGTGAATCTACGTTTAAAGTGCTGCTTACCACTTCGGCTTTGGTACGACCGCTCCTGCAATCTGTTGCTTTTTCATCTTTATATCGTTTTGCTCGCGAGAACACCAAATGTATGGATTCTGGGTTGGCGAGCTTGGCGCCTCGAACAATTCTGTCGGATACGTAATGCATCACATCGAGTATGTAGCTTGAGAAATAGTCTACATGCTCAAATCGTAGCAGGAAAACAAAACTTGGGGAGAGCTTAAGATCACTTTTTAGCGTGTTCGCTAAAGCTCGAAAATGCACTCCTTCATGTACAGTTTTGCTCGCAGTAACGAAATCCACGACGCACATGGTCTTCTTACTTGGATTGAGGCCGTCGAAGCGATCCACGAGTACGTTGCCAATGCACCCTTCGTTGCTGAGCCCTGCGCCGACGAATACATTTGTACGGCTCCGATTTTCGAATACATGTCTTGATAGCGTCGCTCATATTTTGTTTTGAGCTTTCGGTGTTGTTGGAGACGTCCGGAAGGCATTTGGCCCATGTCATTCGGCGCTGCGGACTGCAGTGCGGTATCGTAGGCTGACATGGCAGTCGCAACAACAAGTTCACAGCTATTGGTGGAATGTAGTGCAATGCATGCAGTATATTTTTTGAAAGTGTTGACAGATAGATCAGCTGCGAAGACGTATCACTGTACTGTAGTCGAACACTTTGTGCGGATGCACGCTACGCTGAAAACCCACCCGACCCTCCTCATCACGCTATGATGCATTTGCGTTGGGTAGCGTGGAGCTCGAGTTCATTCAGTTGCAGCTCTACTTGCTTCAACAGGTTGTTAAACCGTCGAGAGCAAGCACAAACGCCGTGACGCCGTTATCGAACGCTGCAGCTATTAACCTCTTGTTGGCATTTCCAACAGCAACACAAGAACCGCAGTGAAAGCATGGGGGAAACCTCGTCTATATAATACGCTTCGGACAAACACGAGTGGCCTTGCACCTCTGTCCTCCTCAAAAGCTGGCTGGTGGTACCGCGACCCACTAGGTTGGATTCTTCTAAGTCGTCGCCCAAGATCACAGTCCCCACTACGTTCCGCGCGAAACGCAGTGACAGCCACTGCACTTTCGATGACGACAGTCGACGGCCAGACTTGTTCACCTACCACTGGTTTACTCCGTCTTGGGGGCCTTGATGACACCCACCTGAGCGGGGCGAATGACCCGCTCGTTCAGCAGGTAGCCCGTCTTCATGAGCTGGCCGATGGACCCGGCTTCCTTGGTGGCGTCCTCGTACTCGAAGAGCGCGTCGTGCACGTTGGGGTCGAACTTGTCGCCCACTTGGCCCACCTGGTTGATCTTGAACTCGCGGAAGACCTTCTGCAGCTGCGACTCCGTCATGACCACGCCCTCGTGCAACACCTTGATGGCGTCCAGCTGCTTCTCCGGCTGCAGCGCCTCGATGTCGATGCTCTCGTGGGCGCGCTTGAGGTTGTCCGACACGTCCAGCAGCGCCTTGGCGAACTTGGAGATGGCGAACTCGCGCGCGTTGCTCACGTCCACGCGCGAGATGCGGCGCACGTTCTCGGCGTCGGCCAGCGCGCGCAGTAGGCGGTCGTTCATGTCCTTGTTGGCGGCCGTGAGCTCCTCCACCTGCTTGGCGAGCGCCTCCGTCTCCGACAGCTCCTTCTTCTCGGCCGCGGGCTCTTCGGCGGCATCCGCGGGCTTCTCGTCGGCGAAGCGCACGGGCGTCTGGCTCACGCAGCGCAGCTGCTGGCGGGACACGCTACGGGCGGCGCTGGAGAGGACGACACGGCGGAGCATTACGTTGGGCTGGAGGGGGACGTATGTACTGGGGCGTTTGGGACCACAGCTTCGATTGAACTTGAAACCCTGCGCAAAGCGATGGATCGGCTTCTAGAAGTAAGGAAGTCGTACCTCTTGATGTTTGTATGCCGTGAACTTAACTTTTGCACTGGATACTGAATCCAACTGAAATGGGAGATCGATGGCAAGACAGTTCCAGTATTCCAGGACTCGAAGTAGGAGGTCTTGGCCAGAAGTGTATCAACTGAGTAATGGCGCCGACCAAGACGAGTGCGGGGCAGCGCGCCGAGCGCCTCAAGCAGGCGGCGGTGAAGCAATCGGCGGAGGAGGAAGCCAACCAAAAGGTGCTGCAGCACTACGCCATGACGGTCTACTTCAACGACCTGTGGGTCTCGTTCCTGAGCAAAATGGCGGGACTGATGGCGCTCATGAGCTACTTGGAGGTGCAGCGCATGCGTCACAGCCCCCGCGGCTTGGGCTTCATCACAGGCTTCGAGGTGCTGTCTGTGCTGATAGCAGTCAGCACGGTGCTGTTCATCCGACGGTGGTTCAACCCGCTGCTGGCTTTCAAGGTGGCCTTCGCGTTCTCGCTGCTGCAGGGCTTCTGGTTCGTGGCCAGCTACTACTCGCGCTTCATGCAGCTGCCTCGTCAAGCAGGCGACCTACTGGCCGAGCAGCTCCCCTTCGGCGTCTTCTACTTTGGCGTGTGCTGGGCCTCGGACCGCTTCATGATGCGCTCGCAGAACGTGGCCAAGCAGACGGCGGACGATCTGCGCGAGGTGCTCAAGGGGAAAGCGGCGTAAGGCGGCGATTGAAGGATCTCTCAATAGGAGAGTTCTCATGCAGCTGTAAAAGACAAGGAGGAGACAAGGGAACCAGTCGAGGTAGCTACACACAAGAGGAAGGAAGGACAGGTAGAGCCACTTGCACCAGTCGCGCATGACACGCATAACGTTAAGTACGTCATTTACGTCGTTTATCTTTCGCGTAACTTACACCATTGTCATTTCTGCTGCCATGAAGTACAGCGAGGATCCTGCGTGGGCCGATGTGGTCAAAGTGCCGCAGGACGACGGGCCCGACCCCATCGTGAGCATCGCGTACTCTGCCGACTGTGCGTCTTCCTCCTCCCTCTCTCTTGGCTCTGTGTCCATCTCCTCTAACGCTCGTCCATCTGCCTCTAGTTACGGATGTCATGGACTGTTTCCGAGGCGTCCTCAAGATCAACGAGTACAGTGAACGCACACTCGCTCTCACGCTCGATGTGATTGAAGCCAACCCCGCCAACTACACGGTCTGGTACTTCCGCCGTCGCGTGCTGGAAGCGCTGGGCTCGGACTTACGCGAGGAGCTCCAGTTCACAGCCGACATGGCCATCCAACACCCAAAGAACTACCAGATCTGGCACCACCGCCGAGAGATCTGCACGATGCTGCACGACGGCAGCGAGGAGAAGGAGTTCTGTGCTATGGCCATTGACGGGGACTCCAAGAACTATCACGCCTGGGCGCACCGCCAGTGGGCGGTCAAGACTTTTAGTCTCTGGGACGGAGAGCTCGAGTTCGTGGACAAGATGCTGCTCGAGGACGTGCGCAACAACTCGGCGTGGAACCACCGCTGGTTCGTGCTGAGCAACACGTCGGGTCTGGCCACGACTGCCGAACGCCAGCGCGAGATTGACTACGCGCTCGACAAGATCTCGGTAGCGGTGCACAACGAGAGTCCGTGGAATTACCTTCGAGGGCTCGTTCGCGGTCACGAAGCCACCTTTGCTGCTCAGATGAAGGAGAAGGCGCAGGGAGTGCTGGAGACCACACCGGACTGCGTTTTCGCGGCGGCATTGCTCGTGGATCTGTATGCAAAGGAAGGCACGGATGAAGCTGTTGCATCGGCCAGCAAGCTGGTGGAGACGTTGATGAACGACACGGACCGGGTGAGGAAAGCGTACTGGCAGTTCCGCCTCACTACGCTCAAGCGACGCGCGTAGCGATCCCTCACAGCTGCTCAACATCTTTGACGTGCTCATATGAGTAGCGTGACGACTATCAATACGAAACTCGAACGGCTATATTGTTTGCTCTTGGTCAGGTTCGTAGCTAGGTCATCTCGCGTCTCCGAAAGTGTTGAACATCGGTGTGGAAACTTTCGCTCACTTTCGCCTGGGCTCATTTTGGACTGACAGACATTTCATCCGGTTGCGTGTCCGCGCAGAGCGATGCTGCAGTAATAACTCTAGCCAGGATCCTCTCACACGAACACCCGCTTTGCCTCTAATTGAGCTGATTAAATGTTGGACGGGAAGTTGTTCACTGTCGCCATATCCTCGACCTTGCTGCCATTCACGAAGAACTCGAGCTTGATCCGCATGAGCACGGGTTTCTACAACCGATAACAGGAAGTCACGTTAGTATCACGGACGGTAGCCCACAGAAACACCAGTTCAGTCTTACCTCGCCCTGCATGCTGTTTTGGATCTTCACAACCTGCGTCACCGTGCCACTGTTGTTCGGGGGCACCATATCGCCAGTAGGAGGCTCCATTTTAAGCTTGATGTACTTGGGGAACGCAGCCAGGAACACAAATTTGTCGATCGGCGTAGCAGTGGAGTTACGGGTAGTCGCCGTGATATACGTCACAGACTTGTCATCGGCATTGGGCTTGGTGATCTCTAAGTCGACCGTGAGGCCATTCTTCTCGTACGCACGCACCGGTGGGTTGGCTGCAGGAGGCGCAGGTGCCGGCACAGGGGCACCAAAGTCCATCAGTCCCAACAAGTCATTGGCTCCAGAAGCAACTGCACCGCCGTTGCTGGAACCGAATGAGGAAGTTGTAGGTGCTGCAATCGGCGCCGCCGGACCGCTCGAGAAAATGTCTGCGAGCAAGTCCACGGCAGGTGGTGCGGCTGGAGCAGTGGATGAGGCCGAGAACGATGTTCCTGCACTTGACGTCAATGCACCCCCACCAAAAATGTCGTCCAAGTCCAGCAAACTCGCACTGGCACTCGACTGAGCCGCCTGTACAGGTTTCGGCGCAGAAGCATTTCCGCTGCTCGAGCTCGCTCCTGCATCTTCGTCACCCAGTAGGTCGGCTGACCCCACTGCCGATGAACCAAGGTTGTCGTTGCGGCTGCGCACCTTGGAAGCATCGATCGCAGGCATACCAGCGAGAACATCATTGCGCAGAGATGACCATTGCGGCTGGCCGAGCGTCGAGTATTCTGATGCACGCTGCTGAAGTTCTAGCACCATGGATGTGTTGAAGGAAGAGATCATGGTGTTCAACTTGGCAATTTCAGGCGGCGAGCTAAACCGTGTCGTGAGCTTCACCATGGCGTTCAGGGAGTACGCGCGAGTAATGTCCGTGGAGCCGTGGTGGCGCAGAATCGTTCTGAAAAGGTCCACTACGCTGCTTTCATCCACACGGCTCTTATCGGTCAGCGTATCCTCCGATGCAGGCGCATCCAGAAGCAGCAGCTTGCTGTACTCGCCAACACACCAGATGCCGACGTGGACAAGTGACAGCTGTGACACATCGTCGTGAAGCGCCCAGAAAAGCTTGTGAACCACGTAAGCATGCAGCTCAGTATTGCGCTGAATGAGCGTGATAAGCGAACTGCATATCCGCTCATCGGGTAGCGTCGACCCAGCAATTGACAGCATCGTGATCAACGTGTCGATGTGCCATCGGCTTGATGGAGCATACCGGTCCACCGCATCTAGAGGACGGAAGAGTCACACCAATTGGATTAAATTTCTTCCCCTTCATAAAACTGGAACACCATGCCAACTTACCAGCGATGCGCGAGCACAATTCGGCCTTTTGCTCGTTCGGAGCAATCACGAGGTAGTTCAGCATCTCGCGCGCCAACTGAAAAATAAGTTGAAAACATAAAGAAAATTATAAGGATTTCCGTATCGCAACAAGTAGGACATAGCACACAAAGCACAACGTACAGTCTGAATGTTGGAAGAGTTGACAAGCGCGTAGATGAGCTCGAGCGCACGCTGACGGATGGACGTATCCGGATCCTTAAGGCAATCCACAATGGTGTTGGTGTGGCGCTGCACAGCCGCAACATCGTCAGTCACGACCTTGGACAACGTGTTCAACGCGACGTAGCGGATATTATTATCGCGATTCAGCAAGAAACGTCCCAGAATGTTGATAGCCAGCACACGAAGTCCGCTGTCGCTCTCGATCGTCATAATGGTCTGCACGCATTCGTAAAGGATAGCGTTTCCAGCAGTCTTGGCTGTCTCCGTGTTTGTAGCAACTTGTGCCAACACATCGTTCATAGCCTCACTGGCCTCCTCATTGTCCTTGCCCAGCAGTCGCAGCAACTTCAAAATCGCTACCTGCAAGAACGGGTCCGCAATACCGCTGACATCGTACTCGCTCGAGTAGCCCATTGACAGCAAGTTGCGCAGTTGGCGCACAAGCTTCGGCACGAGACTGCTAAATCTCTTCAAGTTCTCCGCATCCAGTAACACCACTTCTGTGATCAGCTGCACGCCTGCAAGTAGGACGCCGTGGTGCTTGGCACGCAGCAATCCCAAGATGGACTCCGTAAAGTCCTCCACCAGGTCGGGTACCTTCGTAAACACTCGAATCGCCGCCAAGGCCGCCTTCTTCCGTAAATGTTCGTTGTCACTACGCAGATGACGGTCCACATCCATCACCAAGTCACGCGCCATATCCGCCTACACAGCAGCAATTCAAAAGTCAATTATCTCTTCATCTTCCCCCTTTTCCTGATCTCCAACTCACCGAGGCCACATTCCCCACCGCCGTCAGCGACAACGCGACAATAAAGTGGTTCTGGTTGTTCAGGTCACTAATAGACACCACCAACAGCAAAAAATTAGCATTAAATCCCCCCAAAAAGCAGCAATTCCAGTACAATGCACGCACTTCTTCACGGAATTCGTGACGAGCGTCAGCACATCCTCCTGGTCCGTGAGCAGCAGGATGAGACCCAAGTAGCCCATCCTCTTCTCGGCGAAGTAAGGGCTGGCAATGAGCTTGACGCACTCCATTTGACCAAAGTGCGACGGGTAGCCGAGCATGTGGATGAAGAGCAGCTTGGCCACGTTGCGGTGGCGGTACTGCTTGTCTTGGTCCTTGAAGGCTGTGCGGATGAGCGCGCTCTCTTTGGCGATGACGGCGCGCTCCTCGGCGGCCGTTTTGCAGGCGCGAACGCCGCGGATCAAGTCGCGCAACTTCTGACTCATGATCTCGCGATCCTGACGGTTCTCTACGGAAGGAAAAAGGTGTAGGGGTAATGGAGAGACTTGGAGAAGACGCTGACGTCTCTGGATGAACTGCTGAGGCCCTGGAGGAGGAGGGGGAAGGACCGGAAGAGAGGGGGTGCAGCGAACGGCGGCTTGGGTTCCCCACGTGTGCAGCTCTGCGAGCTTTTTGCAAGGGGGCGACGTCCGAGTCGTATTTAGTAGAGATGTGTGTGGGACACATAATATGTGACGTGTGGCGAGGTTGAAGCGAGTGCCGCCTTGCAGTCTTAAGGGGGCGATGTACGGCATAATTCACCGCTGGTGCGCCATCTACTTGTATCGAAGACACTTGACCAAGGACAGCGAACTAAAGCACGTTGGTGGACACAAGGAATCCTCCCACACGCAGACAGGATTTCTAAGGTTATCACAAAAAATGACAGATATCTGTTGAAGGCAAGTCACCTCTGCGTTGCTTATATTGATGTTTATCCTAATACACGACTGGTTTTAGCTAGCATTGACATACTGCAGACCACGACCATAATTTGGCAGCTTGTGCTTCCGATGCCTGTGTCCAGTATCATTGCTTTTGACGTATCGACGTATTGCAAACGCTGGTAAGCCCTCGCAACGATTGTTTTCAGTTGTAGCCCCGCCACAATGCCCTTCATTCATACGAAAACTGTATTACAAAGAGTCATCGATGGCACTTCCCCAAAGCCACTTCACATTAGCCTTCATACACAAGTCTCCACCTTCTCTACGACTTTTCAAACTCTCCAATGACCCGCGGGCACATCAGCGTATCTGCATCTGGTCCTTGTGCTCCGCAAACTTTTCATCAGCCAAACAAACGTACATCAGCCAAACAAACGTACATGTAGTGCCAAAATGCCTGCAGGAAGGACGCCCTCCGCAACATTTGGTCCAACTTGAAGCTGTCGAGTTGCACCTTTTCGTGTGCTCAAATCTTCAACCTGGTGTGGCGCACACGACGTCGGCATACAAACTTCCAATCACGATATAGGACGAGCCAATCACCATCCGCCGCCTTGACCCAATTCCGCCAATTGGTCATTCCCAGATTACCTCGTACGTCGACGCAACAAATGCTGGCCGCCAAGTCGCTCTCTCTGTCCTCCACGGCGCGTCGTGCGCTCGGATCCACGCGTGGTATGGCTGGAGGTCGCGCTGCCTTCAACTGGCGCGACCCGCTGCTATTGGACAGTCAACTGACGGACGAGGAGGCCATGATTCAGGTGGGTTTAACTGGTACCCATTGTATCAACTGCAGTTTTAACCGATAGTATGGACGCTTGGACCGCAGAAATCGGCCAACGACTATTGCCAGGGGAAGCTCCTACCACGTATTGTGGAGGCCAACCGCAAGGGAAATTTGACCGCTCCATCATGAAGGAAATGGGCGAAATGGGCTTCCTAGGCCCCACGATCCAGGGCTACGGATGTGCTGGCGTGGGCTACGTGTCCTACGGTCTCATCGCCAACGCTGTGGAGCAGGTGGATAGTGCGTACCGTTCGGCTATGAGTGTGCAGTCGTCTCTGGTGATGCACCCGATCAACACGTTCGGGTCGGAGGAGCAGAAGGAAAAGGTGGGCCACGATGGACTTCAGACAGGACTTTGTGCTAGTGTCCAGCGCTAATGCTTTCCGTGTGCGCAGTATCTTCCGCGTCTTGCTACGGGTGAACTCATTGGCTGCTTCGGATTGACGGAGCCAAACCACGGATCGGACCCTGGCTCGTACGTTGTCGCTGTATAGTGTTATATCTTTCGTGGCATTCTTCTTACATGGAAGTGTCCATCCTATGTGCAGGATGGAAACTCGAGCTAAGCTCAAGGGTGACAAGTACATTCTCAATGGTTCCAAGAACTGGATCACCAACGCCCCGATCGCGGATGTGTTCCTTGTTTGGGCCAAGGATGACGAAAGTGATATTCGTGGCTTCATTCTTGAGAAGGTGTGTGCACGGTCGGTTTGGATTGGCTTGCAGACAAATTGTTCTGACAGACGTCTGTACTTGCAGGTCTTCCCTGGCCTGTCAGCCCCCTACATTGAGGGCAAGGCAACATTGATGGCGTCTGCTACAGGCATGATTTTCCTGGAAGACGTCGAGGTTCCTAAGGAGAACATGCTGCCGGAGGTGAAGGGCCTCAAGGTAAGCCCCCTCAGGAACACAAATCGTCACCTGCCACGTTTTAACAACACAATTTTGTCTTCACAATGGCAACCACTGTAGGGACCATTTACTTGCCTGAACAGCGCTCGCTACGGAATTTCCTGGGGAGCCTTGGGCGCTGCATGTACGAAGTGTGCAATCTACCTGAAAATGATACTTTGACACCACACTGACCATCTTGGTATCATTACTGTAACAGACTCGTGCATGAGCATCGCACGCCAGTACACCCTCGACCGATCGCAGTTTGGCGCCCCGCTTGCTGCGTACGTGCTTCGGAATGAGTCTGTGTCTGTGCCATTGAAATGCCATTGCAAATCTCCTAAAGATGAATCGTACTTACATTATGCAGCAACCAGCTCATCCAGAAGAAGATGGCTGACATGAACACGGAGATCGCGCTCGGCCTTCAGGGATGCCTGCAAGTCGGCCGCTTGCTTGACGAAGGGAAGGCACCTGTGGAGCTCATCTCGATGGTCAAGCGCAATTCATGTGGCAAGGCCATTAAGATTGCTCGCAACGCTCGCGATATGCTGGGCGGCAACGGCGTCTCGGATGAGTACCACATCATTCGTCATGTGGTGAACCTCGAAGCTGTCAACACGTACGAAGGCACGCACGACGTCCACGCTCTCATCCTCGGACGCGCCATCACGGGCTTGCCTGCGTTTGTACCTCGCATGGCTCCGTAGACGTCTGAAAACTGCGTCATCTGGACAGAAATCGGTTAATCCCCGTCAAATACAAGCTCCTCTCTTCTAAACACCAAGTTGCCGTGCACTTCAACATGGAACCCCCTTCCTATTGGTCAAAATCCTCCTCTATCCCCATTGGTAGAAACCCGTCCAAACTCATCTCCACTCCTCACATCACCGACGGAAGCGCAAGCCAAGCGGCCAGGAAGGAAGCTCATTAACGCTATGCTGAGCCTCGCAGCCAAGACGCCGCGCGTGGCGGTGCCTGGTCTGCAGAACTTGGGCAACACGTGCTTCTTCAACGCCATCCTACAGGCGCTGGCGTCTCTCCCCAGCGTCCACGAGTTCCTCGAGGAGATCGAACAGCGCGCGCGCGTCAACAACCGCCGCATCGCGTTCACGGGCGCGCTGCGGGACTGTCTGGAAGGTGCGTGTACAGTGCTAGATGCTAATAAGTACGAATAACTGACCGTGACGCTTCCTGTGTCGTTAGCGCTGGCGCCCAGAGAGGAACACGAGCCGTGCGGCGTCGTGGCGCCCCGGACGCTCAACGCAGAGCTCACGAGCAAGTTGAGAGCCTTTCGCGGCAATAAGCAGCAGGTCAGCAGTTGTGCTGGAGAGTTGGAGCGCTGGAGATGCAGTTTTGACAGAGTTATTGTGCTTTTTACGGTGATTTAGGACTCGCAAGAGCTGCTGCAGTTCCTGTTTAAACTCGTGGGCAATGAGCAGCGCCGATGCTCCGTGCAGGACCGAGGACTGGTGGATTTGTATGCGGACACAAGGGAGAGTGATGGCATTGCAGAGAGTGTCAGGTCGATCAGCGAGCTGCGACTGTCGCAGGCTGTGGACGAGCGGAATTGGAACCCGTTCCATGGACTGCAGGTGAACCTGCTGCAATGCACGCGCTGCCAACGGTTTCGACCTTTGAACAACCAACCTTTCCTGGACGTGTCGCTGTCTCTGATGGCACCTGGCGATCGGAAGGTCGCGAAGTTGACGGACGCGCTGCAGTTGTATACTGAACCGGAGGTGATCAAAGGAGTGGAGTGCAGCTATTGCAGCGTTGTTGCTGAACTGGACGTCACGCGGAAGGAGTATGCAGAGGGTATGAAGATGCAGGGGCGGCTAGAACAAGGTATTGCGCATGCCAGTGCTAGCGAGATCCTGGATCTGGAGATCACCCAGCACGAGCGGAGGGATTGGATTCATACGCTGGAACAGCTGACAAACTCGACTGCCAGTTTTGATCTTGAGCATCTCGAGCGGTCGATTCCGCGCAGTCGTGGCGACTGTCACAAGCGCTTACAGTTTTCGCGCAGCCCAGACGTCTTTTGCTTTCACCTTAACCGCAAGGTGTACAGGAGGACTGGAGGCGCGGTCAAGCTGGAAACCTATGTGGAATTTCCACTGGAGCTTGACATGAGCACGTACTGTCAGTACGAGCTTGACTCTGTGGCTGAACAAAAGCTGCCGAATGGTACGACCCGGGCAGCGAGCGCCCTCAAACGGCGGTCTGGATTCTCCCCACCTTCATTTAGTGAAGCTACCAAGCAGCAGTATTTGCTTTACGACCTTACTGCCGTCATTCTACACCATGGCAACGAGCGCTGCGGTCATTTCACAGCATATCGACGTGCGAACCCTTCACAGTGGTTTTTCGTATCGGACGAAAGTGTTCGTGAAGCACCCGTATCCGAAGTCCTGAGCAGCTGCGCATATATGTTATTTTACGAGCGGAAGTTCCGGACCAAGCGAACAGCGCGCAGTTCTGAGACAGAAGAGACCACGGACGACGACGACAGTCTGCCAGACATCCCGTTCGAGCCAAGCGTGCTGCTCAATGGCCGCTTTTGAGAGCAAAATGTATCAGTGCCAGAGTTAAAAGCTCGTTCCTTAACGCTGGATAGACGAGCAAGTGCTGGTGAAGTCTGAGCAAGACGCTGGCGGCTGGAGCAGCTTCAAGTCAAGGCACCACTGGCGGCCAGTGCAAGGCGAGTACGTAGTAAATAAATTGGTTATTATTGCTGACATAGTGTCGAGGTGTATTAACCTTTTCCAGGTAAAATGTGCTGGCAGACGAAGAACGCATCAACTCAGGTTGCCAATACTGCCTATTGCCTTAACTTGTGCTCTCACTACTTCTCAATTAGCCGTTGAAGCCGTACTCCTGACGAGCACGCTTGACGACACCAATAAGGAATCCACTCTTGTTACGAACGTTGGAGAGGTTGGCCCCAGCAAACCGACTGAGAACCTGGTTAGCTAGAGGCTCCGAAAGCTGACCAAGCACCTCGTAGCACTTGCCTCCTAGTTCTTCCAGAGATGACAAGGTGCGGTTGGCAATTAATGAGTGAACGTGGTTCTGCACCGACATCGGCAACGCAGTAAACGACGGCATCCCAATCCCAGGACCATGCCCTGCGCTAACTTGTGGTGGACCTCGTGCTGCTCCACCATACTGAGGAGGTGCCTGTGGTGCTGGTTGTCGACGACGTGGATCCCGAGGGTCCTGAGGGGCCTCATAAGGACGCTCATACAACGCTGGAGCAGGCCCTGATGCCATAGGAGCAGATTGGCCACGGTAGCCACCACCACTTGGGCCACTGTTGCCATTCAAACGCCCACCTTGAGGAGGGCCGCCAAGAACAGAGCCACTTTGGGGTGCCGCGTAATCTCGCGGAGCTGAAGAAAGCTGTCCACGAGGGGAGGATGCTTGTAGGGCGGTGCTGCTTCTCCGATGCAATCGCCTTCTCATTAACGCGATTGATGATCCCCACCAAGAAACCCTGCAAGTTTCCCACTTGGGACAGATCCACGTTGCTGAAATTCTCGACAGCCTGCAACGCCACAGGCTCGGGTAGATGCAGCAGTCGCGTGACGACGTTATCGTTAAGTGGCTCATGGAGCCTTCCTTCGCGGTGCATGCTGTTTAGCACCGCCTTGACACCATTGGGCAAACGTTCATAAATTTCACTAGGGCCTGGAACCAGAGGTGCTCCAGGTTGTCCTCCTCGTGGAGACGGCTGTTGATTCGTTGCAGAACCACGGCGACGGGGATCACGTGTAGCACCACCGCTGCTCTGGGGGTGGTCTCGGCGGCGAGGGTCTTCCGCTCTTCCTCCCGTTGCAGCCCGTGACATAGTTTGGCCGCTTGGAGAAGGCGGGCCCTGCCTGTTTCGAGCAGCTAGTCGAGGGTCTGTAGCTGATCTCTGGCTTGGTGGACGCGCAGATGCAGACCCATTCGTTTCTTGCGCACTTGGTTTGTCGTGATGCATGGCACGCCCGAACTCATCGACATCTTTTTTCTGTTGCTCCGGCGCAGGCCGACTTGTTGCAGTTTTAGCTTGTCGAGGCGAACTCCTTACTGAAGTGCCTTCCTCGAGTTGATCACGCTGATATGGCACTCGAACGTTAGAAACACCAGTTGCAGGTTGCGGAGGAGCGTATCCAAACCGAAAAAGACCCGGGTCGCTCTTGTAGTCCGACATAAAGGCGTCTACAGGCTGCAGTGCCGCGATCTGTGGGTTCTCCTTTTGGTACTCACGATAAATTCGCATGAGCTGGCCGTTCTTGTCGCGAACATCACGCAAAGGTGTGCGTACAAACCGAGCAATGATAGCAATTTGAGCAAATTCCGGCATAGCACCTACAGAGGCGAAAGCAGCACGGCTTACTTGCGTCACCCGGAATTCACCGCCAGTTTGGAAATCCATTAGTCGATCCCATGCAGCCGCCGACAGCCCCTTGTGATCTTCTTCGTGGTGTTTGTGCTTGCTGCTGGATGACGAAGTGGAATCACCACTTCCGCGACGGTGGCGGCCTGATTTGGAGTCGTCATCGTGAGAACTACCTTTTCTGTCTTCAATGTATCGAGGCCGTTTGGAGTCCGAATCGACATTCGTAGTTGTGCCAACTGAGCTACCAGACTCGTTGTCAGCTTTTCTCTTTGCAGGCGTCACCGTAGTCTGCTCGCCATTGGCATTATTCGAAGACGTCTCATCAATTTCCATCGCGACACCTTGCTCGCCATCCGCCGACGACGTCATGGACGGATGATCCGGGTCGTATTCTTCCTGCTCCGCAGCAGCGCGCTGGTTGTTGCTGGCAATGGGCGTTCCTGCAGGCGAAGGGTTGGCCGGATCATACTCGTCCTCCCCGTGCGGAACAGAAGACACCGTTAACGCTGGTGCGGACGGGTCATACTCGCTTTCGTCGTGTGCAGGTGGAGACATGGCATCTTCCACTCCAACCGTATCCTTCGAAATGCCTTCCGCTACCTCTTTATCGTCACCGCTACTTTCTACCGCAGCAACTTCAGCTTCGGAGGCGCTTTCACCGCCGTTTTCATCGTTATTCGACGGCGTCTCCACTGTCTCCTCCTTGGCCACGTTCCCTTCACTTTCTACAGACGTCGTAGCTGGCGTCTCCACAACTGAACCACCAGAAGGACCTTCTGCAGCCTCGTTTCCTTCCCCAACTGCTGCAACGTCACTCGATTCCTGTCCATTTCCATCAGAAGCGTCTTCAGATGCAAGAACTGGATCCGAAGCAGCCTCCTGTTCCGTCTCAACCTCTTGGTGTTGCTCATCTCCCTCCTCTGCAGTTGCCTGCTCACTCTCCTTGTGACCTTCACTCTCAATACGCTCCTCTGGCTGCTCAGTCTGCACGTCATCTTCCATTGCATCTGTCGTCTCTTGCACGTCGCTGTTCGTCTCCGGAGCTGCGGAAACATCAGCACCAGACACTGGAGTATCAGTCGCCGGCACTTGCTCGGTCGGTGCGTCTGTCGCTGCACCTGTAGCGCCGTTCGCCGCGTCGAGCTTCATGCTGCTCCCCCTACACTTTGTGCGCAATAATGGGGAGCTCATTGGCTCCGATAACACGGTGGTGTGTACCACATACAAATCTTCTGATTGGATAAAATCTTATTGTAGATGTAGCCATGTCGCGCGAAACGACACGAGCTCTTAGAAGAGCTCTTGCATCGAGGATGGAGCCTCCTTCGCGACTGGCAAAGCATCCGCCTGCCATTGATGTGTCCATAGCGTCGCGAGAGAAGAGCAGTTCTTCGAGTATCCCGCGGTTCTTCTTCCCTCGGAAACGGACGCCGTTCACATGTGGGGAGCGCATTCGAAGAGGCAGAGTAGCTGCTCGGTTAGATGCCGTCATCCTCTCCAGTGCAGCGTTCTCTCAGCTAGTGGAGAGAATATCCTCGTTTGCATGTACGTATTACAGTGGCTACTTGTTGATTTTGTTGCAACTAACATATATTGCCTGACGCAGGTGGTTCCGTGCTGTCGTTTGATATGAAGAATGAGATGAAGAACCGGACCAAGAAGACCGGCATTGTGGCGGTGGACCGCATGCTCGATGAACAAAGGACGCTGATGCTTTCGTGCGAAACATATCGATCACTCTCGCAGGATACTTGGTGCAGCTCTTCCGTGATGCGCGCGAAACTCGAGGTCTTGTTGTCAGCGCAGCATTTCCTGATGGTAAGTCGTGTTGGGTGACCACGTAAAGACTATGGGTCGAGTTTTAAAACGCTGTGGATTTTGGCGTTTGATTGATTAGTTTCCTCAAGACTCACAGGGAAAAGTAAGCGGCTACACCATTTTAGAGTACCTCCATCAACTCCAGTTATCACTGCGCGTGGCTCGTTTCGTTCTCGAACGAGTTGCCCACGAAGGGGCTGATCAGGACGATGAAACACTCTCGGAGAAGATGTACGTCGCTCTCATTACCGAGACAATTCGAGCTTCAAGTCGGGAGCTTGGACTTCAAGAGGATGAAGACTTTCAACACTACTACGAGCTCATCTGCGCTCGCATGCTGCTACTGCCACTTGGTCTGCAACAGATTCGTACTCGTGGACTATCAATTCACCAATTGGCGGCGTGCGATCGATTCGCTGAGTTCTTCCGACTCATGGATAGTTCATTGCGAGAGCGCTACGACCAACCTGGAAATGCATTCCATCCGACACGAATTCGTCTTGTACATCGCCAATATCTCCAGTTGGATCGAGATGGCAATGGTATGCTCAGTGTGAGTGAACTCCAAGACTACGGGAAAAAGCGTGCTTTCAACCCCACTGGGCACGAGCCCACGCACGACCTCACGGATGCCTTCGTGACGCAAGTATTTGCTGAAGTGCCAACGTTCAACGGTGAAATGGATTATCATGCGTACTTGGACTTCACCTTGATGATGAGCGACAGAGTTTCTACTGCCTCTCTTCGGGTAAGCCCTGCAGTTTCGATCTGTCATATGATGTGGTAAAACTAATGAGTTGTTGTGCTGCTGCTGTCAGTTCTTCTGGGGCGTGCTTGATTTCCACAAACAGGGTTATCTCGATGCTTTCACACTCGATTTCTTTCTGCGAAGCCTTCTCGAAAAGATTTTGGTGCGTGAAGGCAAGGATGAAGCGCCCACCATTGACCGTCTACGGGTAAGTTGCTGCGTTTACCCGATGAGCACGTAGCACGCTGATACCAAAATTTGTGTGCATCGGTTGGTAGACCCAGATATTTGACGCTGTAGCACCTGCACATCCTGTTCGGATCACGTGGCAAGATCTTCAACGGTGCAAACTTGGTCACGATGTCGTTCGGTAAGCCGATTGCAAGAAAGTGTGGCAGTCAAGCCTAGCTCACATCAATACTCTCGATGTTTTTGTTGCCAGGCTTATCACCGACTACGTAGCTTATCGCACATACGAAGACAGTGGAGGCCGCTTTTCAACGTCCTGAAGAATTGCAGTGTTGGCCAGGAATGACAGCACGGAAGATTGAGTGTGAGGCCAAACACCTGTTGATATCTATTAGTAAAGACGACTGCAGCTTCACCCGGTTCAGCTTAGCTTCTCGCCACTTAGCTTGCGTTGCGTGCATTGCCGTCTTACGCTGGACTCAGCACCCAACCAAAAACGATAGCGCATTGAGCGTAAGGAACACCAGACAGCATCGTACAATCAGCGCTTAAGCCAGGAGGTTCTCGCCGTTGTAGTGGAAGAGGAGCACGCTGCCAGTGAACATGGCGACGCTAACAAGAACCTGCTGGTTCTTCGTGATAAAGGCGTTTGCACGTTCACGGGAGCTCTGGTACCACGACTTGCGCTGCACAGGCACGCCACCGGCGCCAAAACGGCCGCCAAGGAGGTTAGACTTGGGCTTGGAAATGCTCGAGGCACTCATCTGACGCTGGCTCGCGGTCAGACGGTCATACTTGGTGCGCAGGCTGGCAGCCTCGCGCTCCAGCATGTGCAGAGCAGCCTCCACCTCCTGTTTCTTCTTGGACAGGGCCACCACCGAGATGCTCAGCTTCTCGGCCTCGGACAGCACAAAGTTGGCCTTCACGTGGAAACGGCTGACCACCGGCTTCGGCTCTTCAACCTTCTCCGCTTCCTCAGCATCCTCAGACTTCTCGACCTCCTCTACGTCCTCGACCTTCTCAGACTCCTCGGCGTTCTCGACCTCCTCGGCCTCCTCAGCGGTCTCAACCTTCTCAGACTCCTCAACATTCACGGCCTCCTCAGTGTTCTCAACCTCCTCATCCTCCTCGGTCTTCTCAGCCTCCTCGGTCTTCTCGGCCTCCTCAGCCTTCTCAACCTTCTCAACCTCCTCAACCTTCTCAACCTCCTCAGCGTCTTCGGTCTTCTCCTCCGTTTTCTCCGCCTCCTCCTTTTCATCGTCCTCCGCCTTTTCAGCCTCCTCAGCCTTCTCAGCAGCAACCTCCTCCTCGATCGCCTCCTTCACAGCCTCCTCCACGAGCTCCGTAATGGTCGTGGGCTCCTCCTCCTCCTCCTCGTCCGAGACAGTGTACCACTTGTCAAGGGCGTTGTCCTGGAAGAGAGACGAGATGGAGATCTCGATCTCCCTCACCGGCTCAACCTCCTCTTCCTCCTCCGTCGACTCAGCAGCAGCAGCGACCGTGACAATCACCACAGCTTCACGCGACTGCACGGGGTCGAACACGAACGTGGCGGGGAACGTCAGCGTCTCGTCCTCGCCCTCCTCGCTCTTGGGAGCCGTCCAGGCCACCGTGCGCACCACCGGCTCCTTCTCCTTCTTGACGCGCTTCTTGATGATGGTTCGCGTGATCTTGGTGGTCGTCTTGAGCTTGCGCGGCGTGCTCTCGCCGTCCTCCTCGGGCACCTGTCCGTCCTCCACCACGTGTCCGTGCTCGTCGGTCACCACCACGTCCTTCTTCTCCACCACCTCCTCCACGGTCTCGTACTCATCCGCTTCGTACTCGGGGTCCAACGCGACGGTGATCGTGGCGTTGGGCACGGGCTCCTCGCCCTCCACGCCGGCCAGAGTGACCTCCAGGCGACCAACACTCTTGGCCGCAGCCTTGGCCTCCTCCGAGAGCTCCTCCTGGCCCTCGGGGGCCTCGGACAGCGCCGAGATCTGCTGGAACACGGCGGCGATCTGTTCGTCCAGCTGCTTCACCTGCTCCACCTTGTCGGTGACGCTGCGGCGGCACTTGAGGTATTCCTGGGACGCGCGCTCCACCATGGCGGCCACTGCGGCCGAGGAAGACGTGGAAGCCATCGCGAGAAGGAGCTGCCCGATCTGCGGCTACGAGGGTCTCGGCTTTAATGCGTGGCGAGGAGCGGCGCGTTGTGGCGCACACCAACTCGCACCTACCGAGATGTATTGTACGACACCACGCCACACCACACCACACTTCCAGCGTCCCCCAGAACGCGAGGGACGACTTGCTCCCAGTATGGCCGCTTGAACCCGCCTCGTACTTAGTGCGTCTCATACAAAGCGCGAGTCTATTTCACAAGCTTCCGTGGGAAAGGTCGAGGGAGAGAAAAAACCGCCGAGCGGAATCATCCCCAGTTTACGTTTCTCTCGGGGGAGCAAGCGACCAAAGGCGAGCGAGCGAGGGCCAGCGTCTGCTACCACAGGGAGGCCACCGTCCTGCCGTCACCCACAGCCACTCACGAGCACTAGAAGACCATGCAGCAGGAGCGAGAGAGCGCCGAGCTGTGTCTGAACGGCTGCGGCTTCTTCGGCGCCCCCGGCAGCGGCGGCATGTGCTCCGTGTGCTGGAAAAAGACCATGTCGGACCGCCAGGCGGCCGCTTCGGCGCCTCCCGCGGCCGAGCAGAAGGTGGAGGCCTCGCTGCCCGCTCCGGGGATCGATACGGACAACAACATGGCGCCCAAACAGGAGAAAGAAGACGAAAAGCCAGCGGAGAAGCCCGTGCAGAAGAACAAGAAGCGCTGCTGGGAGTGCAAGAAGAAGGTGGGCCTCACGGCCATCGAGTGCCGCTGCGGCTACGTGTTCTGCAGCAACCACCGCTACGCAGACCAGCACAGCTGCAGCTTCGACTTCAAGGCGGCGGATCGCGCCGAGCTCGCGCGCCGCAACCCTGGCGGCGGCCAGTTCGGCAAGCTGGAGAAACTCTAATCGGGCGATCAAGTAGCTGCTTTCAGTGGCTAGGAGGACGCCGCGTGGACGTTGGACGCGACGCGACACGTCCGAACGAGGCGACGACAAGTTAGTTGGAGCAGATGACGCGCCCGAGGACGGAGAGCTGCGGCGGCCGCGTGGCGTTGGTGGATGTAATATTAGGACGGAGACCCGAAGAGCCTGCCTGCCAGCGAGCAGATGGCTGCGGCCGCAGACTCTCGCCAGAATCGCTTAGCTTTTCGCCATCCATGCAGTTTTTCTTTCACTTCATTGTTTCTTTCTCGGAGGAATGGACTTGATTTTTTTCTTTTACAGTCTGGTGTTTGTTGCGTTGGAGAATCCTTACGTGGTGGCAGTGCGATAGCATCTGGAGGTTGCTTCGCGTATGTGTACGTCAAAGATCCAGTCTCAATTAAACGACATTGGCAATGCAGCGCTCGGCATCGCTGCGAAGTTACATCTCAGAAGTCTTGGTTGACATTTTTCAGGAAATAATTCGCCGTTGGTTTTGTCTGCACCAAAAGCACTGCATCTCGTCGAAGGCGACCACCGAGATGGTGTGTCCGTGGATACAAGAAGAAGTTCCTTTGAAGGTGCCCTGCGATGCACATGTGATTGATCTACAATAGAGAAGCACCATCTCGGCTTAGGAAAAGTGCAGTTCATCGTGATGATCGGCTTCAACCTGCTGCAACAGTATCAGTGGCCGCATCCAAGATTTGGGCGAAAACGGAACACGAACTTGCCAAAAACTCACAGATCGTTGCACCCCCAAACTGCGTCAAACTGAGTCTTCACCTCCTGCGGCATTCCCAAAAAGTATCGTGATGATAATACGGCACACCAACAACTTCTGAGATGAAGTCGCACGGATCTGCATAAAAGAATTTCGGGTCGATCGCCGCCAGTCTGTTGCCACTTCGAACTTGAGTCTTGTCAACAAACGCTTCACTCTTCGAACGGAATGGTGAAGGAGAGCAAGTTGTCTGCCGCCACCAACAATACATGGTACCGGGTGCGAAAGTGATGAATACTGACCGCACTTCGTTTGCCGTCGTGATTGCAGTTTGCATGCTCTCCGTGTAAACGCGAGCGCGGTCGTCATCATCGTGAAACAGCATTCAGGTTGAGTTTGGTCTGTTAAGGAGGATGCTCCAAAGGTGTCCGAGCGAAAATTGTCATCACGTTACACTGACTCGCCAGTGTGGTTTGCACGAAGCTTCATGTGCACTGCACTCCTCGGATTCAGCAATGCCAAAATACCCACCATCGAAATACAAACCATTTTGGCGGTGACCCTCGCGTGTTTCTACAAACATGGCCATTGTGGTTTGCTGAGACCGTCGATGGCGGCGCAACCTGGCCTTATCGAGCACTCGCTGCCGCGAGTACTTCAACTTCCACGCAAATCGACAGACTGCACGCCGGTAGAAAGCACGAAGGACAGGCGCCACAACGCATCAACTGCTTGCAAGAAGACCTTCACGTGGCTTGACATCACGCACATTTACTTTTAAGTTAATAGATCCCAGCACGCGGGTATTCTTCCATACAATCAATCAACTGTGTGTAGTTACTGGGGTGGAGGTGCGCAGTCCGATCGGTCTTCATCTTGTTCCATCCAAGATGAGCCCTCTCCTCCAGCGCGACCTCAAAACTACCGCGAGAGCATGAACGAGTCCTGCGTCGATACGGACGACGCGTGCAGCCAGCCGTTGAGCTGCTCCAGCGCCTGTGCCTCGTCGTCCTCCTGGATACTCGGCGCGTACCCGCTGTCAATGAATCGGCCGGTGTTGTTCATGTTGGACTGCGGGTTGAGCGAGCCGAAGTTGGTCTCCAGACTCACGCGGTCCGAGTACTGTGACACCCGCGTGGACGAGATGGAGGCCGAGCGCATCATGAGCGAGTCGTTGGTGCTGCAGCTGCTGCTCATGCTGATGCTCCTGTTGGACGACGTCATCTGTGGCACAGAGGCGACTGGTGCTCCTCCGCGGCCACTTCCACTACGTCCGTAGAACTGGTAGGACACGCCGGGCTCCTCCTTGTACTGGGGGCGCGACGACACCTTCATGCTCTTGCTCTGCTCGCGCGACCGCCTGCGGTTACGAGCCACGACCTGCTTCTGCTGGTTCTGTTGCCGCATCGGAAGCGACACGGGCATGCTCTCCTCCGAGTAGAGGATATACTCGCCCGTGACGATCTCCTTAATGGGCGGCTGCAGGTTCTTGTCACCTTTGTGTCTTGCCTTGGACAGCATGCGTCCCGACTGTTTACGCACCAAAGTCGTGGTGGGCACTTCATTCTGGAGCGCCGAGTTGTTCTCTCCACGCCGGCTGACACTGCGGTGTTTCTTGGGCTGGTTACGCTGGTGGTGGTGACGGTCCGTCTTGTATTCCATGCGGGGCGTCAAGAGCTCTCCGTTGTCGTCCACAGGTGCTGCCGAGCCGTAGTAGTAGTCTGTGGGGTTGAGGTCACTGTCTCCGGCGCCGCGCAAGAGCACCGTGGAGCCGCTGAGGTTGCTGGGCGGGCCCGTGCCGTTGGTGCTGCTGGCGAACATGGTGCTGTTGGTGGTCATCATGGTGTCGCTCACGTGGCTGAAGTTGCGCGCGCCGAACTTGTTCTTGCGCTCCTCGAGGAAGAAGATGTGCTCGAGCGCGAGCGACGGCCGGCGGCACAGGCACTTGGAGCCGCGCGCGCCGCACGTCTTGCATCTGCGCAGCCAGCTGAACTTGAAGAGGCTGAACCAGGCGATGAGGCCCATGGGCCGCCGTCTCGCTCGGACGAAAAAGTCGCACTGGCCGTCGGACCGAAGGCGGGAGGGAGGGAACGAAGAGGAGAGAGGACTTCCCGTGCGTGGTAAGCTTCGGATGGGACCGTGAATCCGCTCGCTCGCCCGCTTGCGCCTCTCGCGGGGAATCGCCAAGTGACTGAGAGGGGAGCCAGTCATAGAGACGGCACGACGAAGTGCGGAGACGGGCCATATCGGTCAGCGAATTGTGTGCGAGTCGTGTACGCCTTGCCTTTGCCGAGCAAGTTGCTGTTGGTACAGTATTATACAGCACCTGAGCTCAGCTGCGAATAACAGGTCGGACAGCTCTAGTTGGTGGCGCATGTGTGCTGTAGTTACCTCTTGCTGCTGATAATTGCACCGCTCGGTGTTGGCGCTTGCTTGGTGTCTCTCTCGTGGGGCTCGTCACTGAGTCGCACGTGCTTCCCGCGCACTCCGCTGCGGGATTTGGCCAACAGCTTGAAGTGGATCGACGCACGCGCTCATACAAAACGCAAGTGAGGCCGCCTCAACTCGTTTGGCGCCCGACGGGCTCAGCTGGGAACACACACTCGGCTGGGCTTGCCTCGGCAGTCTTCCCAGCGCGGATCGTACGCTGCATGTGACGTGCTGGCCTGGCACTCGCCCCACAGCCATCGGCACAAGACGTTCGATGGGCAGCGGTCGTGGCTGACCGTGTGCGCCGTCGCTGCTGATCAAGACAAAGAAGAGTTGGCGGATGGCTGCACCGAATGTCACGGGAGCTCTTCGTGACGAAGTTCGTCCCCCTCGGAGGGCAAAGCCCCTGAGCAACGTGACTGAAGGACGCACCCCGTGAGAAAGTGGATGGCGTTGCGTGGTGTGGTGGGCCCAGCAACCAAGAGTACTGTACATGAACTCAGGAGACAACAATGGAGTTAGCTCGTGCCACCGTCTTGACAGTCCCAAGCGTTAGCTCATGAACGTACGGACACTTTTCGATGCGAGCCCACGCACCTCGGTCTTATTCGCGCGTCAAGACCAGAGCGTTGCATGCGCGAAATTTTAATGGGGACGCGTGCTGTGGCTGAGCCACCGCCAGGGCAGTCGCATGAGCTCTCGATATTCGAGTCGATTGTCCTGTGGGCCCTTCCTTGTGAACGCACAACCGAACGGCGAGGCCGGAGCGTCCGATTGTCTCTCTGTTGGCGATCTTGTCCACATCATTGCCAGGTTACGTACGCCCAGTAGCTGCCCGCTCGATTTCGGTGGGACTCCTGCAATTGTTGACCGATGTTCCTCATGTCCAGCCGACAACGGCAGCCAAACGACGCGCAAAAGATTGCAGCGAGGACTCAACGACGAGCCACAAGCGCCTGCGTGGACGTCTCGACGGCGTAGCGGTCTTCCGTCTTCATCACGACCACAATCTCCATCCGTCTCTTGGAAAACGCGAGCTCCTGCAGTCGCTTCTGGCGCTCCTCCTGCTCAACGTGCTTCTCTCTGGGTCCATTGGCGATCTTGTCGTCCAGCTTGACGGCATTCAAGCGCTCGGCACCTGCCACTGCTTCCATGTACGTCCGTAGTGCGATTGAAGCATCTTGCTTTCCGGTGTTCGTGACTTCCGTATCAGCAGCTTCGAACGAGCCATACGAAGACTTCGACACTTCCCACTCGTTCTTCAACACAGCCAACAGCTTCACGACGCTCGATGGGAAGCAAAACCCCACAATCTCTGTCCGAAAGAGCGCTGCTGCTCTCGAAGGCTGGTCTTCTGAAAGCGGATCCGTCACTGGCCCACCAACTCGACCAAAGGAAGTTACATGCAGATTTTGGATTGAAGCGTTCGTGAACGGGTGCAGCGCGTACAGTTCCGGCACATCCTGGTTTGACATGGCTGCAGTGACAATGGCAGGATCAATGTTAGTCAGGTAAGTACATTGGACAAACAACTCGCAGGTTCACGTACGCGGTCGGTTGACGAGGAACTCGTAGAGCCCATGAACAGCGTTGTGTCCGTGAAAGAGCAGTAGTGAGTCCATGCCATGGATATTCTCTTGAGTCGATACTGATCGAGTGACGGGAGCAATAAGACCCCCGCCGGGTTTTTCCTTGCCTGTCGACCGAGTTGCTTCAAGCTCCTCCTCCAGAAGGTGGAACTCACCGACTTCGCGCTGTGTCTGGTTGGCGTTGACGTACGGCATGGTGTATTCCACGTTGAGATGGTGCAGAACCTTGCGGATTCTTGCGTTTGACTGGGACATCACGGCACACAGCCGACGCTTCTTCGTGTGCTTAGTTCCTTCCGGACGTGTGTCTGCAAGCTCTGCTTCGTCGTCGTGCTTCCGACATAAGCTGATAATTGAATCGGGGGCTTCTGCTTCTGTTGCGTCTTGACTGCCAGTATCATGGAGGAAGCAAACCACAAACTCGCTTGAACGCAGATAAAACGAGTTGTCTGAAGATCGCGAGCTAGAGCCAAACCTCGTCTGTCGGCGGAAGTTCATATACGCATCACGAAATGCCTCTTGCCATGTATTCCATCGCGCTGTGAAAAATGCCTTCTCTTCCCGTTTCCGCTCACCTTTGGGGCCTCCCAGTAAAGGCTCACTTGTGGTCGCAACGGTGGCGCGGTTTAGTAAAATGGATGTCGGCACCGAGTCTGCGGGGTGAACGAAGTAATGCAAGGCCTCCTGCCACCGCACCGCTGACTTTTGATGGGCAGATCCCTCGGCACTGCTTCCATTGCCTGCGATGAAGTTCTGTAATGCTTGCTTCTTAATCTGCGAGCTGATGGTATAACAAGCACAACATTTGTTAAAAAATAATACACCAAACACAGCAGTGGAGCCGCCTACTTCGTGCGCTGAAAAGGATACGGATACGCCGTAAGGATCGATAGCTTAGCCTTGGGGACGACATCCAGTGGCAGATCTTCAACCTATAGATCATATCCAAAGCTGAGTAGATTGTCACGAAGCACGCAGGCAAATAAACACAAGCCAATCCTACTCACATGAAAGATGGAGGGGACATTTGCCCCAGGGATAACACGACGTCGTTGTCTCTGTTGAGTCAGCAGCGACGAAGAGTACAGCGAGCTGAGCCGTGTGGCAGTGACAGCTCCAAGTGGCGACTTTTGCTTGCTTGGAGTCAACAGCGAAGTCGCCCCTGGCGACCTACCGTCTCTAGTCTCCTCAACATCATCATTAGACCCTAGTTTCTGTTGAGTTTTGCCTTCCGAAGCTGCTTCTTCACTGTAAATCGCACCCAGACCTCGTCAGTGTCATCCACAGACCATAACTTCGACTTTCCAGCTGTACCTGGCAGGTTTCACAGGCTTCGGAGCCGAGGGAGTTAAATTCAACGACACGCGCGGCTTCTTCTGCGCCGTCGCTAGCAATTTGGCCGCTCGACGTCGTTTCTACAGCATCAAACGTCCATCAATCGCCGATCTTCCACCATGGACTTCAACCGTCAATACAAAGCTCAATTCAAGTCTCCACGCACGCGCAGTTCCATGGGCAGCAACCTCCTCGTCTTGGCCGCATGTTTCTTGCCGGGACTGGGTGTCCCGCTCGCCGTGGGCTCCTTGCTGGGCTCCGGCGCGGCGCCACCTCCTTCGGTCGCCATGGAGCTGTTGAAATATGCGTTCTCACAGGCTGTGAAGTATTCGTTCTCGCAGGTCGGTATCAGTTTTGCGGTGGTCAAGCCATTTCGTCCACCAAGTGTCAAGCCAATGGTGACCGCAGATGCATCGGAGCCGGTGGGCCACGCCGTGATCCTGTTCTACAAGTATGTGGAGGTGGAGGCGCCTCTGGAGCTCAAGCACGAGCAGGAGCAGCTGTGCGAGCGTCTGGGACTCGTGGGCCGCATCCTCATCAGCGAAGAAGGCATCAACGCCACGCTCGCGAGTCCGTCGCGTGCCAAAGTGGACGAGTACATTGCGTTCCTGATTGCCCACGAGGTGTTCGCCATGCGGGCCGAAGACTTCAAGCACAGTTTCCATGCACACGAGGCGCCGCCTTTCGTGGGGCTCATCGTCAAGCACGTCAAGGAGATCGTGTCCACCGGCGGAATCGTTTCTCGCCCAGATATGACGGCGTCGGACGAGGCCAGAGGATACTTGACGCCGCAGCAATTCCATGAAGCCATGCGCCAAGCAGTGACGGACAAGGAGGGCACTGTGGTGCTAGACGTACGAGCTCATAAGGAGTTCCTAGTGGGTTAGTGATCTGTGCTTCTGTTGGACGTCTCGTTTCGTTGTTTTAATTGGGTTTTGTGCTGCAGGACACTTTGAGAACGCCGTGGACCCCAAAGTCAAGAACTTCTCCGAGTACTACGCGTTCCTGCAGAACCGCGTGGACGAGATGAAGGACAAGAAGGTGCTCATGTACTGCACCGGTGGCATCCGTTGCGAGAAGGCTTCCAACTTTCTGCGCAGTCAGGGTGTGAACGATGTCCACCATCTCAAGGGTGGCATTCACAAGTACCTTGAGGCGTACGAGGACGGAGGTTTCTTCCGTGGCAAGAACTTCGTTTTTGACAAGCGGTACGTTGATGCAGTGATTGTTTTTTTTGCTGCAACGTTGATAATTATAATTGCCGTCGTGTTCTGCTTTGCAGTGTGCTGATGGGAGCGCAGAACAGCAACGAAGTCGTGGGCAAGTGCATCGAGTGCAAGGCTCCACACGACGAGTTCTCTGGACGCAAGGTGTGCTGCGTGTGCCGCGACCTGGTTCTGGTGTGTGATAGTTGCTACTACGCTCGTCACGGCGAAGTGCACTGCACGTACCACCAGTACCTCAAGCACTGCTACGTCACGTTCCTGCAGTACCTGTCTCGTGCCGAACTGCTGGAGCACCAAAAGGCTCTTGAGAAGATCCTGTCCGAGTTGCTAGAGGACAAGAGCAGCAGCAAGAACAAACGTCGCTCCATCCGCAACCAACTCAACAAAATCGCCGCTCGAGTGGAAGCGATCGATGCTGACCCGGAAGCGGCTGCAGCAGTTTTAGCGCTGGACCCTCGCCCCATCCACTGCCGCACCTGCGGTCAATCCACCTGCATGGGCAACTGCTGGGGATTCTGGAGTGACGAAGTGCTGCCTCCTCCTCAGAACTAAGCGGCTACTACTGCAGCTCCTACAACAATGTAGCCATGTCTATCAGCTCCAACTTTTGTCACTCGTTCTCATAAACTACAACTTTTGTCCAGTCAACTTCAACTTGCCTTTCAGTGCGGAATCCTCGTCATGGTCGCCAAGAAGAGCGCTCCGAGGCGGAAGCGTGCGGCTCCTGCGCCCTCAGGACCCAAGAAGAAGCAGACGGTGGCAGCCAAGAAGAAGCACGTGCGGGAACTGGCCAAAGCGAGTCGGTGGGCGGAGGTGCGGCCGTCGTACGCAGCTTTTAGAGCTCATCAACTACAATTATCAAGTGTTTTATGGCTCCTTGCTGCAGATTGAACGACTCTACGGGAAGAAAATATTGGTGAAGGCCAAGAACTGTAAGGTTTCAATTGGTTTAGAGTCATTTACCCAGTTGATGGAGATGAAAACTATTTTTTTTATGATTCTTTAGATGCCCAGAAGAGTGGAGTGCTCAAGACGCCACAAGAAATCGCTCAGGAGATCCTACAGAAGAACGGCTATCTACCATCGACATCGAGGCAAGCACCAAATGCGCCCGTCTTATTAGAAAATTGGAGTGGGGGGTCGACAACTCGAGTGAACGTACCATCTCGAAACGCTACAGGGTCACACAACTCGCCTGAGATGCTTACCGCAGAGCAACAAGAACTTATCGAGAGGAGAAGACATGAAGCACTTGAGCGACGCAAACGCACGCAACGAGTGACTGATGTGACTTGTGCCCAGCCAACTGTGGTTCCGATGGATCGTGTTGGATGTACAACACAAAGGTTCCAGGGTAACGTGCTGTCAGCGATTCGTCCTGTGCCAGCGATTCATCGTCAAGTGCAGCCACAGCTGCAGAGCATGGAGTCAAGCCGCCAAAGAGTGCAAACGTACAATCAACCACGGCGAGTGGTTACTCCTGAAAATCTTCCAGTAGTGGAGACTGAGCATGTCCGACCTGAGTACTTCTGGGACGACTTGGAGGCTGCAGCTGAGATCGTTCAATGGGAAAATGAGCACATGGCAGAAGCGGTATTGGAGCCACCTTCGACGAAGACGTCCGGAGACCCTCGGAAGGAAGCTAGCACGGTTCAAGTGATCTCTGGTCATCAGTTGACACAGTCACTTGGAGAATTATCGATTTCTCAAGAGCTTGCTGCTGCGGCAGAAATCATTCAGTGGGAAAATGAGCACGAGGCTTCGTCTATAGTGTCAGGTACGCGCCACCATGACTTGAGCCGTTGTGAAAGAAATTAACAAGATTAACTTGTCAGCATCAAGAAGTGGCAACGCACAGGAAGGTCCAGAGCTCGATGCTCCTCAATTTCAACTGCTGGCTGTGGATACGACGACGGATGATGAAAACCAGCGACTTCAGCAAAACTATATCGCTAAATCTCACCCATCCAGCAACCAGCTTCAACCAAAATTCAAATCGCACCGCAAGCGCCAACTGGTAGCAGCACCGCCACCAGGTCATCTTCATTCTCGCTCGATTCATCTACTTCTACAGCACTAACAGCTCTTCCTATCTTACCTATTTCGCTAACCTACTCTACCTAATTGCATTTTGGCAGCTTTGCCACGTAACACAACCGACTTCAACAAAGCGGCGAATCCCAGCACGGGAAATCAGCTTCAACCCCCTTCATTGCGTCCAGCTCAAAATCTGCGTGATCCAACTGCAGAATTCATGTAAGCTGCTGCGACTTTGGAGACTTCAGGAATCCTCGCGCATTGAACTAACAGGCGCAACTCATATTTTTCTGCAGCGACAAGCATATCTTAGAGGACAAGCTTGAGCTTCCAGTTCTCGAGTTCCTCGACATGATGCTCTCATGAAGAACTTCATCGCGTGCCGTTCACTTTTCACTATGAGGCAAAACGATTCTCCCGAATCAACTCGAGCATCAGTTCATTAACACTGGAGAAGCGGCCTCGAAGCACAAAAAATACTGGGCATCTATTCGTACTTTCGGCAGATGGGATCAGCGTAAACCAAGTGGTTTTCCCACATTACCAGATCGTTTTCCTCCGACGAAAAAGGGAGGACTAACCCGATACTGTTAAAGTTCTTGGCGCTGTCGTATTCCACATTCACATATCTTTCTATGTGTTCCAGCAGCACAAACCACAAGGATCGCGTGGAGGCATTCGCCTCCTCTTGCTTTCGCTGTCGCTCGTTGTTGTACAAGAAATTCCCGTACAGTCCAGAAAATATGTGCTCGTAGAGTGCCGACAAAAGCACTTCGTTAAACTCAAACGCCCAGGATTGCTGACGCCAAATCTGCCACAGTGCATCCAGCCACTGGATAAACACGGGGGATTGCTCCTCAAGCTCTTGCTGGCCTGGCCCTTCGCCTTGCGAATATCGATTTCGGAACATGTGCCCAAATGAGCACCACTCCTTTTCAACGAGACCCAAGAAGCCACGAACAGTGCGATAATACGGATCCAGTAGTAGCTGCACCATGGCTGTAAGCTGGGGAGTGCGATCCCAACCGTCACTACAGTGAATCATCACTGAATCACTTTGGCACAGACACCTGCAGATTTCTTGCGAGGTTGAGAGAATGTTGGACAAGTGTAAAAACCAAAAGGTGTTCCGCAATTGAAATAGCCAGCCACTGCTCTCACGCTCCTGACCAGGTTGGCACACAGCCGCTAGTGATGCGAACGACGAGCGCACAGCATGGATATTCGCGATATCGCAGAAGTGCAACTCGGAATTCGGGTAATTTCTTGGATCCTCAGTGCCTTTGCCCTGGGCAGAGTTAGCTGCAGCCGCCATTTGACTTCGCGCATCAAAGAAATGGAACTTCGCATCACCGTACGCGCTTGTAGCATGTTGAAGCGCCGACACCATTTTCTGATCAGCTTCAACAACATAGCCGCTGAGACCTGTACAGGGTTGAGCGCATCGACACACAAGAGCTCCTGTATGTGGATGACGCCACACTACCGCAGGAATGCGGCTCGCGCTGCGATATGCGCTTAATTCGCGAAGATCATCCTCATCCAGGACAGATGGAACCACGAAAGTTGCCGGGTACGATGGAAACATCGTGTAGTCTGAGTTGTCGTACAGCCGCATCCAGCTATCCTCGTCGAGTAGCTTGAGTCGACGATAATCCTCCTCAGGCATCGTATATCGGCTCGTTTGGCGTCTCTAACCCCGTTCCGTTCGCTGATCTGATATCGTCCTTGTGTCGCAGTGCCTGGTAGTGCAAATGGGCAAAGAGGTAATGGGGTGATGAACCACCCGTTGAGTACAGATCCCAAATGCAGCTCAGGAAGTCGGAGCACGTTGTTTCGTCTTGGAAAGCCAACGAAGCACGAAGCAAGTGCTTCCCTTCGATGTTAGCAACATGAGGTGCCGTTGTAGAGCTTTCAGCAGCAAGAATCGATGCCAAAGGAATCTCCATCGCGTCCTTGGTGCTGAGCGCTTGCCAGATTATACGATAATTTGTGAGCACTAGCGTGCCGTCGATGCTGAAATGTGGAGCTGTACCAAGCACCATTTCACCTACGAGATGTGTCACCTGTCCAACTCCGCGGAACGCGCCTTTGACCGTGTGTGTACCGAGGCCAAGCATTCCCATTCCTAGTCCCTTGGCAAAGCCAAACACACCACCACTTGCTCCGCCTTGATATGTTTTGTTTACCAGGCCCGCAGCACCCTTTAAAAAAGCACTGCCAACGCTTGTAGATGCACGAAACAGACCTCGGCCTAAAGACCGCGTGGGGTGATTGTAATCGCGCGTAAAGCAGTTGTCAGTTTGCACTTTGTGGCCCGCAGCACCTAGCGAAGCATACGATCGTGGTGGCATCGCTTTCCCATCTTCACCCCACTCGCCGACCTCATTGTCATCCTCGGACGAGGAGGACATAGCTAGGATCTCGTGCTTCGAGCTTTGCTCTTCACCGCTATCATCACTTTTGTAGAAAATAATATAGGCAGCATTGTCAACTCGTAGTCGAACCACCTCGCCTGGAACCGGGTAAATGTCTCCTATCAACGGCTGTGACTCATCCGCAGGCTGTGTCAGCTGAAATGTAGGCGTAATTCGCCCTCCATTGTATCCTCCATAGTTGTCTAGCCGTAACATCGTTGGTGAATTGCCGCTGCGAGCGCTCCTAGCGGGACTAGCCGTGTACGCGCTGGGGATTCTATCAATGGCATCATAGCTGCCATACCCGCAGTTGCCCACACTTGCGTGAGTGAGCCGAAAGGCCTCGTTCTCATAAATAGGGTAAAACGTAGTGGGGGTTCCCGCATTGCTGCCGCTCTCCACACTACCAGCTCCACCCACGGCGACCACATCTGTGAACGAGAAGTCGTCATAGTCTCCTAAATCCGAGAAACTACTGGACGTTTGACGAGTAACACTGGGCGGGCCTATACTCATGGCGCCGTTCGTGTCGGTCTCAAAGTCCAGCGCAATCGCCAGTTTAAACCGGTCCTGCTCCCTCTCCTCTGCAGTCGCAGCCACCTCTCCCAGTCCTTTGCACTCCTCATCGTCCGTCACCTCTGCTTCGCCGTCTTCCTTTCTACTCTTCTCCTCGGCGGCACTGGTCGCTCGTATCACGTGGTTCTTCTCCTTGTCTGCATCATTGCGACTCTCTTCAGCGTCTGAGTCCGTCTCTGTAGCTGTAGCGGACGTCGGTGCCGCCGCAGCAGCGGGCGCTCTCTCCTCTCTTTCTCCGTGTTTCATCTTGTGCTCACTATTTGCTCCATAGAACTCGGGACCAGAGCCATTGCTACTGGAGGAAGTGGGCGAATTGACCTCCAACGGTCTCGGGTACAGTACGTTCGTGTACTCTGCGTCGTCCTGCTCTTCCACCTGTTCGTGCCGCGCGTTGGGCGTGCTGAGTCGCTCCTCCACCTGCTCGAAGCCGTCTCGACTGCCGTCCTTGGTCACGTTCACGTACAAGTCGCTCGCCATGGCCGCCAATATGGTACTAAAAAGGTCTCTCTAAACTGATATAGTCCAGCTATTTGCAGCGATCAGCTGAACCCCAACCCGCAAGGCACAAATCACGTTAGGGCTGTCTGATCTGATAATTCGCTCGCCGCTCTCTCTCTTCTGCTCTGTAGACGCACAAAAAGCACGTACGCGACGCACCAGCTCTCCGTGTTGACGTGTCGAGTGTCGAGGACGTGGAGGAGGCGCTCGCTTGAGGCGGGGGAGCGTCCAGGGGCGAGGGGCTACGACGGCGGCACCGCGTTCCTTCTGAAGTTGTGGCGAGATTATTATAGGACCAAATTATGCGACGCGCAAACCACCCAAATAAGAGACCTTTTTAGGGGTACGGTGGGGTACGCTATGTGTACCCCTTCGTGTTGAAGTTGAAGTGGCATTGCTACTCGTCGTCTTCGTCCTCTTCCTGCTCTACGTCGCCCTGCAGCAGCAACGCCGGCACTTTACTCAGCACTTCTTGGCGCATTTCGTATGGGGTGAGCACGAGGCGACTGCAACGCAGCGTGTACTTTTGCTCCCAGTCCCCGTCCGGCTCTGGGATGGAGAAGTAGTAGGCCATGAGTCGCTTCGGGTCCAAGTACCAGCCTGATCGGCCTTGGATCGTGCCGGGCATCGCTCCCAGTACACCGCAGCTCAGTGCGTCCTCGTACAGAGCGAGACGGAACGCGATGCGGGCGCGGTAGCCGCGAAACAGCGACTGGATCCGCAGGACGTACTTGGTTGTGCGACCCTGCAAGACAATGGAGACAAAAGGTTAGTACAGACAATTAGCAGCAACGGTAGCAACGGAGCTGACGTACCATAGAGGAGCGGGGTCGTGGGGATTCTGTGCGGGGACTGGGGATGGTTTTCCGCCGCTCTTCCTCTGCAATTGCTGCTTCGATCATGTCGACCATGTCAAAAAGTATCTCGGCCACATCAGTCTCGAGCTCGTCGTCGTCGGCGTTGTCATCCGGTTCGATGTCCGCAGCAAACGTGTGTTCAACGAGATCGTCTGCTTCTGCGATACTATCATCAGTTGGATCAAAAGAGTCTTTGCCGTAGTCGGCAGAATCCTCGCGTGCTGGTGATTTGTTTTCCACCTCTGTAGTGCTTTCAGTACAGTCGCTGACAGCACCAACCTCGATTGGAGCGGGGTCGCTGCTTGGCAATAAGGATTCCTTTCGATCAAAGCCGTTGTTTCTCTGCTTTGCGAGGCTATCGAGGAAACTTTGCCTTGTTGATCGTACGACACGGCATGACTGCGGGCGACGGGGTGAAGTGACTGTTGCATCCTGAGTTGATCCTGCTAGTGAGGATGGACTCACAGGCGGCAGCTCTGGGCGAGAAAGAGCTTTTTTGATACTATCTTGACCGTCTCCCAGCAAGCGCGGTGTTGTTTGTGTTGATATTTCAGCTAACGCCTTCGTACTCAACAGACTCCCGCCCATGGCTACTTGCTTGGCTTCTGAAAAGCTGAGGGCACCTTCAAACACTATCGAAGAGTTTAGATGTCCTTGGTCTGCACTAACCGCATCGCCTTTCATTGGCTCGCTTGCGCTTGATACTTCTACGGGCTTGTTGGGCAACGACGTGAGCTGTGGAGTAGCTCGTATTTTTTGCTCAAGTCGGTGCGATGAAACGTATGGGGACTGAGCCCTTTGATTCGGGGAAGTCACCTTTGTTTCTGCTGCAGTGGTAATGTTCGCCTTGCTGGGTCTAACTTGGCTCTTGGGGGTCCTCACATTGGTGGCACTGCGTGCTAACCGCGAGGGGCTTAGCTGGTTTTGTTTCGGAGAGTCACTTGCTGGAGATTCTCTTTCACTCAACGACATCCCTCTACTTGGAGAAGAGAGATTTGCCGCTGCTGCCGCCTGGACTTTTGCGTTGACCTTCTTGCCTGGCGATCCATTACACTGCGGAAGTGTAAACTTTTTGTGAGCATGGGGCTTTGACTTTGGTACGCCACCGGTGATGTCGGCCTTGCGGAACACACGATCCGGTGTCGATACTTTAGCGGCGAGCCCTGTCGTCTCTTGATTAAGCTGCCGCCGAGGTGTCGTCGCAGGAATTATCTCGGTCTCAAGCAGCTTGATATCCTGAAGCCGTTCAGGATGTTCCCCCAGCATAAGCGCCTGTATCAGCTCTCGCTCCCGCTCGCGCTGGGCCTGAAACTTTTTGGACATGACTCGACGCTCCTTGATGGTGCTGCACTTCGCCAGTCGCTCTTCTCGTTTGTTCTCCGCCAGAATGCATTGTTCGATCACCTTCAGATGCTTGAGTGAAGCTTGTGACTTGGATGGTTTCTTGAGTTGCGAGTCGATCGCTGGGAGGAATACATTTCCCACGAGATGCGTATTCAAATCTGCACTTCGTTTAAGATGCTCGCGAGACGCATTGGCGAGCAACGACTTGTACGGGTCATACGCCATTGGCCAACAAGCAAACGTACTCCGGCGCTTCCTGTTCACAAACCAATAAACCTTCACCTGGTCTCCTCTCACTTGTCTAGCACAACATTCTACAACATCATATCGCTCAGCCAAAATAGACACATGAAAAAATAGACTACACAAGTACTTCGAAGTATAAAATCTTACCGAGATGGTTCATTGGCATTGCAGTTCTGCTTGGTGACGATCAGGTTCTCGATCCTGTTCTCCAACTTCCTATTTGTCACTGGTTGGGAGTATTGCGCGGCAGACAGGTTGAGGAGGAAAGTCTTTAGGCCTTAATGGCCACTTTCTATTCAACCTTGACGCTACCATCGAACAAAGTTGACGGAGGTTCTCGCTCCTCAACGTCGGGCTCTCCTCCTGGTGCACCTTGTTCGTCGGTATCCTCATCTTCGTCATCCAAATCGATCTCTTCCTCGTTCACCACCTCTACGACCTGCTTCTGGCGAACGTTCCGCTCTGCTTCAGACTCCATTGTGTCACCCTTCCGCTTTTTAGATGCATCCTCATCGTCGGCTGATGGTACATCCAGTTGTGCTTCCAAAGCAGCCATAGCGTCGCCAGGAACCGCTTGTGCTGATGTTGATGCTGCAACCATTCCAGGAATCTTGGCTGTTTCCTCGCCCTGTGGTGCAACCTCGGACGCGACATAATTCACCTGAGAGTACTGAGCCACCACTGACCGCTTAATGCGTAACATTTCGAGGAATGTGTGCTCGGAGCCGTGAGAGACCTCGAATTCGTGCCAGACCTTCCAGAAAGTCTTCTCGTGTTGCCGCGGGTCACAAAACTGTGACGCGTGTGCGTAGATGGCTCGTGCACGATCGAACTCGCCCAGCTTCGTCTCCATTTGTGCAAACTTCAGGCACAAGCCGGGCACAGATTTATCTGGCAGCTTAGCGATGCCACGCTGGTAAACATCACGAACCTTCGCTACACCGAAGAACTTCTGCGCCTTCTTGATATACTTTTCGTAAATCGCTAGCTTGTCCTCGTCGGGTACAGCGTCAGATGCGCGCTCATAAATAGTCATTACATTGCGCAGCATGCCGTGCTGCTCTTCAAACTCGGCAAATTTTTCGTAAAAGCCACGCACAGACTTCGTTGGGGCTGCACGAATCGCCTGTTCAAACAGATCGCGGGTGCGCTCCATCTTAGTACCAGCATACCGCTTCACGAACTTGCCGAGGTAGGTCTGCCAGAGGTCACCTGCATGCGGGAACTTCGGGAAAAGTGCCAAGCCGCGCTCGTACACGCGGAACGATTCCTCAAAATACTTGTTTTCCTCCAGGTACGCTGCAAAGTTGAGTACCATCTGTGGCGTAATGATCTTCAACTCAAAAATTTCGTTATACGCAGCACGTGTCGACTCAAGATCACCCAGGCTCTCCTCCAGATCCAGACGGAGCGTCCAAAGCTTCACACTTAAGTGCACATTGTCCTTAGCAGTCAGTGATTGCTGCTTACGCAAGCGAATAGTTCTTGAGGTCGGAATGACACAAGCCCCACGCACAATTTCGAGCGCTTCATCAAAATTCTCGTGACGAAGCTCCAACTCAGACCACTCGCAATACACAGCCGCAAGCTCCTGTGGGTTGCGATACTCAACATCCACCGCCTTCTTGAAGATAGCGCGCGCATTGTTAAGATCGCCATGCTCGTCGTAAAACTTGGCAAAGCGGATCCATAGTGATGGCAATCGCCCGCCCGATTTGACTGGGTCCACAGTCTTGACAGCCTCAGCGTAGGTGCGAATGACCTTCTGCAAATCAGACATGACGAGCTCCACGCGTTTTTCCCACTCCTTCACATTGTGCGGGTTCTGGCGCAGCAGCACCGAATTCAGTAGTAGAGGACGTCGTTCTGCTACATCCTCATAAACCTTCAGCAAGCGATCAACCTGTGCTTGGTGGTCGACTTCGTCTTCTTCATCCTCCTCCTCCTCCTGATCTCCACTAGCCGCCAGATCCATCTCGGCTGAAAGCATGGCCTCGATAAACTTGACATACGCGTCAAATATCATACTGAAGTCACGCACCGTGAGCACCGTGCGGATCCCTTCTTCGTACACATCTCTCGCCGATTCGAACATCCCCAGGCGCACAAAGTACGTCGCCAAGGAGCACCAGAGGCGTCCCACTTCGTCGCTGAACCGCGCCATTCCGCTGCGCAGGATCGCTTCTACATCCAGCGACTTGGCCACGCGCGTCGGGTGCTGCGACACCATGTCGCAGAGCTGCATCCACATACTATGCTGAGTACGATCCGTGCTCGCCTCCTTCTCCTGCGTCACCTCAATGAGCTTGACCAACTGCAAACTGGCCTCTTCGTAGTGCTCCACCGACACGAGATAGTCGACGAACTCGCCTCGCTTCGACGGCTCCAGCATCAAATAGCGTCTGTACACGCGCACCGCCGTGCGCGGCACGCCGATCTGCTTGACGAAGGCCAAGTACGGCGTCCAGATGCGGTGGTGCTGGGTAATGGGCAGCGCCCGCAGCGCGCGGTCGAACACGTGGCGGCGCGCCGTCACCGCGCGCATCTCCTTCAGCACATTAAGGTAGTCGAGCCACAGCCGCGGCATGGTGGACAGCTGCGCCAGCGCGCGTTCGTACAGCGCCACGAGCGTCGCGAACACTGGCGAGTCCGTCCTCTGGCCTCGAACTTCCGTCTCGTACATGTCGTCCACATACCGTTTCCAGAGTTTGTAGCTGCGAGGAAGAGCATGCAGCCCCCGCTCGTAGATTGCGTATCGGCTGGACACGGGGGCGTGGGAAAGCGCGCCAAGGTACGAGGTCCACGTCTGGACGGCGAACGGCTGGCGCGTGGCCTCCTCCTCGAACTCGAACAGCGCGTCATCGGTCTGTGAGGGAAGGAGACGATAGAGAAGGTCAGGAATGAGGTGGGGAGGGGATATGGGCGGGTGGAGGACGCGTACCATGGCCGCAACGGGAGCAGCGCGCAGCGTCGCCATCATGGTTGGGCAATAGCTCTTTGGGAGGGACTTGGTGTGGCGGACGTGAAGTGGTGTGGTGGACACTATTATAGGATCCATGATGCGTGACTTAGGAATTGTATGGCCCAAGTTGAAGTGATACGAACAAGACGGGTTGGCAGTTAAATAGCTCGCTCTAGTCGTCGTGACTGCCGCTTGCTGAGCACGGTCCGACGCCGTAGATGGATAAGCGCATTTAGCTCACGTTACATGATCCCTACTGCTTAAAATATTCCTACTACTGACGCTGGGAATAGAGACAAACAGCACTTTCGACGACGAAACCCCTCTCTTGCGCCTCTCCATCTCGTCACCGACAAGCTCAATTGCGGCGACTGCAGCAACGCGTGGCGGCCGTGACCTCGTTCGCTCGCTTTATTTCATACCCGAACACTATGGCAACTGCGGCTGGAAGCTTCCGCAAGGTTCATCTCAACAATGACGAGGAGAACGAGCGGTTGAGACGTGACGAGGGGTATGCAAACAACTTCGTGACAACGTCCAAGTACACGCTGATGAGCTTCGTCCCCAAGATGCTCTTTGAGTTTTTCCGCGTGATCGCCAATTGCTACTTCCTCGTGATCTCGATACTTCAAGTGGCCACGCCGTGGTCACCGACCAACAAGTACACGACGGCAGGGCCCTTGGTAATAGTGCTGATGGTTTCCATGATTAAGCAAGGCGTCGAGGATAAGAAGCGGCACGACGCCGACAATGTGCAGAACTCGCGGCATTGCAAAGTGCTGGGGCGTCACGGAGAAATTGTCACGAAAGAGTGGCAGGAAGTGGTTGTTGGGGATATTTTGCGTCTCGGTGACCGCGACGAAGCTCCGGCCGACGTGTTCATCCTCTCGACGTCAGAAGAAGAAGGTCGGTGCTTTGTCGAGACGTGCAATTTGGACGGCGAAACAAATCTGAAGCGACGATCGGCTATTGAACCGGTGGCGCAGCATGTCGGCTACAGGAAGCTGAACGACCCGATGCTGCCTGAGGGAGAGCACAGTAAGCAAATGATGAAGCTCAGTGCCACGATAGAGTATGAGCAACCGAACAACCGACTGTACAACTTCACGGGTCGCATCGAGTTTGGACCAAACAAGGAAGCTGCACCAATTGGCCCTTCCAACATCATCCTGCGAGGTTGCAGCGTACGCGGCTGTGCGTACATTTACGGGCTCGTAATTTTCACGGGCTCGGAAACCAAACTAATGCAAAACGCACGCTCAACGCCATCAAAGCAGAGCAACGTCTACAGAATGGTCAACCGCTGCATTATGCTGATCTTCCTCACGCAATTCGTGCTGTGCATCATCAGTACCATTTGCAACACGATTTGGATGGACAAGTACGAGGAAAAGTTGTGGTATCTCAGCTCGGCCATTGAGCGAACGTCCTCGGCCTCCAACTTGGTGAGTTTCTTCACCTTTCTCATCCTGTACAACAACCTTGTTCCGATTTCGTTGTACGTCTCGCTGGATATGGTGAAAGTGATTCAGGCAAAGTACATTTCCAGTGACCCTGAAATGTGCCATGAAGGGACCTACGCGAACGCACGGACGTCCGATTTGAATGAAGAACTAGGGCAGGTTCACCACATCTTCAGCGACAAAACAGGCACGCTCACGTGTAACATTATGGAGTTTCGCAAATGCTTCATTGCTGGGGAGTCGTATGGATTTGGTACAACCGAGATCGGGCGTGCTGTTGCAGAAATGGCAAGGAAGAATGCAGCTGCTAAGGGTTTATCAAGTAGCTCTGCTGATGCAAATGATGAAACGAATCACGACCCTCGAGACGCTCAAGTAGACTTCAATCCACTCATTCATTTTGACGACCCTCGCTTGATCAATGCATTGGATTCAAATGCTCCGGAAGCTGCCGCCATAGACGATTTCCTCACCGTGCTGTCGGTTTGCCACACAGTGATCCCAGAGAAAAACTCGAAAACGGGTGAAATTGACTATCGTGCTTCATCCCCTGACGAAGAAGCTCTTGTGAAAGCTGCAAAGTGTCTAGGATACAATTTCTACGCGCCAGCACCGCTGTTGGAGGTCAAGGTGACCAAGAAGAGTGGTTCATCCACCGTCCGCAAGTACACCATTCTCAACGTGAATGAATTCAACAGCACGAGAAAGCGGATGTCGGTGACACTTCAGACTGAGGATGGCCGCTACTTTCTTTATTGCAAGGGGGCAGACAATGTCATGATGCCTCGCAGCAAGATTGATGAATACAGTGCAAAAATGGATGAAGAGTTAAAGCGTTTTGCATGTGAAGGGCTCCGGACATTGGTGATATGCAGCAAAGAGCTGACCGAGGAAGAATATTTGACTTGGGATGTCAAATACCAGGAAGCTGTGACGTCTTTGACGAACCGTGACGAATTACTCGAGGAAGTTGCTGAGTTGATTGAGACCGAGATGAAAGTTGTAGGCGCCACAGCAATTGAAGATAAACTTCAGGCGGGCGTCCCTGCTACGATTGCGAACCTGGCACAAGCGGGTATCAAGATTTGGATGCTTACAGGTGACAAGGAGGAAACCGCGATCAATATCGGACACGCGTGTCAATTGATCAATGAAGGAATGCGGCTTCTCACTGTCAACTGCGAAGATTTGGACGATTTGGGCCGACAAGTTGACAAGATCTACAAACTAGAAGATGTCCAGTCGCATATCAACGCAAACAAGGTTTCAACGCACCTTGCTCTGGTGTGCGATGGTAAAGCCATGGTCCACGTGTTCCCACCAAAGAACACGACATCAGAGCAGGCACTGCATGCAGCCAAAGTTCTCTCGCAAATGCTTTTAGAAATCTCGAGCGTTTGCCAAGCTGTTATTGCATGCCGTGTCTCTCCTGCTCAAAAAGCAGACATTGTCAACCTCATTCGGTATAACTCACCTCAAAAGCCAATTACGCTGGCCATCGGAGATGGAGCAAACGATGTGAATATGATCCAGTCGGCTCATGTGGGTATTGGTGTATCGGGTCAAGAGGGTGTTCAAGCTGTGAATGCCAGTGACTACGCGATCGCTCAATTCAGATTTCTCGAGCGGCTCCTTCTCGTTCACGGTCGCTACAACTACCAGCGGATCTCGAAAGTCATCCTCTATTCGTTCTACAAGAATGTAGCGCTCGTGATCGCTCTGTTCCTCTTCAATTTCTACAACGGACAGTCAGGAACGAGCGTGTTTGAAAGTTTTGTCATGGCTGGCTGGAACTTCTTCCTGGCGTTGCCAATCATCACGATCGGCATTTTTGACGAGGATGTCGCCCCGGAACAAGTTCTCCGCAATCCAGCGCTTTACTCCCCTGGCCAAAAGAACGAGGGTATCAACATGAAGCGTTTTTCAATCTGGCTTCTGAACGCGATCATCCAGGCATTTATCTGCTTCATGTTGGCGATGTACGGCACGGTTAACGTCGGTGGACTGAGCGCGGGTCTTTATTTACAGGGCAGTGTGATTTACTCCGTACTGCTCATGTCCGCCAACGTGAAAGTTGTGCTGGAGACTTTGTCATGGACGAAATTCAACCGAATCGTCTTGGCGTTTAGTCTGTGGCTCTTCTTCTTCTTCTTGCTCGTGTTTCCATTCATGGACAGTCTCGGACGAGATCTGTACGGTGTATCACTCAAGCTGCTTTCAAGGTTCGTCAGCTCTTGTTGTGTTGTGCTGAGCTTTTGAGAGTACTTGGATACCTTACTGTGAATACTGGTGGTTGTTTGCAGCCCCGTGTATTGGCTGTATCTGTTGCTAGTGCCGCTCACTGCCAACCTCATCGACATCAGCCTCAAGTAGTACGTTCCAAAGTGCTGATGCTCGCTCTGTGGTGATACTAACCCTCACCAATCTTGCTTTTATGTTTTTGTTGTTGTTGTTCAGCATCCAAACTATTTACTTTCCCACGCTCGCCAACGTTTTGCGGGAGAAATGCGTGCTGTCAGCAAATTCAGCTCAAGTGGCCTGCGATCCTCTTGGTGAGCAGAAATCTGCGTCCCTTTCAGTCCCATTTTTCGAGCTGTGTAAGAAAGAGAACGCTTACAAAGTCGCCTGCACGGAGACTGGCGACTGATTTCGGCGCCAGGATCCAGCGACGTGACCGACAAGCCATCAATATCAAAGCAGACAGATTATTCACACATCTCCGTGTTGTTGTCTCTGCCTCTGCTCTCCATGTAGACAAAGGCTTCGTGTTCAGCTCTGCTGAGACGGATGGACGCGACATCAAGGACGACCGCGATTCGCACGAGTTGGCATCGCTCAAGGTCATCGAATTCCACCGAGAAGCGGTCGCTTCGTTCACGAAAGACAGACCAGTTTCCTTTAGTAGTGCAGACCCCATTGTTCCGGGGCCTTCCACCTCCAGTGGCCATCTCAGCAGTCACCAAAACTCGTGAGCTGTGTCCATGCTGTAGACAGTGAAAGTATCTTCGAGTTCGTACGCGGCAGCCCGTTAAGCCTCGTGAAGATGTGTGTGTCCTAGCAACATATTGAGTATTTGTCTGCAGTATTTTTTGGGAAGCCTTCCCATTACTGGTGTACATGTAGCAGACGAATTCATCGGAGTGTGGATGAGAGACTTTCGGCGGTGCGCTCCGGATACTTTGCCATTAGCGTCGCGGCAACTGGACGACCAGCGAGTCAGACACACGCGCGAACGTCGAGTTGTAGTGCGCTGCAGGCCAGTCAACTTGACCTGCGTGACGATCACTTGCACTTGTGAAGTGGGATCCGCTCTGACGTCAGCGTTTGAGCGCTACGTTGTCAATGTTCCGACCTGCGTTGAGCTGCTCCGTCCTATCCTCAGTTCCGGCGCGACGACAGGCACAAATCTGCCGCGTCGCGTTTGCCGAGCGACTTGGTGCAGGGACTCGTTCCGCCGCACGAACGCGATTAGCTCCGCTGAGCTTTGCACGCGACTTGGTCCATTGTCAGCACGAAAGTGACGGAATGACTGGCTCAGGGATCAAGTTGATAGGATTGATAGTTCAATTATGTACAGCGCTGCAGCGGGGAGGACTTGGCGCGCGCCAGCCTCGCCACTGAGTCTCTGAAGGTAGCAGCTAGATGCTCGGCTAAAACACGACACGGATATGTGCACAATATACAGCGTGGCTATACGGAGAAGACCGGCGCGGCAGCATCGCGTATCGCTCCAGCTTCTCGGTCTCGAGTCCTGGGGTTTTAAATATGGACATCCGAGTACGACTCGGCGGCGACCGCGTTGTCCGCCTTGGACAAGTTCTCGCTGCTGCTGCCTGTGGGGGACTGCGTGGACGCCGTGGACTTGGTCATGCCGATCAGGTCGTTCTTGTCCATCCCAAACGAGTCGCGCGACTCGAACATGCTCGCAGGCGTCTGCGCGGCGTACACGAGCTTGGCCGGCAGCGGCGTCTCGAGCTCCGTGGTGCTCTGCGCCACGATCTTCTCGAGCTCCTTCGAGTTGCGCAACTGCAGCTCCGCGAACTCGAGGAAGAGCTTCTTGAGCTCCACGGCCTTCTGGCCGCGGAAGCGCGCCACCTCGCGCATGACGCGGGAGTGCACACGCTCGAACTCGTCCTTGGCAGCCACGAGGTCGTTGCTGAGGCGAGTGGCGGACGGCGAGTCCGGGCCGTCGCCGTTCACGGCCTTGCGGTGGGCCGCCAGTTGCGCCTGGTACAGGTAGCGGCGGTCCTCGCGCACGTCCAGCGCCTTCTGCACGGCCTTGACCCAGCGCGCGATGTCGTCCACACCGGAGGAGAAGACCTCGAGCTCGGCGTCCATCTGGCGCGCGCGCGCGTCCAGCATGGCCAGCAGCGCGCTGTAGTAGGACGTGGGCATCTCGGCGTTCTCCTCCTCGGCGTCGGCCACCCAGTTGAGGCACTCGATGAGGTCGCAGTGGGCGCCGGCCGCGAGCTTGTTCTGGTGGCTGGCGGCGCGCACCTTGCTCTTGAGCGACTGGATCTGCGCGTGCAGCTTGGCCACGTACTTGGCCACCTTGTCGAACTCGGGGTCCTCGATCACGCTCTTGTCGGCGTCGTCGCCGCTGCCGTTGCGCGAGCCGAAGAGGTTGAGCGCGTCGTTCTCGACCATGCGCTGGTACGTCTTGCCCCACCAGTTGTTGAGCGACTGCGTGCGCTGCACGACGGCCGACATGGACGTGGCGTTGAGCGAGTTGGCGCGCTGCGCCTCGGCCTTGAGCGCCGTGAGCTCGACGATGGAGCACTCGAGGAAGCTGCGGAAGAAGTTGGAGTTCTTGAGCTCGTCGTGGTTCACCACCTTGCGCAGGAAGCGCTCGAGGCCCTCGCGCCGGTGCTCGAGGAACTCGGGGCCCTGCAGCAGGCCCACGACCTTGGCCGGCAGCGGCGGGATCACGTAGCCCGCGCACTGCTTGGACAGCTGGTGGTGCAGCCACAGGAAGTCCGAGTAGCGGCGCTCCACGACCACGTCGTCGGCGGACGTCACCTTGTACACGAAGTACGAGTTGACGCCGTCGCCCACTTTGCCGGCGGCGCCCACGGTGATGGCGGCGGCGCGGCTGCTGGGGCTCAGGTCCGACTCGCTCATTGGAAGTGTGGAAGAGGAGGTCTGCGGCGGCCGAGGCGTTTTCGGGAATGAGCGGAGCCCCACCGAGTGCAGCTGGGCACGTCGTGTCCTTGCCGAGGGATCGTGAAACGGACCAGTCGGCGCGAAAGGGCAGGAGGATCTTGCGCACTACCAGACATCACGCTGGATGTCCGACAACTGGGCGACGCATACAAACGCCGAGTCTAAAAAACGCCGCTGGAGGAGTTGCCCCGACGATGGTACTTTTCCGGACGCTACGCTGCCAGGAATATAAGCGCACTGCCGCCGCCATCGTAATAATGGCACTATACAACATGTAGTTTACGAGTATGGATAGAATGCGCTCGATACATGCACACGTCGGATTGACGCCGCCTGTTACCTGTTTCCCTGTTGATTGTTGCCTGGATTCTAGCGTTAATCGATGCCCGACGCGTAGTGTCCATTGATCTCTGAAAGTCAATCATGCAGACACCAATCCATCAGATTTGCAGCAACAGAAGCGCGATTATAGTTTGGACAGCCCTCCTCCAGTTATTATGGACTACCCACGATCGGCATGAAGTCCGCAGCAAAGTGCATGAGACTTTGGCAGTGAGTACCAACCTTGTGCGCCTCGAGGGAGCGGATACTTTTTCTCATGGTTGCCGTTCGGCGAGAGGATCAGGCGCATCCTTTCACTTTTCACTCAATGAACAGCGCGGCCTGATATGCCCACAGCTGCGCCGCGCTAGAACACGCCGCCGGCTGCCGCAGCGTGAAGTGTGAGCCGAGCGCGGCATCTTGGTGGTCTCCCACTGGAGACTCTCCAGCGATTCCGCTCGTCCGAGCGATGACTACCATATGCAACGCGGCGGCGTGGTGTCGTCGGCATTGCACACGCGCCGAGCGGAAAGGAGGCGCCTGCATTGGAGGCTGCAACGCTGGCTGCGGCGTCAGCATATCCTGTCGGCCTGTCTATCGCTCGAAGTCCTTGGCTCGTCTTGTTGAAGGTCCGCCTTGCTTGGTCGGACAGCGTGCGAGACCCTTGCCGAGAGCGGCGCGCGCGCTGCTGGCAGCAATGCTGCAGGCCATGGTGGCGAATGGCTTCCAGCATGTCTCGGCATATCGCATCCGTTTCCAGGCATTACCAGAGTTCGTTACTCGGGTCGTTTCCGACGTTCCGGCGCCGCCCGCCGCAAAATTTGGCGAAGCAAGCAGGTTTCGTTCGCGCCGCCTTCGCCGCAGCGTCCGCCGGGCTTTCCTTTCTAGTTCGGCAACGTTGCTAAAGAGGATCGCGGCGAGACTCTATGCGAGAGCTTGATTGCCAAGCTTTCGATCACTTCCACCAGCGCTCGCCAACGAGACACCGAAAGCTTAGCTTCGCACTGCGAATCAACTGGTTCGTGGCCGCAGTTACCGCCATGTTCGTCGCCACCGCGGCTGTCGCACGAAGAAGAGGGCCTGCAGTTAAAGTTGCTGGTTATCGCACACGGACACAGCATGCATCGCCACAATCATTTCTTCATTGTTGGAACACAATTCCTACGCGCAAGCCTCACGTTCTTCGTCGGCACAGTTGAGCTGCCCGACTCGAGCACCCAGTATAGTGGTTGTACTGCTTGGGCACGTCGACCTTGGAGCCGAGTTCGACGAACGGAAAGATGTGCGAGTTGACAGACACGGCTCAGAACGCCACAACCTTCTCTTCGGAGCTGTAGGCCGCCGCAACGAGGCTTACACAATGCCTGGACGCGGTTTTCGCTGACCCAGACGTCCTTTAAATTTTGACACTAGCGCTTTCTTGCTCACTTGTTAACCACACGACACTCCGTGTTTGACAGTGTCGGGTGGATTCGATTCGGCAACCTGAGCCCATGATTCCGTTGGCATAGCTGACGACGAAAGCGAGGAAAACCAAGTTTGATTGGGAAACGGCTGGAGTTGTGAAGCGCTATTGCCTCGTTCACGTTGTGGGGTGAATGGCCAACTCAGTGAGGTTGATAGTAGAATGATTTTTTATGTACATAGTATAATAACTTTATCCAAAGTTGTCAATTCTACTGAAGTAGTACAGAACTTAAGTCGAGACTACAAACTACTATATTAATATTAATATAGTACTGATCTAGTAGTGGTGTGACTATTGGCCACTGAACCATCGACCACCTAAGTGCTTGAATCGCCGGCTGCCGCAGAGCAGTGATTGTCCACCCCCATACGCTGAATCTCCTTCCGGTTGTGTTTTAGCAGCACCTGTATTTCAGCGCGCAAGTTGTCTGTGCTGGTCCGACGACTACTCATCACTATACGGCTGCCGTTGCGTAGTTCGGATAGTTGGAGCGATTCTTGAGTTGCATGGAAATTGCAGAACGAGAAAATATTCTGGCCAGGCTGCTTACAAAGCAAACGTTAAGTAAACTGCACTCTGGGCGGTTGAGTGAACCGCGCGTGAAGATGCTGGGCAAACCACACGGCCCGACGAACGGTGCGATTCCTGATCGCACCTTATTAATGTCTTGTTGCCTACAAGTTGTAGCCAAACAAAGACTCACAAGTATGCGCAATATCTTCGAACCATTGGCCTTAGGGGAAATCGTCGGTCGCTCTCCAGCCTCGTCTTGTACTCAGATATTAGCTCAGTATTAGTTTCTGATCCAAATCTAGTCTAATAAATAATAAATCTGTATCAGTGGGGACGTCACGTCAGGATACTATTAGCTTACTATTAGCGGAATATTATTTATTACCAGACTATTAGCACTGATATCAGCCTCTGGTCATCCCTACATTCTTATTCAGCAGTACTGGACGCTCATTGGTCGATGACGTTGAAGCTGTAGGACTCGTCTCAAAATGGCTACAGTATGCCGAGGCCAGCTTGATCCGCTACAAATGCACGTTACTCGTAGATAGGCTGCGTTTGGTGAGCTAAACGCAGTGAGTGCACAAAGAGAATTGTTGAGGCTTACAATTGTTAGCCGCCGAGACAACTACTGTAGATGTTGGCACACACCGCCTAGTCTCCATTGACCAGTGCCAAGGTCATGAAGGACGCAAAGACCAGCACATCCGACGCCATTAACCAGCCCAACTGAGAACCGTCGATCTGTTCAAACATACACCATTAGAACCGAACACTACTCCCAACAATGCCGGTACCCAAACGCACCGCGTCGACTCGGTACAAAATAGACGGAATAGCAAACGCAGTGACCCAGAAGAACGCCTCAAAGAAGCATCCAAAGCTTGTCCAAGCGCTTCATGAATGAAAAAATGCAACGGTAAACACGACGGCTGAACCTCCACACCCTCCTGCTATCAGCACGCACCTGAGCTCGTCCCCTCCCGCCAGAGTCGAGAAAATCGCCGCCGTCATGGGTAGCAATACGTACGGAAACACTATTCCACATCAATGTGTTAACGATATTAACAGCATTGGAACACAACTACCCACTGCACGTACACACAAAGAGTCCCCAGGGCGTAGAGTACGCAGTCGACGCTATAATAACTCCCACAAGCGCCAGGAGCAGCAGCGCCCCCACCACATACAACAGCACGTCTATCACCCAACCACGACCACTGTCAACCTCCTCCTCAAGTCGCACAAAAGAACTCTTACACGCACTTCGCTTCATGCTTCCGTCGGATCTGAGCCCAATAATCAGCACCAAATTAGTGACGTGCTTGTCTTTTTAGTGACATCACCTCTTTTCAGCCAATCCAATCGCTCCATTCGCGTCGCGCCATCCAAAATTGGTCATTCGCCGATCTCTTCCCCCGACGCTCCAATGGCCGACGCGACTGAACACTCCGAGCCCACGCCCGCCCCCGTGGCTGCCGTTGCAGTAGACGCCGCAGCTGCTAACGATGCCGCCATGCAGGAGAAGCTTATTAACGAGGAGTACAAGATCTGGAAGAAGAACACGCCGTTCCTGTACGATCTGGTGATGACGCACGCGCTTGAGTGGCCCTCGCTCAGCGTGCAGTGGCTTCCCAACTCCCACACGTACGTAGCAATTGCGCTGGACCATTTGCAACATTTTGACCCTTGAACGACGCGAATTGGACGGGAATTGATCGAGTTATTGTGCTTTTCGTGCTTGAAACAGCTCTACGGGCGACGATTTCTCTGTGCACAAGCTGCTGCTGGGCACGCACACGTCCGGCGCGGAGCAGAACCACCTCATGATCGCGGAGGTGCGTCTTCCGCTGGAGGACACGGAGATTGACGCTCGCAAGTACGACGAGGAGAGTCAGGAGCTTGGCGGCTTCGGCGGCGTCTCGGGCAAAGTGGACATTAAGATCCGCATCAACCACGACGGAGAGGTGAACCGCGCGCGCTTCATGCCGTCTGACGAGCTGGTGGTGGCCACCAAGACGCCTCACGCCGAGGTGCACGTGTTCGACATCTCGAAGCGCCCGTCGCAGCCGGAGGAGAACTCTGGCTGCAACCCGGACTTCCGTCTGCTTGGACACACCAAGGAAGGTTACGGCTTGTGCTGGGACCCGCACGAGCCGTACCACCTCATTTCCGGCTCGGACGACGCTATTATCTGCGAGTGGGACATTCGCAACGCTGGCAAGACTGTGCAACCCCTGCACAAGTACAGCGGCCACAGCGATGTGATTGAGGATGTGGCGTGGCACATGCACCACACCAAGATCTTCGGCTCGGTCGGTGACGACAAGAAGCTGCTCATGTAAGTTGTCGTGTTTAGCAGGAGGAAGTTGTGAGCGTGTACTGACTGTTGTCTTGATACGTGTAGCTGGGATATGCGCTCAGAGAGCTACGACAAGCCGGCGACGACGGTGTACGCCCACACGGCCGAGGTGAACTGCCTGGCCTTCAGTCCGTTCAGCGAGTACCTTGTGGCTACGGGCTCAGCAGACAAGCACGTGAACCTCTGGGATATGCGTAACATGAAGGCGAAGCTGCACTCGTTTGAGGGCCACAACGACGAGGTCTACCAGATCCAGTGGTCTCCTCACAACGAGACCATCCTGGGCTCCTGCTCAGCTGATCGCCGCCTGCACGTGTGGGACCTCAGCAAGGTAAGCCGCAATCGTGCTGGACCAAACCACTGAGTCTTTGACTAACCCTCGTGCTTGTTTTGCCGAACAGATTGGCGACGAGCAATCCCCTGAGGACGCCGAGGACGGTCCTCCGGAGCTGCTCTTCATTCACGGTGGCCACACGTCCAAGATCTCGGACTTCTCGTGGAACCCGAACGACCAGTGGGTGGTGGCCTCAGTGGCCGAGGACAACGTGTTGCAGATCTGGCAGATGGCCGAGAACATTTACAACGAGGAAGACGAGGAGACGGAGCAGGCGGAGGTCGCCGAGGAAGACCTCGAATAAGGACGGAGTATCTTCAAGACCACGATAGTTGGTTGGCTTAATGCAGTGCGACCGCCTTCAGTGGCAGCGGTTCATTAGTGACGATGATAAATGAATGTACTAGACCCAACACCGTCCGCCTACAGCACGCGTAGAGTAGTAAAATCAGCCAACGAAAAGCCATTTCCTGCATATCCCGAAGCCATCCAAATACCAAGTCGCCCAATTGTCGCCCAATTGTCGCCCTCTTGAAGCGATGGCGGACGATATCGACATGACGGAGCCCACACCAGAGGTGGAAGTACCGGAGACCAATCGTTCCGACCCGGAGATCGTCGTGTCCGACGATGAAGAGGCTGCTCCGGACACGAGACTCGATAGCGAGGAGTACCGAGCGTGGAAGAAGAACACGCCGTTCCTTTATGATCTTGTGATCACCCACTCACTCGATTGGCCCTCGCTCACAGTGCAGTGGCTGTCCGCTGCGTGCGTATCGTACAGTTTGTGTTGCAATTGTTGTGCTGATATTGACGATGTGGTGGTGCGTTTTGTTGTCCGGTACAGTTCGGATGAAGCGGACTTCTCGGTGCACGAGCTGCTGCTGGGCACCAACACGTCGGGGGCGGAGCAGAACCAGCTCATGAAGGCAAAAGTGTGGCTGCCACTGAATACCATGACGGACACGCACAAATTCAACGAGGAGACCCAAGGTGAAGCAGACGCCAACGCAGTGAACTGCAGGTGTGGTTGCTGATTCTTTTCCATTGTGCAATGATGTAGAGCTGGGCACGTACAACAGCACCGTGCAACGCAAAGTGAAGCCTGTCTTTCGCATTAATCATGACGGCGAAGTGAACCGAGCCCGCTGCATGCCATCCGATGAGTTCATCGTCGCCACCAAGACGCCACAGGCCGAGGTGCACGTGTTCGACATCACCCAGCGGCCGTCAGAGCCCAAGGAGAACGCTGGATCTGAGCCTGACATTCGTCTGTTGGGCCACAAGAAGGAGGGATACGGCTTGTGCTGGGACCCGCATCAGAGCCACCACCTTATCTCCGGCTCGGACGATGCCATCATCTGCGAGTGGGATATTCGCCAAGCTGGTAAAACTGTGCAGCCGCTGCATGTGTACACTGGTCACAGCGACGTCATTGAAGATGTGGATTGGCACAGACACCACCCCAAAGTCTTTGGCTCTGTTGGCGACGACAAGAAGTTGCTCATGTGCGTTTGTTAAATGCTGAGTCGTGGAATTATTTTACGAAGGACTAACTATGGCTGTTGTCTGCTGTCTGCAGTTGGGATACGCGATCTGAGAGCTACGACAAGCCGGCGGCAGCTGTAAATGCCCACTCGGCCGAGGTGAACTGCCTCGCGTTCAGTCCGTCCAGCGAGTATCTCGTAGCTACGGGCTCGTCCGACAAGCAGATTAACTTGTGGGACCTGCGCAGCCTGAAGACCAAGTTGCATTCGCTGGATGGACACGACGACGAGGTCTACCAGATCCAGTGGTCACCGCACCACGACGGCGTCTTGGGTTCTTGCTCCGGCGATCGTCGTCTCCACATCTGGGACCTCACCAAGGTAAAGTGTTGCTGCTAGACAAATGACTGTGAGTTGCAGGCAAACTAATTGCGTGTCTGTTGACCACAACGCAGATCGGAGAAGAGCAAACAGCCGAAGACGCCAAGGACGGCCCTCCCGAATTGCTGTTCATCCACGCCGGTCACACTTCCAAGGTCCTCGACTTCTCGTGGCACCCGAACGAGCCATGGGTCGTCGCCTCCGTTGCCGAAGACAACATTCTCCAGATTTGGCAGATGGCCGAGCACATTTACAGCGGTCAAGAAGAGAGCAAACACGAGGAGATCACCGAGGGCGAGCTCGAATAGGCCTCTCAGTCCCCATTACGTATCGCAGTCTACAACATTAATGGGTAAAGGCTAAGTGATCAGCAAGACGCTATCGGACAAGAGCAACTTCGACGTCCACCAAAATGGCTACACTCGAACAAACTATCCGTGCGTAATCACTAAGTGCGACTAAAACCTCACAATCATCTTCAGAAACGCCCCCTCGACTGACGTCACTCTCCAATTTGCCGTCTAGGGCCCAAGTGACTTGTATCAGCATGACCAACACGAGCGCTGCGCAGCCCAAGCCGCAAGTGCACGGCGCCATCTTCGACATGGACGGCACGCTGCTGGACACGGAGGAGCTGAGCCGCGTGGCCATCGACGGCGTCGTGCGCCAGTTCGGCAAGGAGTTCACCATGGCCATGCACAAGACCATCCTGGGCCGTCCCGCCAATGAGTGGACGCGCATGGCCATCGCCGCCGCCGGCCTCAGCGAGACGGAGCTCACGCCCGACGAGATGTTCAAGCAATGGGAGAAGAGCATGCGCGACATGTCGGACCGCGTCGAGGAGCTCCCGGGCGGCGTGGAGGCGCTCACGGCGCTGCACGCTCGCGGCATCCCCATCGCGCTGGCCACGTCCAACAGCCGCAGCGTCGTGGACGCCAAGATCAAGCACCACCCCAAGCTCTTCTCCTTCTTTTCCACTATCGTGTGCGGCGACGATCCCGCTGTGAAGCGCGGCAAGCCGGCGCCCGATATTTTCCGTACTGCGGGCCAGCGTCTCTTTGGTCTCAAGGAGGGAGAGGACGGCGACAAACCGCCGCACTGCATTGTGTTTGAGGACTCGGTGAACGGCTACACGGCTGCGAATGCAGCGGGCATGCACAGTATTGCCATCCCCGACGTACGCATCCATACGGATGAGGCGCAGCGGGCGGAGCTGTTCGGTGATGCCGACGAGGTCATCACGTCACTGACCCAGTTCCGGATCGACAATTACGACTGGCAGCTGTAGAACTAGACAATGTGGCAGCATTCTGTCATGACCACCAAAGGTTCACATCAATATGCACTTTGGTTCCCATCATCCCGTTTCTACTAAAATAGTGAGCAGCGCCGCAGCAACGACGCCAGTAGTTCAGGAAGAGCAGACGTACTTCTTCATGAAGACTGGTGCTAGACCAGGCACAAAGCTTCAGAACGAGGAGCTGAAGGACGCGTATCGGACGTGGCTGAAGGATCTGCACGATGGCAAACCAAACAATTTGCTGAAGAAACTCGGGAAGAAGAAGGGCGGGAATGGAAAACGTAAAGCGCGTCGAAGTGTACGGATGCAACACGCACAGCAACATACGGCGGCTAGTGCATTGAAGGACGTTGCATTGAAAAAGGTACGAGTAGTGCAGCTCTGTCCAGGCTTGTATGTTGGAGAACTAAACGAGGATGTGGTGTATAGGCGGAAAAAGCCAAACTTCCAGCATTGTACGTTCCTGTTGATAAGCAAGTTCTTCATGACGCACAGAGACGACGTCACCAGGTGCTAGTGGATGAGGCCAACTACTCTGGCATTCAATACTCGCACCAACCTTCTTGGCGGCCTGGACTCAGTTTTTTCCAGCAACTCGTTCATTGGGTACTTCTGAAAGTGACGAGAGTTATGGATGAATCGAACGGCTCATTAGCAGGCATTGTTTCGAGTGAGCTTGTTGGGTTTCCAGTCCGGATAGCTCCAATGTTACTCCGTGTTCCTGTTCGTAATGACCCCCTCGGGAGTCGATTCGGTGTAGCACTTTTATATTGCCACGAGCAAAACCAAGAAGAGAATCAGCTAGACAGCTCGTCATTTGCTTTGGTTTGCCGCGTATATTCTCGAGAAACAAGTTGGCGTGAGCACCGAAATGTGCTGCTTGAAATCATATCGAATCCGTCGGCAGAAATTTGTGCTGTAACGAAACGTGTTGGTGACTTGGAGGGCCGATGCAATGACTTGCAGCTTCTACGTTCTCACCAAGAAGTCGAACAGGCAATTGATGAGCTTTGGATAAACAACGACAACATCGATGATACGAGAAACGACTGCACCAGTGAGCTAATAGCTGTTCAAAAGTATATCCCATTCAAAGGAGCAACGAACAAGGCTAGCACCTTCACATCAACTTCAAGCATTGAACCCTCAGCAGAGCGAAAAGCGTGGATAACACGTTGTGCATTTCGCAAGAGAGATAAGCTTTCGTCTGTTGTCTGGATCATTTCTGGCGGAGATGTTAACGATGGCGAGGAATCCTCCTCAGCATTCGTCACGAGCTCAAGCAGCGCTAGTTGTCAGCTGATTAAGTGCACGATCGATGAAGCTTGGTCCGAGCCTCGTCTTCTGGCTTCAATGTGTATGATCACTCTGGAAAGGACTCTACAAGTACGGTTTAATGAGTTGGTCGTCGATCTGCTTCAAGATTCCAATGGGAAGTGGTGGCTATTGCAGGTGAAAGCGTTTTCACTTGCTTCTATTCGCCCGATATCTGCTGTATCAATGGCATCGCTCCCATCTTCGTCACTGCTGTCCAAAACGAACCTCAAAGGGCTTTCACGAACGCAATCTGCTCCAAATCGATTCGAGGCAGGCTTTCTGCCTACACCGCAGTGGAAAAAATGGCGATGTGCAGGACGGTATTGTATCTCGAAAACTGCCAAAAAGACAGCGTTTGATTCTGTAAACCAGGATAGTATCGGTGAAGATGACGACGACGCCAACGAACCACCGGGCTATCTCACTAAAAAGGTGTTGCGTAGTTGCGAGTTTTTCGATGACTTCGTTCGGCAGCAGGATATGAGTCTTGCTGGTGGGTTCATGGAGTTTCCCTCGGCATTGGCTTTTCATTTACAACACCGTCTTCCAAAGAGAGATCGCAGTCAGCTGTACGAACCGCAGCCTCTTTGTAGTGTGTGCCTACGGCAATATCATTCGCTTCGGCAGCAGTGGACACAGACAGTTGGAGATCCAAACACCTCTACTGCTTCTAACACCATTGCAGGGTCCAGAAAAATATCAAGACTGAAGTCATTCAAGGAGCACGCCGATCTGCCATCGATCCATCCACGCAAGCTTCCTTCTCTTCACAGTGATTTCGTAACTTCATCTTCACTTTACTCCTCATGCTCGACCCCTGTGCTTCCAGCTTCGAACACGAAAACACATAGCCTCACCAAGCCAGAAGACGGTACTATTGCTTTGAACAAACCAGCCTACCTGAATGAACTAGCAGCAATGGACGAAATGCTGGCGGAGCATGAACCCCCTTCCTTTCTGAATTCTTCAAGCACATTCCAGACTCGAAAACAAGAAACAACTTCTGTGACCAGCTTTCCACCTGAAGACTATTTTCCCAAATGGGATGGCGAGACTCAAATCGAGGCGATGTGGCAGAACTTGGCACTCAAACCACTTGAACGACAATTCTCCAGTCCTACCATTGGTACCAACGTCAAAAGTGACAAGACAAAAGGTTACAATTCCATTTCACTGCATCAAGAAATGGCGAAGGCAGCAGAGAATACAGAGAGCAAGCTCCAGACTGACCAGCTTGTTTCACCAGAAATGACGGTTGTGGAAAACCAAGAGCAAAGCGAGATAATGCAGCCACGTATGAAACACGTACCACTCCACTCAATTCCTGTTCATCACTGTCGTCGCGTGTTCGAGGATGAAACCTATCGTGAACAACTTGTGAGTGATGCTATTAGTGCACTTGAGTCGTGCAAATCCAATGCCTGCTTTGTGGTGGCTCCGCGACATCGCATCTCAACAAACAGTTCCTCCACAAAACAACCACCAACTGAAGAGGAGTACGAACTGGCCGAGATGGCGCTGCGCTCGCTATATATCGATGTCAAACAAGCGATCATAGCAAAATCCGACGAGATGGTATCCGCGGCGCAACTTTCTTCATGGCCCACTAGGCCAAACGTTTATCACGAAGCGAGCGGATGCATGACTGTAAAGCTTGGACCACCGTAGCGTAACAGAAGACGGAGGAAGCCGCATGATCCCTAGTGCAAAGAATTAAGTAAACGCATTCTATGAATTGAAACATTTTTTCTGCACCTGCAATAACTGGATTGGAGCTCCTAGTGCTCTTCCGTGTAGTGGTCAGGATACTTGGCAACGTGCTCCAGCATTTCACGCTCTTGTTCCTGCGAAATAAAAGAGGGATAACGTTAGATATTCAATGCGGAGTCACAACCGATCGCCAGATTCAAAACATCACGTGTAAACGTACCAGTAGGTGTGGTGTCTTGACATCATACACGTCTTCAAACATCGTCTCCAAAGGTGGCCTCTCCTTCGTCTCAGCTTGCTGCAGCGCTGCAAGTACGTTTGTTCGCTCGTTGTCTTGCATGTGTCGATCCTGTTCCTCGGTTAACCATCCGCGTTTCTGTCATAATCAAGCACGTTAATTACAATCCTCAGCAATCGACGATTTCCACTGCCGCAAAACAATGTCACATACAATAAGGTAGCGCTTCGTCCGGTCGATCGGGTCGCACGTTTCCTTCCAGTGCTTGATCTCAGCGACAGCGCGGTACTGCGTAGAATCATCTGATGTTGAGTGGTGACCTTGGCGGTACGACATGGCTTCAATGAGCACCGGCCGGTTCTCCTTCAGAATGAACTCGCGCGCACGACGAGTAGCTTCGTGAACAGCCAAGAAGTCATTGCCATCCACGCGCATGATGGGAATACCATAGCCACTGCCCCTGGAAGCAATGCCATCGCCACGGAACTGCTCGGCGGTAGGCGTACTGATAGCAAATCCGTTGTTACGGCAGAAGAAGAGAATAGGACAGTCTTTTGTGGCTGCAAAGTTCAGCGCCGCGTGGAAATCTCCCTCACTAGCAGCACCTTCACCAAAGTAGCAGACTGAAATGCGGTCTTCCTTGGCCAGCTTAAACGCGTAAGCAGCTCCTGCAGCCTGTAAAACCAGTTAAACCGTGTGAACAATATCATCGAATCAAAGCCAACCAAAACCAATATCTTACCTGCGGAAGTTGCGTCGCCAAAGGGGACGAGATGGTCTGATGATTCAGGTTCTTTGAGCCGTAGTGCACAGGCATCTGTCGTCCCTTGCCATGTCCGTCCTTGTTACTAAAGCACTGTTCACACCATCAAAACATCATCAGCAATTCACTCCACCAATCCTCCCACTCCATCTCCTCTGCTCTCTCACCTGGTCGGCAAAGTTCTGGAGCGAGAACCCGCGCCACATGAGCACGCCCGGCTCTCGGTACTGTGCGAAGACCATATCTCCAAGCCGCAGCGCCGACGCACTGCCAAACGAAATGGCCTCCTCTCCATACGACGTCATGTAGAACGAGATGCGCCCCTGCCTTTGAGCATCGTAGAAAATGTTGTCCATCGTCTGCAAAAACCACAAATAAAACAATAAAATAATTAATTTTCCAGCCTTCCAGCCTCTAAAACATGAAGCGTCGTACGTTGAGACGGATCATTTGGCTGTAGATCTGCGTGCACAGATCCTGGCTGAGCTGCGGGTCCGTCGCGCCCTTGACGATCTCTCCGTCCTCGTCCAGAACTGCAAATACATTAGCAATAATTTTTAATATTAATTACATACAAAAACAATTATTGAAAATGAAAACGGACTGCGGAAACACGGGATCAAGTCGTTGTCTCGAGGGTCTCGGAAGACCACGTTAGGTACGAAAGGCATGCTGGTGCCTGGGAAGCAGCCGAGCGACGACGCGAGACGTGTGTGGCGCGTGTGCGTGAGGGCGCGGCGGGCGAGCGAGAACATGGCGACGAGGAGGCAAATGGGAGACTGGAGATTGGTGTTGAACTTGGTCGAATTGGGGCTGCATCTAAACAGGAGCTGCATCAAATCAAAGGTCGTGAACTGGGAGAATGGATGTGGTGGTTGATATCCGGATGGCAGAGACGGATATGGAGAATGAAGATAATTTTGAGGGATGTGAGAAGAAGTGTTTGGAAAGATATCTGGATGGATACAGAAGCACATGTGACGGGGCACGATTGGTTTGACGGCGAGCTCTCATTGACACTTTTACGAGTCTTCCGGAGGTGCGTTGAGCGAGGTGAAGCAGAGAGAAGACATGACAACAAGGCTGAAGTGGTCGTTTGCATTGACCCACGAAGGCGGACGTTCCGCAGTACTCGAAACGGATCTCGCCGTCAAGCGCCTCTTGACCTCAGCAGTGGTAATGTTCATCTCCAACGTGATGGCATCGAGCAAAGCCCAACTTTGCCACGTATTACAGTAATGCAGTATCACGATGCGAGTGCATCACGAAGCAGTGCGGCCAACGCCTCAAAGCATTAGAAAGCTTACACTCCGCGCCAGGTTATTATGCCTTTTCGACCACTTTGCCAATTTCTCACACGTCACATGTTTCGTATTTCTTCCAATCAGCAGCCACTACCTTTGTCCTTATCAGCCAATCCGCTGCACCGGCGGGTTGATTGGCCACTGGCACCAAAGCCGTTTGCTGTCTCTCCCGCTCACCATCGAAGTTGCCTTCACCACTAGCACCAGCAGCAGGAGCATCAGGACACGATGGCCAAGAGTCTGCGCTCCAAGATCAAGCGAAAGTTCCGCACGGAGCTGCGCAAGCGCGTGGGCGTGCCGCACCAGGCCGTGCAGGAGGCCAAGATCCAGGAGAACCTCAAGAAGGCCATCGCTGCGCAGGGTATGTAGGCCGCTTTCTGTTATTTTCCAGCCTTTGCAGCGTGTTAACGTCCATTTCCAATTGTTTGCAATCATTTCAGGCGCTGGCAAGTCGGTCGCGAGTTTGAAGAAGCTCATGGGCGCGTCAGTGCCCGTTGCAAGCAGCGAAATCACGGGAGTCGTGAAGGAACAGACGCCCGCGGAGGCTGAGGCTGCTCTGCTGAACCAGGAGGTCGATGTGGCCATGGGCGATGCCAAGAAGGACAAGAAGAAGACCAAGAAGCGGAAATCTAAGTTCGTGCACTTCCACCAGCTGCGCAAGAAGGGCGTGTAAGCGCAGAGACGCAGACTCGTGGAAAGCCAGGAGACGAAGCGCGAGCGACCAAATGGCGATCGATGGACAGCGGGGAAGTGCAGATAGAGCGAACGTGCTGTCGGCGTGTCGAGATCGATCGCTTTTACTTTGTAACCTGCTATTATCCAGTTTATTTTATGACTGTTACGCGCGCTGCTAGTCGTCCCAGTCGGAGGCTTCGGTTGCTGGGTGGAATTCCACTTGCTTGTCGTATTGATACCCGTCTTGGTCTGGACGGACGATGTTTTGCTCAAAGACCAGGTCCATCTTCTGCTTGACTTGCTTGAGCTGCGTTTCGGACACGCGATTGTAGTCCGCATGCGGTAAGATTGGAGCTGTCGAGGACGCAGCTACCGGCGGTTCTCGTGTAGGGCTTGAATGGTCGATCAGTCTTCTTACAAGGCGAACTAACTGTGACATATCGTCCCGCTTAGCCACTGCAAAAAACCTACGACTACAGTAGTACAAACTACCGAAATGCTACTGTACCTGTGAGGACGAAACCTTGCTGCCTCCGACAACGTCTGCGTGCTGCTCGATGATATCACTGACGAGTTCGTCGATGCGATCATCCTAGACGACGAATAGCCGCAAACTACAACAATTAGTTCTCTGCACCCTTCACTTCAGTTCATAGCTGTCTCCTACGCTGAATCTGGTTGACGACGCTAGCGCTGCCTTCAAGTCGATTTCATGATGGTAAAGCTGTCTTTGTTGTACTGTGCTTCGGAGGAAGTATTCCACGATGATACCAGGCGGGTCATACCGAAGAGCAAGTCGCTGAGGCTCCACACCACCGACGGCTCCCATGGCGTTGAGAACGAATGCAGTCTATTGCTTTGGACACTAATTTTAGGGGACACTTGAGATATCTTAGCACTTCTACATTACTGCAACCAGATCTGTGGTCTCAAGACACTTTACAGGAGGCATCTTGCAACTTACAAGGCTTTAAATGCGCGAGCTTGTGCTTTCGGTAGACAGACTTTGTCACGTGAATCGCTTCGGAACCTACTTGTCCTCAACAGGCACCATAACTCTCTTGCTACCACAGCATGACGATCGCGCCGCAGCTCCTGCTTTCCACTCGACATTCTCCTTCCACATACGAGCATCACCTTCGTACTGCTCGCTCTTCCAAATCGGCACGGTGGCTTTCAGAGTGTCAATTGCAAATGCACAAGCTGCCAGCGCCTCCCGTCGATGCAACGAGCTCACAGCCACGATGACACTAGCTTCCTCCACATCGACAACCCCCAGCCGGTGAAACAGAGCAATCCCCACAACGTCCGGCCATTTCTCGCGGATCGTGACGCAGATTTTGCGCAACTCCGACATGGCCATTGGCGTGTAGCCCTCATACTCCAGCCGCACCACCTTCTTCCCTGCAAAACCATCCCCCAATGTATACAATCAGCACCTCTCCAGTCTCAACCATCAATTCACTGAAGACGCAACGCTAAAGACCTTGGAAATTGTCCCTTGTGGTGCCCACGAACGTCGAGATGGCGCCTGCACTCGGATGTGTCACAAGCTCCACGGCTCGCTGGTTGTCCAGCGGCTCATAGCCGACCTCCACGAAGTCGCCACGCCCAGGATGCTCGCTAGAATGAGACGTCACCGTCTTCGCATCCGCCATACTGCAGCTATAATATACACCGAGGCAACGAGGGGAGCAAGGCAAGAGGTCAATTGATACGTAGCTGCTCGTCATGTAGCCATGTCTGATAACACCTCTCTCGTGATTGGTCTAAACTATCTCTCTCTTTTCAGCCAATCCCAGTCTCACAACCAAGCGCAAGACCATCAGCCATGGCGACGCCTGCTGCCGAGCTCTGGCTGTACCTGGACGCCGCTACAGGGCAGCAGAAGGGCCCCGTGCCCACCCCAATCGTCAAGAAGCTGGTGCGCAAGGGGATCTTGCAGCCGCAGCAGCTGGTGTGGACGCACCGCCTCTCGGAATGGACGGCAATCGCCAGTGTGGAGCCTTTCGCGACCTATTGCCGCGTCTGGACGGCCGTGTGGTTCTATATGGCCGAAGATCCGACCAACCCCAGCGCCGAAGCTGCCAGGAAAGGGCCAGTGACGACGCAGCAGCTCGTGACGCTCTTTGTGGACGGACAAGTGGACGGCATGACGCTCGTCTGGAGTCAGGAGCTGGAAGGATGGAAATCCCATTGGTACGTTGACCTCACGCTCAATTAATTATGTACTTTGAAGTAATGTGCACTATATTGTACTGATTTAATTGGTTTGTGGTGGTGGCAGGTGAGGTGCCGTCGCTGAAGGAGTTTCTACAAGAAGCCAACGACGATCTGGACCGCCAGGCTGAGCTGCAGGAGCTGCAAGAGCAGACGAGCGAGATGCCGGTTGAACACCAAGTTTTCGAGAAAGAGTGAGTTGCTTATGGTGTTTTTTGCAGGTTGTGGAGTAGGATTTTTAAGTGTTTTGGTGTTCGCCTGTAGATCGACGGACGCGCTGGTGGCGGAGGATGGTAAAAGGTATGTGTTTGATGCCGAGTCCAAGACGTACGTGACGCCTGAAGACAAGATCGAAGAAGAGTTGGCCTCGCTTCAACAAGAAATGGCGGATGCGAATGCTGTGAAAGAAGGCGTGGGTCAATCCGATGGCAAAGAGAACAGCACAACTGGTAACGGCGAGACTGTGGAGAAGAGTGAAGAATCGCCAGCAACTGGGACGGAAGAGAAGCCGACTGACCAGGCAGACGCAGAATCGGAAGCTGCTAAAAAGCGGAAGAAGAAAAAGAAGAAAAACAACAACAAGTGGAAGAAGAGCAAGAGCAATACGTGGGTGTACGTGAACGGCCTACCGCTGGACATCTCAGTGCAAGAAGTGCATGACCATTTTGCCAAATGCGGCGTTATCCAGTCGGATATTGCTACGGGTGAACCTCGCATTAAGCTGTACCAAAACAAGGAGAGCGGCGGCCTAAACGTGAGTGCATGCGTAGTTCATTTTATTGGTATATCGGATGAAGTCTAACCCGTGGTTGGTGCAGGGTGATGGATCAGTGTGTTACATGAAGGAAGCCTCTGTGGAACTAGCAGTGCAGCTACTTGACAAGTCGCAAATTCGGCCCGAGTACGTTTATCAAGTTTAAAAAGTCTATCCTTTTGGCAGACAATGGGCTGATCTCGGTTTATTGGATTGAACTGTGTGCAGGTGGCCAATTGATGTATCACCTGCGGAGTTCAAACAAAAAGGCCAGGAATTTGTAAAGCGAAAGAAGCCGAAGATTGATACACGCGCGAAGATTAAACTGTTTGAAAAGGAAAAGGTATGCCAAAACGCATGCATCTTATTAAATCTGGACAGCTAACTTAAGTGTCAAATGACGTCGTGAATTGTTAGGCACTGTCGTGGAATGAAGGCGAAGTTAGTGAGCCTGCTGGCTTGCGGATTGTGGTGATAAAGCACTTGTTTACCCCAGCTGAAATCGAAGGTGCGTTCAACCTCCCCAGCAACAATCAGTATTCAAGACAGACTGACACTAATTTTGTTCTATACATGTAGATGAAGACTGTGAGAAAGATCTCCAGGAAGATATCCATGATGAATGCTCGAAGATTGGAGAGGTATCAAAGATCACTCTGTTTGCCAAACACGTGGACGGCGTGGTGGTGATCAAGTTCGCCTCTAGTGGCAGTGCCGCAAAATGCGTGGAGGTGATGAACGGACGATTCTTTGCTGGCCGCAAGCTGGAGTGCGGTTTCTGGGATGGCACAGACTATACTCACCGCGAAAGCAAGACAGAGGAGAAAGAGCGCGCAGAGAAGTTCCAAGAGTGGCTGGATGAAGGTTCGTCGTCGTCTGACAGTGAAGGCGAAGAGGAGTCCAAAGAACAGATACAAGACAAGAATTTCGAAGCGGCAGCACAGGTTCATGCTGAGCGTGAATTGCCCCCTCTTGTTGATGAGAGTGATGACAGCGACGTGGAGAGCAATGGAGATGGAGACGAAGACGGAATTGTGGCAGCTGGTGTCACCGAGGTGCATGCTGGTCGAGTCATGCCTGATCTTGACAACCTCGAGGATGAGGAAGCGGATAACTGAGACTCGCAATCGCTACAACTTTGACCTACGTCCGTTGCTCCAACGGATCCGCGGCAGTTCGTAATGAGCTACACATCTCGTTGAAATATCGCCCTCAAGTTCTGATCTTGAAGTGCGAAGCCTATTAAATCAAGCCGCTATTTTGAACAAACGGGGACGGTTATGCTTCGGTAAGTTTGGCTGTGTTGTATGCATCTCTTTGTTTGGGCAGATTGTCGACGACTCTGATTACCGCCATACCTGTCGAGGTCGGTGACTAAGTTTTTACCCTATTGTCACGAGAAGATGCGGTGCGTTGAGCTTTTCTTGGCTGAGTACATGTCGATCTTTCTTTAGGTGGCCAAAACACTTTGCTGAAAGTTCTCACGTCTCCAAGGTATGTTTGCTATCTTTGATTTGATTGAGGAGCTCTCCTTTGTATTCTTCACGCTGCTAATAGACTTGGTGGTGGGCTTCTTTTTGTAGCCGAGGACTCGGCCGCACAGGACACTTGGTGTGCTGGCTTCGTTCAAGTCGCTATAATTGTTGTTGCGGGCTGCTACGCTCTGCTAGCAAGTGCTGCTTCCTACTTTCAATAGAAGGTCCAAGAGCAAATACTAGCTTCAAAAGCTCAGTGAAGCAGCTTCGTGCCACGACAGCATGCCGGATATCATGGACGGATGGACTCAGAAGCCCTGGAGCGTGACGGAGGAGATGTGGAGACGGAAGGCGAAGGGCTTGGAAGACCAGTATCAGCGTCTGCTGTCGGACCACCAAGACTTGCGTCTGGAAAAGGCCAAAATGATGGGCGAGCTACGGGTGCTTCAACGATACAAGGAGACGGCTGAGGACACTATCAGCCGCGAAGTCGCCTGCCGAAAGTGTGTCCAATGTTGCAATTCTGAAGTGAGAGCGGGCATAGCTAACCTTCATTTCGTTCTGACAGAGTTGAGCACAAAGACAAAGTGTCTGCTACTACAAAGCTGGAGCAGTACATTAAGAAGTACGAGCGCGAGTGCGAACGTGCTTTTGCACTAGAGCGTGAGAATGCCTTTCTCATGGAGCAAGTTTCCAATATCAAGGGTGAGACCGAAAAGCGCTTGGACCTGTTAAAGGAGTTGGAAGATTCCCAAAAGCGCAATTCCCGTCAGAAAGAGAAGCTGCGAGAGTGAGTCACGCAACCCACAGGCATTCTTACCTATTTACCTGCGCTAACCTGCCTTTGTGGTTGTGGCTCTGTAAATGGCAGGATGGAAGTTGTTGGCATCGAGCACGAAAATACAATTTTGGAGTTGAAAGAAAAGAATCAAAAGCTCAAGCGCAAGCTGGCAGCCGCTGAGGAAGATGCTGCTGATAAAGCTGAGGAAGCCAAAAACCTTGCTGTTCGACTAGCGGTACGTGTGAAACTCACATCATACCGGATTGTATTCGTGTTCTTACTTGTTGTTTCTGGATCTGGTACCACCAGGCTGTCGAGTCTGCATGGGAAGCAGCACGTGGTCAGAACAAGACAGCCCTCCATGAGCTCAAGAAAAAGTGAGCCACTCGCTTGCGGCGCCCTATTGCGTGCTCGCTATTTACTAACTATGCTTTGCAAATGTTCAGGGAATCGCTGACAAAAGAACTCGAGAATGTGAAGTCTGAAACTAAGGTTTGTTGTCTGATAGCACCATTTTGGTCAGGTAACATCTCACTAAGTATTTAAACCTTTTGCAATTTGCAGCATGCAAGCTACCGCATCCATGCACTAGATGTGGAGGTCGAGACAGCTCAAAGCAAACTCCGTCAAAAAGACCGAGTGATTGAAGATCTCCGTGAGAAGAATGCCATCTTGAAGAAAGAGGTAACCCGTCTATCTGCTCGAATGGAGGATTTATCAGCAAGTCTGGTGGCAATGCGTGAAGCGATCGAGGAGAAGGACGCCGAGATTGAGCGCAAGACGGATCAGCTTCGCAACAAGAAGACGGAAGTCAAGACGCTCGAGCGTATCGACGATTCCTCCAAGGAACGCATTGAAGACCTCGTGTGCCAAGTCAGTGAGCTCCAGCAACAACTACTCGACACACAGAAGGAGTATCTACGAAAGGTGAAGAAGGACGAGTTGACGCGTGAGAAGCAGCGCACTCGCGACCGCGCTGAAATCTCCAAGGAACTGGAGATGGTGCACAAGCCTCGCCGATGCAAGAACTGCAACGAGACGTTCACGAACAAGTCCAACACATCTCTCTCGTGCTCCTTCCACCCAGGTCGCTTTGTCGCTCGTAAATACCCGCTCGAAGGTTATCAGTGGAGTTGCTGCCAGAAACGAGAGCTGTCCTCAAGACCTTGCAAGTTTGCGGGACGACACATCGAGTCGAAGATGCTGGACTAACCAGCATCAAAGTCCAGCTCGCAAATGCGATGCATCAAAGGTGATCAATAAATAAAACTTCTCCTTCCGTCTCCAGTAAGTTGTTGGTTGCGTCGGTTCACTCCGTGGTGCAGACTTGGACAGCTCCTGATCTCTTCATTACTCGCCTGGAATGCGTGTCAACGTCAAAGTTCATGGTCTACAGTTTGTCGTTCCTTGCGGTGAAGGTGCTCAATCCTGCCGCTGGCTCGGATTAGCTGTTGCACAACGTTATGCCCTCGCTGCCCCACACGGACGTTGTCGAACACGTGAAGACGCCCATATCAAGCAAGGATTCTTCCTTCCTGCTGCCATCACCAAAGCAAATGGACAAGTGCTACGTCCTGAAAAGCGCATTGTTGATACGTGCAAGGACAACGAGACGTTGACAGTCCAGCTTCAGGTACGAAGCACAAACTCTATCATGTTTCGTCTCTAATGTTGTTGAAATTGACTGTCATGTGACAGCAAGAAGTACCGGTGAATGAAATTGGTACGCCCCAGTTCACAACGTGGACTGCCAATGCATTCTTCCCGTCGCAAAAGTGTGAAGACATACCCGATCACTCTTTCGACACAAGAGCTGACGCAAAGAGGACGCCAACTCCGAATGCACCAAGTAAGCAAACTCAGCAGCACCAAACATCGTTTTCTGACGATCAAGTAGGTGACGCCGAAGCGAAAGGTGGAGACAGCAATTCCTCTGTTGAAGAGCTAAAGGAGTATGCTCGCGCTGAGATGCTGCAGCAGGTCAACTCGGGGCAGTTTCTGACCGATACCGAGGTCGAGGCTGCCTTCCTGTACGACTGGAGCCGCTTGCGTCCGGAAGAGCTTGAAAAAGACGCCCACGAACGCGAACTTCTCCAAGAATTGTTGCTGTCCCGGTTCGCAGAGCTGAGTGCGGGTTATATGCACTACGTCACAGGCAGTAGCGAGCTCACTTACGGCATGAGTGGCCATGAATTCACTCACTTCCTGCACGAATGCGAACTTGCCAAATTCCACGACGCAGGAGATCAGAAAATGGTGGAGAAGGTGGTTTCGCAATGCTTGCGTCACGACACTTTGGTTGCCATGCATGACCGAGGCACGTTGTCTCGAGTTGGCTTTCTGCATGCATTGATATGTGTGGTGCAGGCTGTGTCATCTACCAAAGGCCGGTTAAGCGAGACTTTGGACCGCGTGCTCAAGTCACAAGTTCTTCCTACCATAACTCGACTTACCTCTGGGCCATTCCGAGATCACTCTCACCACGACGTACGTAGCTCAAAGCACGTTTGATAATTGGTGCTCATGTGTCATTGTTGTGCTGGTCGATAGAAAATGGTGGCCATTTTTCAGGAAGTGAAGCCGAAGCTGCTCAAGCTGTACGCCAAGTGTGCTCACGACTGGATGCCGAAGCCATCTCTGCAGAAGAAGAGCGACAACGCTGAGCCCGAAGAAGGATCAGTGTCCGCTTCGTTACCGGTGTCCTCCACGTGGCCACTATTACTTTCTGCGGCAGGATTGAAAAGCATGTTGTATGACTGCGGCATGTTTTGCTCTGGTACACCGGAGGAACAAGAGGCTTTATTCGGCCGGTCCGTGGATCAGAGTTTTTCAGGTATGCGTGAAGTTGAGCGTCTCGAAGACCGGATGCTGGTTTTCAGTGAGTTCCTAGAAGTCACTGCTCGAGTCGCGTTGGCCGTACTGGAAAATGAAAACGAGCTGCCTCCCAGAGATGCCATCAAACTTGCGTTGGACGCGGTGCGTAGTCTCCCACTCAAGTCGGAAGCCCCGAAATCGCGAAAGTAAGTAGCCCAGTCGATCTCCGAACTAGGTCGAAAGCAGTTGTTTCCTTGCATTGTTTGGTCGACACTTTCCCTTTCAAGCACACAACAGCCTAGACATCAAATGATTGACATCAACATTTTCGTAGCGGAATAAGATGCATGCGCTTTTCGCTTCAAGGTTCACTTTATCAGGTCACCTTGCGCTGAGGATTTGCGTTCCCGCCACCGTGGCGGTCTCAGCAAGAACGACACCAACACCACAGTCGAACAACTACAGTAAATATTATTGGGCTTACACGCCTGCCTGCTTCACTAAATGACCAGCAAATACAAGACCCTTCTGCCAGACCTCGTCTTGCGGCCTTCATACCCTTGCTCTACGTCACTGCTACCCACGTTATTAGTTTTGTACAAAAGCGCACGCCTACTTGAGCGAGAAGTTCAAGCACTCGTACCAACACCTGGAGTCGGCCAGCGAGTCGCAGTTCACCTTGAGCTTGCTACCGTTCGAAAGAGTGAACACCATGCCGCACTTCAGGTCGCGCGTCGAGCCCACATCAACCACAGACCCGAGACGCTCCAGCTGGTTGTCGACGTCGTTGGCGACGCCCAGCGTTGTGCCGTCCATCACGAAGAACCGACGCAGGCAAGAGCCCTTCTTCACCTCCGTAAGCCACCCTCCAAACACAGGCCTCAGTTTCTTGCGTCGTCGGCTGTTGAGATACTTCTTCAGGTGGAACGTTTCCGCATGCCGGCACGCGCTGCTGATGACGGATCGCCACCGCTTCGCAGTCTCGTATGACTCGGCGTGAACTTTCCAGACGCGTCCGCTCATTAGGCGAATCATCAACCCGTTCGCGTGTCCTTCCCATTCCTCCACCGAATGCGCCTTGTCACAAAGCACAATCTCCGAATTGGTGTCCTTGGCGAACGCCAGCTCAACGCCATGTAGCGTGAAGTACAGTCGCTTCCAGCCCTTAAATATTCCCGCCTGCTTGTAGAGCCAGCCGGCATGGTTTGACACCGCTGTCTGCACATAGCAACTCTTGACCGACGTCTTGGGCTGCGCGGTCTTGCCGTTCGCCGTAGCAGCAGCTGAAATAGCGCCATACCACAGCATCTGCTCATCGTAGGAATCTGCATAGCACACCATGGATGCATCCGAGCTGAGCTGGATCGCGAGTCCATTTGCGTGACAATCCGCGAACGATACGGCCTTGATGTATCCGGAGCACTTGCGGTCAGCAGTACCATGCTCATTATCGCGGCACTCAATGTAGCCATCAATCCGAACGACGAAGAAGCAACGCTTCCAGGCCTTGTTCTTCTCCTGCTTGAACAAATACCCCTCGTGTTGCTCCGACGCAGTGAGTGTGTACGACGTTTTCGACTGCGAGTTCAGATTCTGATTGCGCTCGATGGCCTTCTCCATCGCCTCCATCCACTGCTCATAGTCGATCTCGCTTGGACAGCGAATCCGAAGCGTAGTGCCGTCTCCAAACTCAAGCAAAAGCCCGTAGCTGAGATCCTCCATGCGTTGCACTGCGATCAGCAAACCAAATCCCTTGGGAGACTGACCGACTCCCTTACTGTACTTGAACTCGGTCCCTGACACGACGGCGTAATACCGTTTCCACTTCCTGAACGCGCCGTGCTGAATAAAGACCCATCCTGCATGCGGGACGAACGCCGCGTTCGAGGCGCGGCGGTTGTCGAAGCAGGACGGGCGCGAGTCGTCCTGATTGCCATTGCTCGGCGCCGTGGTATACGAGTCCGGAGGGGACCGTCCACGTCGAGAGGACGACAGGTACGGGTCGCTGACCCGCGGTTCGCGGATCTTGGCGCCTTCCTTGTCCTCCGCCAAATTGCTGTAGCCCCTATTGCGATGCCCTGCCTGTTTCAGCCCTGAACCCTGTTCTCCTGCCAGATACGCCACGTAGTTCCCTGTGCTGATGGGGAGTCCCATGACAGCGTCGTCTTCCCCCACACCTGCGTCCACTGCTTCCGCCACTATGGGACTATCCACTGGTCCCATCTCTTTGACTCTCTGCGGCATCTGCGGCATCGTAGCGACCGTCGCGCGCCGATTCAGGAGGTTGTACGTGCCCGGGTCCGAGCGGATGGGGCGGCTGCCGCTCACGATGGCCTCGTAGTTGCGCGTGTCCACGGGCAGCCCCACCACCGTGCGGTCGTCCATCTCGTCCTCTTCTTCTTCTTCGGCCACGGTCTGCGCGAGTTTCTCCTCCCGCATGGGGCTCACGACCTGGTGTTGCTGGTACACTGTACCCAGCGCCAGCGTCTGCCGCCGGTAGCCGGGGGACGCGCCGCCGCTCGAGACGGAGGACGCGCCCGAGCCCGCGCGTCTCCTGCGCGCCAAGTTGCTGAGCAGCGCCTCGTAGTTGCGCGTGTTGACGGCCAGTCCCAGAGGCGTCGTGTCGTCCTGCGCGGCGGTCTCCTCCAGGGCGTGCGGAGACTCGTGGCGCCTCGCCAGCATCTCGTCCAGCGCCGACTTGCCGGCGCTGAAGGCGGCGCCGGCGTCGTCCGCGCCCCGGATGGGCGTCACGCGCTGGGTGACCATCGACTGACTTGGCGTTTGTATGCCCGGCGTCGGTTCTACCTAGTGACGGGCGAGTCGCGGAATGAAGTGTGTGTTGGACAGCCATTTTTCTCAATGGTCGGCCCGGCTATGGCGCGCATAGTGAAACCGAGAGAGAGACTCCGCTTGGGGAATGGGTACAGCGGTGGATATCAACGCTGAGATTCCAGCGGCCAGTCAGCGCTATAGTATCGGGCTCTGCCGGGCTGCATTGGGTTCAGTATACTGCAGGGAATCGCTCGCTACTGGTAGTGGCAAGTTACAGCGATAATAAGATGCTAGCTATCCTCGTCGCGACAGGATTCTCGATCGCCATCGAACGTTCCGTTGATCTGATGCGGACATTCGCGAGTTGTCCTCACGTCGTCGCGACGCGGGGCTATTCGGCCTTCCTCTTGCTGTTGACGCCACGCCGGACTCGCATCGGATGCAGTGCCGCTGATGGAGCACCGCCAAGTCAGCGTTCGTGGGCGGAGGAGACCTTGGCCCGGGCACGACAGGCATCTACAGTGACCGGGCGGATCTGGGCCGTTGTCTCGCCACTCAAGTTGAACAGCACAGCTACAGCTGCATAAAGTGCAGGTGGCCGAGCGTGAGTAGCGCCTCGCTTCAGCCCCATGTCGGCACGTGTGTGCAGCCACAAATGGAGCGCTGAGGTCTCCTAGAAGGCAGTGCGAGGGAGCACTTCCTGCCGATCAAAGGCTCGACGATGCACTGCAACGCAACGTCGACGGATAGACATTGAAGTGCTAATCATTGCGCTTCCTCCTGAGGACATACACATTGCAGTTCCCGATCACATGCAAATATTCCGCCTCACTCTTCCGAGCAATGGCTGGCGGTGGGCGTCTTGGCCGAGTCCGCGTCGCTGCCATCTTTCCTGCTTTTCTTTCGGCCACCCGACTGCTTCGGTTGGGCCAGCGCCTGGCGTAGATGAGCTCCGCAAAGTCCCTGCATGTACGCAGTCTTGCTACAGCCTTCGGCTCGGCAAATATACTTGCCGCCGTGCTGAGCACACCGCCCACGAATGCGCGCGTTGTTCGTGCACCCCTCCACCAGACACTTCTTCCTCTCGGCATGGCGCCAGCAGAAACCCCGAGCGTTTTTGGCGGCCAAGTTCCCGCAATACTCCTTCATACACCGCTTGCGCTTGGCATGCTGCGAGCAAAAGCCCTCCGACGCGACGTCTTCACTGCATCCTCTGGCTCTGCACAACTTCGAGTTCGAACGGGCTGCTCTCACCTTTTTTCTCTTGGTCTCCACCACACGCGGAGCAGAGTACTCGGTTTTCTCGTGCTTTACACTTGGAGTTTCCTCGCGCTTGCAGCCAGCAGAACGAAAAAGACTCGGAAGATCGGACGAATGCCAGGCATTTCTGGTCGCTGTTGGTGTCTTGGTTGTCTGCAGGCTTGGCTGGCTTGAAATGGGCAGCGAAGACGCTTCGATATCAGCGGAGTGTGGAATTGCCACCAAACTCTTGCTGTCCGAAGACTCATCGTCGTGAATCGCCAGTGTATTCATCTCTGCTGCTTCCTGAACTGCGTCGCTGCACTTTTCCTCCATCGTTCGTGGCTTAAAACCTACGTGCGCTTGGCAAAGACCTTGCGAGAACGGCAAGTTGTTGCAATCCCTGAGCTATACAGGTATCGTCCTCTCCATGATCAGCACAAACGCCATCGCGATACGCCGCTTTGTAGCAACATTCCATCTTGCATTTCATCTGACCGTTGCAGAGCATTGGAATGCCGTCCGATGCTTGCGGGGGTGGCAATTTGCTTTCTGCGATAGAGGAACTAGTTGCTTCTTCCGACATTGTACACGTGACACCACTGCACTCTTTGGTCTCCAATTCAATCTTCGCATTGCGGACATCGTTAGAATCGGAATGAACGTTGGCTCTACTCGGATCTGCGGTCGAACGAGAAGTCTTCGCTCTTCTTACACGTTTTCGACTTGAAGTCGGAGCAGCACCCTTGCCAACTTTACGTTTACAATTAGTGGTCTTTGGCAGCACGTCATCCACAGCTTCTTCTTTCTTGGCATCCGTATTCCGATCATTTTCCGTCTTGACCCCAGCATCGAGCTGAGTATTTCTTGACTCCCTTGCATTCAAAATTGCTGAGCACACACCATTTTCAGTTGCTTCAGATGGAGGGGGTCCTTCTCAAGTTTGCTGGTACTGCCCCATATTCAAATTGCTTATCTCGTGGTCACTAAGCTTCAATCCGGCATCACTTCGAGTGAGTAAGCGCATCTTTGACCGCTGTAAGAAGCCTGCTGTCAATTTGTGATTGATGTGAGTGGGAACACTTTCCGCTTGCTTCAGGGGCTCATTGTTGCTCGCTGAGTGATTGATTTTCGTTGTATCTTGATTTCGGTAACTTGTGTCTTGGTGCACAACCGTTTTGCTTGTTTTCTCCTTTGACGAGACTAGCTGCCACTCTCCATTTGTTCCCTTCCTTAGCCAACGATGTACCATCGTCTCAAACGCGCTTTCAATTCCATTGCCGCCCTTGCCCGAGTTTTCATAACCTACCGATACTCCTTGATTTTGCTCGCTCATGTGCTTTAAACAACAACAAAAGTGTCGTTGATTTCTTGTGTGCGACGAGCCACGAACGGTAGCCCCCCTACGTTGGCAAGACAGAATCCTCTCAACGTCGTATGCACTAATGCTGATGTCGTGTTTTTAGTCACTTGGAAAATCGGATCATGGACATTTGCAAACACTCTACTCGACCGCGACGCTAGATTGTGAGCTACCAACACGTCGATTCTGCTGTTGGCGCAGATACTGCTCTTGCTGGGTCAGTGACAACATACGCAAGCGCTGGAGCTCTTCCTCCAGCACGAAGCTCTGCTTGCGCTCGTCCATATAGCGCGACTCGAGTTTACCATAGCGGTGGCGCAGTTCGTCGTTCTCTTCCGACAAACACTCTATTTCCAATGTACGGTGACGCGCTTCGCGCTCAGCAGCGTTGAGCAGAGAATGCAGTGATTCGTTCGCTCGCGTCAATGTGTCGACTTGCAGATATAACTCTCGCTGTACGAAACAAAACAATGCTTAGATCAGCATCCAATGATCAGTGCGTGACTATCGTATGTATCCTTACCATTTCGTCATCTCGGGTCTCGCCATTGTTTCTGTAGTAAGCACAAAATACGGGATAGCAATCAGCAGGGTGTTCAAATTCGCCAAGCAATATCAAGACAATGCATGTGAGTACGCACAAGCTGGCTCGTTGGCGCTTGAGCTCGTTGATCTGCGACGGAATCGTCATGAGCTGCTGTTGCTGTTCCTGAAGCACGCTGATGATTTGCTTCAGATCATGTTGCTGTCGAATGAGAGAAGATATTGTCTGTTGCTGCTGCATGAATTGGCCAGCCGAGATGGTGATGGACGGCTGCGATAGACTGACCACGCTTCCATTGTTATCTGGGACCTTCATGAGTTGTGAAGACGGGGTAGGAGGTCGTACAGAAGTCGGTGTGACTGCAACAGTTGACTCGGTCTCGGGGATTGCCACACTGGACATGGATACGGGGCCACACGTGCTGCCATTCATGGTAGCACCAGAAGTGGGCGCAATGGCAGTAGCATGGACCACGTTATTAAGGACAACATCCGTGTTTTCAACCACCGGCAGCGCCTGGAGCTTCGCGTACGCCGCAGCATCTTGCTGTTGCTGCTGGTTCCCACGTGGGTCCACCATGTCTGTGTATTCAGCGAACTCGCGATCTGGGCTTTCACTCCGTCGGCGAGATCGACGAACAGATGAAGACTGTCGAAGTCGAGGCATGGAGCGAGTCACGCGCTTCGACTTGATACGACGCTCGATGTTGTCGAAGTTGCGAGTAAGCTCCGTGCCAAGTTGCGGGGCACTTTCAGTAGAGCTCACTCCGATTGACGTCGTGGTTACGAAGCGATGATCGTACAACTGCTTGAATAAGAGGCACACAGGACGATCTTAGACCGACCAACATGAAAATACAATGGCAGCCCTCCCGAAACGTACGTCGTCGGCGTTCTTCCTGGAAGTAGGAGAGTCCGAGGCCAGTTCAATAATGGTGAAGCGGCCTCGGCGCTTGACCCTTTGCAAGTTCAAGGCGAAAGAGCACACAAGTGAGCCAACACAAATTTTGCAAGGAGCGTTCCGCGTGTTGATGCGAAGCGACTACCCGGGGCAGCGGGAGAAACGCACCGGCGAGCGCGCTGCACTCCCTCGCGACTTTTCTTGGGGGACGAGTACTTTCGAGTCGGCGAGCCCATTCCCGAGCTACAGGCCGCGGCGCCTGCCGTCGGCGTCGACGCCTCGCTAAACGTATCCGCCGCCGCCGCTTCCACCTGTCAACGAGCCCAAGTCAGTACTCTAGAAGCTCGTATCTATCGCTTCCTCTCATTCTAACCCTCAACACCATCACATACATGAGGGACAATCGCAGGTCCTGCTTCTATCGGCGCAGGCGGCACCGATACGGTCTCTGGGGGCTGCGTGTGGGTCTCTGGCGGCTCCTCCGTCTTCAGCGCAGGCTCCAGCGCTCCATTGGTCGCAGCTTCATGGATCTCCACGAGCTTCTGAGTCGGTTGCAATGCGGGCGTGGGCTGGATCGTCGCCACTTGGGTGCTGCTGCCGTTGGACGTCGGCGCGTCGTCGGTCGTGGGGAAGTCGGCCACGGACACCTCGTCGTCCTGGAACGTGGGCGACGCCAGCCGCGTGGGCGAGTTGGGCGAGCCGGGGATGATTTCCGTGATGGTGAAGCGGCCCTTTTGCTCCACGCGCTTGCGGCGCGACTCCATCGCTGTCACGCGAGCGCCTTCCACGGATGCGGCCGCCTTGCTGCCGATTGCCAACTGCCCTGGACCTCCACACTGACGCTCGGTCATGCAGAGACGGGCCGGAACCTAAACCCTAAGTGCGTATAAACCCTATTGTGTACAAAACCTAGGTCGTCCATCCGGTTAGGGCTTGCTTGACCCCACTCCACTATAAGAACGCTTTTTGATGGAGGCGGATCCGTCCTCGGCGCCCGTTGTTGCGGCGTCTGTGGCGGGATCCCAGCGCAAGTTCGGCCCCAAGTGGGAGGTCAAGTATGCGGTGGCGGTAACGGAGCGCGACCCGCTCACGCAGGCGCCCACGAAGGCTGTGTGCCTCATGTGCCAGGCGTTCGAGAAGGAGGAGACGGTGGGCTCCAAGCGCAAGAAGAGCAGCCGCATCCGCAGCTTCTCGACGCCCTGGCGACCGGACAACATGAAGCGTCACATGGAGCAGCAGCACCCGATGCGCTGGGACGAGTACCAGAAGCTCGGAGACGCAGAGAAGCGCTCGTACTTCGCCTCGATCCGCGGATCACGTGAGGATTTGGCTGTGCCGACCAATGGAGACGCGCCGTTGATGGTTAGCGAGCCCACACCAAGCGCAGAAGCGAAGGCGCTTGCTGCGCAGTCGCGGACGTACCTGATTGACAGGGATATCGTGGAGGAGCTCATTGGAGGAGTGCTCTTTCAGACAGCGTACGACGAGTATCGCAATGCGTGGAACGTGCCGGTGACGTTTACGCCGCTGGGGGGAGTCAACTCGGATACTGGCAATACGGAGGCTGATCTCAATGAGTCGAGCTATGTGGCGCGTGTGGAATCGCTTCTGGCGTTCAATATGTGTTTAAAGTACGTGGCCTTGGGCGTCTCGTTCAGCCAGGTCGCGCCGCTATTCCAGAAGACAGCACAGGACGTTGGGATGGACGCGGCGTTGCAGAGCGCGACATTTACGGAGCAACAGCTAGCATGCCTATGTCGTGTGGCATGCGCTGTGAATTTACAGACACTGAAGAACGCGCTGAACAGCGTGTGGGCGTTTGCGATTTTGCTGGAAAAGGGAAATGAAGCAGGCTCGCCGTATCTGGATGCCCGCGTGCGCTTCGAGCGTGACGGGCAGTTGCATGATTTCCATTTGGTGTCGGTTCCTATTCGAGAGGACTCGTCACAGATCATTGAGCACCAGTGTGAAGTGCTGACGAAATGTTTAAATGTGGTAGCTCCTGGGTGGAAGACGCAGCTGATTGGGATTTCTACGAGTAGCCCGATAGCCAAGATGCCTTCGACTGCCCGACTGCTGATGAACCGGATAAAAAACGATTGCGTGGCTTCATTATTTTGCGAGTGGGGCATTGCTCAGCAATTTGAGAACGGAATTCAGGAAGCCTTCAACGTGCTATGCAATACACGGTTTGTATCTGCGTTGACAGTGCTGACTGGGCACTTTCGTCGTCAACTTCCACTGATCCAGGATATGAAAGGGGAAGTGTGTCCCAAATTCGAAGAAGGCCAATGGCGGTCATTAGTGAAAGTACTGAAATGGTTTGCGAGTAATCGTGCTCGCCTAACAAATTTTGTCCAAGATACGCAACCACCGGGTGCCCCGGGGAAGGAATGGTGGGTCACCGTTCTCGCTGTGAACAGCATCATGGATCGTGTAAACGTGGCCTTGACTTCGTGCGGACCTGTAGATACATCAGGTCTAGCCCGTCGTGAGTGTCTGGAAAAGCTTGTGACTGATCTTGCCTTAATGACTGGAGCGTTGGGACCATTAGCAGGACCACAGCGTACTGCGGTAGATCAGATCGACCAGTATGAGGTTGGGAACTTTTCATTGAGTCGAGACGCGGCGCTCTCATTCTTGAAAGAGCAAGGTAGCTTTGCGATCCACGCAGTAAACGAGCTGGCGACGAATTTCCCCACGTGCTGTCAAGCTGCACTGGAGTCCACGGCAAATTTTGCGCTTTTTCTTATGGCGAAGACACACCAAATCGTTTCAGATAGCGATAAATTTCCAGCAAATGGAGGGGCTAGCTTGCCTCCATTCCTACCGCAAGCACTGTGCAAAGAGCGAAACCACGCCTTTGTGGCACACGTGCAGACACAGCGTGTACGCTTATTGCATCATTTTACAGCGGATCAAATTGAGCAGATTGAAGACCAGCACCGTATGCTACGAACATCGTACCAGTTAGATGACAACGTGGGCCAGCAACTGAATGCGCTCACTAACACCGTCTCCTCTTTTAGAGAAGCATGGAGGGATGGTCGGCTGGGGGGCGACGACTGCCGCCTACTCCGCAAATTCTGTGGTGGAATAGCTTGTGCAGCTACAGACCCGCTTGTGCTGAGAGGGTCAGCCGACTCCGAGTTTTCGCTTATCAATTGGCGAAGAAGTCCGTTTGGTCTCTCGCTCGTCGATTTCTTGCTGGAAGTTGTGCTACATGCGCGTCAGTATAATGCTCTTTCTCGGTTACGCGAGTGCTGAGCGCTTTGACTAATAACATGAAGAGAAACAATGCACCATCCTCACACGACTGAGTCTGGTAAAGCAGGCAAATGGTAAACCATGCTGATTTCTTGTACTGATAAAACAGTTCGCCATGCATCAGCTGCAATGGGCACGACGTAAATCAAACATTGTTATATTTCAGCTTGTGCAGACGATAAGTAGCGTGATAATAGTGGCGAGGAAGCTGATCGAGCAAATGGTGGCAAATACTGGAAACTTGTGCTTGCGGTCAGTCACCTTCACGAGTTGCTCAGGCGGCTCCGCTCCGTTCGTGGGCACGCGAGGGTCTACTTGAAAGAATGTGGCGATATGTGGCTCTTGCTATCAAGTGACAATTGTTTTGTCAGATGCTGCTGTTCCAGTACATAACCAAAAGCCCGACGTACCCAGTAGTCTGGAAGAATGCTGGCATCGATAGCTGTCCGGTCTACTTGAGCGTGACCCCAGCTCCCGACCGCTATCCTCCTGGTCGCTTCAACTTGGGCATCTTTGCGCTGGGTCCGTGGCGTCTGATAGACTGCGCTTGTCGACTCTGCTACGAGCAATGAGCACCCAATTGCCGCAAGTAGTAGCAACTGCATCACGCGCAAGGACCTCTTCACCATTAGGCGGTGGTGCTCTAACTAGGACTTGCCATGCAGCAGTCAACCATGGTCTCCGATACATGTAACGACCCGAAACGACACTCCAACATGGCCAGGGTTTCCTAAAAATATATTGTAATAGCAATAATTGCCATATTTTACCATACCGTAAAAACTCCAACCAAACTCCAACCTGTCTGACCGCAGTCCAACCGATACCGGTAATCTGTCGTGTACGCCACATAACCCACGGGCCGTCCCGCGGGCACGGGAATACTAACTTTACTATTGGAAAATCCCGGCCCTGTGAAAGCCGTACAATTTCTCAAAAGACAGCCCCAGCTCGGATACGGCGGAGAAGGCGCCCGAGCGCCGCGGCTACAGGAGCCCCAAGACCTCCGGCCGATCCCGACACGCGCGTATAGCCGACCAAGACCACTGACGTCCTGTTCCCGCCCTCGAGTATTCTCTTGAACGCTCCCGTGATGTTAAACAACCCGAAAGGGCGGGGGTTATGCTGCCTCAGGCAATAGCGCGCTCAACGCAGCAGGTACGGTGACAGACGCGGGACATAGTGGCGGTAAGGCGAGGCAATGAGGGAGGCAAGAGGTTGTGAGTGAATGGTGAGGGCATCGGTTGGTTGTTCTCATACTGTGACGATCCTTCAGGACGAAGGAGCAGCTCTAGCTGCGGGCCGGTTCGAATCCGGTCATCGTCTTCGATTAACTATGTGTGATTCGCGTGTGTATTAAATGCAGATTTGCTACACAGGTTTACGGTTTAAGCCTGATGAAGCTCGGAAGCGTTGCAGGCGGCGTTGGATCGGTTATATTGCCGCTGTCGACGCGTTCATGGAACTCGGTGATACGTTCATCTAGCTTGCCAGCTTTGTGGAGTTTGCGCAGCGCCTTTAGCGCAGTACCAGCCGCGACAGCTGAAGAACCGTGCGCCTTCAAGAAGGCGAGAACATTATCCTGAGCTGTAGTCCCCAGATTCAGCACCTCGCTTTTGAACGCCCTTGATGCAGCGTCCAACGCGAAACCGGAAGGTAAAAACTACATCATATAGCCTGCGATGTGTCTAAACTCGTATAGAGATGTCTTTTTCACAGATTTGGAGGCGTACACGCTCGGCTCAGCAGTGAACCACTGGTACCAGATTGCGGCGAGCGTCTGCGAGGACTTCTTCTTCAGGCGGGCTTGCTTGACCTGCAGGCCCTCAGCCGGCACACTACCAAGTGAAGCTGGTGTAGCCTCGAGACCCGCGCTGTTTGTGTTTGTTGGTGGGTTTGTATGGCATAGTTGGGGCTCTACAGCTGACAATCGTTCATCAAGGCGTTTGTTTTGCAGGATCAGGACCTTAATCTGCTCGGACTGTTGCTTTAGGAGGTCTACCATCGTGGCCAACTGGTCGTTGCTGGAACTGGTGGTGCTTTGTGAGGCTGGAGGATCAAACGAGCGGCGAATTGTTGCGCTCCAAGCAAGCACTTCAGCTTCGCCAATGGCCTTTGCAGCCATGGCTTCGAGGTACATAGTTTCTGTTGACGTAGAAGTGTACCATAGTCGAACGATGGCCTCTAAGTCCTGTTTTGAGCAAGGGGGTGCCTTTTTCTCGAAGCCGCCATCCTCTCGGTTGTTACAGTATTTTCCTAGGCCAGATAAAATCTTCTACAGGCGAGGTTTTGCCAAGCCACCTTGCTGGGGGTACTTATCAACCAGCCAGTTTTTCACATTTCCGAAATACGCAAGACAGGTGTTCGTAGATCGAACTTTGTCCGTCGACTTCGCAAGAGAATACGCATACATTATCAAGTATAACTCTTAAAACCTTACCTGTTTTATCGGCATCTATGAGTTGGTGGACGGCTTCGAGTGTTATGTCTTCCGAGGTTAGGAATGCGGTGAAGGAGTTGACCGCTGTAGATCTCACCTTCTTGCTGTTGGCAGGGGCAAGAGATGCGATCGACATGACCCACGCCCTGCAAAGTGTTCACTGCACCTACCGACGCTACGGTCAGAAACTGAAAGATATTTTTAGAGTATGCAAACTTTTTACTTTTTGTAAGGCATAAAAAATATTTTTAAAACATTCCGATAAAATATGGTCGGATTGTGAAGCCCGGCTAAAATTACTCTACCTGCTTCTCATTGGCTGAAATGCATCTGATGCCTTGATACGATTGGTTCATTATGTAAGTAGGATTTGTATCGGTCGGAATCTTGCGAGTATTATACCATACCATTATGTATTTCAGGCTGACAAGACTCCCACTCAATAACTTATTTCGGTGCTTTCAATCCGGACAATAACTTATTTCGTCATTTTGAAATCGAATATTTACCAATCAGCACCCTATTCTAGTACGTTTTAGCCAATCACAGAGCGTTCATTTGTTGCCGTCTGGAGTGACTCCACAACCAACCGTTCATTCTGCTGCCCCGAGCAGTCTGCCAGGCTCACTTCTAGATTTCATCTTCAGCATGGACACTCTTCTCTCCCCAACGCGCTCGCCAGCATCTCGCTACACCAGGAAGCAGATCTGCGACGTGTTTTTGAAGCCAATCCTCGACGAGAATGGCGACTGTGTGGGCTACTACCGCTGCCGCTGCGGCTTGCAGCGAAAGCAGGATGCCAAACGTGGCTATACGAACCTGATCAACCACATTTACAGTCAGCACCCTGATTATGAAGCTACTCTTGACAGTTTCCAAGGCGGCAACAACGGCACGCTCTTGTCGTTCGTCGACTAAAAGAGCGCCAACATTTTTGGATGGCTAGAGTGGGTTGTCTGCGCTAACTTGCCGCTTTCGTTCTGCACAACAGCCTGACGCGACGCTACACGTCTCTCGAGCCGATATGTGACGACACGCTCGTTCGCTACATGACAGCTCTCTGCCAGGAAGTGCTGCGCGCGATCAGTGATTTTCTCCCTGACAAATTTGGTATCGTCTTTGACGGGTGGTCTTTCAAAAGCGAGCACTACGTGGGGGTCTTTGCAGCTTTCGGACATGATGGCAAGCAGGAGACTGTGCTGTTGGCGATGGCGCCTCTACTAGACAAGGAAGCCTGCAACAGTGACCCCCACCACGATGCTGACGCGCATATTGCGTTCCTCAAGACCATTTTGAAGCCAGTGAAGCGGCACATTGAATGTGTCCGCTTCCGGGTCGGCGACAACTGCTCCGTCAACGGCAGCGTCGCGTCCAAGCTGGGGGTCCCGTTGGTCGGTTGTGCCAGCCATCGACTGAATCTCGCTATGACTCAGTATCTGGGCGAGTATGCAGACATTCTGGACAAGATTAACGAGCTGATGAAGTTCCTGCGTGGCCTCAATCAATCGGCAAAGCTGAGGTAAGCAGTATCTGAGTTTTATTCCACATCGGAATTTAATTCTATGAATATTTATATTCAGAGTTTTAGGGGCGATCGGGAACCGTCGAGGATCCTATATAAACACATAAACCGTACCCATTAGACCCTCGAACTTAGTATTGCATGGATAGTACCCTTTACTTCAACGGAATATTTTATTACCTGTCGCATTCTTATCTAAAATAGTGAATGTTGACCCAGTCGGTGAAAAGCAACATTCGCTCAACATCCACATGAATGTTGTCCCGGTAGATGTAGCCGTACAATCAGTCGACATTTGAGCATCCAGGAGTTGCTGGTGAATGAACTGGTTGTCGCCATGGCTGTGCTCAAGGCCCATCAAGACCCCATATCGTCATGACCTTCCTCGCACTCGTCAAGACCGTCAAGTAAAGATAGACCTCGTCCCGTTCGCGTAGATGTGTTCACGTTTGTGTTGGGACTCGAGGTTCAAGAGCTACGTGAATGGGGGCGAGACCAACCTGCACATCATTAATAAGACCTCGATGACCAACCCGTACGTGGTCATCTGCACGGTCCTGGGCGTCCAGTACAACGACCCCATCGCCTAGAAATGGTCACACACGACCGACGCGGAATGGAGAGCTCCAAGGTCGACACGCCCGTGATCACGGACCGCAACACATCGTGGATTTTGTCGAGCTCTTGGGCATATACTAGGGCTATACGAGCCTGTACGGCTGTACGAGATCCTGAGTCGCAGTTCAAGATAACGAACAATATCAACATGTCGGTGGTGCTGGAAAAGAAGGCTGAATATGTCGTGCGCTCCACCCACCTTCCGATCGTGCTCCAGACGTACGCCTTGTTTATTATTTTCCAATAAATATCTTTAATCGACTAACACCGGTTATTGTTTTCACACAGGTTGCTGAAGCGTGTGCGTGAGTTGCTACACTGCCAACATGCAGCACTTTCCACCGTACACCACACAGTCGGTAAAATAGTCGCCGTTGTGTCGAGCGCTGGAAACTACCACTGGACAAAGGAATCGCGGGATACGCTGCAAACACAGCACGCTTTGTGACGCGCATTGTGCAACTGACGGTCCATGTTTCTGCAGCACAACCAATTCTGTCACGGGAACACCTCTGCGTAAGTTTTTGGCTCTTCCAATAGTGTTAGAGCGGAACTTTCGCTACAGCTGAATATAGTCAACGATGGTGGCAACAACCGTTCGAAAAAAATACAGCTTTGACGTCTTGAGGTACTTCGTGCTTGGACCACAAACCCAACGACGAGGTTCACACACCAAGCCTTATCCATTACAATATGCACAAGAATCTCTGTTCAAAGTTTCCTAAAATCTTAAAAAAAAACGTTGCATGTGAATTGATAAATGGCGACCTGAGCTACAAGATTTGAAGAAAAAATAAAGCACGCACTACTGCTACCATGTTCCTGTGAAGATTGCTTGCTGGTCGTGCCTTGATGCTTTCGATACTTTTCGTCTCGATCCATCAAACCCATTTTGCTAGTCGTATTTTGTTTTTTACGCTCTGCCTCTCGCTTTGACGGTGTGCACCGCGCCCTTGCTGGCGCCAATTTCGTCGACAGTCGGCAAAACCTCGTCGCTGCGCCCGTTTGGTTTCGTTTTCGGCTTCGCCTCCGAGCTTGTGTTTGGCTTTACCAAATCGGTACCAGTGGCCAATTGCAGTGGATTTGGGAGGTCGTTGCCATCACGAGGGACATCTTCATCTTTCGCCGCCATGGACAGGAGTACCGGGGAAACGACCTGTTTAGCTGGTTCCACGATCGTTTCGTCAGCGCTGTCTGGTGTTGGCTCATTAAGTTCTGCCGCCGATTGCGTTGTCGACTGCTCGGTGTCCGTCCCATCCTTGTCCTGTCTATCACCGCTCATCGTATCTCCACATCTTGAATTGTTACCTCCTTCGGCATCACCTTCGTCATCAACCCTTGTCACCAACTCCACCCGAGATGCATTACCTTGGGCCAACTTCACAAGATCTTGCGAGGTTGTATACAACTTCACTCTTGTCACACGTCCAACGTAGATTTCAGCGCCATCGGCGATGTCAGTAATGTCGAGCCCATTTGGGTTGGCTTTTGAGTTGTTTGACCACAGGGACAAACGAAACAGGTGTTTCGTCGCTTTCGTATGAAACTCAGAGGATGGTAGTTTCTCCTTCTGAGCTGGGGTCAAATTGTTGATTTTGGAATCGCCAAGCCAAAGCATCCACCCACCATGAAATGGTTCTCTGAATGCAATGAACATATCAACCGCGATGGCAGGCTCAAAGTCATGTTTTAAGGTGACAAGGCGTACACCAAAAGGAGATGTGTGTCGAATGTTTATTCCAAAGGAATCGTGTGTGGAAACAATTTGGACACCAGAAAATCGTATTGAAATGAAACGAGAAGTAGGGAATGAATACATCAACACTTATGTCCCGATCGTCAACGCAATATTCAAGTGCAACCATGACATTAAGTTTTTAAGCGCTGGCGAAGGTGGGTTATGATTTGTATTATTGTAGCAACAACTGTCACTGATGAGAATATGATTTCTATGCAGGACCCGAAAAGCTTACTATACAATCAAGTACTCAACCAAAGACCAACAGGATATTGAGAATCCGTGGGCGTTGCATCTACACGCATTTGATAAAGCTAACCGAACGACACCAGAAGATATGAATGACCAAGCAGCGGTAGGACGCCGCCTTATTCAATCAATGTGCTGCACGCTGTCAAACCCACACGAAATATCTGCACCCATGGCGTCCCTCTATCTTATTAAGGGCTCTGTATTTTACACCTCGCATCAGTTTGTGAAGCTAACAATTGCCCATGTTCTTCGAATGCTCTTTGAACAAAATGCACAAGTAAATGTTATGCTGGAGAGCGATAACAGTGGACAGAATTTCAGACCGTCAAGTGTTTGGTTGGACTATATCTCACGGCCTGAAACTCTAGAAAATCTCAATTTGATGGCATTTGTGGCGAAGTGGGAGCGCAAGAAACGAAAAGGAGGATTAAAATTTCAACCAAGCCACGCTTTGTTCGCATCTCACTCGCTGACTGCTTGTAAGGGGAAAATTGTTACAGTGTGCCACAAGCGTCTACCAGATATGAGACGAACCGATTTGCCTGACGAAGAACTACTCCGATATCAGCGAACAATGGTGGCGTTGTTCCGCCCATTTCGACCAAGAGATGATTTTGTAGCGCAAGATAATAGTTTTAACGAATTCTTCCAGCATTGGTGGGAAAATGAAGCTCCTCCAGCAGCACGAATATTTGCAAGAAACGATTCTGACTACTATTCATCTCAAGACTTATTGAGGACTCAAGAAGATCCCGAAGTAGCTCGATATGGACGGTGCAAAGCTAGTCCTAGTGAAGACGATGATTTGGACGCTGAATTGGATGACGACTCGTTTGAAAGCGACGGCGACGACACTATTGGTGATGATTTCGACGTTTCGTATTCCAATGGCGAAGATACTCTCCAAATTCAAATGACAAAAACTATTGACGTACTAGATAACGCAAATGCTTCTGCCAAGCTTGCTGCTACGTCAACTGTCTTGTCAGAATCGCTCTATCATAGTTTCGTTCCCTCCATAAGTATCAAAGATGTTGGACAGTGCATGGAGGAACACTCAAGCAGTAACGCTTACAGCGATGTACCCATATCAACTGCGTCAGTTTTAATATCTTTTCCAGATTTACTGACACGAGTTCAGCTTCTTGAAAGAGCTCTGAAACAAACTATCCACCCGAAGTCAAATCCACCACCAGATCTACTTCAGCAATCTGCGCAAGTGATTCCAACAATGCCGTCACTGGAGACAATATCGTTGGCATTTTCGCTAAATCAGAAGCAAAAAAAGATGCTTGTTAGAATTGGTAAGAAACTTCTCACTTCAAATTAGTCCCCGAGGAACCTGATAGACAAGAAATTGCGTTTTTGGGTGGATTGCCTGGTGCTGGGAAAAGCAGGGTTATCAATGCTCTACAAACGCTCGCTTTACGTTGGGATTCGCCAGAAAGCGTTGCTACAGGGGCATATCAAGGGGTTGCCGCCCAAGCAGCAAATGGGCAAACCATTCACAAGCTTTTTGGATGGAGCATCAGGAACCGAAAAATATGGGTGCCTACGTCTGAGCAAAAAGATAGATTTGCGAAACTAAAACTCCTCATACTCGTCGAGATTTCTACGTGCGATGTTGCAATTCTAGGGAGAGCTGACTCTTCACTTCGAACGCTGCTAGACCAGCATAATATTGTATTTGGAGGGATTCATGTGCTCCTGGTCGGCGACTGGTTGCAGCAGCTACCAGTCGCTGGCCAGCCTGCATTCATGGCTGACCGCGAATATTATGATTTAACTTATCGTGAATTTTTTATGGAAATAATGATTTAAATTTAATTAAGACCCGAAACTGATTGATCTAACCATGAACAGATTGAAAAATTATTGGCAAGTCGTTCACAATCGGGTACACGTACAGCTGATTATCTTGACCGTGTTAGAGGTATCACTGCATACAGATCTCTGACTTCTGTCGTTATTTTAACGGAGAATATGCGCCATCAAGGTGACCCGTTGTGGCGATCAATTCTGTAGAAATGGAGAGTGGGGATACATGACCAAGAAGATATTGATTTCGTCAATAAGCTTGCACATCGCGAAAATTGGACATCAGACCGTACGATCCTGAAAGGGTTCTGCCCTAGTATAGTAACGTCGAACGCACTTCGAGTAGAGTTCAACGCATCAGCACTGAGAAAGTTTTGCGAAGAAAGTCAAGTACCATTGCACCGCATTCCCGCAAAAGTAAGAAGACCGCGACATCCACTTTCACGATCTCAACGGTCGTCGCTCGAGTGCGTCCGAGACGACAAGACAAAAGGAATGCCTCTTTGTTTGGAAATTGCCATCGGATCAAGTGTGCAATGCACGAAAAGTGTGTCACGAAAGTTTAAGCTTGCAAATGGTTCAATTGGAACAGTGGTCGCCATAACCCCAGCAAAAGATGATACTGTACAAGTGAGAGTTGCGAATGGGATTGAAGAACATTCTCACACACTCCCTCCTGATATTATATATGTGAAGTTGAAGGATTACGGCTCACATCTGTTCGATGCGTCACTGCCACTTGGCGTGGTCCCAATATGTAGGAGACTGGAAACGGGGGTCAGCATCAAGATGAGTCATCGGTCATTTTCGGTGTCTATTTCTCAAGTTCCGCTCGTTCTTGCATATTCCCTAACTACGGAAAAATGTCAAGGTCTCACTGTCGACAAGATGATTCTTGCGCCTCTGCGGCATCCAACCCGGCGCATTCCACAGCGCTCATCTTTTTACGTTGCTGTCACACGCGTTAAAACATTATCTCAGCTATATCTAATGGCGCCACTTACGAAACAGTTTCTGGAGTACTTCAAACCAAGCCAAGAAGCTTTAGAAGAAAACCGAAGACTCCATGCAATTGAGGATGAACAGGTGTACTGGTATTCCCTTTTAATATGAAGCATTGAATATTTTTTTCTACTGTTGGAAGTCCAAAATACCATTATGTGATCGTGTATTTTGTCTTGAAGTTAGTAGAATTGAAGCAATCTACTTGTAGGCGGCTGACAGAAAAGAGCAAAGCATTATGATTCAAGTACGATCGATATGTATGGTCGAGCATGAGCAGGTTTTCATAATTTTCAGGATGGTTGAAATACAGCACTAGACTATATGTTACTGAAGCTGGTAGCACTACACATAAAACGAACTTCTTTGTGAGCGCCTCACTTTCGTGAAAGATCAGGGTCTGTTAAGGGTGATAGGCTTTCTCTTTTTCTTACCAACTGCTGTAGCCGATTGCAGTTTCAGTCAATAACTAACAGACGTGCTCTTTTGAGATGATGTGCGAGTTTGTTTTTGTTTTGGTAACCTCTGCTTCACCTACACCAATGACCCTCTTCTACAACGGCTAAATAAAACCTAGCTGAACTCAGGAGTCGTGTGAGAACAACCATTTTGGCGTCACTCTTCTCAGCTTGCAAAACAGCTATTGTTGCCGTGGCATGTGGACATACCACATGTCGCGTTTACACCTCGTCAACTAACGATCTTTGAGTGATGCAGGTACAAAACAAGCGACACAGAGTCGACAGCTCCCACAACCAGTGTTGTTCCAAAACTTATTTTCGCGGTAAAGGTGGGTGGGCGTTGACGAATAGGATAACGTCATCGAAATTAAGCCAATTTCGTACGTCGCTGACAGACTTCTATATTTCGCATTTAACTGGGATGTCATACATACCATATTTTAATCTTGACCTCTCATTACTGCGCTTGATGAATGCATCAAGCTGCTAAATTTGTTATAATCAGGCACCACATGCTGGCAACAAAAGAGTAAGGTTGAATACGATATCATGCCAAAGATAAACAGTTTTTGCTGTGAAGGTATATGAGACTTTACTTTTAGAGAAAGAACAAGAAAACTCCCAGAATTAGGTTTCTGAGGAATGGGTGCTTCTGAGATGCTCGTTCGTAATACAATATTTGCCTTTTGAAAGTTGCCAGCCGCCACACTAAACCAACACAATTAAAACTGTATCTTGATTTAGTGATGTGGGTAGCGGACCACTATACTCAGACGCGCAGCACTTCAGAGCAGAAAGTTGGAGTACCGCGCGGAAGGCGGTCGCCGCGAAAATACCGAGCTCCGCGCAGAAGATCTGTGACAGCTCATAGATGGCAGCAACATATGAGATCTCGAAATGGTAGCAGGTCGACAAGCAGTGCGCCAAGTGGGGCACTTCGGAGTGCAACGCTACGTTGAAGCCGACATCAATCGACTTCACTTGTCGATGCTGAGGACATTTACGCTTACGCAAGCCTAGCGGGAATTGAAAATCAACACCGCTTTGCGGCAAGTTATAGGAGGTCTGATCGAACGTATACGACACACATTCTCCCTCTAGAAAGAGCGTAGTCTGTCCGTCCGTCTGGCTGCCCGTGGGGCCGCGCCAAAAGTGTCACGATAAAACGCACGGTGATTGGCCGAAATTGCGCTGCATCACTGCGTCCTCCCGGCGCACATTTGATGCCAATTACAGTAGTAGTGCAGCGAGCCCACGGCGAGCGGAACGGAGACCGCCCAACACTATACCAGTAGTGCAGCGAGCTTTGCAAAAGCGAGCAAACGGACTACGCTAAACACTGTATTAAAGCCCGCAGGTGCGGGTGGGGGTGGGGGGTGGGGGGCAGCTACATGTAGTGATGCACGTATAGATGCATATGTTGGGTGTTCTAATCAGCCAACGCTACTCACTCCACTCTTTCTTCTGGCTAGTTGTTGGTAGCACTTCATCTTGTGGAAGGCGATTCCAAACCGAGCTCATCTCATTGCAAGGGATTTGCCATATATGGAGATACTTTAGTCTTTACTATCTACCCCCTCTTCAGCTATCAAGTTGCATCTGCCTCAGCGCCTTAATGAGTTCCATGAGGTCCGTATTACCTTCTCCGCGATCCTGTGCGAGTTCGTGGCCAGAAATCTTGTGTGGTCGGACCCATGCTCGACAATATGGGTCCAAACGATCTGATGTTGCTGTCGCGTATGCACGGAAGTATGGTAAACACGATGGGAATTACAACCGAGGTTTGGTATCGTTAGCTTCATATTGCTTATGCTGCACTGTACTGGTGGCTGCAAATAGCAGCTTGTTTGTACCAATATTGACGGGCTTAGCTCCAACCTTAATGGTTTGTTGCCCGTGCGGCCACTGATACCCGTAGACATGGCTTCTGAGCCCACATGCGTTCGTCGCCGTTATACTCGCTCTTCGCGTTGGTTGTAAAATGCAAGCCAGTTCATCGGACGCCATCCAGTATTGGCTGGAAACTCGTCTTTGCTTTGTCGCCAAAAAGAAATTCTTCCTCCTCCAAGCAGCATATTACAATTTAACGACGCACCCTCCTCAACCATCACAACGGCATACTTGAATAAATGCTACACTTGACGGTGGTATAACGCAACGTAGTGAGAGCATTTGACAGTCGTGCCGGGTTGAACACTTAGAAACCTATGGCAGCGACAACTATGGTAAGTCAAGATCGGTGTGATCTGGACGTTTGCAGCGTGTGCGTGCATAACTATCTCAACCAAGCAACGATAGCAATGGTGGGGCCCGCAAACCTCGAATGCCGTGTGTATCATTCGTCTCGATTCGCAGTAAGGTACATTGATGTCACTTAGTTCTACCTAAAGATTTCCTATGTCCGTACCAACAAGCGCCTCTTTTTATCGTTTGTTGTCTGTGTCGGGTCCTCTACGCCTTTCAGAGTAGAGTTTCCCCTCTTTTACACCGTCGAGGTGTCGGTCTCCGAGGAGTCCTGTGAAATTTCGCTGGCAAACCGTGTGTATCAGGTTACGTGCTAGCCGTCACTAAATTTCGTTGCGAAGAGGAAAGCTCGCCATTTGCAAAGGGTAGGATTTGAACTTACAACGTTAGGATTACAGTAGCTTGCCAAAAATATTCGGGTGGTTCCAGCAACCTTAAATTTCAATAATCTTGGGGGGCGGTTTAAAATCCGTGTGCGGAGCACACGGGCTTAAACCCAGGACCTAGCATGGTCACATCTACCTCGGTTTAGGGTCGTGTCACTGTTCTCAGGGTTTCAAGGGGTGAGGCTTGGGCGATAGATTTCCTGTCAAGTACCTAAATTTGAAGATTTGACTGTAAGTGACATCCGTCCTCAAACGGGGTTAGGGTTGTGAGATTGGTGAATGGTTAGGATTTGGGACGATATGGTTGCACTTAGGGTGATAAGGTTGCTCTAAAGCGTGTTGTGACGTTGTGTTATGGTTGCGGTAACGCCATTCAAAATATTCAGAGCTTCACCGGGCATAGCACGGCATTAATTCTAAACGTTAGTTTATGTGGCCCACTTAGGCAACGAACGTCACTCCGACCAGTTATTCGCAAGCGACTCGATGGTCGTCCACATTCTCCAAGGTGGAACGCTACTTCAAGCTGTTGAAAGGAGAGGTGCGCGGAGCGCTCCACTCGCTCGAAGGCAACAGGCAACACCTGTCTGCCTGTCGAGTTATTCGGTAAATGAAGGCACACCTCTTTAATACGTTAATATTATATTAGCAAGTAAGAGAGGAAATGATCAGATCGCCATCTGCGATCTGGATAGTACAGGCAGAGAGCTGCCTGCCATCCATAGTTCGATGACGACAAGAGGCTGAGGAGCGAGCCCGTCGAGGACGCAGTCCGAAGACGAGCTCACTTCCTCTTTGCCTCCAGGTACCGAGCACGGATCTAGAGTAATAGGCATAAGACTAGAGGATAAAGAGTAATACATTGTAGTGAGTTTCCTACACTGTGTGTTCATTTCAAACATTTCAAGTAAAATGAGCAAGCCCCAAGTTGAGAAGATTTCCCTCGACTCGCTGAGATTCAACGGGAATCCTCTGCACTTCGCGCAATGGAAGAGCAAGCTGATTATCCACCTCCAAGCGCTGAGCGAGCAACGCGCGCTAGAGGAGGTGCAGCACAAGCGTGCAAAGTGCTGACTCGATTCGAGGATTTGCTCAAGAGCCAGCCGGCGATGCCCCCGCGTCCTCCTGCTGAGGATAAAGAAGCGGCGTGGCAGCACGATTTACACGAGACTCTGCTGAGTCAGCAGTCGTCGTACATCAAGCGGCTGCTGTGTGAAACACTGCCAAGCGATTTCAAGGGGATCGCGACCAAGAGGGGTCCACCTGATTTGGCGGCAGGTGGAAAAGCAGTACAGCCTTAGCAACGCGGCAGGCGTCGTCAGGCTGGTGCGACAGTTCATGGAGATGGTGAATACCGACTTCAAGAGTGTGGGACAGCTCTTTCAAGAGCTGAACAGCGTGCGAAGCCAAGTCAACGTGAACGCGCACGAGGCTCTGCATACCCACATGGTGACGTCCCAACTCATGTTGGTGATGGTTCTCGGAGTGCTGCCGAGACACATGTGGGGCTCTTCGGTTGAGCTAACCCAGGAAGGGTTCACGCTCGAGAAGGTGAGCGACAAGCTCAGCGCCATCTTTGGCACCAAGAGCAAGAGCGAGATTTGGGCGCTGGCCAGCGGGAAGGCGGTCAACCACGTGAACGCCGCTCCGGCAAATCCGAAAGGGCAGGTGCTGGGCAAGCGCAAGGCTGTAGACGGGCCGGTGCGCGATTTGCACTACAACATCGGTGCAATGAAGTGCCACTACTGTGGTGGTGAGCACAACAAAATGAACAACATTGGGCCGCACAAGATGGTCGACTGCCCCAAGCGTGCCCTCGACAAGGCAGCTGGTGTGCATCGCCGCAACATTGGTCAAGGCCAAGCCGCCAGGCTCGCAAGGAAGTGCATGAGCCAATGCCCAAGATGAAAGGCAACGGCAAGGGAAGGGCCAAGGCTAAGGTGCGACGCGAGGTCCCATTGGATGAGTGCCTGGCCAAAGCCGTGGCGGTGGACGCGTGTAACGCTGAGCAAGGCACGTCACCAGCGACTCCTGATGGGTACACCAGCCCACCGCCAAGCAACTTTGACGTTCCGGTGACCCCCGGAATGGACATGCTGCCCATCAGCGACGAAGACGACCCGATGGATACCGTCGTCAACGCAGTAAATGCTGACGTCAGGGACGTGGCTCAAGCTGCGGGTAAACAACCCGATGGCGACGTGGACATAAAGCAAGGCGAGGGCAGTAATCAAGAGATTGCCGAAACGACGAAGTCCTTCGCCGGTATGCTGACTGAGCTCGAGAAAAAGGTGCGAAATTTGTATCCATTTCTGTTAGACGGTGAAACGTATCTAACCGCAGATTCGTGGGTACTTGACTCAGGGTGCGGACACGGCTTAACCAGCGAGACAGCGCGGTTTGTGCGGAAGGAGCCCAACACCCAGTACATGTTTACATTTGCACAAGGCTCTAAGCACTCAAATACACATCTTGGTACAATAAAATTGTATTTGCGTGGTCCACGTGGAATTAGACCTTTTCAGTTCGAAAATATTGCGTTAGTACCGGACGCTACTTCGAACATTCTGAGCGAGTTCTGGCTCAGGCGGGGTGGGTACCAAATATTGGGATCATCAACTGGCGAGTACAAGTTTGTACTTTATAACAACGAATTAGTGTTTGTTGCAAAAACCATCAACGGGGCTGATTACATTCAAAATAAAACGTTGCAAGAGCGGCAACTACTGTGCAATGCAGTGAAACAGGAGCCCTGTAAGCCGCTGGCTCACCTAAATAATAATAGGTTGGAGCACACACTGCAAGAGTGGCATGTTAAGCTAGGCCACCTCAATAAATAGGCAGTTATTGCGATGTTAAGCACAAAGTTAGTGGCTGGAAAGCCAAAGTTACCCGCGTCAGGTCTAAGGAACATTCCGTTCTTCTGCACGACGTGTGCAGAGATGAAGAAGAGGAGGATGTCCTACCGTAATGCGAAGGGTTCGAGAGACGAACACCCGATTAGCACTATTCATATGGACACAAACGGCCCCATGAAAACGATAGGAGTGTATGGCAGCTGCGGAAAAAATAAAATACTTTCTGAGCATCATTGACGACAACACGTCGTGGCGCTGGACCTACGTCCTGCGCAGTAAGAAAGAAGTATTCGATAAAGTAGAGGAGCTACTTTTGCAGCTGGAACGTGAAGGAAAATTCACGATTCCTCGGATCATATCCGATGGAGGGACTGAGTTTGTGAATGCAGCCTTTAAACGCTTTTGTAAAAGCAAAGGCATTGTATTCCAGACATCGAATGCCTACAGCCCAGAAGAGAATGGTGCTGCAGAGCGAGGTCATCAGAGCAAATTGGACAGAGTGCGCTGCGCCTTGAAGGAAGCTGACATGGCACACAAGTGGTGGCCAGAGGCACTTATGTACATGACGTATGTGCAGAATCGCACGCCTATGGCACGGTTGGGAAATATGACGCCGTATGAGATGGATAATGGGACACCTCCTAACGTTAGCAAGCTACCAATATGGGGTTCTGTGTGCTTTGCGCACATCCCCGCCGCCATACGAAAGGACAAAAAGCTGTCTTCCCGTGCTGTAAAGTGCCGGTTCCTCGGGATATCGGAGGAGACGAAGGGCTATCGGCTCTGGGACATGTACAACAACAAGCACATCCAATCACGAGATGTGTTGTTCGATACGACCAATGTAGCCACCATGGTCCAGCGAGCATTCGGCCAGGCTGAAGAGGCCCTCACAATTGAATCTACCGCGCGAGAGTCACCCGCAGCAGAGGGAGCTGAAGCATTTGACACCGAGTCTATTGGAGCAGTGGGAGCACCTGTAGATAGGTCTACTGAGGCAGTGGGAGTTGATGAAGCCGAACAAGCCAGTAGCCCAGCAGTGAGAGCTAAGAAACGCCGACGTGCGGGACTCGTGGAAACGCCACTGAGACGTGAACCCCGCTCACGTCGAGAGGCGAAGAAACCCAAACGATACTCTGACTATCAGTGCTTCCAGGCAATGTTAGATATAAACGTTGCGCAAGACATTTTAGGGCACAGAGTACCGACACCACAATCGCTCAAAGAAGCGTTGAGTGGGCCTCACAGAGAGCAGTGGAAACAGGCTCTGAAACTTGAGTACGACTTCTTGATCGAGAATGGGACGTGGAGACTTCGTGCGACTGCCACCTGGACGTAAGGCTTTGCCATGTCATTGGGTACTAGTTGTAAAGTATAATGCTGACGGGACTGTCGAGCGGTTCAAAGCACGCCTCATCGCACAAGGCAACCAACAAGAGTTTGGGGTAGATTGTGACGAGGTATACGCTCCAGTGGCACGATTCGAGTCACTACGCCTAGTGCTGGCGATTGGAACGATATTGGACTGTCATATCCATCAGATGGATGTCCATACGGCGTTTCTGAACGGCACGATGGACGGAGAGCAAAAGATCTACATGAGGCAACCTCACGGATTTGCGAAGCGAGGCCATAAGCATTTGGTCTGTGAACTTCAGAAGAGCATCTATGGCCTGAAGCAAGCCTCTCGCATCTGGTATCGAGTCTTACATACCTTTTTGACATCGATGGGTTTTGCACGCTGCCACAAAATATTTTGCATCTACGTGCAAAAAGTGGGAGAAGAATGGATCATAGTTGTGGTCTATGTCGATGATCTGACGATCATGTCGCGGGACATGCGACTCATTAACAGGCTGAAAGCCGAACTGTCAAAACGGTTCAAAATGAAGGACCTGGGTGACATTCACGACATCCTCAAAATGGAGGTGCACCGCAATAGAAACCAGCGTGTGATGATGATCTCACAGCGCAAATACATTGCAGAGCTGATTACAAAATACAAATTAGGAGAATGCGCGCCAGCGCTGACACCACAAGTGTCAGGTCTTGTACTCGAGCCAGAGACGAAGCTGAGCGCAGAGCAAATTGCTGCACAGCCTTTTGACTACAGAGGCATTGTTGGTTCACTCCAATATTTGGTCCGTGGCACACGACCGGATATCGCCAACGCAGTAAGAGAATTGAGCAAATTTCTATCTTGCTATAACCGCACGCACTGGGATGCAGCTAGGCGAGTACTCAAATACTTGAAAGGGACGTCAACGCACGGTCTGTTTCTCGACGGAAAACGAGAGACGTGACTTACGAAGTGTACACTGACGCGAGCTTCGCGTGTCAACCTAAAGAACGTAAATCCGTAACTGGGTACGTGATTCAAATGGCCGGAGCCAGTGTGTCATGGTGCAGTAGCAAGCAGGGAGGCGTGTCGCTCTCGACTGCTGAAGATGAACTCATCGCACTAAGTGAGGGAGCTAAGGAAAGTGAGTGGTTGTGGCATTTGCTAGGAGAAATGGGATTTCCTCAAAAGGTACCAGTGCAGGTATGGTGTGACAGCAACGCTGCCATCAGCATTGTGAAAAATCCTGGGAATCACAAAGCAAACAAGCACATTGAGATCCGCTATCTGTTCACGAGGGACCTTGTTGAACTCAGTCGCCTTAGGATTGCGTACTGATCTACAACAGAGATGACAGCAGATATTCTTACTATAGCTCTACCCACGAAACAATTCCTGAAACTAAGAGAGAAGCTAGGCGTGCGCGATCTGAAATTGTCCCCTAGTACTTAGTGGGAGTGTTGAAAGGAGAGGTGCGCGGAGCGCTCCACTCGCTCGAAGGCAACAGGCAACGCCTGTCTGCCTGTCGAGTTATTCGGTAAATGAAGGCACACCTCTTTAATACGTTAAGATTATATTAGCAAGTAAGAGAGGAAATGTTCAGATCGCCATCTGCGATCTGGATAGTACAGGCAGAGAGCTGCCTGCCATCCATAGTGCGATGACGACAAGAGGCTGAGGAGCGAGCCCGTCGAGGACGCAGTCCGAAGACGAGCTCACTTCCTCTTTTGCCTCCAGGTACCGAACACGGATCTAGAGTAATAGGCATAAGACTAGAGGATAAAGAGTAATACATTGTAGTGAGTTTCCTACACTGTGTGTTCATTTCAAACACAAGCTCAAGCCTTTCCTGGACTCTGCCGACGACGATTTGGCAGCGTACATGCCATCACCACTGGAAGAGAGGCGCCTGTGCGCAGCGCTGGACGACCTGAAGGACTTTGAGTCGGTAAGCAAGAAGCTTCAAGAGGAAGGTGACTTAACGCTGGCAGATGTTCGTGCTTTGTTTGACAGTCTCATGGAAAAAGAACCATCTTTAGGAAGCTATCTGGCTCCCAAGGCGCCCATCGTCAAGTTCGCGGTCTTCGAGATGGCCTGCGTGCAAGTCCTGAATGGAGAGGCTCGTCTTTTGACGCGAAACTCCGCCGAAGCTCTGGCCCCGTTTGCAACTCCAGCCAAAATCCAACCGCAGCCTGCGGCAACCAAGGCGAAGAAGAAGCTGAGTTTTGCTGAGCAAGCACTCAAAAAGAGGAAGGTGGCTGCGCAACAGCATCCGAGGTAAGAGATTTTTATACTGTGATTTTGTCAATGTGACCAATTCTTTTTGCTTTATGGACAGATACGAGTTGGTGCAGTACATTCCACCAACGTCTAATATCGCTGAGCGTTTTTTTAGCCAAGCTGGAATCGTGCTGTCTCCTCTACGGCAAGCCATGGCGCCGGCCCAGCTCGAAAACATCTTATTCCTCAAGATGAATCGCCGGTTTTGGAACGTGGCGACGGTGCGAACGGCGGGTAGGCAGATGTGAGTTTGGTGGCATGCATAATGTATTTCCGCTAGATCGAGGATGCAATAATGTATTTCTTGTCCTCTCTTGCCTGCTCACCATTATTTATTTCATTAGTTGTCTACCATTTAATTGCAATATTGTGAGTTCTACTTGAAATTTCCGTGCGCGGTTCTTCAAACCAATCGCACGCCAAATCGCGCAGAACTTTCCAACAGCATAAATATGCATTTAGATAGAGACCGCTTGGCAAACGCTCTCCGAGGCCACGTTCACTGTGCCTCCAGTCACGACCAAGTACACGCCACGACCTACTAAGCACTCGAAGGTCGCGGTGCGTTCCTGCCTCAAGTTATCAGCTCTCCAGCCAAACTCGCCCGTCTGGTCGGTGCACAACGCACTGGGCGAGTGCCAACAGCAACCGCTGCATCTCCAGTAAAGCCTGGTTGGGGACAACATGATCGTGGACGATGAAGCTGCAAGACCAGAGACGCCAGGAGCAGCACCGACGGAGGCACAGCAAGGAACAAGTACTGCGCCTTGTACGTCAGGACGCTGCACACCGTCCGCGCGAGGGACGCCGCCTTCAACGTCGCCAGCCTTGCGTGTATCACCGTACCCTTTGCGGGAACGAACTCCACCCCAGTCGTTTCCATCGGCGGCAGATCCCGCGCGTCAGCGAGCTCGCGTATCACTGAGCGCATCACCTGACAATCCAGAGCAACACCGACTGCAACTGGTTGTTCAAGGTGTCGTCAAAGACACCGTTGGGATGCGTGATTCGTCGGGCAAGATGCTAGATGTTTTTGCTGCAAATGGACCCACGTTTGATACTATCATGCACAAGCTTTGGGGGAAATTCAGTTGCCACATCAAGGGCCAGGCCGTTAAAGATGGTGATGCATGGACATGTGTCGCGCCGACTCAGTCAGCGTGGAAAAAATTGATGCAATTTAAGGTGAATGGACGCATTATTCCGACATCAAAGTCTCAAGAAGCATGGAACCGTTGGATTGCTTCACTACGTGGAGACACGGTCACGTTGATGATTTACACTTACGGTCTGAGTATATCAAATGCACGGATCTTCGACGAGTTCAAGGTGGCATGCATCCGACCTGAACACACAGACCGTTCTGGCGCTGCTGCAGAGGCTTCAATACTTGAGTTGGTGGAACGACTCCGCGAAATTTGGGGAGGGACGTTTCAAGCTAGCTCAGCAGCATGGCGAATGTGGGCGAATGAAATCGCGCGTAATATGGATCGCTCAACATGGGAAATTGCTGTGTTAGACCCTCCAACAACTCGGATATTGCCGATGCTGCAGGTAGCTGATGGGCGCGTTGAACAACACCTGGCAAATCTCACTAAATCGGCGGATTTGGCTCTCGATATTGTTGATGCGTCGATTAAAGACAACGAACAGCTACATCATCATTGGGAGATGTTTGGATTGCGTTTAGCAAATCAAAACGAAGCACTTGCAGCGCGCAAGAGGACACTTAAAGGTATACGCGCAAATTTACCTCTTCCACCTCTTTCGACTGTGATTGATCCACTGGTAACAATGGAGAACATGGAGGACACTGAACACCAAGAGTAGCGCTTCAGAAATGCGTTTTATTAGCTTTCAGATTCATGTGTTTGTCTCGTTAAAAAATCGAAATGGTTGCTATCGATGCCTTGACAATCCAAGTTCTCGTGTCTCGGACGTTGTCGGTTCTCTCTTGACAAGGGGCCAGTCGGATCGAAATGGCCCTGCACTGTCCAGCCGCAGTGCTGAAAGACGTTAGCCATATTGAATTTTTCGAAACGTGTAAACGTTTCCACCACAAAGGGAAGGAGATCGTTTCCACTTGACTCGAGATAATGCCTCTGAAATGACTGCTTGATGTAGCCGAACATAAACTCAATCGGATTGAAAAATGGACAGTAGGCAGGCAGGAAAATAGGAATCACTCCGATACTCCGGATAAAATGAATTATTTATAGGGTCTCGGTGAATCGAGGCGCCATCCAAAATCCATACCGAATTGGTGCCAGGATACTGATGAACTTTTCCACGCGTCGAATAGGCAAAATCTCTGCAGCACTTGAAAAACTTGACACGGTCGAAAGTTCCGTCAGTGTCATAATAGTCAATGATCCCATCGACCCCCATAAAAGCCAGGACTGAAATGCGTGGTTTTCGCTGGAAATCACCTCGAATTGCAATCTTTTGGCCCCTAGAGGTTTACGGCTTAAAGCAGCGCTACAGAAACCTGAGCGTATCGAGATACTCATTCGTCATGACGTTGCGATGGCTGCGTTTGGCAGTGTGCTGCTTGGCGAGGTTGCATCGGCGAGGAACAAAGGAGGTAAAGCTCTAGTCCCCGTAATTACACGAATGTGGTGAAAACTTCCACCAGCAAGCCATGAGACACAAGCTTGCAACATACCCGCCGGAGACACTGGAGGCTCCCCTAGCGCTCGGCGTGCAGACTGTACCGGGTCCACTGCAAGCTGTCCGCCCACAATCAACAGTAAACGTTCAAAAGCCATGGAGCTCATCCTGTAATAAACTCTCCTTCTAGAACGAGACGCTCAGCATGGATATTCCAGTTGATACGATTGCGAACTACTCGCATTTCATTGCTGGAACTCTCGTTGTCGACAAAAATTGACGCAAGGACAGGTAGAAGCACCGTACAAAACTCGTTTTGCTGTGTTTGACGAAGTAGCTTAGAGGCAGACATGTTAGCGAGCGTGCTAGGCATCTCGAGACGGACAAAGCAAATGAAAAGTGATCCAACTTTACTGTAGTCGACGTAGCCTATATAATTAGGAAGGGAGACTAATAGCTTCTGATTGGCTGTTCTTCATGCGACCCCTACTTCCTCTCTGTGGCAAGCTCAGCGCCTGCGGCCAAATCGCCGCATGGGCGTCTTTTTATATATGTGGCCGCATGTGACCACCTAACCCGTCAACCAATCAAAAGACTCGATTTGTCCTCCTGCGGCCGCATGCGACCGAAAAACTCGGTTGAGAATGAGCCTAAGCGAATAGCCACGCTTGCGGATCATGCCGCGATTATCATATGAGACTTCATCTAAAAAGACAATGTTTCGATGGCACCAGTCGACAGAGCTGAGCTCTTCCATAAAGCGAAACACGTCCTTCTCTTTAATATGCATCGCTCTTCGCTCAAGCACCTTGCGAGTAAATCCGCAATCATGCAGTATTCGCCACAGAGATGTCTTCGAAATGCTCATTTGATGAGCCGTCTGGAAAGCTTCCTGGGCCTCATCTAGATAAGATAAGCGGCTGCTTAGTGAAGAACTCACATAGCCACATTCGATGGGCCTTTGTAAATGCTCGCGTTGAGCTTGATTCATCCCGCTGAAAGGTCCCAGTTCTCTCGTAGACGCTGATCCAGTTACCGATCGTCTTTGCTGACTTGTGGTAAATTCGAGCAAGATCCTTACGTGAATAACCGAGGCAATAAAAGCCGTAGAGGCAATGGAAGACAGTGTTGGGGTGGGCATGCCGGCTTGTTACTGCTTCCTCCATTAATACGAAGGTATTGTGACTAGGCACTTCCTGTCCAGCATTGCAAATAACTGCATTAACATAACGACAGTGATATGGCACCCTTGTACTACATACCTCAACCAGGCTAGACGCCGCTGCAGCAGCGTGGGCGGAAACTTGCTTTTATTTGCTGCAATTTTGGCCAATCAGAGCAGCCTGTGGGTTTGATGTGCGGTTCGGCCAGTAGGCCAGAAAGTGTAAATTTAGACGGAATTGACAATACTATTCTAGGAAACCCTGAACATGGCTACACTACCATTCCATTGGCTGAAATAGTATATTTCTACCCAATGGGCAGCCTCTGTTTTGCCGCCAAACGAAAAAGTCCGCGATTGCGGACCGCCAACGCCATTGGATGGCCAACGACTCATTCCGCATTCTGAGCAGCAAGTGCCAAGTCGCAGCGTGAAGTGAGAGTGATGGTCGCCAGTGCGTTTCCCGACGACGCCGCGTCCCAGCCGCCCATGCCGGACCTCGTGGCCATGGAGAAGATCGAGGAGGACGAACGCAAGGCGCGTGAGGCCCGCGCCACCAAGAACGCGCCAGCTAAAGCGGAGGCCGAGGAAGTGACGGGAGAGAAGATTGCCAAGCTGGAGTCGCTGCTGGAGAAGGCCAGTCTCTACTCGAGCTTCCTCTTCTCCAATATGGCCAGCGCTGCCACCGTCAGCGACGTCGTGGAGATCGAGTCGAAGGCTGACGAGGAGGACGCGACCGCGACGGGCAAGCGCAAACGCTCTACAAGAGCAAACAAAGACGCTAACAAGAAGGGCAAGAAAGGCGTGGACAAGCTGCGCGAAATGCAGGAGGACTCGTCGCTGGACACTCGTCAGCAGCCCGTGAAAGTAGAGTTCCAGCAGCCCAAACTGCTCACGGGAGGCAAGCTGCGCGACTATCAGCTGGAGGGCATCCGCTGGCTCTGCAACTTGTTCGAGAACGGACTGAACGGCATTCTGGCAGATGAAATGGGTCTTGGTAAAACCATTCAGGTGATTGGACTGCTGGCGCATTTGAAGGCGCTCGGAGTGCGCGGACCGCACCTGATCGTAGCTCCGTTGTCTACACTTATGAACTGGGCGACGGAATTCCGGAAGTGGGCTCCGAGCATGCCTGTCATCATTTACCATGGCACGAAAGCTGAACGTGTCGCGATGAGAAGGAATGAACTCAACCGCATGAAGAAAAACGACCCTGACTTTCCCGTGATTATCTCTTCTTACGAGATGATGCTGGCGGATTCTAAATCGTTTGCAAGTATGGGCTTCGTCTGGAAATACATGGTCATTGATGAGGGTCATCGTCTCAAGAATATGAACTGCCTGCTTGTGCGTGAGCTGAAGCGTGCTCGGTCAGAGAACCGACTACTGCTTACGGGTACGCCGCTGCAGAACAATTTGACCGAACTTTGGGCGCTGCTCAATTTTATCCTGCCAGATGTCTTCGATGACCTCGAGCTCTTTGAGAGCTGGTTTTCGTTTACGCCCGATGCTGCTGCCACCGCTGCTGCCAATAACGAATCGATTGCCGCGCAAGACGTTCTTCAAGGTGAAAAAGAAGGTAGAAGTGATCGCCAAGCTGCATGAAATTCTTCGCCCTTTCCTACTGCGTCGTCTAAAGGGTGATGTGGTAGAGGAGATGGTGTCGAAGACGGAGATTTTCGTTTATTGCGCTATGACTCCCATTCAACGGGAGTACTACAACATGATTCGTGACAAAACGCTGGCGAAGGCGATGGAGGAAAAATACGGTCGATTCCAGGCCCAGCAGGCGTTCAAGACGACTACGCTTAGAAACCGAATGATGCAGTACCGTAAATGCTGCCTCCACCCGTACCTTTTTGACGAGCCCTTGACTGCAAACGGTGATCCCATCACGGACGAGAGGATTGTAGAGTCAGCAGGCAAAATGAAAGTTCTCGATCGCATGCTGCGGGAGCTCAAGCGCAAGGGTCACAAAGTGCTCATTTTCAGCCAAATGACATCAGCACTAAACATTCTGGAAGACTACCTTCTCATGCGAGACTATAGCTATTGCCGCTTGGATGGTTCGACGAAACTGATTGATCGCGTGGACCAGATGGAAAAGTTCAACAAGGTGTCCGCTGGGTCGTCCTCTAGAAATGACGAGGACAATGTGTTCGTTTTCATGCTGTCAACGCGTGCTGGCGGTCTTGGTATCAACTTAATTGCCGCGGATACGGTCATCTTCTTCGACTCCGATTGGAACCCACAGCAGGACAACCAAGCCATGGATCGTTGCCACAGAATTGGTCAAAAGAACGAAATCATCGTGTATCGCCTTGTGACCGAAAATTCTTTCGAAGACCGCATGACTCAGCGCGCATTTGAAAAGCGTAAACTTGAGCGTGTCGTCATCCAGCGCGGTGGATTCAAGCAACGCACGACTCCATCGGAGAATGCCAAGCTGACAAACGAGGAGTTAGAGGAGCTCCTCAAGGACGACGTAGAAATCCGTGAGGGTGTCGAGAGCGGTGGGATTACTGACAAGGAGCTGGACCAAATTCTGGATCGCGAGTTGGTTGTCAAGAGTTTTGTGAATCACACCAAGCACGAAAATGCATCGTCGGAGGCCGGTTTGATACCATTCAAAGGCAAAGGCTATGAAGTCGTCGAAAACGCGCCTGCATCCATGGAGAGCTTTGCGTAAGTTTTTTCACCATCAGTATATCAATCAATATGTCAAGAGTAGTTCCAAATCTTTTATCACTTGTTTTGCCTTCGATGCGAAGGTTTCTGTGAGTGGACGATGAATCTTCAAGCCTTCAATTCGATAGTTTTCATGAGGGCCTCTTGTTCCTGGAGGAACGTCGTGATAAAGGCCGGAGGAAAGCGCATTGTCGACAGCATGAACACCAGCCGTCGCGCGGCCTCAAGACACAGTGACGGATGGTGGTTTAATTGGTTTTGTTCCGCCAGCACCTTGCAAAGCATTGTTTCTATGAGACTGAAGCAGCATGAGCGTGTACAATAATATCAGCGCGAGTTACGAGCAAGACAACATCAGCAGAATACATGTACTTACGAGGCGTTGACATGCTGCGAGCTTCCTTCAATCGGCACGCGATGGTACACCCACTGCCACAGCTGAGCACGCGAGATTTCGGCCGTTGCCGAATCTTCAATGCATCCATTCACGACGACAGTGCCATTGCCGTACAACCAGCGAGTCACGTACAAAAGTGCTACACGCACATTCATCTTCACCGATCGCAGCGTGACATTCCCAGTAGGAAGTGTGAGCAGCTTTTCAGTGAAATCAAACTCGATGGGAGACGGAAGTCGATTACCTCGCGCAGCCATGAAAATATCGGCAATTGGCTTAACAAGCGCAAGATCATACACCAATGCGCCGTCAGATCCAGCAAGAGCCTCCATATTCTTTCCCTCTCGGGCCTTTTCAGTGGCTTCTTTCGCTGATATCTCTGACGGCAATTCTGAAAGAACAAACGGAACCATTCCCGTCGTTGCAGGCGCATGGCGGCGCTTACACGTATAGATCAGTAGATCCATGTAGTATCTACATGTAGGTTGGAGGAATTATTGTCAGTACATCGTAGATCGTCATGCCAGAAGCGTTTTTACTGTTTCTACTAACCTGAGGAAGTCGGACTTCATCGAAACATACTGCTGGCGATCTGGCAGCAAGAAGTCACGACGGTGGCGGAAATTGACCACAATCGATGCCGTGTAGTCCCACATGCCGCAGTTTAAGCCGGACGAGTGATGACGAAACTCAAACAGAATCTCGTCCATCTCAAACGCTGCAAATATGTTCTCGATTAGCACCGTCGCTTTAATGGTTCCCTGCAAAAATACGATATCTCTGTTAGCGTACTGCAACATAAAGAACACCAGCAACAGGGATGAAATCTTACGTGGGCAAGCTCGAGTTTCGTTTCCGTGTACTCGAAGATTTTCCTCCACAGCGCAGCTTCCGTGTATCCCTCCAGCTACAATAATGTCAATATCGCGGCGAGACGTTAACTCCTCAACGGAAGTGATTGGACCTTGCTCGCGATACTTTACCTTTGGCAGATAAAGGAATGGGCCCGTTCCATTGGCAAAAAGGTGTTTACCGCTGCAGTACCGCCCAAAACAATTGATCTCTCGGTTAGAATCGCATACTTACACAAGAACGGCAAACTTGTCACTTACTTGTGAAATAGGTGCATGCCGAAATCAAACAATGCGCCTGGCACAGCTCGGCCGTTTACGAGCATATGCTAATACACACACAACGAGTGTCATCCAAACTTCCCGTAAATGCAGAAAAACATTCCCAGCTTCGTTATAGATACCTACCGGTTCATCCATATTCCACGCTCTTGGACGGATGACAAGAAGCGCGGGGTCCGTCACGATCCTTTTGCCCGACACCTGTAGCAACCCTCGAGCCGCTTGAAGCACATTAAAGTGACCTCGGATCGTGTTATTCCACGTGGGGCAGTGACCGTCGTCGAAATCCACTTGCACGCCCTATCTCGAATAAAACATTTCATTCAATGTCAATAATTCAACAACGACTGCACCAATCTCTACGTCCAAACCTGAGCGCCGGAGTTCAATGCTCGCAGCAAAAACTCCGCATCCGCAGGAGACACGTCCCCAATATCCACGCGACGGTCCATCAGCGCCTTCGGCTGAGGATCAACGCTCCACGTCGCATCTTCCCGGATCGCCCGCGTCTCCTCCAAGAAATGCGGCATCGCGCCGTGCTCCGTCTCCAGACGACGCGCTTGGCGTCTCGCGTGCAGCTATCAACCAGCACGCAACATCAGCTACGCAACAACAACAGTATATCACTGTGGCGTGAGCCCCACCTGCTCCACTTGCTGCTGGAACGTCGCAGCCAAGTCCGACACGAACGCGAGCGCTGCAGGCGAGAGCACCGCGTCGTACACGTGCTGGGGGCAGTCAGCGTCTCTCGCAGACACAAACACGTCCACAGATTCAGCCATTGCAGCTGGAGATGCGCTGATCTGCGCGTGCAAGCGGCTAATGCGGTCCATGCCCGATCGTCTTGGTTCAAGTGGAGGAGGTCTCAAAGTGAAGAGCTCTTTGTCTTTCGCATTCAACTGATGCATCTCCTTTACTTTCATTGGTCAGAATAATTGCCTATTTCAACCAATGAAAAGACGAGATAGATCGGATCAAATGGCTCCATTTGCAGCGATGGACGTCCGCGTCCGACTCGAGTTCGCGGACGACGTGGGGCGCCACATGCTGCGCCGCCGCGGGTTCTCTTCGTGCTGGTATCTGGTGCCGAAGGACGCGAAGCTCGTGGGCGACTTGGCACACGCGCTGCAGCGGGAGTTCGGACTGCGCAAGAGGTGTCCGCAGGGACTGGAGCTGCGACTGGAGGAGCTGCCGCTGCTGGCCACGCAGAGTATTCGCATCGTGAGGGATGACGACACGATCGTCGTGCAGTGTCCAGTGGTGGAGGACGCTCTTGTCACGAGTGAAACGTCTGAGAGTGAAGAGGAGAGAGCGAATGTGAAGCGACGGAAGCGAAAGGAGCGTGAAAAGGAGGAACAGCCTAAGAAGAAGCTTAAGGAGACTCCGAGTCGACAGACTGCTCAGAGAGCGAGTCCGCTACTTGTGCAAGAGAGCCAAAGTGGTAAAGTGGAAAGCTCGAGTTCGAGTCCCAGCTCAAGCGACGACTCAAGCAGTGAAAGTTCCAGCTCTAGTTCCAGCTCGAGCAGTAGTAGTGACTCGGAGGATGAATCGGCATTGCAGCAGCTCCAGCAGCACAAGACGCGCCAAATTGCGGCGAAAAGGGGGCAAACAGGGAAATCTAACGGGGTTAATTCGACCCCAAATGGAGTCGCAAGCAAACCAAACGGATCTGAGCAGACTGTGAAGGAACCTCGCAGGAGACGCCGACGGTTGAGACAACGAAAATGGAAGAAGGCAACGGAATGGAAATCAGGAACCAAGTGCAGCCGACAACTCCTCTGAACAGATAACTCAGTCAGGGAGCAATGGAAGTGCTGTGCGGAGTCAAGCAACGCCTCGAAAGGTTTCCTCCGTTCCTGCTCGGTCGGTTGGCCACAGCACTAGCTTTCGTGGCTATCATAGAAACAGCGGGCATGTTCTCTTTGATGAAGAAACGGGGAATCAGGTGATGGTACATCATGGCGACGATAACTCGGATGCCAGAGAAAACAACAGCAGCTGGACTGCTCAGCGTTCTAAGGCACCTGAACTGGCCAAGTACGGGCCTTCATCTTCAAGTCACCAGCAGTCGAATCCTTCTCACGACATTCCCACCGATGTGGTGCTCAATAGAGGTAAAGAGATCAGTAGCTATGACGAGACCTCCAAGCCCAAAGGAAAAGGCAAGTACGAAGAAAGATGGAAGCGGCCGTACGAAATTGTTGCGACTGTGCTGGACAAGACGTCGAAGAAGACAAACAAGCCGGGTACGTTTGGATCGACTTGTGGACAAACTGAGTTGAAAACACCAACTAACTACTTGTTGCTGATGACAGGATCTAACGGAGTCATTGTCCTCGTATCCGACTGGTTCCGCTAGTTCGGTAGACTCAAAGGATATCATTGCTTTCAAAACGCTTACGCTGTGCCTGGAAACGTGGCAGCCTAAACTGAGCGAGTGGCAGTGCGGCCAAGTGCAGTCCGTTGATGCAACCACCAGCAGCATCGAGCTGTCGAAGTGGATTCTCAAAGCTATTGGTGACTCTGTGGAGTTCAGCGAAGCACCACAAAGTGAGCAACAAATCGTCCCGATCAGTGAGATCAGCGAGCTGCGCTTTTTGAGTTGGCCCAGTCACTCGTCTCTCCAAAAAGCAGGCACATGATGTTCATCTTAACGTGGAGAATGGCTCGCTGGATACAATCACTGGTCCTGAGAGATGAAAATGGCGATAAAAAAGTATGCTTTCGAGTTCTCCATACTAGATTTCTCGTGTTTTACTTGTGTTGCCGCTCTGCCTTCAGCTGCAGTGCTCGCGAAGGTGACAGCAAGGTCCGTCATCCAGTGCATTTCAACTTGAAGCTGTCGAGTTGCACCTTTTCGTGTGCTCAAATCTTCAACCTGGTGTGGTGCACACGACATCGGCATACAAACTTCCAATCACGATATAGGACGAGCCAATCACCATCCGCCGCCTTGACCCAATTCCGCCAATTGGTCATTCCCAGATTATCCTCGTACGTCGACGCAACAAATGCTGGCCGCCAAGTCGCTCTCTCTGTCCTCCACGGCGCGTCGTGCGCTCGGATGCACGCGTGGTATGGCTGGAGGTCGCGCTGCCTTCAACTGGCGCGACCCGCTGCTATTGGACAGTCAACTGACGGACGAGGAGGCCATGATTCAGGTGGGTTTAACTGGTACCCACTGTATCAACTGCAGTTTTAACCGATAGTATGGACGCTTGGACCGCAGAAATCGGCCAACGACTATTGCCAGGGGAAGCTCCTACCACGTATTGTGGAGGCCAACCGCAAGGGGAAGTTTGACCGCTCCATCATGAAGGAAATGGGCGAAATGGGCTTCCTAGGCCCCACGATCCAGGGCTACGGATGTGCTGGCGTGGGCTACGTGTCCTACGGTCTCATCGCCAACGCTGTGGAGCAGGTGGATAGTGCGTACCGTTCGGCTATGAGTGTGCAGTCGTCTCTGGTGATGCACCCGATCAACACGTTCGGGTCGGAGGAGCAGAAGGAACAGGTCGGTGGCGCACTACCTAGCAACAGGCTTGTTACTCTGCCATCCAGCTCTAATACGTTTCCTATATGCAGTATCTTCCGCGTCTTGCTACGGGTGAACTCATTGGCTGCTTCGGATTGACGGAGCCAAACCACGGATCGGACCCTGGCTCGTACGTTGTCGCTGTATAGTGTTATATCTTTCGTGGCATTCTTCTTACATGGAAGTGTTGATCACGTGCAGGATGGAAACTCGAGCTAAGCTCAAGGGTGACAAGTACATTCTCAATGGTTCCAAGAACTGGATCACCAACGCCCCGATCGCGGATGTGTTCCTTGTTTGGGCTAAGGATGATGAGGGTGATATTCGTGGCTTCATCCTCGAGAAGGTGTGTGCGTGGTTGGTATGGATTGGCTTGCAGACAAATTGCTCTGACCAATGTCTGTACTTGCAGGACTTCCCTGGCCTGTCGGCTCCCTACATTGAGGGCAAGGCAACGTTGATGGCGTCTGCGACAGGCATGATTTTCTTGGAAGACGTCGAAGTTCCTAAGGAGAACATGCTGCCGAAGGTCAAGGGCCTCAAGGTAAACCCGACATGTACCAATCTTCCGTCACGGATCACTTGTAACCTAATTTTTTACTATTACGATCATTGTAGGGACCGTTCACTTGCCTGAACAGCGCTCGCTACGGAATTTCGTGGGGAGCCTTGGGTGCAGCATGTACGAGTGTTGCAATTTGGCTGACCTGTCGGTGTTTTATTGACTATGTTCGTGTGTTTACCGTACTGTAACAGACTCGTGCATGAGCATCGCGCGCCAGTACACCCTCGACCGATCGCAGTTTGGCGCCCCGCTTGCTGCGTACGTGCTTCGGAATGAGTCTGTGTCTGTGCCATTGCAAATCTCCTAAAGATGAATCGTACTTACATTATGCAGCAACCAGCTCATCCAGAAGAAGCTGGCTGACATGAACACGGAGATCGCGCTCGGCCTTCAGGGATGCCTGCAAGTCGGCCGCTTGCTTGACGAAGGGAAGGCACCTGTGGAGCTCATCTCGATGGTCAAGCGCAATTCATGTGGCAAGGCCATTGAGATTGCTCGCAACGCTCGCGATATGCTGGGCGGCAACGGCGTCTCGGACGAGTACCACATCATTCGTCATGTGGTGAACCTCGAAGCTGTCAACACGTACGAAGGCACGCACGACGTCCACGCTCTCATCCTCGGACGCGCCATCACGGGCTTGCCTGCGTTTGTGCCTCGCATGGCCCCGTAGACGTAGATGTATGGCCGCTTTGCAACAACTTAGTAACCGACCTAAAACTCTTTTGTGGTGCGAAGAACCTCAACGCAAATGCATTGCATTCGGATAAGAGAACCGTGATGGAACATCACGGTCATCGACAACGTGAACACCACCGGGGTCAAGTGCAACGTGCTCATTCATAGAAAACCCTGACCAATCACTGCTTGAGAAATCGTGCACTTCAAGTTACTGACTACCATCCAAGGAGACCAACCAGTCTAAGACCTTCTGCTATTGCAATCGTTTATCCTTTATATTTATTCGAGTTCGATGAAGAGTACATGCACGGAAAACAACGCCCGCTAGCTAAACCCCTGCAACCACAGCCATAGCTATAGCCACCGCTACAGACTGTAGCCTACAGTAGACAGCCAGCCCACAACACTACTAACCCGACCAACTTACACGCTGGGGCCGTACACCGACAGGTCGTTGCCCGGCAGGATGAACTGCTTGAAGTTCTCTTTGAACGACTTGGCCAGCTTGAGTGCCGTGGCGTCGAACGCGGCCTTGTCGGTCCACGAATCCTTGGGGTTCAGGATCTCCGACGGCACGCCCTCCACCGTCGTGGGGATCTCGAACCCGAACAGCGGGTCCTTGACGAACGTCGCCTGGTTGATGCTGCCGTCCAGCACCGCGTCCACGCACTTGCGCGTGTACGGCAGCTTCATGCGCTTGCCCACGCCGTACACGCCGCCCGTCCAGCCAGTGTTGATCAGGTACACGTGCGTGTCGTGCTCCTGCAGCTTCTTCTTCAGCAGGTCGGCGTACTTGGTCGGGTGCAGCGTCATGAACGCCGCGCCGAAGCACGTCGAGAACGTGGCCTGCGGCTCCGTGATGCCGCGCTCCGTGCCCGCCACCTTGGCCGTGTAGCCCGACAGGAAGTGGTACTGCGCCTGGCCCGCAGACAGCTTCGACACGGGCGGCAGCACGCCGTACGCGTCGCACGTCAGGAAGATCACGGCGTTCGGGTGGTTGCCGCGCGAGTTGGGCTGGTGGTGCGGGATGTGGTAGATCGGGTACGACACGCGCCCGTTCTCCGTCTTGCTCGAGTTGAAGTAGTCGGGCTCGTTGTTGGCGTCGATCCACACGTTCTCCAGCATGGCGTTCGGCCGGATGGCGTTGAAGATGTCCGGCTCGTTCTCCTTGCTCAGGTCGATCGTCTTGGCGTAGCACCCGCCCTCGAAGTTGAACACGCCCTCGTCGTCCCAGCCGTGCTCGTCGTCGCCGATCAGCTCGCGCTTCGGGTCGGCCGACAGCGTCGTCTTGCCCGTGCCCGACAGACCGAAGAAGATGGCCGTGTCGCCCGCCTTGCCGATGTTGGCCGACGCGTGCATGGCCATCACGCCGTTCAGCGGCAGGTAGTAGTTCATCATGCTGAAGATGCCCTTCTTCATCTCGCCGCCGTAGAACGTGCCGCCGATGATGGCCATGTGCTTCTCGATGTTGAAGATCACGAACACCTCCGAGTGCAGGCCGTGCGCCTCCCAGTCCTCGTCCACGATGTTGCACGCGTTGATGACCGTGAAGTCGGCGCTGAAGTTCTGCGCCACGCTCTCGAACTCGGGCCGGATGAACATGTTGGTCACGAAGTGGTGCTGCCACGCCAGCTCCGTGATGATGCGAACGTTCAGGCGGGACTTCTCGTTCACGCCGCAGTGGCCATCGAACACGTACATGCGGTCCACGGCGTTGAAGTGCTTGGCGGCCTTGGCGTACAGCGCGTCGAACACCTCCGGCGTCGTGGGCTGGTTGATCGAGCCCCACCACACGTTGTCCTGCGACGGCGCCTGCTTGACGATGAACTTGTCCTTGGGCGAGCGGCCCGTGAACTTGCCCGTGTCCACGGCGAACGTGCCGTTGGCCACGAACGAGCCCTCGTTGTACTTCTTCTCGTGGTCCGCGAGCTGCTCGTACGTGAGGTTGTGGAACACCTTGCAGCCGTTCTGGATGCCGAGCTCGCCCAGTCCGAGCGCGGCCGTCGTGGTCTCGTGCTGCGCCATGGTGCTTGGGATCTAGTGGGTGTCTTGTCTAGCTTGGTGTGGTGTGCGGGTGCGCCGACCGAGGCCAATTGGAAAGTGAGCTCTGGCGTCGGTCGCGCTCACTCAAGTCAGGCGTGGAAGTGATGGCAATTGAAATGGTTGTGCAAATGGCGGCGTTGCGCAGTGAGGATCGGAAGAAGGACAGCTTGCATTTCGACGAGCGGAGCCCTACGTCCGTGTCTGCGACGGAGCAGCGGTTGGGACGCAAAGAGGCGTCGGCGACAAGGGCGCGTCGACGAAAGTTGCTGGCGATGGAGCGCGTCACGCTTTTGGTGGGTACTTAGGGCATACAGGGGTCGAGTGGGCTGGGGTCTCACGTAAGTTGACAGTGCCAGAGACGGGGCGGAGTGGCCAAATCTGTTAAATGGTGTCAGCTACACATGGATTAACGTTGTGTCGACGGCGGATGTCCGGCGCTGCCTCAACAGGACTGGCCCCGTCGGTAAGGCCTCCAAGCAGCGCAGACCCTCGACTTGCGTTTCCGCTTTTAGATGAGCGGCGCGGTCCCCATCTGTCGCCGCGGCCTCCGTCACTGCGGCCCATTGCCGACACCAAGCGGAACGGTGTTCAACCATCTGCATGAAGCACGACAAGCAATATCCTCGGCAGCATTGGAAAACGGACTCTGTTTCAGTCTCAGGACTGCTCGCGTCAAAAGACTGAGGGTGCGGACAGTGTAGGCTTGGTGCGCTTGCTCTGCTGGAACCGGTCGGGTATGCGGCGACGACTGCATTGGGGTGCGTAATAAACGGATCTAGGGTGCTTCCAACGCTCCATTTCGCGTTGGACGGAAGGACCCGTTGTCAACGGCGTTAATGGTAAAACGTTCATGCCACAGAGACCACAGTGTAAGCCAACCATTCCCCACTTCCCAACTTCCAACTCTAATCCAGAGCTGCCACTGAAACTTGTTCAAAGTTTCATGCTTGTCTTCGACTTTCTGATACGAATTACCGACATCGGAAAAGGTTTGATAGCATCTTCCGTCCTAGCCCCCAGTACAAATTGGTTTTGGGCATCATCTCGATGCTACAGTGGTCAACATTCACGACATGCTTTCAAAAAGAACTCGTTGTTGTTGGTTGTCTAAGTAAAGCAGCTGTATTAGAAAGGGAATCGGAGAAATATAAGGCACAAGAGAAGAACGAACAGACCCCCGCCTTCTCTTTCTCTCCACCACCACTCGGCGCAGTCAGGCAGGAAGTGAAAGCTAGGTCTATGCTTAACGGGAGTTCGTGTTGCCTTGGCCACGCTTGCCCGAGTTCTGCCACTTCGCCAGCTTCGGAACCGATATCCGATCGGCCTCGCCGGCACGACCCATCTTGGCGGCCTTGCGTTGCGTCAACCGCGTCGCACGCTTAGCAGCAGCCATAGAAGCCTCGTCGCCGAAGCCGGACTGGTCACGCGGAGCAACAAGCGATTGCGAACGGTTCTTGGACTTGGAGCGCAGTTGAGATTTGGCACGAGCACGCACACGAAGGTCGGAGCTTTCGCTCAGGTCCTCCATATCCACATCCATGTCATCACGGTTACGCTTGCGGCCACGGGTTTCGTCACTAGCATTCCGCTTTGCCGCCACGGCCTCTGCGTGCTTCATGTGGCTAGTATCCACACCAAGAGCCTCCAGCTCCTTCTTGGTGTCGGTAAGGCTGCGAAGCTTAGCACGCACCTTGCGCGAAACAGTGGAGTGGTTCTTGTTCTTGTTTTGACGGTGCTCAGCCACAATGATAGCCTTCTTATCACGGATGCGAGCAAGCTTGTCCTTCTGCTCGTCATCAAGGTCACTCATCTCCTCGTCCCCATCCATAGGAGCGTTGTTTGCCATAGCCTCGTCCTCCTCTTGCTCCAGAGCATCAAGACGTTTGAGAATTTCAGGGTCCACAAAGTCGGCAACGTTCTTGCCGTTCCAGATCTCGGGAATAGCATCCTGAGTCCAGTCGTCGTTGCGTAGCATGCCCTTGTAGTGCTCCTTGAAGTTGTACGAGTAGACACCAGCACCGCCGTTGGCGTTCATCTTGTCCTTCAGCAGCACACGCGGCGCCACGCAGTTCGGGTTCTCGCGAGCAGCAATAACGCTGTCCGGGATGGTGATCTCGCGCTTCACATCGTCACGAGCCACAGGCATGGCAACACTGAGACGGTTAAGAACGTCCGCCACCTTGTTACCCTTCACCTTGGAGTTGACACGGTGAGCAAGCAACTCATCGCAAGCGTAATTCTTCACATCCATGACGTTCTCCTCCGAGTGGTTCGACATGGTGAAGAACTTGGCCTTGGTCTCCTCCACAGCCCTATTGATCATGTTCTGGTGGTTCTCCGTGAGCTGCTCGAAACGCATCTGATCGATCTTGTTAGCCACGAGCACAAGCGGCTTGTTGGCGAACAACGGGCGGATGTTCTCGAACAGACTCAGCTGTTGTTCGATCGTGAAGCCGCACTGCTCGGAAATGTCCATGAAGAACAGAATGGACGCCTGCAAGTGAGCCAGCGCCGTGACAGCCTGCATTTCAATGGTGTTACGGTCCTCCAGCGCGTGGTCGAGGATACCGGGGGTATCAATCACTTGCCAGCGCAGGTACTTGTAGTCCAGGTGGCCCACGTACAGCGCCTTGGTCGTGAAAGCGTAGGGCTGCACGTCCACATCGGCGCGCGTGACCTTGTTCATGAAGCTCGACTTGCCCACATTGGGGAAGCCCGTGACCAGCAGCGTGCGCGTGTTGGGGTCGATGGACGGCAGACGCGACAAGTGCTTGCGCACCTCCTCCAGGTACTCGAGCGACGCCTTCTGCTTCTTGAGCAGCGTGCACATGCGACCGAGCGCCGCGCGCTTGAGCTGCTTGCATCGGTAGAGCGAGTCGCCGTACTTGATCATGCGCACATAGTCCTTGGCGATGTTGTCAATGAGAGCGCGTGCCGTGTTGACCTGCCCCAGCGCGAGCTTGTAGTGGTCCCTGTCGTACAGGATGTTGATGAGGTCGGCGTAGAATGGGTGCAGGTCGTCGAGGCGCGGGAAGTCGTCGATGATCTGGCTGAGCTTCTCCTGGCACGTCTGCTGCGTGAACTTGACCTTGCGCATGTAGAAGGCGCGGATGCGAGAGATGGCATAGGTGGGGTGGATGACCGTGGGCGTCTTGCGCTGCGTGCGCGTGAGCACGATGTCGATGAAGTCCGACGCCGTCGGCACGGTCTGAATCTTCTTGAAGTTGTACACCACCATGGCGACGGGAGCTCAGTGCGCGACGGAGGTGACGGAAGAGCGACCGGGTCAATGAACGAGTGGGCCGCACACAGCCTTTCACACGGCGGTTGGTTGGCTGTCGCGAGCAAGGCCGGGTGTACCCACACTTTGGTACAGCATGTACCCATGTACCAACTATCAGGTACGTTTCATATTCACGTGCGCCACACCACTCCGTACTCTTGCGTTTTGTATGGAACCTACAAATTCCAAGTGGGTGTGGCCTGATTTCGTCCGCTCGCAAAGCGCGCATTACACGCATAGCAAGCACGAAGGAAGCGCTTGCCCCTCTGAGCGTCTAGAGCCTCTCCGTGCGCCCCCATGTGGACCGTTCTCTTCGGCGACCAGGAGGGAGACGCCTCCGCGCAGCCGCCTTCGTCCCCTGGCGCCATGAAGACGCGCGCGGCCGCCCCGTCTCCGCAGCACTCGACGCCGCCCGTGACGCCGTCGCCCCTCGAAGAGCGCGCGCGGCCCTCGACGCCCCCGCCACGACGCGTCACGACCGCTCCTGAGACAGGTACGACCAACAACAACAGCAGCGAGACGAGCGAGGACTCGCCCATGGCGATGCTGCTGAAGCGCCTGAACAACTTGATGATCAAAGTGGGCGAGCACGAGTTCGAGAAGAAGACGCTGGTGGATCAGGTACGTGGAGGATGGAGAGGGAGGAAGAGGGACAGGAGACTTATTGTGTGGTGTGTTGGTGGTGTGGCAGATGGAGAAGGAGCGGAAGCTGCTGACGGTCAAGATCCACGCGCTGGAGCAGCAGATCGAGGACCTGAAGGACCAGAACGTGCAGCTGCAGTACAAGGTCGAGTACACGTCCGAGCCCATGCTCATGGAGAGAGTGCAGGATATCACCGACATGCGGTGAGTTGGAGTGTGGATTGGAGAGACTGGAGTTGTGGATTTCTGATGAGTTGATGGGTGTAGGGACGCGTTGGATGCTGTGAAGAAGCAGTTGGAGGCGGAGCTCCAGGAGAACGACAAGGAACTGAAGGAGCTCAAGACGGCGCTGGAAGCGAAAGACAAGGAGCTGGCGGGACTCTGTGAGGAGTACGAGAAGCAGATTGACGACTTGACGGCCGAGTGCCAAGCAGCCAGGCAGGAGGCTGCGGACGCGGTTCGCGTCGCGAGTGAGGCTGCTAGTGGAAAGTATGAGGAGCAGCTAAAGGAGAAGGAGGTGGCTCTGCAGGCTGTGACGGAGGAGAAGGAGGTTTTGGAGGCGACGCTGGTGGAGAAGGAGCAGGCGCTGGATGAAGCGGTGGCAGCATCGGCCGACCTGCAGCAGAATCTTGAGGCAGTTCAGACTGAGAGAGATGCGGACGCAACGGCGCTGGAGCAAGTGCGACAGGAATTGGAGGAACTAGCTCGTGAGCATGAGCAACAGCTGCAGCATGTGAGGGATGAAGAGCAGGAGAAGTTGGACGCGCTCGAGAAGCACGCACAGGAGCAGGAAGCTCTCGCTGCGGAAAAGACGCAGGAGCTAGAGGATTACAAGCACGACTGCGTAGAGCTGTGGAAGATCAACGAAGATCTGAAGCAGCAGATTGCTCTCACGTCTGCTGAAACTATGCTTAAGCAGGCAGAGCTTCGTGAAAATGCGCTGTCAGGTCAAACTGTGCTCCAGGACAAGGTCACAGAGCTGGAAAATCAGCTTGAGGAGTTACAAGAGCAGCTTAACCGGAAGACTCAGGAAATTGCTGAGCTGCAGGCCGAGGCTGAAAACCGAGCTATCGTCGATGGCGAGACCTCTGATGAAGACAAGTTTGTGATGGTTGGAGGTGATAGCGGCGCGATCAGTATTCTTACGGAACAGGTTGCTACTGCTCAACGCGAGCTGACGGAGGCGATGGAGCTGAATCTGCACTTGAACAACCGCAACGCATGGCTGGAGGAGCAGTATCAAATGCTCTCCTCGGTTCAGTCTGAGGGTGACGATGAGCATGATGAATCTGGCGTTGCCAAACCTTCACTGGAGGTGCAAATTTCTGCACTGGAGCAAGAGCTTCAGGAGGCTCACCGCGCTGCTCTTGAGAAAGCCGAGCACGTGTCAAACCTGGAGCAAAATTACAGTGCCCTCTCAACTGAGTTTGATCGCCTTCACTCTGCACACAACGAGTTGATCGAAGCAAAGCAGACTGGCGATACCACCCTGAACGATCTGAGGCGCGAGTTGGAAATGCTCCGCGCGTCTGAGTCAAGTTCTTCTGACAAGGATCAAGCTCTGTACGCCAAAGACCAGGAATTGAGTGAACTTCGGGCGGCATATAGTACGTTGGCTGGAGACGTTGAACGCTTGCGTGGTGTTGAAAGCCAACTGCAGGAGGTACATGACACTTTGATGAAGGCGCAAAATGACGTTGCTGAAGCTGAAGCCGCCAATGCTAAGCAGCAATACGAGCTGGCTCAGCTGAGAGATCTGTCAACTGCCGCCTCGAAGAGTGATGAGCAGGTTACCGTAATCCAGGGTGCGCTGGATCAGGTTCGATCCGAGAAGGAGGCCGTTACTGCGGAGCTGACTCAAGCACATGCCTCCATCAATGTATTGCAACAGAAGATGCACGAACTGGAAGGTGTAGTGAACACGCAAATGACTGAGAAAAGCTCCCTGGAGCAGCAGCTACAGAATTTGCAGGAGATGGCACAAGAGAATATGGAAGGCTCATACGAACTCCAAGCCAACTTAGAATCTACTATGGAGGAGTTGGAAAAGGCCCAGACTTTATTGAGAGCTGAGCAGGAAAAGTCTGAATCCCTTCAGCACACCATCGAAGCGGCCCAGCAATCTTCCATCTCACGTGATGAGCTGGAGCGTGCTCAGAGTGAGATTGCAACCTTGCAGCAACAAGTTCGTCACTTCCATGGTCTGGAGCAGTCACTTGCCCAGCAGTTGCAGGAGGCGGTTCAATCCAAGGATGGGATTGTTGTCGAATTGCATGTCGCGCAGTCAGAGCGTCTTGCAGCTGCGGAAGAGCTGACGAAACTGAAGGCAATGTATGAGCAGGCAACAGCGCAGCTAGCTTCCACTCAGACTTCGACAAGCGACCTTCAACGCTCTAATGACGATCTGTCGCATTCTTTGGAGCAAACGCGCGCTAAGGCAATGCAGGCGGAGCAACGGATTAACGCTATGCTTGCGGACCACAGCGAGATGCAAAAGCAGGTCGAGTTGCTAACGAAGAAGAATCTGTCGCTAGTGTCAGAAATCCAAAGTATGCGCGACGAAGCTGACAAGCAACAGCAGAATGCACGTGGTCAGTACGAGCAGCTAAAGGCGGCACACGCCGATGTTCAGCGTCAGCTGGCAGAAGCGACGCAGGCGCTCCAGAACAAGGATGCCGAGGTAGCTATGGCAGGCCAGCAAAGTCAGGCCAATATTGTGCACCTCGAGGAAATGGTCAACCGCTACAAAGCGGGCAAACAGTCATCGGATCAGCAACTGGTACAGCTTAATGCCGAGGTCGAACAGCTTCGCCAGGCACACGGCGAGGTCAAAGCAACGTTTGAGCACTCTCAACATGAGCTGGAACAGTTGCGTGCTCACCTAAATGCGACGCAGCAGGAAAAGAGTTCGCTTGAGGCGGAGGTTGTCCAGCTGCGTGGTCTGAACGACGAGAAGTCTCATTTGCTTCATGAATTGGACGAGCAAAAACGCGTGAACCAGCGACTGGAGGAAACGAATCGCGAGCTGGAAGGCTTGCTGCAGAAGTCCAAGGCGTACTGCGAGGTGTTGTCGCGTGACAGTGAGGACAAGGTTAGTCGAGTGCAGGAGTTCGCTCGTCATGTGGAGCAGGAAGCGCGCGACGAGATTGATCGTATCGCGCACGAGAATGGTGTCCTGCGAGATGAGCTGGAGCAATTAGCTCAAGCTCGCTTCGAAGAGACTAACGCGCACGATGAGTTGCGTGTGAAGCTTGCCGAGCTGCAAGCTGAAAACAACGTGTTGTCAGCGCGTGCGCACCGCCTCACGCAGCAGCTGTCGCAGTACACGGACCTTCCCGAAGATGACGAGCTTGCTGCTACAGGGCAGGGCCAGACTCCGGACCTGTGGGAGTTGTTGTCCTCGGGCATGGAGCAGCTCAAGGCTGATCTGGAGCTCGCCAGCAAGTACGCGGCCAGCATTGATGCCAGTAGCGTAGATGGCGGCATTGGAGACGATTCCTTCACGGTCGCAAACTAGTGTACACTTCAAGCTGAGGAGCAAATGTGAATCCCAGCTTTTCGGTGATAAAGGTGCAGACGGTGGTGGATTAGAACGAGAAGTGGAGGCACTGCGCGATCGCGTGGAAATAGCTCCGAACCCCCACGACCTCGACCTCCGACGTCAAGTTACATATAAAATATACTTCTTGTCCGTGCATATTATCGTGCAGGCATGTGGTGTCAAGCTACCTAGTGTGCAAGCTCAAGGGTGGGGTTCATCGTCTTCGTTCTTATCTCGCCAATTTTACCCGTTCCAGTTGCCACGAAGACCAAATTTATCGGAGCAGTGGGTCATCTTGCATTCGTCTCGATCCTCATCAACTCGCAATTCGCTCCAGAACTGCCGTCACGCCGAACAATTTGTTGGATTGAGCAAGCAAAATGGCCGACACGATGGAGATCCCGAAAAGCAGACTCATTGAAGCAAAGCAGGTGGGGCTAGAAAATAGTTTTACGCTTTACCTGTTTTCGGTGACTCAAGGTTGGCACTTGGTTGATGTTTTCAGAGACGACAAGATGCATCCAAGGACGCATTGTTGCTGAAAAACCGCATCGCGTTGCTGAAGGCTGAGGAAGATAAGGCCTGGAAGAAAATTGAGCAGACTCGACGACGTGCCGCGGAGTTGCTTAAACTCCGGCAAGATAATGGCCGAGCTCACGCCATGTTGAAAGAGCTGGCAATGGAGGTTGAGCGTGAAACTCAAGCCTCGATCCAGCTCAAACGGGAGCTCGTGTTGAGTATCGACAGCATCCCAAAGAAGAAGGAGATGAGTATGCAACTCACGGAGGCCCGCAGATGTGAAGCTCTGCAGCTCAAGGAAGACAAACAGCGCTGGAAGGAGATCATGGACCGACAGAAGCGAGACGAGCTGATCGACGCCATTCGCCGCAAAGAAGAGATCGAAAACCAAAAGGAAGCTCTGCGCGTGAAGAAGCTGCTGCACAAGCAAGACGTGGACAAAAACAATCGAGAACGCGCGCTGGAGAAGATTCGTACAGAGGAAGACCAAGCTCGGCGGCATGAGGCTGAAGTACAGGAGATGGAGCGTCAGGAACTGGAGCTCATTCAACGGCTGCGCAACACGCAGCACTTGCAAAAGCAGGCCTTTGAAGAGCTAGAAGCTGCGCTCAGTGGTGGAACCACAGCGACTTCCAAGTTTACTTAGAATTATTCCTTCACGCCGTCAGCACTGCACGTAAGACGCGAACGCACGTCGTTCACGTCCTCTATAAGAGCTTGCTTCATCGATAGACCCTCCTTCTTTTCTTCTGCTGCCTCGTCAGAATCCATGCTGCTGTCTTGAGGAAATGGTAGACTGTCTGGCAGTTGGTGCGCGATCACCAGCATTTCGTTCAGTAGGCTCTGCAACTGAGACTGATTGGCAGGGTCCATGAGACCTTCGCTCAATGAGGCATCTTCATGGTCCAGGAATTGAGAACGAAGTAGTCGAAGCAATTGACCAAACACGAGCACATTCTCCGCAGGAGAATCCTTCTTGAAGAGTGCTGCTGGTACAATTTTACATTGCGATAGCAGCACTGAACTCCACAAAACGAGTGTGTCAAGCTGTTCGTCTCCAAGTTCACCACACCGAGGAAGCTCTTTCGGGGATGCAAAGCCGGAGGGGTACAGCAACAGCATCACATCCAGTTGAAAATCGTCAACCCCTTCTTTTGAATCTGAGGATGGCGAGCCTGCGACTTCACCACTCTTTCGATCTTTGCTCTGTGCTAGAAGCAGGAAAGCTTCTCGCATGTGCTCTAGGGCTCCAATAAAACTGGAGCTCATGACGTCAATCATAAAGCAAAGTAAGCGCTGAGCCACTTGTAGCAACGGAGCAATTGCGTTGTCTGTTTCTTCACTCGCAGATACTGATACAGCCTTCTCGATATCAGCGAAGCAGTTTGTCTCCACCAGCAAATTCTGCGCTTCCTGAACTCGAGTTTGGCCCTCTGCATCGAACCAATATCCACATTCCTGGCAGGCACTCAGTACGTCAAGCCAGAAATGAATACCTCTTTGCGCCACCTGCTGCTTGCTTAGCTTTTCCTCTGCGTGAATTGCAGCAGCATATCTGCTCAACACTCCACCATAAAATTGGTCGATACCGTTTTCTTCTTTGTGTTCGCATGGCCCGGTTAAAAACTTGAAAAGCTCACAAGCACTTGGTGCGTCGGACATCAGTGTCTCGAACTCTTCAGCTTTAGAATCACCTCCGTCAAACTTGACGTTTCTTGGTTGGTGTTCGTACATGGCCTTCAATATCTTCAGAAGACACCACGTCAATGTGTATGATTTTGAGGATGAGGTCGCAACCAACCGAGACTGAACCAATTGCGCCGCTGATTCAGCAATATCAACTCGGGACTTTGCAAGAGCACAACCTGCGATCGAGATGAAAAAGCTCGCGGGGAATGCAAATTCTGTATTGCTGTTGCCAATGTCTGAAGCATCGGTGCAAATTGGCTTCAACGGGCGAATTTACAACGGAAAGCAACTGATCCAGTGCAGAATTCACCAAGATCATATCGCCTGTATTCACAAGCGTATGAATTGCCCGCGTCTTGGCCTTAACTGAGCCGATCTGCAAAAGTGCCAGGGCTGCGTCTCCACTTTGACCACGCTTCACAAGAAAATCGGCATATTTCCACAATGTATCGTGAAGAAGGGGTCCTGCGGCCCCAATCGCGATCGAATGAGCGCCAGAGCTTCTCTGTATGCATCGGCGGTCACCAAGCACATGATCGCGGCGCGAACTTTCGCGATGCTGAGGAAATGGAGTGCTAGGGACAGAACGGATGAAGAGGACAGACACAGTTAGGCGAGAGTACTTAGTGCAGCTAATAAGCTGACTACAACGAACCTGCGGCTTTGTTGTCTCCCTGGGCACTGAGCTGCTGTGCATACAAGTTTGTCATCTCTCGCCATACATCCATCCCAGCCATTGGGGCGTACGAAAGCCAGGTTGGGGAAAGAGCCCCTTCCTTCGCAATGATGCGTAAGGCGTCAATTACCTTGTTTTGCAACAGCAACGTGTTGGCCACACTCTCCCAATCCCGTTCATCTTCGTAGCGCTTCGCTTCAGAAGCAAAGAACTCGTGAACAGAAGCACGATCGCTACGTGCTAGAAAACTATTTTTCCAGTCGTTTGTTTTAACGCCTTCACTGCTCTCTGCTTCGTCTTCTGCCTTTACGGCTCCACCAATTCTGCTGCAAGCCGATGCAATTTCGGTTGACGAAAGTCTCGCCTCGGGATGAAAGAGCACCATACTCTTGTTCTTGGATTTGTTGCCCAAGATGTTCTTAGCTTCACATTTATCAGTATCTGATGCCTCCACCAGAGAATCTACCTTGGTCACCTTCTCCTTCTGCGTTTGATGACCATCACGTGATTCTCCAGACTTTATACTAACTTCTTGGGGCTGCTTCACCTGACCATTCTTCTTCTGCTTCGTTGGTGGGTCTATCTGCAGTTTCCTGTAGTCCCAGAGACGCAGTGTTTGATCTTCACCCCCAGTCACAAGAGTGTGTGGCGACACCCAGTCAATCGACAGCACCCGTCCAACATGGTGATTGAAGTATGCCTCTCTCTCCAATGATGCAGCATTCCAGACTTGAGCACTTCCATCTGCAGAGCTTGACGCTAGCAGTCCACTGGAGACATCGACGCACCACCTTAAATCAGTCACAGAGTTTGAATGAGCTTCCATAACACCGACATGCTCGAAGTTTCGGCTACCCTCGATTGAGCTAGGAATAGATTTCGCACTGCTGTACACACAAATCTTCCCGTCTTGACCACCGGAAGCAAGCAACGCGCCGTTCGGATCTTTGCTCCACGCTAGACAAGTTATCGATTCGGAATGTTCGTGAAAGCGAGTCTGCTCAGTGCTGTCACCTTCGTCATTTTTACCCCATGTCATCAATTTCACGACGCCATTTGCGAGCCCAATTGCAAGTAAACCAGACTGTTCATCCAATGCAAACGCGGTGCAATCAGTCATGACTTCCCGAGAGTTTTGACCAGTTGCGTCTGCGTTCGATTCGAAAACAAGTCCACTAGCGTCGCGGCTCCACAACACTACTCTCACATCGTTTCCGTCGCGATACTTAGCTGCCTGTCCTTCCTGAACAACCAAAGCATCTTCAAGAGTCTGGCCTTGTGCTTGCGCGGCTTCTAGTTGCTTAATACTTTCCAGAAAGGAGTTATCATCATCACCAGCATCACTAGGCTGCTTCACGTTTGCAACTATCCATTGAAGTTGTTTGATCTCGTGGCCGTGGGTAGATCGAAAGTGATTGTACTTCTTGCTCTGAATGTCGTACACTCCAATGCGACCATCTTCCATGCCGTAAGCCAGCAGTGAGTGATGGATTGGGTGCCATTGTACACAGGTGATCTTGCTTTGTAGTCCCCTCCAAAGCAAGTCGCACTCATAGTCACTGGGACCAGCAGACAGATTCCACAGTCGAATAGTCTGATCTCCAATTCCAGCCGCCAACAGAACAGTTGTAGCATTATACGCAGTGCTGTAGGCATGCCCACCAAGGCCAATTAATTTCTCGACACAGATTGCAGCAGGTGACGACTTTGAGACCAGTTGCTCTTTCCAGAGGCGCAGCTCGCGATCCAGCGATACCGTTAGCATGGAGACGGGGTCATCCTCTTTCAGAGCATCGCTGCGAGACGGCACCATCACGATGCTGAACAGCATTCGACTATGTCCTCCTTTGACAACAACAGGTTTGCAAGAAGCACGACGGTTCTTACCTTTCTTGGCCTGGTCTTCCGACTTTGTTGCGCTCCATTCCCAGCGAGACAGACTGCCATCAAAGGACCCTGACCATAGGCAATGTTTACCCGGTGTGCTAGCACTCCACGCCACTGGCAGCCACAACTGTTTGGTTTGGGTGAATGACATGCCTTGCTTTCCTGACGGGAGCCGCAGCACTTGGTCCAGAGCGGGAACTTCGGCTGCATTGGATGGGATCCTCCACACCTTCATGGTTTTATCTCGGGATGAAGATGCTAGCCATATTTCATGATCCAGACCATCAACACTCGTCTCCGCTTCGATAGCAGTCTGGCTGGCCCCAACTGTAGCTTTCCACGCGAGACACTGCACTTCTTGGTCATGTCCGTCAAGTCGGTGCCGCACTGTGCCTTGCGCAGCGTCCACCAGACACAGAACTCCACTCCGATACCCTACAGCTACCAACGTTTTGTCGTGCGGTGAGATCGCCATCGAGTGGATGCCGTCACCTGCGATCGGCGCGAAGAGAGACACCTTTCCCCTACAACCGTCGCAACAAGCATCGTCAGAGCCCAACTCCATCCACACCATGCATCAAGCACGTACGCGTCGCGCTCCCACGCGCTGATGCGGCCTTGGCGATCTCCCGCCACCACGAAGTTCGCGTCCAGCGTGGCGGACACCGTGACAGCCATCACCTCGGCCTTGTGCTTTCGATGCTGCTCGAGCACCGTCATCGTCGCCACATCCCTACGACTCAATGAAGCAACAGTGAGCTCAAAGTCAACACCTTGGATCTAGTAGCCCACGCACCAGATCTGCACGCTGCCTTCCTCTCCGCCGCACACGAGACGCAGCTCGCCCGTCGAGTCTGTCAGAAACTGCACCGCCGTGACGCGTCGGTCGCGCTTGCCACGCACCAAGTGCGCGAAGAACGAGACCTTGACGCCAGTCTCCTGTGCTTCACCCTCCGTCACCTGCAGCATTAAACCACGCACTCAGCAACGTCTCCTGCTCCACATGCACTCGAAACTCTCTGCAACCTGGTAGAGCAGCACGCTGTTCTTGGCTCCGAAGGCGAAGAGCAGTCCCAGCACGTCGCTGCGTCCCCAGTCACAGACCTACAGACGTTGACACACCGCATGAACACCTCCACCTCCTTCTTCCTGCTCCTAACTCCGCACCTTGGAGCAATACCAATTGGCCGACGGGGGCAGCACACGCAGGTGCTCGGCCCTCTGTCCTCCAGCAGCTCCGTCCGCCATGATTCAAACTGCAAAGCGCGCGCGAAAACCGGCCGCGTGCACTGCCTGGCGCATGAGACGTGGCGTGCACCGCTGCTTCCTGTTGCTGCGCGGGACACGACGCCTTCAAGGCGGCCGTTAGTTTGGCGAGAAACTCGAGGAGAAAACGTCACAGCTCGTCGCTTCCCGTCCGTCACTCGGCGCAGGCTCCGCTCCTAAGCGCACAAGTGAATCTACTGCCTGAAGCGACATGAGTCCGGCCGTGGGCGTCGTGGGCTCGCCCAGTCTGGGCACGTCGCCGTCTGCCGGCTGGAACTTGGGGCTGCAGCGCCGCGACCGCAAGCTCTGGACGGCCGTGGCCGAGCGGCTCGAGGCCGACGTGGCCGTGCTGCAGCTCACGCTCGTGGAGCTCGAGGAGATGCTCAAGCAGCTCATGGGCGTGGCGCTGCCCAACCCGCGGATCCGAGGAGACGTACGAGGGCTGCAGGTTGCTGCCTGTTGGAGACGCTGACGTTGACGCTGTTTGTTGTGTGCTGCTGCTGCTGACAGGAGATCGCGGCGCTGCTCACGGCGCTGGCGCAGATCCTGCCGCTCAGCTCGGGCCTCTTGTGCTCCGAGTACACGCGGCTGGTGCAAAAGTGCTGCAGCAAGGAGCGCGTGCTGTTCACGAGCGCGCAGCTGCGCGTGGTCATGACGTTCTTCCTCACCTTCATCAAGACGTGTCCGAGCTGGTACACGGCTAACTCGATCCGCGCGCTGGGCCAAGTGCTGCACGACAACGCCGACCGCGCGAGCACCGAGTTCGAGCTGCTGTTTGCCGTGCTGCTCAAGTACTTGGACCCGGCGGGCGTGGACATCGAGGCGCGGTACGCGGCCACGAGCTGCGTGTCGAACATTTGCACGCAGGCAGGCAAGACGCCCGAAGTGTATCACTACTTTTCGTCGTTACTGCGGATGGTGGTGGAGAACTTCCGACAGCAAGCGCAGAGTCTCACCAAGGGACAGAACGACCGCATCCTCGTCAAGGCGTGCACGTGCAGCATGAAGTGCGTGTTCACGATCATCAACTCGAACTTCGATCGCTTGAGCGACCGCATTGCCGCGACGCTGCCCAGTCTTCTAAGCTCCATGCGCCAAGTCCTGGGCTACGGTCTCGTACTCAAAAGCGACCATGACGACGTGGTGTTTTCGTGTCAAGAAGAGCTGCATCCGAACGACTCGGACTCGTCGGTGTGTGGATCGGATAACGGCAGCGCGGGACGACAAACCGGAGAGTGAGTACAGGTAGTTTTGACAGGTATGCCGCTGACAGTTTCTAAGCTTGTGTGGAATATCTGTGGCTTTTTGCAGCGGTTTGCTGGCGCGGCTGCGTATCACCGTGTTGTACACGCTGGAAACGATCGCTCAGCACTTCCCAAAGGCCATCACGTCGTCGATGGGGTTGTACTTGCCTGAGCAGACTACACCGTACATGACACTGTTCAACAATACCCCGTCAGTACTCACTCTGCTTATCGCGGACCCAAGCGAGAAGGCTCGAATGACGGCCGCCAAGTTTTTGGATTCGTTCTGGGAGAAGATCCCGCTGAAGCTGTACTTCCGGCGTCCATCCAGTGCAAGTGCTACAGCAAACACGCCGTCCATGTCGTTTGCTTCGATGCCCAAGCGTATTTCTCTAATGTTGTATCAAGTACACGTCACCTTGGTGTACAGCATCCAGCACGAGAAAGAGTCCGCTCCGCTGGCGCAGATATTGAAGGTGAGTGGATGGTGCGTGTGAACAGGAAAATGGATGTTACTAAATGTTTATCTGCGTGTTGCTACATTCTAGAGTACAGCTTCAGTGATCCAGCACTTCCCGTATGGCAGTGTGGCTGCGATGCTCGACCAGGCCGATCTGACACCAACGCTAGGGGATATTTTGAAGGCACTCGCGTCCAGTTTGTACGTGGCGGCGGCGTCAACCGGTAAGTCTCATCATTGACACCTGCTAGTTACAGTTGACGACTAACAGCTTTTATGTGTTAGACCATGGTGTTCGGATGGCAAGCTTGTCATGTATGTCGGCGCTGCTTAACGTCCAGGAAACCCTCCCGGCCATTTTGGAGTGGATGGTGCACACGAGTGATACTGACCGCGTGATTGAGGTTGCTCACATTTCAATTGCATGCGGCACATGGTTGCTACGTCGCCGATCGTTCGTCGAGGAGCTGTTACTGATGGCGTCTCGACCTGATGACTCCTCTCGGACGCTGTTGCGTTTGGAGGCGATGTCGCTTTTGTCGAAGATCGCCAAGAACTACTCGGCAGCATTGAGGGCTAATTGGAAGCGCTTGGCAGAGTTCATGCTAGCGGCATTTCAAGATATGGATCCTAATGTGCGCCTGCAGGCGGTCAAGATATTGGAGAACTACATCAAGGGCGAGAATGGGAACCCCGACAGTGCTGTGGCTGATAATGCTAACGCGCGTGATACCTGCCGTGTGGAATGCCTCGAGTTCATGGCGACGCATTTGGTGCGAGCATTCTATGATACGTCGCACCACGTCCGCGCTAGTGTCTGCGCATGCTTCACGCTGCTTTCTGCTCAGGATTGGGCATGGCTTGGCGAAAAGAAGCAGTCACGTCGCCTCCCTGTCTTGGCGGCAAAGAGTGGTGGCTACAACGGAGCTGGGCCAAACGTGTCGTGCTTGGACTCGTACACGCGCATTTTCCTGCAAACGCCCAAGGACAGTTCGCCGGTTGTACGTGCCGCAGGCTTCCGATTGTTGGGATCATTATGCCTGGCGCCAACGTTCAAGACGCGTGCTTTTGCCAGTAGTGTGGTGACTCTGGCATTGGATGCGTTGGGGGATTCGACTTTGAACGTACGCGTCCGAGCTGCATGGGCGTTGGGCAACGTGTGCACCACTCCTGGACCCGAATCGATTGCTGAAAGTGACGCACCTCCACTACCCCCACCAGCACCTCCCTCATCATTTGTTGCCAAAACGGAGGCGTCGATGGCATTTCCTCCGCTACCATCGCAGGTCTTGTACGAGTTACTGCCAGCATTCCAATTGCGACTTGTGATCGAGAAGATGCTGGTCTACATCAATGATAACGACAAGGTGGCGTCAAGTGTGGCTCGGACGCTGGGACTTGTGTGTCGATGGATTAGCTTCCCTCCGTTCCGCCGTACACTCAGCACACCAAAGGATCGGGCATGGTTGGACGATTTACTAGGGCAAGCGATGGTTGTGCTAGCTGGGAAGATCAACGCTGGTTCACCCAAAGTCCGGTGGAATGCCTGCCACGCCATTGCCAAAGTTCTGTTGTGTCCGAGTTTGCCTTTGGCTTCGGTGGCTTGGGCTCCTTCGGTATTCCAAGCGCTATTGACTGCTGTCGCACAGCAAGAGAATTTCAAGGTTCGTATCAGTGCTGCTACTGCTCTTCGGGTTTCCCAAACGCGTAGTGCGTTTGGCTCATTTTTCCAATCGGCCGTTCGAGCCACGGTAGATGCACTGGAGACTGCTTCCGATTTGAAGGACGTGACGGAGTTTCGCTACAAGGAGCAATTGGAGACTCAACTGTCGTTCACATTGGTGCACTTGATTCACGTCGCTGCTGAGGAAGATGACGCATTGATACTGCAGGCTTTGAAAGCCAAACCTCGCGGATTTTTGTACGACTGGCTGCTGCATAACCTCCATCGCATGGTCGCGGCGATCGAACGTGAAAGCGATGCGATCGCAGGCTCGAGTGCAGTCGGAGGTGATGTCAATGATGATGGTCGAGCAGGAGGAACTGGTGATGCCCACGACGTGAACCCAATCAAGAAAGAAGAGCTGTTGTCAGCGGTGCGCTCGCTACTACGCATTTTGGAGCGCCTGAACACGGATAAGGCGTACGCGACCAGTTGTGTGTCGCTCCTGTACGACACGAAGATCGGACTCGAGCACGATGTACTATATTCCAACGAGGACATTCCTTTCGAGCTGTGATGAGGCTACGCTGGTATCGTCATCAGTAGCAGTAAGAACCACACATAGCGGACGGTAACAGTACGGCCTGCGAAGGATGACCACGGCAAAATGAAAACGAGTGTTTTAATGGCAAGCGCAGTTTATTGGCATTGAATGATCATACTTGTTTGGTGCTCGCTGTTATGAGTTGCATTTTGGAAACTAGCGATGGAAGCGAGCTCGTTTGTTTCTTTTGCGACCTCCGCGATGGCGGCGTTTGCGCGGCGGGCCATCTTGTTGCTGGTTCTGCTTCTTTTCCTTTATTTGCTCGTCTGTTAGCGGTAGGTAGTACAGCACGGGCTTTGTCTCGGTCTTGAGGAAAAATTCATCGATTGTTACCTCTGTACGGACAGCAAAATAACGTTAGACCGCTGGGTTCATCACAGCTTCCGCTAACCAAGAACTCACTCTGACGATGAGTAGTTTGTGTGCTACTGCCATTACTCTTCGGTCGGCTGGGAAGATTGGCCTCCCCAAACTGAGAAACCTGTCCCGTTGAACGTTAGTAAAACACGCCCCAGCTCATACAGTTCGGAGACCATACCTCCATGGCAGTGTGATCTGCAAACGTGACCTTGAGAGACCGTCCGTTATCAGATGGCCACGTTTTCCCGTTAAGAGCAGCGCTAGTCTTCTCCGCCTACGTCACATCATACACAAGTAGCAGTCAGTGAAATGTGCGGTGTCGTGAAAGTTGAGAGCAGAATGCGTACGATTTCAGCAGTAGGATACGTCACGAAGCAGTGGGTCTTGATAGCATCCATCCAAAATCCATCCTCCACGAACTCACCACACTCTTGCACAAGCGCCTACGAGCACAACACGTCAGAACGCTCTCTACTCAGTAGTCTACTCCTGGGAAAGCCAACCTTGACAGCATTTAACGTAAATGGCCGGATAAAGTTGTCAATTCGCAGCGTTTTCCTCTCTTCACTTTCACTGCAGACACAACATAAAAAACATTAGCCACCCACACAGCAAAACATCATCCAGCCTTCCCTCTCACGTGTTCGCAGTGTCTTCAGCTGCCGTTTTCTCACTCTCAGCGTCCGCAGATATCGCTGGCTCCTCGCTGTGCTCATCCTCGGGCTGCAAATTGGCACCATCTTCTTCTTTCAGCGTGGGTTTCTTCGCATCAGTATTTGCGTTATCCTCAGGCTGCAAACTCTCTTCGTCCAGCTCGGGCTTCTTAGTGTCAGCGTCGCTCGCCTCCTCAACGGCCTCTGCACCGCGTTTCTTGCCCATCACAAGCTCTGGCTCTTGCCTCTCTTCTCCATTGGCATCACCACCTTCCTCAACTTGCTCGCTCTCCGTCTCCTCATCGTCTCCATTGCCTACACCAGCGTCTGTCGTCTCCTTCCCCTCCTACAGACAGCAAAAACGACCCGTTCCAGTCGTCAGCGGACGTAGCCACAGCACTATTTCCTCCAATAAGCCCCCACTACCTGCTGCAGGTGCTCCTTCAGCCGCTGCAGCAGCGCCGCCTTCAAGCCGCTCGTGTCCAGACCGCGCTTCTTGAGCTCTCGCTGTAGGTCCTTCACCTGCCCATAGAAGACGAAAATTAGGTCCAGCACAGAGACAAAGAACTCCTCTATCACATGAGCTGCACGGACCTTCAGGTGGTCGAGCGCCTCGGTCGCCAGCGTCATGTCCGCCCACCGCCTCGAGCTCTTCACTCCCGCGATCCAAAGTTTTGATGGACAAAACTTGTCAAGCTTATGTTATGTACATGAAATACACAACATGTACATAATTTCCATTTTGACCAGCATGGACTTGGCCCTGCAGGCGCTGGACGCCCGCACGCTCGAGACGCTGCGCGAGAAGCTGCTGGCGAGCGTCGGCGATGCGTCTACGCAGCTGGAGGAACTTCAGAAGGTGCAGAAACTGGCGGACTCGCTGCTGTTGAAGGATGGCGACGTCCTGGCCGCCGTCGGCGTCGTCAAAGCGCTCAGTCGCACTGCGATCAAGTATGTTGCGGCCGTTGCGGCGGATACGGAGCGCGCGGCGGCTGTGATCGCTCTGGACGACAATCTACTGCCGATCTTGAGTGTTTTCAGGCCGTTTGTGGACGTTTTAGGCCGTCGAGAGCTGCAGCAGAGCGACAAGGAGCTGCGCAAGTGGCTGCCGTTCGTGTTGACGGCCTGTTGCTTCGTTACTGGGGAAGAGCTGCCAGGCGCAGACTTGATGCAGAGTGTGGCACTGGCAGAGGAACTCTTGGACGCGTGCGTGGAGTTGGTGCACGTGGAGAGCCGAGGGAAACTGCTGGCCAAGTACGTCGCGCAGATCGTGGCCCTGTGTTCACAAGACGTGGGCAAGGACGAGTGGGTGGTGGTCTCGTCGGTTAATAAGAAGGTGGTGTTGCGTGTGGTGGAGCAAGTGCCCTTCCCGTACTTGGGCGGAGATTTACTCGGTCGCTTGCTGGCGCTCACGTTCCCGTTGGTGGACGATCTGACCGACGCTACGCAGTTTGTTGGCGCGCGGCTACTGCGGCATATTGTGTACAATGTCACGCCGACAGAGCTGCGCTGGTACGCGGACGTGTTGCTGGAAGTATTGCACACCGCTATCGTACCCCGCAAACCAGACACATTGGATGTTCTTCTTGACTGTCTTGTGGAAACACTGGACAAAGTGTCTCCGCCAGGAGAGCTGAAGCACTACGACCGATTCATGCCGCGGCTGCTCGGCGACACAAGTTTGTGCAGTGATGTCGCGGTGCGGGTCGTCTTCGTTCGCCACCTGCGCGTACTTGTGACTCGACAGGGCGCTCCCCACAGCCTCAACGTGATTCGTTACCTTCAACCGCTACTGAAGGTGTTGATCGCAGGGTTCGAAAGTGTCAACGTTGCGCTTTTAACGCAGACTCTTGAAACTCTGCGAGCTACTATCCTCTCTGCGTGGCCTCGCATTGCGCCGCACACGGAGGCAATTCTCGTTGGCGTGCTACGGGCTGTGGCCTTTTGCGAGATTTTCGATGCAGATGCCGAGTTCACACCGTCGCCAAAAGAAAAGGAGCAGCTCCTCGCACTATGTGAAGACGTCCTGGATTTGCTGCACCAAGTGAACGGTGAAGACTCCGATCTACTGGATATGCTGGCGACTGTGGGTAGTCAGAGCCCCAAACTTGCTCCGTTTTGCGATCGTATGCAATCAAAATGGACATCTCGGTAGCAGGGCGACAGCAACATCATCAATAGAGGGAGCTGGTATTATACTTGTGTCCGCTTTTGAAGGTACTGTAGCAGCGTTTTGGTGGGGGCTTTTAAGCCTTTCTAAGAGTCTATTGAGACTTAGCAGCAACTTGGAGAACCCTGCAGACTTGTCAAGTTCAGTCTCAGAACTCCTTTGCGTCAGTTTTAAGAAGACTGAAGTCTCGAACAATGTAGGCTGATCTTGCTCCGCTGGAACCGGTCGGGTATGCGGCGACGACTGCATTGGGGTGCGTAATAAACGGATCTATCGACTCTAACCGTGCTTCTAACGCTCCATCTTGCGTTGGCTGGGAGGACCCGTTGATGGTAAGACGCTAAAAAAAAAAACTGACTTCGTGACATGCTCCGTTCTTCACTTCCGAGCAACGTCATCCGGTAGTGCTTGCTCATTCGTAGAAAACCTGACCAATCACCGCCTGAATAACCACGCACTTCAACTTGCCGGCAGGTTACTAAAATGTGAGCGCGAGTATGCTCCTAGCAGTGGCATCCACGCTTCAGCTAACATTACACTCACGTGACGGTGGCGCAGGCCAGCGACGGGAATTAGTACTGCCGCACGAAGCAGCGCGTCTTTGCCAAGTGATGATGATGTAGAGCCAAAGTGTCAACGCTATCAGTGTAAGAGATGAGCTTGGCAGGAACAACGAGCGCCTGCCACAGCCACTGGCACGCTTCGCCGCGCTTCACGGGGGTACCAAGCAAATTCGCCGCCTTCCATTGCAGTAGCCTAGCATAATCTCCTTTGTGTTTTTGCAATCGCTTTTCCTTTATATTTATTCGAGTTCAATGAAGAGTACATGCACGGAAAACAACGCCCGCTAGCTAAACCTCTGCAACCACAGCCATAGCTATAGCCACCGCTACAGTAGACGGTTGACAGCCAGCCCACAGCACTACTAATCCGACCAACTTACACGCTGGGACCGTACACCGACAGGTCGTTGCCCGGCAGGATGAACTGCTTGAAGTTCTCTTTGAACGACTTGGCCAGCTTGAGTGCCGTGGCGTCGAACGCGGCCTTGTCGGTCCACGAATCCTTGGGGTTCAGGATCTCCGACGGCACGCCCTCCACCGTCGTGGGGATCTCGAACCCGAACAGCGGGTCCTTGACGAACGTCGCCTGGTTGATGCTGCCGTCCAGCACCGCGTCCACGCACTTGCGCGTGTACGGCAGCTTCATGCGCTTGCCCACGCCGTACACGCCGCCCGTCCAGCCAGTGTTGATCAGGTACACGTGCGTGTCGTGCTCCTGCAGCTTCTTCTTCAGCAGGTCGGCGTACTTGGTCGGGTGCAGCGTCATGAACGCCGCGCCGAAGCACGTCGAGAACGTGGCCTGCGGCTCCGTGATGCCGCGCTCCGTGCCCGCCACCTTGGCCGTGTAGCCCGACAGGAAGTGGTACTGCGCCTGGCCCGCAGACAGCTTCGACACGGGCGGCAGCACGCCGTACGCGTCGCACGTCAGGAAGATCACGGCGTTCGGGTGGTTGCCGCGCGAGTTGGGCTGGTGGTGCGGGATGTGGTAGATCGGGTACGACACGCGCCCGTTCTCCGTCTTGCTCGAGTTGAAGTAGTCGGGCTCGTTGTTGGCGTCGATCCACACGTTCTCCAGCATGGCGTTCGGCCGGATGGCGTTGAAGATGTCCGGCTCGTTCTCCTTGCTCAGGTCGATCGTCTTGGCGTAGCACCCGCCCTCGAAGTTGAACACGCCCTCGTCGTCCCAGCCGTGCTCGTCGTCGCCGATCAGCTCGCGCTTCGGGTCGGCCGACAGCGTCGTCTTGCCCGTGCCCGACAGACCGAAGAAGATGGCCGTGTCGCCCGCCTTGCCGATGTTGGCCGACGCGTGCATGGCCATCACGCCGTTCAGCGGCAGGTAGTAGTTCATCATGCTGAAGATGCCCTTCTTCATCTCGCCGCCGTAGAACGTGCCGCCGATGATGGCCATGTGCTTCTCGATGTTGAAGATCACGAACACCTCCGAGTGCAGGCCGTGCGCCTCCCAGTCCTCGTCCACGATGTTGCACGCGTTGATGACCGTGAAGTCGGCGCTGAAGTTCTGCGCCACGCTCTCGAACTCGGGCCGGATGAACATGTTGGTCACGAAGTGGTGCTGCCACGCCAGCTCCGTGATGATGCGAACGTTCAGGCGGGACTTCTCGTTCACGCCGCAGTGGCCATCGAACACGTACATGCGGTCCACGGCGTTGAAGTGCTTGGCGGCCTTGGCGTACAGCGCGTCGAACACCTCCGGCGTCGTGGGCTGGTTGATCGAGCCCCACCACACGTTGTCCTGCGACGGCGCCTGCTTGACGATGAACTTGTCCTTGGGCGAGCGGCCCGTGAACTTGCCCGTGTCCACGGCGAACGTGCCGTTGGCCACGAACGAGCCCTCGTTGTACTTCTTCTCGTGGTCCGCGAGCTGCTCGTACGTGAGGTTGTGGAACACCTTGCAGCCGTTCTGGATGCCGAGCTCGCCCAGTCCGAGCGCGGCCGTCGTGGTCTCGTGCTGCGCCATGGTGCTTGGGATCTAGTGGGTGTCTTGTCTAGCTTGGTGTGGTGTGCGGGTGCGCCGACCGAGGCCAATTGGAAAGTGAGCTCTGGCGTCGGTCGCGCTCACTCAAGTCAGGCGTGGAAGTGATGGCAATTGAAATGGTTGTGCAAATGGCGGCGTTGCGCAGTGAGGATCGGAAGAAGGACAGCTTGCATTTCGACGAGCGGAGCCCTACGTCCGTGTCTGCGACGGAGCAGCGGTTGGGACGCAAAGAGGCGTCGGCGACAAGGGCGCGTCGACGAAAGTTGCTGGCGATGGGGCGCGTCACGCTTTTGGTGGGTACTTAGGGCATACAGGGGTCGAGTGGGCTGGGGTCTCACGTAAGTTGCGTGGATGATTACTTTCTGGCGGTGAGCACGCCTGGAGTACTTAGCAGGAGAGGTATTGGTGGTATCAGATCGAACCGGCGAAATGAGCAGGCTTTGCTGAGTAAGCAACCCTAGACGCTCACTTGTGCGCTCACTTGGCAAGTTGCTTGCTGCCTGCTTGTTTCTCGTGGCGTGCTGCTGCTGGTGTCGTCCAGTTCAAGCCCCTGTCGCCGATAAGATTCATCTATTCTCGATTGCTATAATTGGCAGCATAAATTGTGGTGGCAATGGTGTGGGGCTAGCACCACCTTGGTCGCGCTGCCTGGAAGCAGTGCTTTGCTGTACTGAGATGAGCGGCTACGATGGGCGCACCAAAGGAAAGCGGATCCGTAAACCGCAAGCCGGCAATTCCAACACCAAGGCGCGATGGAAGTACCTGAGCGCAGACGTCACGGATGTCGTCGACAAGCCAGTAGCCAAGCTCCGAGCGAAGGCAGCGCGCAGGAAGTCCAGCATCAACCAAACAGAGAAGACAGCACTGAAAGTCGGCTACGATATTGACGGTGATGGCTTCGTGGACGTCCGCGAAATGCGCCTCGCCAAGTTTCTCGACGCCATGCTCCTTGATGGACGAAAAGACCCCGACGAAGGTCCCGCGCGAACAGAAGTTGAGCTGCTCGCGCTGCGTCAGAACGCCGGTCGGCTCCTTATTGCGAAGGAGTTTGTGGAGCGCAACCACGAACGACTGTGGCGCTACGGCTCCATTTTCACTGGTATGAACGACGACCAAGCCGCCGAGTTCATCGCAACGCACAAGAACTTCAAGAAGCTCGTGCCTTTCCTCGAGACCACGGAACGCAACCGCACGGTGCGCTCGTCGCATCAAATGCGCACGTGTATTCATGGCGACGTGGTTGCTGGCGCTTTGTCGCCGCCCCAGTCATCTTCTGACCCGCAGCGGCAGACATGGGTAGAAACTACTCGAAAGCTGCGCAGTCCTTCGTTCACGAAGCATCCGCTGCCAGATCTGCAGCCCAAGAAGAAGCTCGTCTCGCCGGTGCTTGATCCCAATCGGATTGACCCGTTGGAGAGCGGTCTGACTGCCAGCGCGAGCAGCCCCGAAGTGGTTTCCAACGCATATGGCGCCATTGACATCGACGGAGACGGCATCGTGGACGACGATGAAATGAAAATGCATCTTCGTCTACAAGAGGCGACACACGGCAGCAGTAACAACAACCGGGGCGAGCTGAAAGCGCGCCACTTTCAGCAGATCGAAGGGCGCAAGATGATGGTGGCCGATTTCGTGCAGCGCAACGCGGGCCAAATGTGGCTCTACGACGCGAGCTTCCGGCACAAGTCCACCGAGCAGATCGTGGACGAAATCGCAAGCGGCGCCGGATTTGCCGCGGAATTCAACCGGCTGCGGGCCAAGGAGCGGCTCGTGAAGCTTACGTCGTCGCTGGGCGTGTCTGGCTGCATCGTGCAGCTTCCCCCCGCCGAGTTCCCCGTGGACCCAGCCAACACGCTCGAGTTCCGCCGCATCAAGGACCGCACCGAGCTGCTCATGACGCGAAAGGAGCAGCTCAAGCCGCTGCAGCAGCGCCGGGGTCTCCCTATGAGCGGCGACGGCGGTTCCGTCGGGTCGCTGCGCTACGGTCCACGAGGCATTCGCGAGGAACACGGCGGCGACATGGGGCGCTCCAGGAGCGAAGGCAGCATCGGCCTCCCGAGGATCTACGAGGTCCCCGTTAAAATCGAGCCCATCGGGACGTTTTCGGTCACAAAGTGGTGCTTAGACGCGAATTAGCTAGCCGATAGTGAATCCAAGTACAAACAACTTCAACATGAGCACTTCAACTTCAGAAACGCGGCGACCATGACTCCGCTTTGAAATGCAAGGGGTACGTCGACAAGAAGGGTCGCTTGCTCGACAACGCGCTGCTCTGCGGCCCCAAATTGCACAACCATCGCGGCGCCAACGTCTCGGAGGCCACTTTCCAACTGGCATCCAACTGCACAAGCCACCAAGAAACACAAGAAAAGCTCTCAAGGCCTCATGGCGCAGCACGAGACCACGACGGCCGCCCTCGGACTGGGCGAGCTCGGCATCCAGAACGGCTGCAAGGTGTTCCACAACCTCACGTACGAGCAGCTCGCGGACCACGAGAAGAAGTACAACGAGGGCTCGTTCGTGGCCAACGGCACGTTCGCCGTGGACACGGGCAAGTTCACGGGCCGCTCGCCCAAGGACAAGTTCATCGTCAAGCAGGCGCCGTCGCAGGACAACGTGTGGTGGGGCTCGATCAACCAGCCCACGACGCCGGAGGTGTTCGACGCGCTGTACGCCAAGGCCGCCAAGCACTTCAACGCCGTGGACCGCATGTACGTGTTCGATGGCCACTGCGGCGTGAACGAGAAGTCCCGCCTGAACGTTCGCATCATCACGGAGCTGGCGTGGCAGCACCACTTCGTGACCAACATGTTCATCCGGCCCGAGTTCGAGAGCGTGGCGCAGAACTTCAGCGCCGACTTCACGGTCATCAACGCGTGCAACATCGTGGACGAGGACTGGGAGGCGCACGGCCTGCACTCGGAGGTGTTCGTGATCTTCAACATCGAGAAGCACATGGCCATCATCGGCGGCACGTTCTACGGCGGCGAGATGAAGAAGGGCATCTTCAGCATGATGAACTACTACCTGCCGCTGAACGGCGTGATGGCCATGCACGCGTCGGCCAACATCGGCAAGGCGGGCGACACGGCCATCTTCTTCGGTCTGTCGGGCACGGGCAAGACGACGCTGTCGGCCGACCCGAAGCGCGAGCTGATCGGCGACGACGAGCACGGCTGGGACGACGAGGGCGTGTTCAACTTCGAGGGCGGGTGCTACGCCAAGACGATCGACCTGAGCAAGGAGAACGAGCCGGACATCTTCAACGCCATCCGGCCGAACGCCATGCTGGAGAACGTGTGGATCGACGCCAACAACGAGCCCGACTACTTCAACTCGAGCAAGACGGAGAACGGGCGCGTGTCGTACCCGATCTACCACATCCCGCACCACCAGCCCAACTCGCGCGGCAACCACCCGAACGCCGTGATCTTCCTGACGTGCGACGCGTACGGCGTGCTGCCGCCCGTGTCGAAGCTGTCTGCGGGCCAGGCGCAGTACCACTTCCTGTCGGGCTACACGGCCAAGGTGGCGGGCACGGAGCGCGGCATCACGGAGCCGCAGGCCACGTTCTCGACGTGCTTCGGCGCGGCGTTCATGACGCTGCACCCGACCAAGTACGCCGACCTGCTGAAGAAGAAGCTGCAGGAGCATGACACGCACGTGTACCTGATCAACACTGGCTGGACGGGCGGCGTGTACGGCGTGGGCAAGCGCATGAAGCTGCCGTACACGCGCAAGTGCGTGGACGCGGTGCTGGACGGCAGCATCAACCAGGCGACGTTCGTCAAGGACCCGCTGTTCGGGTTCGAGATCCCCACGACGGTGGAGGGCGTGCCGTCGGAGATCCTGAACCCCAAGGATTCGTGGACCGACAAGGCCGCGTTCGACGCCACGGCACTCAAGCTGGCCAAGTCGTTCAAAGAGAACTTCAAGCAGTTCATCCTGCCGGGCAACGACCTGTCGGTGTACGGTCCCAGCGTGTAAGTTGGTCGGATTGTGGGCTGGCTGTCAACCGTCTACTGTAGCGGTGGCTATAGCTATGGCTGTGGTTGCAGAGGTTTAGCTAGCGGGCGTTGTTTTCCGTGCATGTACTCTTCATTGAACTCGAATAAATATAAAGGAAAAGCGATTGCAAAAACACAAAGGAGATTGTGCTAGGCTACTGCAATGGAAGGCGGCGAATTTGCTTGGTACCCCCGTGAAGCGCGGCGAAGCGTGCCAGTGGCTGTGGCAGGCGCTCGTTGTTCCTGTCAAGCTCATCTCTTACACTGATAGCGTTGACACTTTGGCTCTACATCATCATCACTTGGCAAAGATGCGCTGCTTCGTGCGGCAGTACTAATTCCCGTCGCTGGCCTGCGCCACCGTCACGTGAGTGTAATGTTAGCTGAAGCGTGGATGCCACTGCTAGGAGCATACTCGCGCTCACATTTTAGTAACCTGCCGGCAAGTTGAAGTGCGTGATTATTCAGGCGGTGATTGGTCAGGTTTTCTACGAATGAGCAAGCACTACCGGATGACGTTGCTCGGAAGTGAAGAACGGAGCATGTCACGAAGTCAGTGCTAGCGTCTTACCATCAACGGGTCCTCCCAGCCAACGCAAGATGGAGCGTTAGAAGCACGGTTAGCATCGCTAGATCCGTTTATTACGCACCCCAATGCAGTCGTCGCCGCATACCCGACCGGTTCCAGCGGAGCAAGCGCACCAAGCCTACACTGTCCGCACCCTCAGTCTTTTGACGCGAGCAGTCCTGAGACTGACACAGAGTCCGTTTTCCAATGCTGCCGAGGATATTGCTTGTCGTTCTTCATGCAGATGGTTGAACACCGTTCCGCTTGGTGTCGGCAATGGGCCGCAGTGACGGAGGCCGCGGCGACAGATGGGGACCGCGCCGCTCATCTAAAAGCGGAAACGCAAGTCGAGGGTCTGCGCTGCTTGGAGGCCTTACCGACGGGGCCAGTCCTGTTGAGGCAGCGCTGGACATCCGCCGTCGACACAACGTTAATCCATGTATAGCTGACACCATTTAACAGGTTTGGCCACGCCGCCCCGTCTCTGGCACTGTCAACTTACGTGAGACCCCAGCCCACTCGACCCCTGTATGCCCTAAGTACCCACCAAAAGCGTGACGCGCCCCATCGCCAGCAACTTTCGTCGACGCGCCCTTGTCGCCGACGCCTCTTTGCGTCCCAACCGCTGCTCCGTCGCAGACACGGACGTAGGGCTCCACTCGTCGAAATGCAAGCTGTCCTTCTTCCGATCCTCACTGCGCAACGCCGCCATTTGCACAACCATTTCAATTGCCATCACTTCCACGCCTGACTTGAGTGAGCGCGACCGACGCCAGAGCTCACTTTCCAATTGGCCTCGGTCGGCGCACCCGCACACCACACCAAGCTAGACAAGACACCCACTAGATCCCAAGCACCATGGCGCAGCACGAGACCACGACGGCCGCCCTCGGACTGGGCGAGCTCGGCATCCAGAACGGCTGCAAGGTGTTCCACAACCTCACGTACGAGCAGCTCGCGGACCACGAGAAGAAGTACAACGAGGGCTCGTTCGTGGCCAACGGCACGTTCGCCGTGGACACGGGCAAGTTCACGGGCCGCTCGCCCAAGGACAAGTTCATCGTCAAGCAGGCGCCGTCGCAGGACAACGTGTGGTGGGGCTCGATCAACCAGCCCACGACGCCGGAGGTGTTCGACGCGCTGTACGCCAAGGCCGCCAAGCACTTCAGCGCCGTGGACCGCATGTACGTGTTCGATGGCCACTGCGGCGTGAACGAGAAGTCCCGCCTGAACGTTCGCATCATCACGGAGCTGGCGTGGCAGCACCACTTCGTGACCAACATGTTCATCCGGCCCGAGTTCGAGAGCGTGGCGCAGAACTTCAGCGCCGACTTCACGGTCATCAACGCGTGCAACATCGTGGACGAGGACTGGGAGGCGCACGGCCTGCACTCGGAGGTGTTCGTGATCTTCAACATCGAAAAGCACATGGCCATCATCGGCGGCACGTTCTACGGCGGCGAGATGAAGAAGGGCATCTTCAGCATGATGAACTACTACCTGCCGCTGAACGGCGTGATGGCCATGCACGCGTCGGCCAACATCGGCAAGGCGGGCGACACGGCCATCTTCTTCGGTCTGTCGGGCACGGGCAAGACGACGCTGTCGGCCGACCCGAAGCGCGAGCTGATCGGCGACGACGAGCACGGCTGGGACGACGAGGGCGTGTTCAACTTCGAGGGCGGGTGCTACGCCAAGACGATCGACCTGAGCAAGGAGAACGAGCCGGACATCTTCAACGCCATCCGGCCGAACGCCATGCTGGAGAACGTGTGGATCGACGCCAACAACGAGCCCGACTACTTCAACTCGAGCAAGACGGAGAACGGGCGCGTGTCGTACCCGATCTACCACATCCCGCACCACCAGCCCAACTCGCGCGGCAACCACCCGAACGCCGTGATCTTCCTGACGTGCGACGCGTACGGCGTGCTGCCGCCCGTGTCGAAGCTGTCTGCGGGCCAGGCGCAGTACCACTTCCTGTCGGGCTACACGGCCAAGGTGGCGGGCACGGAGCGCGGCATCACGGAGCCGCAGGCCACGTTCTCGACGTGCTTCGGCGCGGCGTTCATGACGCTGCACCCGACCAAGTACGCCGACCTGCTGAAGAAGAAGCTGCAGGAGCATGACACGCACGTGTACCTGATCAACACTGGCTGGACGGGCGGCGTGTACGGCGTGGGCAAGCGCATGAAGCTGCCGTACACGCGCAAGTGCGTGGACGCGGTGCTGGACGGCAGCATCAACCAGGCGACGTTCGTCAAGGACCCGCTGTTCGGGTTCGAGATCCCCACGACGGTGGAGGGCGTGCCGTCGGAGATCCTGAACCCCAAGGATTCGTGGACCGACAAGGCCGCGTTCGACGCCACGGCACTCAAGCTGGCCAAGTCGTTCAAAGAGAACTTCAAGCAGTTCATCCTGCCGGGCAACGACCTGTCGGTGTACGGTCCCAGCGTGTAAGTTGACTCGTCATCAACCTCGATTAAACTTAAAGAAAAGAAACGATTGCAATGGCAAAAGGTCAATTCAACTCTCATCCCTTCTGTGCAGTTGGCTAGTTGAAGTGCTTCTGTATTCAGTCGGTGATTGGTCAGGTTTTTCATGAATGAGCATGAATGCGTGCGATTATGTGGTGTACACCAACTTTCCTCGAAGTAATTTATATTTTTTGTTACCGAAAATGGCGCCGCCCAGCCGCAAGTTCCGGCCGCACTGGGCGCTGCAGTACGCGCTGGCGGTGGCCGAGCGGGACCCGCAGAGCGGCTTGCCCACGCAGGCCGTGTGTCTCATGTGCCGCGCCTTCGAGCGCGACGAGACGGAGGGCGCCAAGCGCCGCAAGCGCAAGACCAAAGTGCACTGTTTCTCGCCGCCCTGGAGACCGGACAACATGCGGCGCCACTTGGAGCAGCAGCACGCGCTGCGCTGGGGCGAGTACAAGGAGCTGAGCGACGAAGGAAAGCGCCGCTTCTTCCCTGACCACGTGGGCATCTCCACGCGTCCCCGAGTCGTCCAGAGAGAGGAACAAGTTCAAGACCAGCAAGCGGACGAAGTTAATACTGCAATAGCCGCTGCGGTGAAGCAGTCAGGGACTTTTCTACTGGACAGAGACATTGTGGACGAGCTACTGAGCGAGCTGGTGGACGCTGGAGACGACGAGCAGCTGAGAGGCTTCCAGTTGCAGGAACTGGAGATGGACACGGACGACGAAGACATGGAGCTGGACGTGGACGAGGACGAGGCGCGGTATGTCGTCCATGTGGAGTCCATGCTGGAGATGGACACAATTATCAGGTTCTTGGCTGGCGGCGTGTCGTGCGAGCAAGCGGCGCAGCTGTATCAGGGGTTCATGGGAGGCATCTCGGGGCTGGAACAGAGTGACGGAGGAAGCGCGCCGGTGACGGAGAAACGAGTGAAGCAGATTGGAGAGGTTGTGTGTGCTGTGAATTTGCAGAGGCTGAAGGATTTGTGGAGAAGGCGAGACGTGTGGACGTTCGCGGTGGTGCTGGAGTATGCCAAGTGCGCGGGGTCGCCGTTTCTGGATGTTCGAGTTCGGTTTGAGATGAAGGGAGAGATCCATAGTGTGCATTTGGTTGGAATTGTGATTCAGGACATGGAGATAGCTGAAGAGTGTGGAGATCTCGTGGTACGTTATCTGAACGTCGTTGCACCGGACTGGAAAATTCGGTTGATTGGTGTCTGCTCTTCTTCCGATGAAGGTGGAGACAAAGTCCGTGACTGCACACAAGAAATTATAAGCCGATTGGCTGCTGGGTGTGAGTTCCCTATCTTTGGGGACTCTGGCCTCGCGATCAAGCTGAATCAGCTGATGCGAGACGCATGCAGAACTGTTCTTACTGCTGATTTCATCAAGATCTTGATAGCCTTGGTCAGTCACTTTCGCACCCAGAAGCTGCATATTTATGATGTGGGTCAGTGCCCACAGCTTATTGAAGGGTCTTGGATGTCAGCCGTGAAGGCGTTGAAATGGCTCGTGGCAAACCAACCGAATGTGATTCAATTTATTGACGAGTATCAGTACGATGGTGCTCCAGGGCCAGAGTGGTGGGTAGTTGCGCTCGTTGTTACGAATGTGACTGGCAGTATTGATGAAATATTACGGCAAATTCGTGATGGCAAAGGCCTTGCTTATGATTGTCAACGCCTTGTTGACCTGACGAATCATCTTTCAATGATGACTGGCGCTTTAGGGCCCTTCCTAACGTCGGAATTATTTTCAATTTCATGTGAAGACATTGTGATCGGCTCTTTCTCGCTGAATCCGGCATCGACCGCTACGTTTTTAAAGTCGCAAGGAGAGATTGCCGACCGTATCGTTGACTCATTGGGGTCTGATGCTTACCAGGCATTAGTGGATGTGACAAGCACTTTTGTTCTTACAGTGCTGACCAAACTTCATCAAATAATAACTGAAACTAACAGTGAGAGCGGCAATACAGCGAATGAAGGTGATAAGGTTGCGAAAGACCAAGTACCAGCTTTTCTACCGAACACGTTGTGCAAAATGCGTCATCAAGACTTTGTTAGCGTCATGGAGGCGCAGAGGCCGCGTTTAGAGAAGCGGTTTTCGCGCGAGGAGATTGATCAGATTGAGGTGCAACACCGTACGCTAAGAAACGCATATCTACTGGAAAATCATGTTCGCCAAGAGCTCGACAGACGTTCAGTTTCTTGCTCGTTTGGTGAGATTTGGCGAGAAGGGATAATTGCTGGTGTAGATTGTCGGGCACTTCGCTCATTTTGCGGCGCTCTGGCGGCAGTAGCGTCGAGCGTAACACCAAGTGCGATGGACTCTGGATTTGCGCTAATAAATTGGTGCAAAGTTCCGTTTTCGCAGTCAATTACGAACTTTGCGCTGGAGGCAATAATGCACGCTCAGAGCTATCGTTTGTTAGCAAACCTTCAAAGGCGTTGAATAATCTACCATCTAAGGCTATGTGGGTCATCAATTTTAAGAAGTAGCGTGTGGAATTCGGGAAGTGGAGAAATAATTTGCGGTATGAAAACGTGTATGCAGTGCAGTGCACTTAATGTATGTTGGTTGTTCAGTTGGTCTCTGGAGTCGATTCACTGATCACCTCGAGTTCGTGCTGGGGGTATCCAGCTTCTCTAACCTCCGTGTTATCGGCGTGCATCTGAAGCACTGTTTTCGCCTCACGACGCGTGTCCTCCCACTGGTCGTTTGGATAGATGGTTAAGTCGAGCTTCTCGGAAACCTCGTTCAGATGCGAGACATCTCCTTCGGAAAGATTCTTGAAAACGACGTCCACAATGTGATCATAGCGTTGTAGAAGCTGGCCAAGGACGTGCGGTGCGTCGGGCACTGAACGCTCAATGACAAGCGCGATTCCGATACCTACTTGCCAAACAACGATAAGGCCAAATGCCTTCACAGTTCCGCTATAGTTCTCAAACAAGTCCGACGTCCACAGGATCAGCGCCGCGTTCGTCCCCACAGTCATGTACGTCATGAATCGGAAGATGTAAAACCACACACCAATGCTTTTGGCTGGGTGAGGGAACGGGCGGCGGCATCCGAAGCAGAGTTTCGAGGCATCGACGTGCACTTCCACGATGTTGTTCACAAGGGCCAGCAGAGGGGTTAGCGGAAATGCTACGACGAACAGATTGTGGAAACCGAACTGGATGGCCAGCTCGTTGTAGTCTTCAAACGCTTCGTTGCTTTCGTACGGCACCAACTTGGCTTGTGTTTCGATGAAGTTGTGCTTGACTTTCTTGTCGTCTTGCATCTTGTCCTCGGCGTAAAGCTGGTAGCGATACTTGAGATACGGTACGGCCACTTCCGTTGTATTGCCCACCACGATTCGCACCAAAAACAAAACTAGAAGCTGATCACGCAGCTCTTTCATGCAATCATCCCCGTACAAGCACGCTTCTTCGGCTTCACGTTTAATGAACGCGATATAGAAGAAGGAAGCAAACGAGTTGCAGAACTGGAATAGGAACACTTTGATCGCCAGGTAGTTTTCATATTCTGCATCCGTGCGGTGATTCTCAAGGTCATTCAGCTTTCCGGCAACCATCCTATAGACCATGTTGAGAATGAGAATCTGGATAGCGTTTGCGACCGTCACGACAAGCGTCAGTGGAGTTCGGTATTTGATGTCGATGTTCTTGAGGTTATCGCCGTTATTGATGTAGTGCTTGAGCACGAACAGTCCAACGAGGGCTACAATAACGATGCCAACCATAATTGCCACGACTGTGACGGACACCACGAACCAACGGTGGCGCTTTGAGCGACTTTCGTAGGTTAATTCCTCTGCATCGGTCACTGGGTCGAAGCTCTTGGTACCTCGGAATTGCGGCCGGTATCGGAACACTTCATTAAAGCCTTGGCACCCCCAAAGCGAACCCAGCAGACCATTCTTTCGCTTCCAGAACTCGGAGAACATTGACGACCAAATCACCACGAAAATCGCAAACGCGACAAGGAAGTAACCTCGGTTGTTATCGTTTCCATCTTCATCTCGTTCTTCGACGTAAATGATGGTAATAATTCCTGCGATGGACGGGAAAATCAACATCTTCGTGTAGAACTCGAGCCACGCAAAGTAGAGCGCGATCTTCTCTCCGAAGTAAAAGCGGATCTTGTGCAGTGGCTGATACAGCATTTTCGCGTTCAAAGCCCATGTTGTGCGTAGTTCGGCTATTGCAACTTCATCGTGAAGCGCGAACATTTGATTTTTCAAGAATCCTGCGTCTTCAAGCGCGTCCAAGTTGATGTGCCGCTCAACGATACCCGACGCGAGACGAATTCGGTCCTTCTGCGTGAACAGCGTCTGCTCCTTCTCCCCACCCCAGTTCATGGGATAACGGCGGAAGTATGCTTGAAACTCCGGTTCATGGCGGTAATCTGCAAATGGTGCGAAGTACGTCATCGGGTCATGGTGTAACGAGAAGATCGACGTCCAGAAGCGATTCCAACCTTTTTGACTGTGATTGTCGTCGCTGGAAAACATTCCGTCCGCTTCTTCTCGGTGTCCCCATTGAAGTAACGTTTTGCGCATGTCCGGGTGGAACTCTGCGCCACGTGAGACCAGCAGCGGATCCATCTCCGGTACATCTGAAGTCTCGTCAGCAGTACCGCGTTTCGTTCGTAGGTGATCTAGTGATTTCTGCCACCCGTCTTGGCCAATCTCTCGTTTCAAGTCGTGGATTTTGTCTTTGTGGAGCATGGCATCGAAAGGTTTGTTGCTCAGCTGCAGCTGGTAGTTTGTGCGGTCGGCCTCCACGCGTAAATCGTCGTTCTCGGATTTGACCGACATGATGATTTCGTCGCCGTCACAGCTAACGAACATCCGCGTCGTAAGCCCACATGCCAGTTGCACCCGGCGTGAAATGGCTGTGGCAACCAACTCACAGAATCGGCGCTCAGTTGTGGGCGCCGAGGACCCGATAAACCTATCGTACTCTTCTTCGAGTATCTTGTGTTCAATTGCTTGTCTGCCTACGTCTGCAGTACTGCTGTTTCGTGGACCCGCGGACTGTACCGTGTCATTTCCAAGGTCATCGAGAAAGCAGCGCGACGTTCGGAGTACACGTTGGAACGGATGGTGGGTGCGTTTGGTATCTCCTCCAAGAAGCAGATCCACGAATGCCTCGATGGAAAACGCTTCCGGCCGCTTGATTTCACCTCCTTCACGCAAAGGAAAAATCATCACCAAGTCGTGCTCGAACATGGTGTTCTCGTACGCATCCGACACAGCACCATATTTGAGGAAAATCGAGGCAGGCTTGTTTTTCGGAGAAACGTTAACTTGGATGGAGTGTTCATCGACAACGGAGTCGACACTCTTGGTTGGCACTGAGGCTCCAACATCCTCCTTCATGTCGATTTTGCCTTGCTTGAAACTCGTTCTTTGGTGGTTTTGAAGAATGAATTGGAGGTCATTTGCGGGAGTTGGGGTGGGAAGGTGAGCATGATCACTACCACAAAAATAGGCAATGAGACTACGCACGCGCTCAATGTGCGCGTAGTATGTCATACTACACGCAGCTATTTTACACATTTCCGCGACAAAAGTGCATCAATACCTATACATGTCGTTTCTGTTCATGCTAAAAAGTGTAGACGCATGGGACAACAATATCTTGATGCACTGGACATGACCGACAGGTTACATTTCAACAAACAGTAACATTGGCTCCATATGAAGCCTTTGTCTTGTCACTTTCTAGCTCGGACTAGCTCACCCGTTGTAAGCATTTCCATCCTCCCACTTTTCATCTTCTGCTCTGATTTCCATCACCATTCATTCAGCATGTCACTGTTGTTGGCACCAATATCTACTGTCCAAATCGTGTCGGGCTTCACCAGCTTCGTCAGCGCGCTGCGGTCGGTCTTGCCCGTCAGAGGCTGCTTGCTAGGATACGACAGGATGCTAATCTGAGAAGGTGCCACATGCGCTACCTCTTCCACATCGTAAAGAAACATGGCGCACTTCCACTTGACTTCGTCCAGACCTCCGCTGATGGCGTCAAGATTCAGCTCCATTTTGCGCACCTCCTCACCGGACTGACCCTTTCGTCGAAGACTCACGAATCGTGGACGATGACGAGAGCTCGCAAACGAAAAGCGGTCCTGGAACTTCTTCATCAGTCCTCCATTGCTACTTCCACTACCCGAAAGAGTTAGACTTCGAGTCCGGCTGTCGTTAGCGCCTACAACCGCCTCGGAATCACTGCCACTACTGTGACCTGTGTGGTCGCTTCCTTCGGAACCCCTCTCATCACCGCTCGCGCCACGATGGCCATTTGATGCGTCGTCATGGCTGTTGGTAAATGAGAATCGAGCTAGCTTTTGAACTGAAGCGCCTGTGGGAGTATCAGCACCAGCGTGATCTGCCTTGTTGTCATTGCCGGTGCTACCAGGGCCATGTGCTGCTCCTGTACTCCCACCTCGAGACAGCAAGTGCCGTGTAGTAGAGAACAAGGATCCACCACGCGAGTTTGCCTGTTGCTGTGCAGCCTGTTCAGCAATTTTAGCCTTAGCCGACAAAGCTGCCTGCTTGGCTATTCGCATCATAGCTTCATTCACTGAGCTGTGGAATAGCGCATCCTGCAGCTCCTTGAGAGCTTCACGCATACGTTCAGCGTCACCCGAGGCGGCATATCCAACGTACATCTGATGTCTTTCCGACCCATGCGGAAAAATGCCATTCTGTCTAGAGGCTTCTTGGATTTTCTCGGACAGCACGTACTTTAAATATTTTGAAGCACGTTTGGTCTTTCTGCCTAAACGCACTCGCTCCCCTCACTCGATGATAGCGTAGAGTCTGGTGATGAAGGCCGATGGCCCGTTGAAGCCACGATCACCAAGTATTCATCCCACATCGTGCGAAACACGTCCTGCACAAACTCCGTCGATGGCTCTTGAACTACGACAGTGTCTTTTTCATCTGAAGGGCATTCGGTTTCTGGCAACGTACTGGATGACAAATCCTCTACCGGGAACGCATCCGTAAAAAACGTTAGCAGTTCAGTCTTCGAAAATGTCGGAGCTGGTATGGTTGAAAGAGGACTTGCTGCTGCTCCAGTAGTGGCTGGGGTAAAGTCTCCAAATCCATTGTCACCGTCCCCAAATGCTTCTGAGCTTGACTGCTGGAAATCTGAAAAGCCTTCAGCAGTAGCGCTCTGCGTAAAATCTCCGAAGTCGCCAAAATCGTCATCATCTACTAGCTCGGTATTCTGAGCAAACTCCGCGAAACCATCATTTTCGGCTGCGGGAGTCAATGAGTTTTGAGCTATACCAGATGTCGCCTCGGCAAAGTCCCCAAAAGCGCTGTCGTCATCTTCAACAGGCGCTGGAGTTGGTGATGGAAACGATCCCCACGGAGAAGCGTCGGGAATAACCACCGTGCTTCCAGTGGGATCTGAAGCTGCTTCAAACCCTCCGAAATCACCAAAATCATCTTCACCCACCACAACAATACCCTGGACTTCAATCGTATCTGTGCCATTGTCCACTTGATCATCGCTAAGGTTCTCAGAGTTAGTTAACAACTCTGTAGGAGCAGGAATGAAGGCGCCAAACGATGTGCTAAATGCACTAGAGGACGGTAATGAAGATTCTTCATTCGGCAGGGCGCTTCTTGGACTCAATGTTTCGTTCGTGGCTTTAGCAACCTCATCTGTGGCTGACGCCAAGAATGCCAGGGAGTCAGCGTGGCCACTATGAAAACGGTCTCCCTGGTCCTGCTCAGAGCTTTCATCGGCAGGCCAGATAACATCGTTATCAGATGCCACCCGGTCATCATCGTCATCGCTGTCACACTCGCCATCTTCGAAAGCGCTGTCTTGAAGTCCGAGCGCGTGAACTTCGTTTTCAAACTCATCGGCGATTGAAGCTTCCACATTTTCCTCATAGACTGAAGCTACTACATCTGACGGCATCGTGAATGTCTCGAAAGAGAGGCTTTCACGTGCAACTGGAGTTGATGCTTGCTCTTTCAATACACTGTTGCCCACATCTTCGTCAATCCGGTCTGGTGTGTTTGTAGTTGAACTGTCCGTGTGATCCCAGATATCAAGTGATTTCGCCTCGGTGGATGCTGATTGTGTTAGGACAACATCATTCACAATATTGCCACTGCTTTCATCAACCACCACTGCCACCACTGCAGGGTCGATAACACTTGATGAGGGCTCCGATTGCTCCGTATCGGATAAAGCGCCTTGATCCTGCTTCGGCTGCTCTCCGATGTTAATCTCTTTATCTTCGTCAGATTTGTCGATAGATTCAGCAGAGGTATTCCACGCGGCAAGAGCTTCGGCCAAGGGCACCTCGTTGGGAGCAGCCAATCCTGCCTCTGCAAAAGGATCCACATCGTATGACTCACCATGAGCAGACGCAAAGCCCATAAATTCGTCTGCCATCTTAAAGGAGCTGTGAAGAGATGGTGGCGCCGAGGATGGTGACGCTGAGCCATCGGGTGCAACAGAAGTAACCGAGCTAAAAGACGCCTGAACTCCAGTCTGCCTTGCCGAATCCTCCATCGTCCCCACTCCCACAAATGACGAGTTTAACGAGCCGATAGACCGCGTCGTGCGCTCAACAAACGGGTCACGCGTCACATCTACCGATCCCGGCGCAGTAGGAGAAATCGTTGGCGTCTTGACATCTCCATGCAACGAAGCAAATGATCCATGCAGCGACGTAGGCGCCGATGAAGACGTCGTCGACATCGGAGGCGTCTCTGTCAATGTAAACAGTTCATCATTCCCAAACGCGGGAGCAGCACTCGTTTCACTGACATCATTACTGATCCCAAAGAACGGGTCTTTCGGCGCGGACGCTTGGACCGGAGAAAACGACAGCAAATCCCCCGTCGACGCCTCTGGCGTCCTAGCAGCAGCCGTCGGGAACGACGCCGCCTTGGTCGACGGCGGTGGCGGCAGCAAAAAAACTCCCGGATTCGACGCCGTCCTGCTCGAAGCAGCCGACGCACTGCCCACAGACGTCGACGAGGCCGACAAAAGGTTCGTCTCTGTGTCCTGACTCGTGTTTCCCCACACCAAATCCAAAATGGCCGACGTAGCGGAGCTCGTCGACGTTGAAGGACCCATCACCGCCTGTAACCCCCCTCCTGGTACCTGCTTCACTTCAGCAACTTCTCCAGCCTCTGCAGCAGCTCCCAGACCCCCTGTAATGTCTGCGAAGGGGTCAATCTCCCCACTAATTGACGGTAACAGCGCTGGAGGCTCTGTAGGCGCCTTCAAAGGCGAGAAGGACATCAGCGAGGCGTCTCCAGTAGCTGCCACAGTTTCTTCAGTCTCTTGAGCATCACTGGAGCCCCCTACGAAGTCCCCAAAGTCTGCCTCTGCCCCATAAACGTCTCCAAAAGGATCCGAGAGCCGCTCGGCCGCTGAAAAAGTCCCAAACGCGTCGTCTGCAGCCGATGAAGAGCTCGGAGCAGCGTCCGAAGTGGACGGGAAGACGCTGGAGACGCTGGAAATGGCGTGGGGTCCGTCGGACGCGTCCCTGGAGCCCGAGGACGCCGCCATGATGCGAGTACGTGGCGTCTCTCTCGTTGTGCACTTGCTCTTCCCCCTGAGACCACGCAATAGTGAATCCAAGTGATTTTTTGGAGGTCTATGATACGGAATAAAACCGAAGTAGAGACTGGATTAAAGTTCGAATCTGGGATAAGATATGCGTTAAGAGAGGCTTGTGGCACCGGATCAAAAAGGCAACTGTTGTTGCTCTCTTCGGCCGTTTGGTCGTCTACACGGCGGTGGATTACGGAGAGGCACGGGTCTGTCCTATTGAAACAATGACACAACCTGCGGTCTATGACCCCGTCGACTTGGGATGTGAATCCTGTGTCGCGTCGTCACCCGTAGTCAGATCTTGTCCGCACACTTCAATTGGTGTTTTGGCCACTTCCGTCCACCTACACATCCATCCACAGCAACACACGAAGCACATGAACCTCCCTCCTCCTTTATGCATTAACCAACGTCTCGTACGCTTCGCCGCAGCCGATTACCATCAGCGCAGTCAAGTCGACCCCTCTTGGGCGTGTGCACCTTTTTCGCCAATCGTTGCGTCGAAAAGAGACCGAGTCCTGTACCGCAACCTCACTTTCCGATTTGCGCACTGGGACGCAAGTGACCATCACTCTTCCCATGGGCTCGTACGACGCCTTCGCGTCGCCCGCGGCCTCGCACTCGGCTGTGGACATGGACTTCAGCGCCATGCAGAGTGCGCAGTCGTCCGTGCTGCGGTCCACCACGAGCGACAAGACGCTGTACGACCACGACCTGGTCCTGGTCTTCCCCCGACGCCAAGGCGGAGAGCTCAAGAAGCCCGACGACTTCACGCTGCGCAGCTTCGTGCAGCTGCTCATGGGCAAAGACCCGGAGCGCAGCCAGCGCGCCAACAAGATCGTGGTGGACCCGTTCCAGCGCGTGCTGCGCTCCTCGCGCTGCTATCTGGACGAGCGCGGCTGCGACGTCGTCATGGACACGAGCAACGACCACAGCGCAGACGGCGAGCAGCGGCGCCTCGAGACGCAGCAGCAGCTGCTCAAGAACGAGTACGAGCAGTTCATTGGCTCCACCGAAGCCACGACCGAGACCAAGTTCTGTGAACTCGTGGCCACGGCCATCGCACGACGCGTGCAGCTCGCGTGCGGCCTCACCACGCGCATGTTCCTGAGCTGCGACGCCGACGAGATCATCATGACCATCAAGGCGGACAATGACGACCTCAGAGTGGAGGCCGACCGCACCAACTACAGACTGCAGGTGAGCAACAAACCCTTTGACAAGACGCTGCACGACAAGAAGATGAAGACGCTGCGGACGGAGATGGGGGCCAAGGAGTGGCAGGACTCCATTGACCATTTAAGGCACACGCGTGGCTGCGCGGATGAAAGTGCAGAGTACCCGGAGATGGACCCGCTGCTCGTGTCTCGTGGAGAGGTTTTCCACCCGGAGCTGCGGAAGGCGCTGGATCTGTGGGGACACACAGAGGAAGCCGATGGGCTGTTTGTGGAGGATGAGACCTACCGCCGGGTGCAGGGAAGTCGCTGGGACCGCTTTGTGACATCGATCTTTGCGCTGCCGTACGACCCGTTGACGTACTTTGCTCCTTTCGCAGAGTATCGTCATGAAGAGAAATACCAGCCGTACTACCGTCGCTACCCCATCAAGTGGGGCAAGAAGAAAGAGGAAACGTTGTTCTCACAAAAGGACCGGATTCGACTTGCAGAAGGCATCGTTGAACGTCACATTAATGCTGATGCTCTTGAAGCCGCTGGGTATTTGGAAGGGCAAATGTTCGCGCTTCATGATACCGAAGCACTTCAAGACTTGCGGAACGCATGGGCCTTGCACTGGACGATGGTATATCAACCATTGCACAAGATCCGCTTCTACTTTGGAGAGAAAATTGCGCTCTATTTTGCCTGGCTTGAGTTCTACACAAAGATGCTGATTTTCCCGAGTATCGCTGGTATCATCACGTTTGTTTATATTGAAGCACGGCAGGCGGTGACGGGCACCAACCAACAAGGATATATCCTTATCGCGTTCGCCATCTTCGTGGTGCTTTGGTCGTCGATGTTCTCTGAATTGTGGAAACGGAAAAATGGTTTATTGGATTCGCTGTGGGGTCTCAGTGGTTTGCATGAGTCATTCCGCTACCGGCCTCAGTTCCGTGGAACCAAGAGCTACCACCCGACCACTGACGTGGAAGAAATGACGTATGAAAGCAAGGCAAAGCGCCGTCGCGCATTTATTGTTTCAGTTTTGGTTGTGGCAGTCATGGTCGGAGTCGTGGTTGTGGCGCTATTTGCACTATTCGTTCTCAAGCATTGGATCAACAATAGTGACAATCTGGAAAAAAACACATTAGTGCGAAATACCAATCTACGCTGACGTTCGGTGTGACTGTGGTAAACGCCATTCAGATTTTGGTGCTCAATATGGTCTACCGACTTGTGGCTCGAAAGTTGAATGACCTCGAGAACCACCGTACGGATGCTGAGTACGAGAACTACTTGGTGATCAAAGTGTTTCTCTTCCAGTTCTGCAACTCCTTCGCGTCATTCTTCTATATTGCTTTTGTGAAGCGCACAGCTGAAGGTTCTTGTCTGTACGAGGACGACTGTATGCAGGAATTGCGAGACCAATTGCTGATCCTCTTTTTGATCCGTATCGTCGTGGGTAATACTACTGAAGTTGCAATCCCGTACCTAAAGTACCGTTACCAGCTTTTCGCTGAGCGTAAGGCGGCTAATGCAGAGGAGAAAAGTGGTCACAACTATATCGAAGAGCAGGCCAAACTGGTGCCTTATGAGAGCAACGAAGCCTTTGAGGACTACAACGAGATGGTTATCCAGTACGGATTTATTAACTTATTCGTGGTGGCATTCCCGTTGACGCCATTACTCGCGTTGGCTAACAACATCCTGGAAGTTCACGTCGACGCTGTTAAGCTTTGCTTCGTGCATCGCCGACCGTTCCCCCACCCAGCGAAGGATATTGGTGTGTGGTTTTACATTCTGCGATTCATGACATACATCGCACTTGGTACCAACTCCGCGCTTATTCTGTGGACATCCAACTTGTTTGAGGACCAGACTGGAACTGTGAAAGCCTTCAGTTTCGTTGTGGCATGCCAAGTGTGCTTGGTCCTGGCGGTGCTTGTGGAGCGTTCCGTGCCCGACACGCCTCACGAACTTAAGCTGCTTATGGAGCGCTTTGAACACATTATAAATGTGGTTTTCAAGGGTTTGTTTGAGGGCGATTCCTCAAACCTCAACGAAGTTGCCGAGCGCTTGGACTTGCAGATTTATCCCAACCATCAGTGGGACGAAGCGAAACACCACTATGCGTAGACGTGCTGCACCTTAACAATTTCAGGATAGATTCCAGCTAGTTGACAGGTGCTATATCGCTTTGGTCAATTGAAAAAGTCTAGCGGCGCGTGCTGCAAATTGTACTGCCTTGTTTCCATTGCTGCTGTATTCGTTGTAGTAGAGCGCTGGCTACGTACATTCACCGCTGGCCTGAAGAACGAAGTAAACGTACGATCCCAGTTGCAGTCTTCGATATCTGCTCACCAATAGGTTGCCGGTCTGGGTGAGATTTGTCTCCACGAGAAGCATCATCTAAGTGAGATTGTTCTTGAGTCGTCAGAGCTTTCACAGCACTTACAACAGGTTTGTTTTCAGCAATCCAATGACTCACAAGGGCATTATTGCCTTCGCAGCGCAAGCAGTTTTTAAGTGTAAGCAGCACCCGCAGTGCAACGACATTGTCGACATTCCGATCGCTTTCTCTCAAGCACAGTAAGAATGAGCTGTACAAATGCAGGGTAAACACCGTCAGCACTAAAAAATACTCAATTTGTTTAGTACTCAGGTGGCTTACCTCATAAGAGAGTCCTTCGAGAGGAAATGGCGACCTCTGTCTTGTGCGAATATTACCTCATTTAACTGCTCACAGAATATCTGCATTCCAGAATCAATCCAAATGTTAGCAGACTATCTCGGAAACTTACGATTCGACAGCCAAATTGTTACCTGAGACAGAAAAACAAGGCACCGCGAGGCGAAATCTGCGACCTCCTGATCAAATCGAGTTTCATCAGCCACCTTGTTGGCCTGGTTGATGTTCTCCTGCGAAATGTCCTCGGGCCGACTTTGTAGCTTTCTCTCGACGGCACCAATGGTACAGAACTGAATCATCAGCGGCCCACAGTGCACTAACTCTTTGAACTCAGGCGATGCTGGTGTCGTCAAGCCAGACTGGCGCAGGTTTTCATATTGTTGATGAAGCAAATGCAACAAGATCATTATCAAGTCCACCAAGCTTCCATCGAGTATCTTTCTTGTCGATGCGAAAGTTAACGCGGCTATCACACTTGTGGCGATGCCCGACTCGTACAGTAAGCTTAGTCGCACATCTGCAGAGTCAAGTAGCATTTTGACGAGTTGCGTCGCGTGCGAAGGCAGTTCTTGAAAGTGTTTTGGGACCGATAGCAAAGCCATAACTGTCGGCACAATATTGAGATCCTCTATTTCTTCAAGAAGAGACAAGTCGTTGGAAAGCAAACCAAAGAGAAGCTTGCTTGTTAGACTCCACACATTCTCAATCATGGAGTCGCTCCTGCTTGGTATGGAATTCAAATGGGGTAGGAGTTCCTCTCGAATGAATGTATCGTAAAGCTCATAGTCCCCGTTGTCATCCTCGTAGTCGAAATCCAACAGGACAACATGAAGGATTTGGAGACAATTCACCGCGACAGCAACATGATTTTTACCTAACTCCACGGAGACGGTTTTCTTCGTCAAGAAAATATTTCCAATCACTGCAGGCAGCAAATGAGTGAACAGTACGTGTTTCTCCACCAGTACGATACCATTGACCTCGCTAGCTGCGAATTCAAACAAATCCAGCAAGATTTTGGACACGTACAGCGCAACCGTTGTCGTTTCCTCCGTATTCCCTGAGATACGTAGCATTTCTTCAGGAAACGATGTAAGTAGCTTTGCCATCAACCGCAGGAAAAAAGTGTACTGTTTGCTGTCGTTTGTCACGAAAACGTTCATAAATTGTAATCGACAGTTTGAGTTGTGAAGCAGTCCGTTAAACAGCTCGAACGGAATTGACGATATTCGAAGTGATCGATGTTCGGCGTTGTTGTTGCTTGTGGTTTCGCCATCACCATTTTCGTAGGTAGAAAAGCAGTCAGCGCCAAGCTTCAGTGCCATTCGAATGGCGAGTTTACATACGTTTAAGGCGCATTGCGCAAGATACATGCCAAATGCTGATAACTTTGTTTCTGATGTTTGTGAAGCACGCTTGCTTTCATTTGTGGACAATTCGTCTGCTAGCGAAAGCAACACTTCCTCAACCCTGTCCAGGCCATGATTTTGTACAAATGAAAGCAAGAAATTTCTACTCAACTGAACACCCAAATTCAGCATTATCAAGCTCTTCGCTCGCAGGATCGTCATGCTGTCATCATCCACATTACCGCCCGCCTTACTATTATTGATCTCCAGCAGCTGAACAATCGTTGAAAAATTCATGGTACGCTCCAGCAGGAGGGTGCGACCTGCTTTAATCGCATCAATATTTGTTTCTCCATCGCTGCTCAGTTTCATATCCAAGAAAGCATTGATTAAATTGAGTGAAGCGATTGTCAAGTCAAGAGATCTGTGAGTGTTATTCACTCCTTGCCATACCGCGTTCAGAATGTCTGGCTTGGCACATAATAATAGCATAATGGATTGTTTTAGTCGAGATGGTAGATTGGCCAGGGAATATGGAGTACGAAGATGTCTCAAAACTTGAGCAAGAGCCTCAGTTGTTGTGGTACGTAGCGCAGCAAGCATACTAGGTGAATCCAGATCACTTTGGCTGTCAGACTCCAGGGTTGTAGCTTGTATCAGGCCACGAATTAACGACAAAACAATCTTTTCGCTCATCAAAGTTGGAAGCAGAGAATCTGTGCAATGTATCAGCATGTTGCCAAGTGTTCTCAAAGCGTAATATCGGACTGCAGTGGCCGAGTCGTCTACGTGTGCGAGCACACTCTCCACAGCTCCGATCGGAAGTTCCCACTCTTGCTGTGTCGAGATATAAAACAATAATTCTCCAAGACAGGCTAGTGCTATTGGACGAGGCTGTAATCCATGTTTGACGGGAATGCGATCGTCTTCATCATCAGCAGAACTATCAACAATCTCCAACAGTGTTTTCACAAGGAGCTGTAGCTGATCAGGCGAAGACGGTGCAATAAAAGTTGCGAATCGGAATAGAACACCAAGAACGAGGCATTGCATTGCCACCATGGCGCTACCCGATGCCAACAATCGCGCTTCGTGTGCCAGCATCCGAATCAAAAGTTTCAGGATCGAGCTGTTCACGATTACGTGGGCCAGCCGCGCGTGGCAGCTAAGAGAAAACAAGTACGCCAGCACACTGAGTTTCTCCTGATCACCAGCCCGGGATGATTTGAGACTGATATAAATTTCCTTCAGCTGGTTCTCTAGTGTCTCTGTCGTACAAGACAATAGTACTTCTGGCGTTTTAGGTTCAAACCGGAGAAGCTGTACTTGGAGTCGTGGCAAGTCGTCGATCTTAATATCTTTGTTCCCGATAATCGATTTTACTCGGCAATCGGTTGCTGTGAAAATGAGTTTCGATACTTTCTGAAGACCACTCCCTGATACACCGTTTTGGTCGAACAGTCTATTTAGTTGTATTCGCGGTTGTTGTGCATGTCGAATGGCGGGAGGCGCGGAGTGAGGTGGGTTTGCAGTACGCCATCGCTGTCGCATGTCAGCACTTAGCGGGTTCGCTCCAATAAATAAGTCGCCTAGAGTTTCGTCGTCTGCACTTTCGTTATTACTTCGTTCGCCTTGCGTTCTTGTAGCTGGTGCACTCATAGGCCGTATTTCATCGTGACTTGGATTTCTATCTGAAGGTTTGGATCGCTCCCCCGGATCTGACGCCTTTGAATCAGACAATATGGCTTGGTCATCATTGCATGCCTCTTCTTCATCGGAACCTGGTAGAGCGACAGCAGAGTTGGTGCCGGGGATTACATTGTTGCCGCCACTGTTATCCTCGTCGGGGATCGCATTGTTGTCGTCACTGTTATTCTCATCGTGGTCAGTTTGGTGACCCTCGTCTTCATTGTCATGCTCTGAGTCCCCGGAATCAGATGCAGAATCATTTTCGGTGTCACTGATGAATGGACCCGCACTAATTGTTACCAACACCATACTGTTAAAATTATCAGCACGCGTGACAAATGGCTGTCGTGAGACTCACCTCAGTGTCATCGGTGCGTCCCTATCGAAAAACTCTTGTGGAGGCATCACCACCCTTTCAAGTCGAGGTAAACCGTCCCAAAAAGGGTGATCAACTAGCTCATCCCTGACCGCAACTTTTCATCAATTCAATGTCTGGTCATCATTAACTCGGGAATTGACAGACGCACCAGGTGATTCGCTGGTACGGATCCTTGACAAGTAAACGATCCAGGAGATTACAGAACACTGGTGACATTTCATATCCAGAGACTGGAAGCCCCACTGTGTCTGTTTGAATCTAGGTTGGCGACAGACAACAGTACATATATGTAAGGCGGCTCCAATGCTGACTGATGGCTTTTCCACCACGCCTTACCATTCGTGCCAGCTCTGAAAAGTTAGTGTGTGTAAATGGTTGCCGCCCTGTTCTTAGTTCATACAGCACACAGCCCTGTGCAAACAAAACTCACATGTCAGTCCGCAATTTCTGATACCCATTGCTTCGAAAAAAAAATAATAACTGTACCAATGCCCAAAAGTCCGATGCAAAGCTGTGTACAGCGGGTTGCTGGAACAACTCCGGTGCCATGTAATGCGGTGACCCTGGAGCAAGCTTCACCGACAAAATAATTACTAAATTTGAGGTTGCAAACACCTCTCCGACTCCTGTATGATCAAAACTGCACCTACTGGTCGCGTTGGTGCTGTATCCGTTGCAGGAATGCGCCGTGCGAGTCCAAAGTCCGCCAGCTAAGCGTCTCATTTCACTAGAATATCAGTTCTCCATAAATTACTCCATTAACGACAGCAACGCACCTTCAACGATCCAAATTCGTCAATTAGGACGTTTGCAGGTTTCAAGTCGCAGTACAAAATGCTGTTGGCGTGCAAATACTGCAGTCCGGCCACCAACTCGAGCCCAAAAGTCTCCAACAACAACAAACACCCTAATCAACAAAATAAAAACTAAAAAAACAGTCACCAGCTCTCTAAATTTTGCACCTTGACGGCCGCCTCCGGCAGTTGCTTGTCCTGTGTGATGAGGTTGAGCAGGTCTCCGCCCATACAGTACTCGAGGATGAGCCAAATGTGGTTGGACGACTCGTACCAGTCGAAGAACTTGAGCACGTAGCGACTGTCCAGTTTATGCAGGAACGGCACCTCGTTCAGAATCTGTAATCAACATAAAAATTATTAAGTAATTATTTTATAGGTATTTATGCAACAATTTGTTTTATTTTTTTATTGAAAAGCATTTGCACCTTGTCCATGCGGCTCTTGGCGGTGGACTTGACGGCCACGTACTCGATGCTGCGCTTGCGCCGCGCTTTGTACACGAACGAGTGCGTGCCGCGCCCGATCTCGTCGTAGATGTTGTAGTTCTCCATGGCCGCAACCGACGACTTGGCTACTGTGGCGTCGCTTAGTAAAAAACAACTTAGTGGAAAGATATGGTGTGGCAGACACTTCGTGAGGTGCACCACATACTTCAACTTCCAGCAACAACTGGTAAACTGTTTTCTTTTGCTACGTCTTCGACGCTGTGCAGTGCCAATCAATTGGGGATTGGATGTTGTGTCCTAGCAAGTGTTTGAAGAAGGCCAAGGCAAACACCTTTCAATTGGATAAACTAATAGAAAGACAAGACCTCGATACTTTGAGGAACGTCACTCCATCGCATTGAAAAACAACAACAACCGGCTAGCAAAAGGATCACTACATACTCCAAAATGGAGACTTGAATTTGCCCGTGGACTTCTCAGAAATCGCCATCTCAACGGCTACCAAAGTGAAAGAAGCTTGAAGACATGAGAACTTTGGCCAAGTCATAAACTGACTATTAACGGTACTGCGAATCCTGATGCGAGAAGCTGCATACAGTTTCCAAGTGTAAATCCCGTCCAGCTGGTCCCTCTTCGTTCTTTCTTCCCTTTCTTTTTCGCTGAGCCAAATAAGGAAAAGCGAGCGTGCAACAGAGAGCTACCGAGCGGTCTTCTCCTTCGCCCACCGCAGCCTGTAGCTAACCCCAGAGAGCGACCAGCAGGTGTGTACATGCACAAGGCTCTGCTCTATCCGTCCATACCACTCCCGCCTCCTATCGACGTCTACAAGACGCAACAGAAGCAATTGAAGCTTCTGATTGTATCATTTTTACTAAATTATTCTGTATCTTGTCGTTCTCTTCGCTTTGTACGCAGCCAATCATGTCGTACGCCTACCTCTTCAAGTACATTATCATTGGCGACACCGGTACGCGCTTTTCTAGTGTGGGGGGCTGCTATTCCACCCGAAAGATCCAATTCTAACAACGTTGTATGACTTTCTAGGCGTGGGCAAGTCGTGTCTGCTGCTGCAGTTCACGGACAAGCGCTTCCAGCCGGTGCACGACCTCACGATCGGCGTCGAGTTCGGCGCGCGCATGATCAACATCGAGAACAAGCAGATCAAGCTGCAGATTTGGGACACGGTGGGTGGAATGCTGCCGGTTTTGGGCTCTTTCTGGTGGATTTAGTGCTGATTGTGGGGGGGGGTTGTAGGCCGGACAAGAGTCGTTCCGCTCCATCACGCGCTCGTACTACCGAGGAGCGGCGGGCGCGTTGCTGGTGTACGACATCACGAGACGTGAGACGTTCAACCACCTGACGAGGTGGCTGGAGGAGGCGCGGCAGAACTCGAACTCGAACATGGCCATCATGCTCATTGGCAACAAGAGCGACCTGGAGCACCGCCGTGCCGTGAGCTTCAAGGAGGGCGAGCAGTTCGCCAAGGAGAACGGACTCATCTTCCTCGAGACGTCGGCCAAGACGGCCGCTAACGTGGAAGACGTACGTGTCTGCTGTCGCTAAGAGCAAGTTTCAACGTGTTGTAGACTAACTGGTGTATTGGTGTGGCAGGCTTTCGTGAAGACGGCGTCCAAGATCTACTCCAACATCCAGTCGGGAGTCTGTGACGTTACCAACGAGGTTCGTAGCTGCACTTTGTCTAGATTCAGCAGCTCTCACCCTCTAGCTAATACTACTAACTGTTGCTACAGGCACATGGTATCAAAGTGGGCATGACGGGATCACCTGGTCCTGGCGGCTTCGGCAACTCGAACCCTCCCGCCAATCGGGGTTGCTGCTAGAAGCGCTACTGTATCTGTCAGAGGGACACCATAGTCTTCCATTCAGACGTCCCAGCCACCCGCAGGAGGCTGTTGAACCTAAGAAATAGTTTCCTCTTTGATGCATTCTAATCGCACTTAGTTTAGCACCTCTTTACACACAAATCTTCCACCATTCTCCATTTCATTATCAGATTTTGACAAGCATGACGCTCCTGGAGCTCTCACTGGAGATTCTCGAGGCGCTCACGCGGCTTCTGGACGTGCAGACGCTCGTGCGTCTGTCTATGACGTGTCGCTCTCTATCGGAGATTCTACAGCCGCTCACAGAGTCGCGATGCAAGCGCGAGTGCTTCTCCACGTTCCTTTATCCGACGGTGGCGTCCTATCGGATGCAAGCGGCGGCTCCAGACTACGTGGAAACAATTGTACGCAGCGTTCAGCAGCTTCCGGAACCTCCGGTGGGAGGTTTGCAGAGGTGACGGCGCGTCGTCCTCACTCCGGGCGTTGAAATCGGACAATCAGGAGTACGAGACCGACATCCCCACGCGATTCCTGCTTCGGTGCGTTGAATTGAGGGGTTTGAAAGTGTTGTTAGGGGAATTGACACGTTGTGCAATGACTTTAGAAGTGGAGGCCACTACTGGTTCAGTGTCTTGCAAACGAGGATCGAAGACGCGACGTTGGGAGGAGAGATGAAGGGGAATGAAGACGCTGGGACCAAGTCTGGACGGCTGGACGCGTTGGCCTTCTTGCAGTCACCAAGACAGGTGACGATGGGCAAGTGGGAAAAGATACGAGCGATTGGCAAAGGCCCGTGTCCACGACGGAACCACTCTATGACGTGCTTGCCGAATGCAATTTGTGCTCAAAAGTTGATGAGGAATACGGATCGTGTGTATGGTGGGGAATGGAGCGGGGATGTCGGCCTTGACGAGGAAGATGAGAAGGATGTGGACGTCCGGCGGATTCTGTTTTTTGGCGGACAGTCGGAGGGGATTCCGTTCGAAGCGTTCGGCGACCTTTATCTGCTTTGCATCGAAGAGGTGGATGAAAAAAGCTCCAGGAAGGCTCGGGCAGCGTGGATGGAGATTCATGCTGCTGGACAAGCACCCTCGCCACGCTGTGGGCACATAGCAACCTTGCTTTCTCCGGTCTTAGTGCTGATCACAGGTGGTAGTATGGGAGTATCGCCAATTCTGATGATGGACGTCTTCTTGCTACATATCGGTGGTTGCACAGGTACGTGAAGAAATTGGGGCCATGATGAATCGATGAGTGAGCTCATTGCTGGTTGCTGTCTTAGATTTCCAATGGTCGACGCCATCATGTTCCACTAGTGTACCGACAGGGCGATCATTGCACGAAGTCTATCGGTACGTGGATCTCATCATGCTGAGCAACGTGCCATGAATCTCATTCGTTTATCACTCTTATGTCATGCAGTGTATCCGAAAGTGAAGTGCTCATTTATGGTGGGCGTCAAGTAAGTTTAAGACCACTCCCTGGTGATGTACTTCATACTAACTTGTGTGCTGGATAGATTCGACAATCGAATGGCCTGCTAGATGTACACAGACTCCAAGTCGCCACGGAGGTAGATGGTTTGAACGAAGCCCACTACTCCATCGAGTGGTCAGAGCCTCGACTGTCAGGCTCACTGCCGTGCTCACGAAGAGGTCACAGTACAAACTCAATTGGCCCGAATTTGCTCCTGTTCGGAGGTCAAGATGAGTCCACAGGCCAGCTACAGAATGATGTGCGTGTGCTCAACATTCCACGTCTGAGGTGGACACAATTCGACGTGCCTGGCGAAGCCCCGTGTCCTCGACGAGGCTTCAAGAACCAATACTTCGGCACGACCCTCGTCATCTCCAGCGGCTTCGTCCGTTCCACACAATCAAGCAAGGTCAACCATCAACTTCCCGACAGCGACGTCCACGTATTATCGCTACTGTAGAACCCGAAGTGATAGACATTTTTTGATCAGGCCAACATTTTGATGTTGAAGTTGATCGACGCCTCTCGCAGGATCCACACGACGGTTGAAGGCGCACACCAGAACTCGCCGCAAATAAGACCAAGCATGGCGACCAAGAAGCTGTACAAGTTGTCGCCTTCGCTTAGCCACTTGTTAGGCAAGAACGAGCTCACTCGCCCGGCCGCCATTAAGGAATTGTACGTGATCCATCTCACTTCAGGTAAAGTTGTGCAGGAAGAACTCACGAGTTGTCTCTTTGTTCAGTTGGGCCTACGTGAAGGAGCACGAGCTGCAGGACCCCAAGGACGGACGCGTGATCCACCCCAATCAGGAGATGAAGGACGTTTTCCGTGTGGACGAGATCGGATTCACGCAGGTCATGGGGTTGCTCTCGAAGCATTTGGAGAAGAAGCCAGAACAGCCAAAGCACACGTGAGCTCTTCTCACCAAGAGCCCTGGCCAACACAACCTGCCAGTAGGCAACAAGGCACCTGCACCTTCAGCGTATTCCTTCACAATATCATTGCCAGTCTTAAATCTCCGTCGTGAGTACTCCTTCGTCGTTCAGATACGTCTCAGGGTTGCCATCATCATCTCCGTGCATTTGTTGCTCGGAAGCGAGAGCTCCAGCATTTTCAGCGCGACGTCGCTCCTCTTCCTCCGCTAACTGCATCTCACGACTCACTGAAAGCCGTACCTCGTCCAGCATCCGATCCATGAAACGCTGGCTTTCCTCTGTTGATAAGCTTCGTCCGCCAAGCAGGTCGTCAGGCGGTATCAGGTAATGCTGGTGCTGCGGAGCTGGCAACGTAACTGGTAGTGTTTGGACGATCGTATCCACTGCAGAGCTATTCTCCGTGCTGTGTGATGCATTTGATGTTTGCGCTGTCAAGCTGAAGATTGGAGGAGGAGTGTTCGAGGCTCGTCGCTTGACCTTCTGTGACCGCAACGTGCGGCCACAAAACTGGGCAGCGAACAGCTCGAATGCCTCAGTTGATATCTGCGCCATTCCTTGCATAAATTCGTCCAGCGCCTGAGAGTACTGCATGTTTTGCTTGCCAACACCCCGACGCTCCTTATCCTTCACCTCCACCATGCTCTTCATCAGCCCTTCAAAGACCGGATGCGACTTGAAGTGACCAAAGACGCCCATACGAGCAAAGCGGAGCCAAAAGTGCACTTCCTTCAAACGTTCGGCGCCTACCTCTCCGGTGTCCCCGGACTGTGGAGATGCCATACGCTTCACAGTCTGGTACAAACCGCGAAAGGCCGAGTTCTTGGAGAGTTTGCGTAAGAATGGGTCACTTTCCGTGTAGACACTGGGCATGTACTTGATATTTTCAAGTTTCCTGGGCACTTTCGAGCGGCTCAGCACACTGCGAAAGTTTGGGACAGTACGCAGATCACGGCAGGCACGACAAACACCTTGGTTCTGGGAGGTTCCCCGGTCATGATCATCAGCCGCAGGCACAAACCGCTTGCATCGCAAACTTCGAACACAACGACCTTCCTTGTCCACACGCCAAAGACACTCGCTGAATACGGCATCCTGTAGTACCAGTCGCTGTTCGTTATCCAGCTTGTCAACGATTCGAACCTTCTTTTCGCTACCAAACACTCGAGGAAACAGTTCTCGAGCTATAACATAGCGAGGTCGACTTCCGCCAACAATTTGAACCGCGTTGGCGACGTACGCCTGTACGTTTTCATCACGGAGCCCCGTGCACGGAACATGGTTGCTTGGCATCACTGCATTATCAGTTGGGCTGTCCTCAGTAGATGCGAGTTCAGTAAGAAAAGCTACCGCATCAGGATCACTCTCCAACTGCCCTTCGTTCTCAGCATCGCTGGATTCACCAGTGTGGCCTTCGTGAATCTGAGCACTAACATCGGCAAGGTGCTGCGGGTCAGATGCATTAGTACTTCCTGAATCAACAGCGACGTTCCGTTCCGACTCCTTGGAGGTTCGACCTGTTGTGGCTAGTTGGTTGGTCTCGGAAGACAGAGCTAGCGCAGGAACTGCAGGTGCCGTGGTCGATAGCATCTCCACCTCTTGGGTTATGTTAGTCTGATGCACGTGATTTTGCATACCCGAAGACGTAGGCAATGAGCTGAGGTCTACATCTTGAATATCTCCAATCGACAAATTGGGCATCCCGAGACCAGCTACAGAAGGATCCAGCAAATGTACAAAGCCCTCGTCATTGCCAACACGCACCGCATTTGACGGCGAAACACCATAAAGGGAATCACCTTCCTGATTTACTCTGGAGGTATCACTTCCAGTGTTGCTTCCAAGCGATAATAGTTTGCGCTTGCTAGGCAGCATAGCTCTTGAAGTCATCGCTAGCAGCTGCTTTTGATTGCGCCCGCCTAAGTGTTTCTGAAAGAACTCACACGCTTGGGGTGATAGCTCAGCGAGTGAACGCATAAATGTGTCGAGGAGATCGCTGTAGGTCATATTCTGCAAGCCTACGCCACGTTGCTCTTTGTCTTTCAACCGCACCATGGCCTCGGTTAGCCCGAGTAGCGCTGGATGCGTATTGAAGTCACCTGAAAGCCCCATTGTTGCCATCTCCATCCACGTGTTTAGCCCGCTACCACTGGGGATTTCAGCTAGAGCCAAATCACGCAGCACCCGGGCGTAAGGCTCCTGCATATCAAACTCCGCCTCAAGCAGTGAACACACGCGTCCCGAACAGAACTTCCTGTTGATTGGGTTGCGCGGCGGTCCAGGCCGTGTTGCCAATTTGTGTCTTGTAGCTGCCGCTGTCCTTAGAGCTGAATTACTCCGAAGAGCTGCGCATGCCTCACAACGGGTTTCTCCTTTTCCTGAGTCTATTATACCGAGGCAATTCAAGCTGCGCACGGAATTGCCATCTTTATCCACAAACCAGAGGGATTCGCCCTCAATAACATCGTGCAGCAAAAGTTTCTCGGCTTCGAGGAGCTGCTGTTGAAGTTTGGGTTGCCGCCTCTTTGATGAATTTCGACCGGTAGGCTGATGCAGCTCACCACCAGTATCGGCTTCCTCGCTGTGATCGTACTCCAAACTATCTGGAAAGAGATGGGGGAACAGCTCCCGTGCAATTTTTTGGCGATGTCGCGCTCCTCCGGTAAGTTGCACGGCGGATGATACAAACGTGTCCATACGTTCATCCCGTAGCCCCGGGCACGGCAATATTCCACGAGCTCGAGCGATATCCCACCGAATTTCGCGTGGGAAACTCTTCTTTGTCTTGTTAGCCTGCGCCAATGCGCTTGCTGACGATGGTGGCCTCATGAGTACGCCAGAAGCAACCATCGTTCTGGGAGCTGCGCCAGCTGCATCAATTCTCTTATTTTTCCATTGTGCACTGGTCACTGCTGCAGTTGTAGATTTCGCTCGCTTGTTGGGCTTCTGCTTGTCTGCCACGTGCATTAGAAACTGTCCAGGTTGCCACGGCCCACTGAGCAAAACAATTCGCGCGCATTTGCACTCTGCAAATCGACCGTCGGGGGTAATCCGGCTAAAATGCGAATTGTCCCGCAGTGCTGTCGCACCTTTAAACATTCGGACGCGCTCATCAGGAGAAGTATCCCCTGGGGGCACAATTATCCTCTCACCGTCTTTCACGACGCCAAATTCTCGCCGCAGTATCACATCCACCGATTGCAGAGCATATTCCCCTGAACCATCCTCGTCCACTTGTCCACCTGCTTCCTCTTCCTGTCCATGAGTCCTATTTCGTTCCTGCTCCCCCGAACCTTGCTCCATACCCACTGACCTCCCAGTCTCTAGCTCCTGTCTCCTGTCATTCTGCTGCACTGCCACCGTCTGCTCCTCCGTCCTCTTCCTCTTCTTGGCACTTCTACTCTGTCTCAAAAAGGAGCAATTCCTACTTGCTACGTGCTGCTCAAACTTCAGAATGTACCACGGCGGATTGAGCCGCACACTGCGTCCGCATTTGCAGCCCACTGTGCGTCCATCAGCAGCCACAGAAGCCACCACTGGATGCTCCTGCAACGCCTTCATCTTGTCTTCTCGTCTGGAATAATGCACCGCCCCATTACGCAGCACTTCGTAGGCACTGAGCTTGGTCTCTGCAGCTGCTGCTTGGTCCTGCAACGTCTCGGAATGGCCGCAACTCGTGGATTCCTCTTGTGTCGTTGAAAAAGCTCCGGAATTCTCGTTCGGGGGCTCGTTTCGAGCCAGAAACGCGCGGATCTGCAGCGCGTTGAGCTCCAGATTCATGTCCATCCCACTCATGGCCATGTCGGCGAACGCTTCGGCCTCTAGCGCGTGTTCTTCGCCCTCCTCAAGGATATTGACAGAGTCGTCGCGCTCCAGGGGGTAAAAAATGCCCATTGAAGGCGCCGCAGACGCCGTAGAGGCAACCAGAGGCGCTGGAGACGATGGAGAGGAGGCTGGCGAGGCTGATGAGGCCGCAGAGGCCCTAGAAGAAGCTGCAGGCGCCGCCTTCCGCCGCTGCTGGTGCTGCTCCATCCGTAATATAAATATGGCGGTAAATTACGTCAGCTACCTTTCCCCCTTTAATCGCATAACTTACTGGTTAAATAACCTTGCGCCTCTTCGTGCCCACTTCAACGTCAACTAGTGTAGCAACATTGCTCTCCAAGCCTTCTGACCGTCGTCGGAGCGTTTGTTTCCCATGTCCATGCGGGTCTCTGGTGTGCGAGAGGACATGTTGGGCATAGGCAGTCGGTTGGACCTGGACGCACTGACGTCCTCCGGGTCCTTGACGCTGAAAAGTGTTGCCAATTGGACGCCGAGCCACTTGCGGCTGCTGTATCTGCTCTCTCGCTTTGCCACACACCCAAAGTCAACGGACGAAGAGGAGAAATGGCTGCGCAGTCTCCCGCTGCAAGTGATGGTCTTCGAGGCCATTGTGCACGGCCTTCTGGCCTTCGACTACTCGCCTGTGTGCACGAGCATCGTCAAAGACGGACAGTCCCGACGCCTGTGGCTGAATATGAGCCACGACGCTAGAGCGGCCATTGATGATCTCAGGGAGCAAGAGCTGGTCAAGGCGCTGAAGACGTGCAGCGAAGACTTCCAGCCCTCGACGGCGTACCAGGTCACGGAGCAAGGCATGAAGGTGCTGATGTCGCTGCCTTCTCGAGACAGGCAACGTCTCGATAAGTTTCTGACATCTCCCAGGTCTGTTTCAGAGACAGTTCAACCATCGGTGGACTCTCCGAGACTGGGGGTGCTTGGAACCGCAACTGCGAACCCTTCCGGACTCGTCCTCGTTGAGAACGCGCTGCTTAAGATCACGTACAACGCCGAAAGAGGGCAGTTCCGAATCCGCCGAGGTGACGGCAGCGTGTACATTTCGCGCGTGACTGACATCGAAGAGGTCTCGTACGTGTCGAGTCCGTACCTCCCGTCGTGTTTGATGAGGAACGGCACTGCCAACTTCTCGTCGAACGCCTGGCAAGCGGAAAAGTGCCGCAAAGGCGCAGCGAACGCGGCGAGCAGCAGCATCCAAGATGCAGATTTATCCTTCGCCATTGTGCTGGAAAATGTCCGGCTGATGGTGGGCGAGTGGATCCCGTTCGGACCGAATCAAATTGTGCTGCTGAACGACCGATTGGGCTCGCTCGAGCGATGCCAAGGAGGGCTGTTCACGTCCGAGCTCGACGATGCACCGACGTCGACGTCGCTGGCCATTAATCCAGGCCTCACGAAGATCGCCATCGTGGACTTTGAATTCGACGCGTTCACCAACTTCGAGGCCGACATTTACGCTCCGATCGAAGACGGTATCATCCAGATCGAAAGCTTTGGCATGCACTTGAACGGAGACGGCTCCATCGTGTACGGGATGGAGATCGACGCCACAATGGACCGATCGGCTGATTTCCTCTGCGTCGATCACCTTGCTCGACTGCTTGTTGATGTGGACCTGGACTCCTCCAAGATCATCAACGACTTGCTGTCCCCACATCAACGTGCGCTGCTAGACATGCTGTACATGGGCGACGCTCGTTCACGAAACAAGTTTGCGCTGCTGACTGCAAGTGGAATCTCGCCCAAACTCCCTGCGAGAGCGTACCTTGATCGAGGTGAAAAGGAGAACGAGTTGAAACAAGTTCTAGGTGAACTGCATTCCGTGCACGACATTGGCTTGGACGACAAATTACTCGTTGGTCACGATGGTATGCTTCTTGCTGGACCAAACGCCAACAAGCATGAACCATTGCTCGTCGCTCATTTGGCGTTGCTCTCTCGTGAATTGGTCGTGCGATTTTTCTTCAAGCGAACGTTCATCCTGGGAGATGTTTTGGCACGAGCACGGACGTACATGACAAGTTACGAGATGAACCCGGAGGCAATGGACGATATGCGAGACAAAGTGAGTCGCTGCGCTCACGACTTGGTCCTTTTGGAGGAAATCCTCGAGCTGCTGCGGGAATCGCTGCGTAGTTTGGTTCATACCATTCCATCTCGACCCACACCGACGGAAGATGACCCTACCGGAGGAGGTGCTGCCCTGTACGATCATTTGCAGCTCCGCAAAACCCATAATGACTTGGAAATGCGCTGCAAGGACTTGGCCAAACTCCTGCGTGGGTTCCGAGCCAAACTCAAGCAAGTGCAGAGTCAGAATGGCACAATGGCCAAAACCATTCTCGAAGGACTTGTGCTGGGTGTTGAGCGCAACATTGGCGTACTAGCAGAAGCCACTCGAGCAAACCAACGCTCGCTCACGGGCTCTTTCGACATTCTGCTGTTTCTGTTTGCTGGCATTCTGGCCTTTGATCTACTCGATCGAATTACGGATGGCAACCTGCTTGGAATGGACGAAGCTACAGCACCTTCACTTCAATGGATCAAGGACATGATGGTGGAGAAGTTCGTTGTTTACCCTGGACTTTGGTTCGTGGTTGATATTCTGTGGATGGTGGTCGTGATGTGGATTCTACGAGTAGGGATCCGCATCGGTTCTCGCCGTCTAGCGCGTACGCAACGAATGGTTTTCTCCGACACTCCTCGACGCATTAACGTAGCCGCATTTGAGCAATTTCTTCAAACACCACTGGATGAACTGAGCTCAGGAGGTGAAGAAGCTGCTCCTGTAACACGTGGACGATGCAGCAGTCGTCGCAGGCGATTCATCGAGTCTCGAAGCGCAAACGTGCGAGGCTCTATCCGAGTCGTTAAGGTTCTGTGGAGCGAGTCGGCGGTGCGGCCCAAATGCCAAACGTGGGTCGAGTTCTTCCTGCGCGTGCGTCAAAACTGGGAGCAGTACATCGCGCCGCCCGTGCGCACCCAAGTTACGTACGACGCGACAAACGGATTCCTGCTCGATGTCATTGTGCAGGTAAGTTCCGTCGAAAACTATGCTCTCTTGGTCGAGTCTAACCGGTTGCATGTTCCAGGCGGGGTTGGCGACGAACTGCTGCGAAATGTACGATCTGCTCATGGCTCAAATGGAAAGGTACGAGAGTCACCACTGCTCTCCGTCTCAATGTATTCACTCATTACTGCGTTTGTGTAGTGGCGGATGCTTCGATGAGCATTATGCGCCGCCCACCGTGACAAAATCTGAAGGTTCTCCACCAAACCCTCGCTCGAATCGAGGATTCCTCATTCCTCGTTCAGTGGCGCGATGGAATGCACCCGTGTACCCCACACAAGGAGTGTAAAAACTACCAACTCCATGGTATGGACACTCGACTGCAGAAAGTAAAGCATCAAAAGCCGGTTCTTGGTGAAACCTCGATAGTCCAACGTCGTTCCCACAAACTGAAATCCTAACTTTGAAACCTTTGACTAGTACGTACAAGTACCCATGTCGAATGGCGAGATGGAGCTGACAGTACCACCGACATGGTTACCACATCCGTCAAAAGGTAGTGATACTCTCTTGTTCCAACTTGGTGGAAAATATGCACTTGAATGTATCTGCGAAAGCAACGTTTTTTCTCGAGAGCGCTCGCTGAAACGCACCACGCCCGCGCCGCCCGATCGCAATCGCCTGCAGTTTCTTCACTCTACGTTCTTCACTCCCGCGTACTCTCGTCTTTTCCATTTCGTCCTGGGTGCACTTCCTGGCGTCACTTGGGACTTGCAATGCTGGACAAACACGAATCGCGTCGACGGGTTTCGCAGCCACTTGTGCTCGCTACGTCCGACCAGGAACCGCTTTCGAGGTCGTCGAGCTTTTTCCTGGCAGGGTTGAAAGCCTTCCGACCGACTCGCACCAAAGACCGACGAGAGTCCACCAAGAACTCGGACTCGATTGAGATCCACGACGTCGACAACGACCAAGTGATTGAGATCCTCTCCATTCGAGGTCAACACACCAAAGACAATTGTTCGGGCGGTGACGGGGACAACAACAGCGGCTATGAGACCGACGCCACGGAACTTTCGTCGAGTACCAAGAAATCGCTGCGTGTGTGGCATCAGTTGCAACGCCTCGCTCCCAAGTGGAAGAACGACAATTCGGCCACCGTCATGTACTCCATCTCGTTCTACCCGTGGAAGATGGAGTCTCGTGGATATTATTCACACCCGGAAGCTGCAGCCAACTGGGTCCCCGACACGTCAAGTGCTCGCTGTCAAATTTGTCTTGCAGCGTTCACACTCACACGTCGACGACATCACTGTCGACTCTGTGGGCATTTGGTTTGTGCCGATTGCTCCTATGATCGAACGTATTTGCCGTTTGCCGGTAGCACTCCCAGTCAACATCGACTCATTAAGGATGGTGCACCGCAACGCACCTGTAGTGCCTGTGCAAGTACTCTTAAGAACATGGCAGGACAAGATGATCCTCGAGTCAAGCGGTTCACCGTTGCTGTATCTTCGGTTCGACGGCGTAAATCCATTGCATCGGCGACATCGGTATCGTCGACGCGGTCAGTGATTGAGGTGGAGGTTGAACGTCCGTCTCCGTGGCTACGACGCACTGGGTTGGCTCTCACGGACAACGAAATCGAGGACGAAGAATTCTTCATGGAGTCTACGAAGGCGCTGCAACTTGATCAACGCGCGCGTGGAACTACCCACCACTTTCCACTTCGACTGTCCGTCACGAGAGCAGAAGAACTCGATGAGATTTTAAGCGCTCGAGCATGTTCAAAAGTGCAGTCAAAGACGAATGTAGGGGATAGTTGTTCGAAACCGGGTAGCAGACAATTCGTCATCAGTTCGGCGTGGCTTGATCAATGGTTGCAATATGTTCGAGTGGACTCGGCTAGCGCTGACGAGGCCACATCGTACTCATCTGCTGCTCAGTTTGCCAACAAAAAGTATAAAGGTCAAGACCGTCGCGTCAAGTCCAGTGCAAAATGCCGCATGTCAAGACCTCCTCGACCTGGTCCCGTGACCAACTACGTGCTGCTAGACTTTGTAAACGGTGAACTGGTCCCCAAGCCCAATTTGCAACGAAGCCGAGGAAGTTTTAGTGGAGGAGACTATCGAGTTGTGAGCCAGGAAGTTTGGATCACGTTTCTTCAGCTGTACGGTGGAGGACCCAGTATTCAAGTTCCTCTCAATAGTGATGCAGAACCAAGTAGCAAGGAACTCGTGCCGATCAGTAACAGAAGCACTTATCCTGCACCTAAGACTGGACGAGATACCAGCCTGCAATGGATCATCTCGGAATTGGACGATTCGCCGCTACCAGCACTAGCAGCCTCACCCTCCGTCAACAATTTTTCCTCGGCTACACGGAACGGAGCAACTCGAAGACGTGAAAATCAAACCGAGTGCATTCAAACCCAAACGGAGGAGTCGACAGCGACGAGAACACAACAAGCGTCACGGAATTGTTTGATATCGGCGGCGTCCATGTCATCGCTCGTGAAAAAGCCGTCGAACCACTTTTTGAAGCGCACCGAGACTTCCCAAGCAAAGTTACCCAGTCGGTGGAAGCTGTGGGAGGACGAAACCTCAAGAACTCGGGCAGATACAATGGTATGCGAGCGCACGACTGAGGTAGCAAGAGTTGATGCTGAACGTTCGTTGGCCGCAGTATCGGCCTTTGCCAATGCTGCCACGTTGGCTCGTAAGCGCTCTGCTATTTCTCTCACGCGCCATTCCGCTGCAATTTCGAGCAGAACGAATGGTTCGGAACTAGAAAGTGAGCAAGACTAGATCGAAAACACAAGTACCGTGGCAAGTAATGGTCTAGACTTGAGATAGCACAATAATACAAGAAAAGTTGAGCTTGTTAGAGGTTGATCACGCTTCAGATTAGCACGACGGGGTCTCGAGAATTTCAAACAAATCCTCGTCACTAAGAAAACTCCCAACCATGATGCCGAGAGGAGGAGAACATAGCGGAATATCAGGATTTGTTTCCACATCGTCCTTCGATACGTTCGCATTTGTGACGAGTTCTTCTTGTTCACATCGGACACTGTTCTCATTATTCACGCTGACAACTGGAAGAACATCAGTGATATCGGTCCCAGGAAGTTCTTGAAATTGGAACTCAACACCGAGATACAAGTCCGTCGACTTCGACATCACTGGAGGTGTGGCAGCATCAGTATTTGGTCGGTTCTTGTCCACGTTGTTGGGAGGTCTTGCACTGCTGCTTTCTGCCACTGGATTCGCTATGGAGGCGATCAAGAGTTCCTCGGGTGTCAGTTTGCGCGATTCAGTCGATGACAACGAACTTGCAGTTGTTGGATTAGTAGCTGCAGCAGTTCTCGCGCATTTGTTTGCTCCTGTTCCTGCATTTACACGCGTTTTGCCGGTCTGACCACGCTTTTCACGCTCCTCAGCGCGATTTCTCTTCGCGCGAACACTCTGTGCGTGACTCCGTACTTGACTCTCAGTTCTTGTCCCCACGAAGTCTGCAATAAGTTTCCACGATCCATAGCGATATTTGTCTAGCCCTTCGCAGTATCGTTCGTGTTCTTCTTTGCTCCAGGCTCCAGTTTTTCGTTGAGGATCAACTAGCTCGCGGGGTTTCTCCGCTGTATCGTGCCATTCGATTTCCGCAGCAGTTTGTCTAGCGATTCTCATGTCCAAGTCGTCATCATCATCGTCTTCAATGAGACCAGTGACCGAAGGCACAAGTTGGTTGCCATACGCACGAGCAAATTCGTTCAACAGTTCGGCAGTTCTGCGAGGTTGTCCTTCATCCATTCGGATCGAAGACAAACCTGTTGTGGGGATGTCATCAAACGATTCTTCATCCATCGACATCGCACGCGATCGCAGCGGAATGTAGTTTGATGGTGGAGTTGGCCTGTAAGCCGATGGTTGAGTTGGCCTGTAAGCTGATGGTCGAGAACCAGAGCGCATCGGACGACTGCCCTGCATTGTTAGGCCATAGAAATTCGTGTCAGCAGATCGGGTCACGTACGTTGCTGGCTTTTTAACTCGCAAGCAGCGAAAGGAGAGAGCGTTGACGCACCAGTCGAATGTCCGACGGAACCACTTCCTCACTCGATGTCGCTTGGCATTTTTTTCACCTTCTGGTACTTCGTCAGGCTCAATTTTCACCAAGTCTTCACTTGGTTCCTCCATTTCAATCTTCACGCTTTCACATGCTACATTTTCCTGGTATTTGTCCGATTCCCAGCACTTTAGTGCGTAGTTTTCCACTTCCGACAAAGTTCTCGTTCCAATAAACTGAGAAACTCGTTCGTACGGTCCTTGCGGATACTTTTGCAGCGCAATAATGAACTTCTCGTGTTCATCAATTGACCACAAGTCGGAATGCTCCGACGGACTGAACGGAGGCCACAAGCGTTTGGTGACGTGCAGCGCTGCCAGGATGTCGCTCATATCGGGCTGCGTCGCCTTCATCCCGAAAGTTTCGTCTTCTTCTCGAGGTTTTGTCCACTTTCTATTGCTGCCACCAACTCGCGCCATGATGGACTCGATGACTTGTCCGCTACGCGTCGAGCACGGAACTGGCGAGATGGCTCAAGTGAACCCAGAAATCCAACCGAGCTGGTCTCACACAAACTGAACTCTGGTTTTCACGCGTTTCAACGGCCAGTGCCCGATAAAGTCTTTGTTGGGCTTCTCTAACGCTACACTAGCAAACTACAATCTCTGCATGATCGAAGTTCATTTTTTCTTGACAGGATGCAACTCGATTGTGCTATGTCGTGGGGTGACCTGCTGATGGAGTCGACGGGATATCAAGGAGCTCGAGGAAACCTTCGTCGCTCACGGAACTCCCGAGCAAAATGTCGAGCGGTGATAGAAGTGCGTCGGAACTGATGCCCACGTCTGCCAAGACGAACTCATCCGCTTGGTAGTCATTCGTCGCGTGAGTGGGCGTCAATTCGCTTTGCTCGACTCCTGCAGCTGATGGATGCCCACCACCGCTTACAAACGCAATGCCATCGAGTTGAAAGCTCCTGGCGTCAGATCTTGACCTCCTGACACTCGTTCTTGCATTTTTGCTGGATGTCGGGGCTCCACCTTCCATCAATCTCTCGCGTTCCTCGGCTCGCTTCCTTTTTGCTCGAATGCTCTGCGCATGACTCAACACTTGACGTTCGGTTCTCGTCCCCACGTACTCTGCGATGAGCTTCCACGATCCGTAGCGAAACTTGTCGAGTCCTTGGCAATAGCGTTCGTGCTCATCTTCGCTCCAGAGCCCGCTTTTCTTCGGAACGTTGATCGTCCCCAACGTTTCTGCCTCTTTGACGTGCCACTCGATCTCCGCTGCAGTTTGCCTGGCAATTCTCATGTCCAAATCATCGTCATCGTCTGTATCTGGAATCGGAGCACACCGAAAGGAACTTTGGTACACAAAGTCACCGGTGGGTCTTTGGACATGTGCACAATTGTAAGTTGGTGATTCGTGCACCGCATACACCGCGCGTTTCGACCGTCGCAAGCAACGCAGTGACAACGCTCGGAAACACCATTGGAGACTCCTCTTGAACCATTTTTCGACTCGATGATGCTCCGAAGGTGAAGAAGCTCTTTTTACCACTTTCGCCATTTCGTCCGACGGGAAGTGTCGTGTCAATTTCCGCTGCTGGCGTCTTGAAATCCGGTTGTGCGCTACAAACATGAGGGTAATTGATGGAGCAAGTGGAGGTGCTATCCTTGTGCAAGTTGACAAGTGAGCTGTCCGGTAGACTTGATTAGCAAGTGCACCCACATTCCAAGCGGTACAGGACTGGTACATGCTGACTACGGAGCCAGTCTCAGATATCACTCGTAACCAACTTTTCCTACTGTACATGCAACACCTTGCTACTATTGAGAGCTATCCTGCTTGATTAAGGGCAAAGTACGCTTCCTAGCTGTTTTATCAGAATTCATTTCGTAAATTGCAATGTTCATCTCCTTCCAGTTTGTGTTTTTCGTATTGTGGAGCAGGTTTTACAGTTCTCGCAAATAGTTGCAATCTAGTCAAGAGGAACTCGAAACGCCTGCATACGAATTGGCACGATGTACCAGTTGAACCTATCTGAAAGCTTGCCAACGCATGACACTCCTTGCCAGAAGCTCACCACGCACGCAGTAATGACCACCGGATTTTTCTCAACTGCCTTACGACTCAAACTCGACAAGTTGAGCACAAGTTGCAATTGTCCGGCGGAGTCATTCCGCTTTTTGCGCGCTTCAACGCACTTTGACTTGCAACCACTTCAACCTTCATGACCATCAAGAGAGCTACCACCAGTGAAATGTTCGAGCAAGGACCTTCGAATCGACCCAAATTGATCCGCTTGAACCAGCGCTTTTCGGGATCCAATGGCCCCTGCAAGCAAAACGCGTCCACCTTCGGATGGTGGACGACCGAAGAGCACGAGAAGTTCCTTGAGGCCATGGAGATGTATCCGTCCGGACCTTGGAAGACGATTGCTCGACATATTAGTACTAGAACGCCTCGCCAAGTGATGACGCACGCCCAAAAGTACCGACAACGAATTCAGCGACGCAACAATCGTTTAACGAGGAGAGCGACGACAGCGCAGAAGACACGAACCGCTGAATTCACAAATGTCGCCGACATCTTTTCAACCAGTTCACACAACAAACCGGAGGAGGTCGAGTCTTCGTCGATGCAAGAGGCAAAAACGTTCGAGCTGCTGCTTGACACTCAAAATTGCAAGGAAGTCATCGATGAAAACCAAATTCTCGACTTTTTACTGCTGGACGAGGTCCTGGAACTCAACATTCCCACCATTTATGAGCCGCAGCAATTGAACGAAGACGAGCTGATGGGAATCCTTTGTGACCAAGCGATCGACTGCAGCGTCTGGAGTTTATCCGACATCGAGAAGCAGTAGAAGCTACTTCGGACGATGTATATAGTGTATTGTATTTGTGCATGTACTCGATTCCAGTATAGCAAACGCGAGAAAATTGTAAAATGTATTGGCTTAAACCACGTTGCAATGGCCCATTCAATACTACATCAGCCATCCTGTAAAGGCAAACGTTCATACTCTACCAGCGTCGGTCTATTCTTCTCTCTTTGCCTCAAAACGCTGCTCCCAGTCACGCTGCCAAAAGAGCGACGAGTACGGTGAAGTAAAGTGCTCCGGGGAAGGCTGGTCCGGCGGCTGGTACCAGTAGTTCAAAGCCAAGTGGCCGTTGCCTGGAGAAGAACCGAACGATTCAACCTCGTGGAACCACGATGCAGGAATGAACAGCATGTCGCCAACCTCCAAGTCGCAGAACGCGACCTTCGCCTGACTGAACTTGGGGAACTCCTCATACAGTTCACGTTGAGCTTGTTCACCGCCACGCAACCGGAACGTATCCACCTGACTAAAACTCACCGGGAAGGTGATCTCCGACTGCGCAGCATCACGTTTTGCAGCCTTCTTCTGCTCTTCCTCCTCTTCAGGGTCCAGAGCAAGTTCATCCAGCTCCCCCACTTCGCTCTCGTCTTCTCCTTCAGCCTCACTCTCCTCAAAGTGGAAAGCTCCGTCCTCAAACTCTTCACCTTCATCTTCACTGTTGTCTGCACGCAGCACACCAAACATGGCCTTCTCCAATCGTTCCTCAGCGGCTTCAAGACGAGCTGCAGCTCCAGGTTTACCAGCTTCTACAGCTTTTTCAGCGTCCGCAAGCTCCTGCCCCGCTTCATTCTTCTCAATTGCAGCAAGTGCTTCACGCTCTGCAGCCGGCTCGGCACCGTACGGAGTCGTCTCCTTCCCAACGTAATTGATCAAACCATTCGGATGCACATGAGCCATTCGGCCACGCACATACATCTTGTCAGCGTCACCGGGTGAGTACAACCGGAAGCGCTTCTTGCCTCGCATCAAAATGTACAAATTGTCGTGGTGGTCATGGTGCAGCCCCGTGGACGATCCGTTCTTGTTGTTCCCCATCCACATGTTGATATTCTGCGGGATCAAGTGGCCCATGAGCTTGGGGCGTAGTGGGAAGTCCTTCTGCAGCTTCTTCATGAACGGAGCCATGATCTCGGGTCGACCGTCGTCTTCGAACGCCACCTCCTGCGTCGTCAAGTAGTGCATTTCGTCACCTGAAGAGATCAACTGGAGCAAGTCCCGGAACGGCATCTCCACTGCAATGCCACGTCCGAACTTCTCCTTGACATCTCCACGACGCTCCACTGTGAGTTTCGTGTCACCTGCCAATTCAATCAACCGGTCGTCCGAAGTCGACCATTTGCTTGGAGCTGTAAAGTCTTCGTCTTGCAAGTACCCGGTGAGAACCACAGGCGTTCGTGTGCAAACGTACTTGGCAAAGAATTCCTCGGGTGATACACTGCCAACGGGAATGCGTTCAATGGTAAAGTCGTTGGTAGGGAACTCGTAGCCCTTGTACTCATTGACACATTGAGTTTCAGAAGCGTCGGCTGAATCTCCTGCTTCATTCGTACGCAGTCGCTTTTGCGAGTCGGACGTTGTGGTTCCTGTCATGACTACGGGGTCAATTGAGGAATGTTATCAGCTTGGTCTCCAATACGAACGACTGGAGGAGAGCTATGGGGTAGAGAAACGTCGATATGTACGTGACACCAAGCATAGATGAAGTGCGTAGCATTGGGAGCAAGTTCCGAGTGCACTCGAGTGCATGTACGAACCAGTTATTATCGTCAAATGCGGCAGGCTCGCCGGCTTAAACTTCTTGTCTTTCGTCTGTATCCAAACACTACACGCTCGCACACGGAACTCGCAAGTTCCCTCTCTAGCCAAAGTGGTATCGCTGGCCGCCCATGCCTCCCATGCCGCCCATACCTCCCATGCCACCCATGCCGCCCATGCCGCCCATGCCGCCCATTCCTCCCATGCCGCCGCCACCGCCGCCACCGCCGCCAAAGAACATCTACAAGAATTAAGTTGTGCAAAATGGGTAAGGCACTGCACCTCAACAGCCATAATCCGCAACAAACAGCCCAACGTACCTGGAAGATCTGCGAGGGGTCCACACCACCCATGCCGCCGCCCATGCCACCGCCACCAAAGTCGCTGTCCAGGTCCTCGAGATCCACGCCCGAGTCGTAGCGCTGTCGCTTCTGCGCGTCTGATAGCACGGCGTAGGCCTCGCCAATATCCTTGAAAGCCGCCTCGGCCTCGGCCTTCTGCTCCTCCGACTTGCCTGCGTGACGATCCGGGTGGAACTTGAGTGCTAGCCGCTTGTACGCCTTCTTGATCTCGGCTTCCGTGGCCGACTGCGTGACGTTCAAAATCTTGTAGTAGTCCTTGCGCTTGGCCTTCTTGATGTCCAGCTTGGTCTGGCGAATGCTACTCTGGATGTCGCGCTGGGCATCGTCGCCCACCAGTTTCGAAGCTTGGTCGTACACACGCAGCGCCTGCTCCAGGTTCTCCAGCCCACCCAGCGCCTTCAGACACGCCGCCTTGCGGAGATACGCCTTGGCGTAGCCGTGGTCGTAGTAGATGGCCTTGTCGCAGTCCTTAATGGCCTCGTCATGTCGGTTCAGCCGCGAGAGCGCGTTGGCGCGGTTGCAGTGGATCTTCGAGTTGAAAGCCTTGTTCTGCGGGTCGATCTTCAAGCACTCCGTGTACATCTCCACTGCTTCGGCCATCTTGCCGGCCTTGAAGGCGTTGTTGGCGTCCTCCTTGCTGCTCTCGAGACTGCGGATCCGCTTGATCTCCTTCATGCACTTGCTGTTGTCCGGGTCGGAGCGTAGCGCCTGCTGCAAATGTTTGATGGCACTCGGGAACTCTCCCTGGTAGTACAGGCACCTGGCACGCAGGAAAAGCAGCTCCGGACTGTTCGAGTCCGTGCGCATGAGCTGCGTCAGCACGGCGAAGGCCTCGTCGTATCTCTCGCAGCCAATCAGCGCCTCGCCACGCAGCAATTTGATGTGACTCGAGCCCGAACACACCTGCGCCGCGCCGTCGAACACCGAAACAGCCTGCGCGAAGCGGCCCTGCAGGTTGCAACGCCGAAAAGCACAAAAATAACGTTAGCATCCTGGAAATATCACGATAGCGTCCTGCATCCACTTTTTTTCATACCGCTGCGAGGTGCTCCTTGCCGCGCTGCAGCTTGTCCAGCGCCATCTCCAGCTGCCGCTTCTCGTTCAGCAGCGTGGCGTTGTTCGGGTCGCGCACCAGTCCCGCCTGGTACGTCTTCATAGCCGCCTCATTATCTCCCTATTCAAGAACACAAATATCACAATAAGAAAGTTACTAAAAATAGGCCTCCTGGGGACCAAACAAGACCCAATTAGTGTCCTCTTGTATAATAAGTACGTACCAGAGCCAGCTGCGCCTTGGCCTTGCGGACGTAGCCCTTGATATAGAGCGGGTCGAACACAATGGCGCGGTTGCAGTCCGTGACCACGTCCTTGTGCTTGCCCAGCATGAAGGACGCGGCCGCGCGGTTGCCGTAGTAGGCCACGACGGTGGGGGCGGCGTCGATGGCCTGCGTGTACTTGTCGATGGCGCGCTGGTAGTCCCCGCGCTTGTACAGCTCGTTGCCCTGCGCCTTGAACTCCTCGGCCGTGGCGTCCGTCATGGCTACACTCGGTTCAAATAAGAAACGAGGCTTTAGCTGCTGGCTACGAGCCAAGTCAATGGATTGTGGGCCCAAGCCACACAGATCACAGAGGTGAAACTTTCTCGAAAATTCGTCTTAGGAAATTGTGGTGTGCGGTACGTGAGTTGGTGTGATACACGTAACGATCGCAGTAAGTACGAAAGGCAAGTACGTCAGATGGCTACATTGTCATTGTCACGTGGGGTGGTCCAGGAAGGCCGAGACGGCGCCGTCGAGGTCGTCGCAGCTCTCGTTGCCGGTGTTTCGCTCGTTCTCGGCGCTTTCTAATGCGTCTGCGAGCATCCTGGCGGCTGCAATGAGGCCTCGCACACTGGCGCGGCGGTTCTGAGTGAACGCGAAGGACGAGGAAGCACTGACGAAGCCGTTCTCGAAGTCGTCCTCTGCGAACGTGGACAGCGCTCGCATGATGGTGGTTCGCTCCACTTCGTTGCCTTTGTCTGCGTCTTGAATGATGGCGGACAGCAGGCGCTGCCGAGAAAGTTGGTCCTTCACCTGTCGACTGCGAGTTGTGCGCTCGAAATCTTCGGCGTTGACAGCAGCGAACGACGCCTTACGAGGTGCAGTGACGATCTTGGGGTTACGCAGCACGACCATGTCCACGTTGGTCCATATTCGGGGAAGGTCCTTCTCGGTGGGGTTCAGCACCGTGTCCTCGGCGCCGCGGACTTGAAATCCGCACAGAATGTCCCCCGAGTCATTGCGCGCTTCGCCAATTGCCAGAACGAAACCTTTTCGAACACTTCGCAATATCTGGTTGATGGTTCTACTTCAAAGTACGCGCCTTTCGGGCCCAGCAGCTCGTCGAGAATCACACGAACGTCTCGGCTTTCTGAAATCATCGCGAGGATGCAGCTGACGAGCTCGTTCGACTGGATGAACTCGGAAAGTTTGAGAATGGTGGCGCTCGTGGAGATTGTCCGCTGTGTCCGCGGATCGAGGATTTCGCTGATACATTTGCAGTATTCCGGCACTGTTCCGAGGCTGCTACTCCCTCTTAAAGTGCGTGCTTGCAGGTCGCGAATGAGAAGCAGCGAAGCCAACGAGTGCGAGTCGGAGTGCATGATGTCGGTCTCGCGTGACTGGTCCGACAAAATCATGATCGACGTAAACGAGTTCCAGGGTAGCTTTTCAAGCTGTCTTCGGATGGCCGTATTGCCTAAATGATGGACCAGCCGCAGGTGCCTTAATGTTTTGACGTCCAGTCCGCTATCAAGAAGGCTTTTGTTCCGCAAGTTAATGGGCTCTTCACAAATCATGTGCAACTCCGTCCCCGGTTGAACGACGGCATCCAGCAACTGGATCATATCGCGAATATCTCGACGCCATCCACACATTAAAATACGTTCTTGTGTTACAATTTTCGGTGGTGGGGCAGGGACTTTGCCAACTTCAACAGGTACGGGCGGACAAGCCTTGTAAGTATCATCATCTTCTGCTAGCACCAGAATTTCATCTCCTGCTTCTACCACCATATCTGCATTGGGGCAAATAAAAACTTCGCCGTTCTTCCGCTTGAGACCCAGCGGTGTTGCATTTGGAAAACGCTCCGCAAGACCACTGAATGTCGCTCCAACACACTCGGGCCACTCCTTAAAGTAAAATTCATTCCCCTCGAACCCAAGCAAAGCCGAATACACTCGAGCGAGACCCGGAGATCGGGCAGACATCAACACGAGACGTCCTATCACATCATGGGAAACCAAAATCTCGACATCGGTTCCTCCTACGAGGCGAAGCAACGGGTCATTATCAATATCCCGTAACTCGGCCACAATGTGACCTGAAAGCTGAAAACATTCACAGTTCAAGGTTAGCCAAATGTCTTCTCACTGAATTGTGAAGCTGCAGTACCTCGGGCAGTGTCTTCAGACTCAAAACTGTTCGCAGAATCGCTGCATCGGATCGATCTGCATCTCCTGACGAATTTGCCATGATAATGATACTTCTAGCGCGATGAGCCGATACTTTCAAGAGATCGACCGACAATAGTGGCGTTCCTGTCCTGAAGATCACACGAGTTCCTCGGAGCTCCTCCTTGCGCATCTGAGACTCTAACTCGGCTTCTAATTCTTCTTTGTCGATATCAGCAAGAACAACGATCACTCCGCCCTTCTCGCTGGCGTTTGCCAGACAAATCTGTCGAATTAAAGAAATCGATTTGTCTGACCATCCGAGTAGGAGCTGAAGCGAGAGAAGAACACAAGAAACCGTGTGAGTACGTGTCACTTTTAACCCAATCCATGCAATGGTCTGCTAACCGTGTGTTTCTCTTCAGCCACGTTCGACTTGCCTTTCTTGAGCATATCCATCTTGGCTCGAATTCCATCCACGACAAAGCCCATGATGACAGAAAAGTACAAAATGCCCACCAACGTTATCAGCACTCCGACGACGCGCAGACCCTGAATAAAAGTTCGCACGTTTAGTCCAAAAAGCATAAAGCCATTCTCAAAAGCGACTTCCTCACCTCCTGAACCAACCCTGTATGTGATCCAGGGTCTGCCAAAAAGGTCCAAGCCTCCCACACTGTTTCTGCAAAGGCTACTGACGGCCGCACACCTTTCACCACAATTCCTCCGATTGTCATCAATAGAAGTCCCAGTAGTGACAGTGACGCAGTTTGACCTCTCCGAGTCGAAATGTACTGGTCGATTCGGTACGCGACCCACTCGGTCGTCGTGATTTTCTTGGACGGCGCTTTGATTTTGGCGATTGCTCGGTTCTGTTTGGCCAGCAATTCTGCTCTACTGGTGGGCATCCTCGCCAGCATCTGCGACCGACTTGGTTGGATTGGAGGTATGGGTTTTGGTAGTCACTGGTCCTGAAAATGCCACCGTCCCAGCAATAGGTGGCGCCATTTCAGCCTCCGGTGGTGCCGCCGCCATTTCATACTCCTCGAGGCCTGGGATGACTTTTTGCGTACTCATATCTTCATGGACGGACAACAATTGCAAGCGCCCGTAAAAGTCGGAAATGAGGAGACGCGAAGCTAAGTTACCCGTTTCGCATTTTTAGGCGTCAAGTTGAAACACCTGCACGCAAAGTCAAAGCTTTGAGTTGTGCTGCAGGTGGACGGAAACTATATTAACAAGAAATCAATTGTAGACACGAATAGAACGACATCGCCCACGTTCTTAGCGTCATTCAATTACAATGTAGGTTTAAGTTTTGTCTTGTTTGTAAGTACACAAGATTGTGTGCGTTGGCTCTAAATAATTGGTACGGGAAGACATCAGGCTTTCTTGTCATGACTTGCTTCGGCTTTTTCCAATGCATCGGCGAGGATTCGCGCTGCGGCGACGAGCGCGCGCACACTCACTTGCTGGTTTTGGGTCGATAAAACATCCGTCATGCTGACATTGCTCGCTTCGTCTTCCGAGTCGAAAGCGTACAGAGCTCGCATCAAAGTTGCCCGATCCTCGTCGCCGCCCACTTCATTGAAAGTGCTGAGTTCAGACTCCTGCACGATTGCATCAAGAAGCAGCTGTCTGGAATACGTCGCTTTCATCTGACGACTACGCGTCGTTCGCTCAAAATCTTCGGTGACAACCGGTACAAACGATGACTCGTGTGCTGCGAAGCCGTCGTCCTCGTTCCGTATCACAATCAGATCCATGTTGTCCCAAAACTGCGCGAGGTCTTTTAATCCGGGATTTAGTACAGTTTCCTCGGCACCACGAACTTGATACCCGCAAAGAATGTCTCCCTGTGCCATGGCACGTTTGGATAATTGCCAAAACGAAACCTTTTCATGCGGTTCGCAGTAGCGAGTTGAGGCTTCCACCTCGAAAAAAGCTCCATGAGGGCCCAAAAGCTCGTCTAGAATCACACGAACGTCGCGACTCTCCGATATCATGGCAAGAATACAACTCACAAGCTCGTTCGACTGGATGAACTCCGATAATGTCAAAATAGTGGCGCTCGTGGAGATCGTACGTTGAGTTCGAGGGTCAAGAATTTCGCTGATGCATTTGCAGTAACCTGGGGCTCCTTGTATGACGCTGTTTCGACTGGTACTTCGCGCTTGAAGATCTCGGATCAAGAGCAACGAAGCCAAAGAGTGCGAATCCGAGTGCATGATGTCCATTTCCCGAGACTGGTCCGACAAAATCATGATAGAAGTGAACGAGTGCCATGGCAATTTCTCAAGCTGTCGGCGGATTGCTGTGTTCCCAACATAATGCACTAGCTTGATGTTCTTCAAGCTCTCCACAGTGAGCCCACCCTCGAGTAAAAGTTTGCTCCGTAGATGAATTGGTTCTTCGCAAATTATGTGTAGCTCGGTCCCTGGTTCCACGATAGCGTCAAGTAACTGGATCATGTCTCGAACATCACGACGCCATCCGCACATTAAAATACGTTCGCACATGGGAAGCTTTGGTTGTGGTGCTGGGATCTGCCCGACCTCAACTAAGACGGGAGGACACGCCTTGTACGTGTCATCATCCTCGGCTAGTACCAGGATTTGGTCTCCTTTTTCAAGAACCATATCTCGGTTAGGACAAATGAACACCTCTCCGTTTTTTCGCTTAGTGCCGAGCGGAATCGCGTTCGGAAAACGCTCTGCTAAGTTGCCAAACGATACACCGACGCATTCAGGCCACTCTTTGAAGTAAAATTCATTTCCTTCAAAGCCGAGAAGACATGAGTACACTCTTGCAAGACCGGGTGATCGAGCGGACATGAGCACCAGACGACCAATGATGTCGTGTGACACGAGGATTTCAACCTCTTTGCCTCCAACAAGTCGAACCAGTGGATCGTTATCGATGTCTCGTAACTCAGCTACAATGTGACCTGCTAGCTACAAAAAGGAATCCAAGTTAAACATCAATGGTGATCCATTACTAAGAATTTCTTGTGCATACCTCAGGGAGTGTCTTCAAGCTCAGCACAGTACGTAGTACAGCCGCATCCGATCGATCCGCATCGCCTGTTGAGTTCGCCATGATAATAATGCTTTTGGCGCGATGGGCCGACACTTTCAGGAGGTCTACAGATAATAGTGGAGTTCCTGTCCGAAAGATAACGTGTGTGCCCCGAAGTTCTTCTTTCCGAAGCTGCGACTCGAGTTCCGACTCGAGTTCTTCCTTCTCTCTCTCAGCTAATACAACGATGACGCCACCATTTTCACTCGCGTTCGCGAGGCAAATTTGTCGAATTAATGACACGGACTTCTCGGTCCATCCGAGTAAGAGCTGCAACAACACAAAAATCGTCAGGGACTGCTTGCTACCAGCTCATTAGAGCCTTCTTACTTACCGTGTGCTTTTCCTCCGCGACAATAGACTTTCCTTTCTTCAGTGTGTCCAATTTTGCTCGAATTCCATCGACGACGAACCCCATGACCACTGAAAAGTACAAGATGCCCACTAAGGTTGTCAATACCCCCACCACGCGAATACCCTGGCATAAAGCAATCGAAAATACGATTAGTTGGGATAAGAGGACGCACAACGACAGATTGGTACGTACATCTTGAGCTAGAGACGTATGTGAGCCCGTATCGGCCAGAAATGTCCAAGACTCCCACACAGTTTCCCCGAAATCCCTTTTCGGCTGCACAGCCTTCAGAAACATCCCTCCGATCACAATCAACACTAGTCCAACTACTGTAAGCGTGAAAATTTGCCCTCGACGCGTCGAGATGTGCTGGTCAATCTCGTAAGCAGCTTTCTCGAGTCTCGTAATTTCCATTGACGGCGCTCGGATATTGGCGATAGCTCGATTTTGTTTTGCTAGAACTTCCGCTTTGCTTCTTGGTGACGTCGCCAATGTGTGCATTGAAACAGCCGTAGCTAGTTTTGATGCAGTTCGTTGGCGAATTGTTCGCCTTCTAATCGGCCTTTCGATCGCTGAAGCGTCAAAGCTCACTCGAGCTGAATGCTGGGTGGTCTGGAGAGCTGGTTCATCCGATAGTTTTTCTCGAAAACTCCGCTGAATTTCCGCTGGGATAGCACCTGGAACGTTTTCAATTGGTATACTTACGTCGCAATGCTGTTCAGGTAGATAGTCTTGTGCTCCAGCCATTCTCTCTCTTGCTTCATCTAATGGTATTATTTTCTTGGTGCTCATGGGCAGTGGTTGCAAGCTCAGCTACCGCCAAAATATTCGCCCAATGGACACTCGTAACTTGATTTGAAGAAGGTCTTCCAGCAAGAACGAGAATAGTGAGATTGCCAACCACAGAGCCATTATTCAGCAATTGCATACCAGTCTTATCAGTGTATTTTCGACGGCTGAAGAAGTGGGCATTGTACATACTATTTTGAGTTGGTTTTCTCGGCTACAACACCGTCTCACTCCATCCAGACGTGCAATGCGTACTGCTGATACACAACCAAAAATAATAGAGTGCTACGACGATACAAGTGTAATGAGTTGCTTCTCCACCCGAAGAGTTTGGTTCGTCCAATGTTGATAGACGTCCAAAATCCGGATGGCCGTCGGTCGACAACTTTGTCTTCCGCGCCGGTGTGAGCCCGACTGGCTGCACAACCTATTTTATTTACGTCCAATAAACCTATCCGTCCGTTCCCCGCTGCGTCCTGTTCACTAACACGCCGTCGATGCCGCCGCTGAACTCGTAAGCCAACGCCCACTTAACCACTTGGAATCTCCACGCCTCAGGCGCCCGTCCTAATCGTCGCGGCCGTCAGCAGACTCGAACCACCAATGTAGTTCTGCGCTCACCAGTTCTATGCGTCACCTCCGTCGTCCGTCGTGCCCAGTCCACCTCAAGTTCCGTCCGTGTCCGTCCGTGTCCGTCCGTCCGTCCAAAGTGCGTCGTCAGCCACTGTCCAAGTGACAGTCGTCCAACTCGCCGTCCAAATGCGTCGTCAGCCGCTGTCCAGGTGACAGTCGTCCAACTCGCCGTCCCAATGCGTCCGTACCAGGCCAAGTGCCCTTCCGTCCGTCTTCCGTTTACTCCGTTTCCGTGTCTGAAGCCAAGTCGTCCGTCCGTGCCACTCTCAGTCGAGAAGCAAGGTCGTCCGTCCAGCCGTCGCCCGTCCAGCCGTCTGCTCTCTCCGACGCCAATTGCGAAGTAAGGTCGTCCATCCAGGCCGGCGCAAATTGCGAACTGAGCTCGTCCAAAGGTCCGTCGGCCGCCTCCGAAGTCAACCCAGTCACCACTCCGTCGATTGTCCTACTCACTTCGTCCAGCAGCTGCCCGAGCGTGTCGTGGGCCTCTGTCGTCCGTTCACCCATTGCGATCTTTCCTACTGCGACTCCTCGTCATAGGTCCGTCCAGCCGCTGTGACTCTTCATGATCGCTGCGATCTTCATGCATTCGTAGGTCCTCGTTCACCAGGTGATGCAGTACATCTGCTACCCTGTTACACGACTTCCTCAAATTCCGGGTCTTCCACGACCCGGCCGCACTGGTACAGTCGCTCATATTCATCGCGTCTGACCCAGCGGGCTGTCGCCGTCCCGTACTTCGTCGTCCACCGTCCACCGTCTGTCGTCTGCGTCCAACCGGAACCCGTAGGTTGTAGTTCGTGTTCGAGGACATATTGTCCGGCGCTGTTTCGTCGTTTCCGTCGTCGTCGTTCCACCAGCTTAAGATGGTTGTTACCTTCACCGTCTTGGTCGTTCGCTGCATTTCGTTGGCGTTTTCGACTTCCGTTTGCCGTTGCTCCACGACTGCCTGCCGCCGTTGCCAATACAGGCGCTCCTGCCGTCTGGTCATTGATCATCCGTGCGCCGAGATCTTCATGTTCCAGTTGTTCAGCGAGGTCGTCCGCCGTACGTCGTAGTAAGGAAGTTGGAGAGTGATAGCTTATCATGAATGAAACATGCGCCACCATTAGCTCAGGTTCCCCATTCTTGTCCTCCCGTTTTAGCAAGTAGTTCTCGAATCCAGCAGGCTCAACTATTGTCATCGGTCCCATCCATTGGTGAACAAATTTAGTCGCTTTGGGCCCTCTGGGAGGATTGTATACCCATACACGATCTCCAGCTACAAAAGTCCGCCGTGGCTTAGCTTTCTTATCGTGGTAATGCACCTGCCGTGCCTGTTCCTTCTCACGGGCTCGATCAGCACATTCTCGTCCTCGATTCAATGCTGCAATTAGCCTGCGATGATAGTCAAGCAGTTCACCAGCCACGGTTCGTTCCGTTGCTCGTAACATATCATTTGGAGGTCGCAGTTTTCGTCCAAGCATCAGTTCATTTGGACTCAATGCCACCGTCGCGTGTTGTGCAGAATTGTATGCAAACATGGCGCACTGCACCCAATCGCTCCAGTCGTTTTGCCGTTCGTCCGCCATGAACGTAGCGACGCAATCCTTCCAGGTCCTGTGGAATCTCTCAACCAGTCCGATCATTTGTGGCCGATAGGGCACAGGATTCGTTTGTTTCGCTTGCAGAAGCACCACCAACTGCTCAATCACCCGTCCTGTCATTTCTGGTGCACCGTCAGTAAGTAGTTCACGAAAGGCTCCATATTTCAGCACTACGTCATCCATTAAGAAGGTCGCCACTCGTTCAGCCGTGTGTTGCACTACACTTCGTGCCACCGCATACCTAGTTACGTACTCCAAAGACGCTATGACATACCGTTCACCTCCTCCTGCAATCGGAAAGGGTCCAGCTACGTCCAACGCCCATCGATCACCAACATTCCACCGCGTAGGCTACGTAGTGGTGGTATAACCTCACGTGGTTTTGCCTTCCTACTGCCACATTCCTGACAGCCTCGTACCCACCGACTTACTTCATCATACAGTCTCGGCCACCAATACAATTGCGAGACTCGTCCATACGTGTGAGGTACGCGAAGATGTCCAGCCCAAATTGATCCATGCATCTCTTTAAACACCACCGCCCAAAGTACCGGCGGCAAAACTACCCGTCGTCCACGTGCAGTTTCGATCACCACCAATCCGAACACGCGTTCCACCTTCATCCCTTTATACTGTCCGTTGCCCAACATGGTTTTCACCAACCTGCTTCGTTGCTGTGCAGCAGCAATTTCATCGTCCGTGAGCTGCAACGTCGTGTTTTCTGCGTGCGCCACGTCGTCGTCCATCCTGTCGTCCAAGGTCCCCGATGCTGTGGTCATTTTGCCTCGAGGTTTCGCTTTTCCGGGTTCTTGTCGCGGAGCACCCGTTCTAGCGTCCTTTGAAGATCCTCGTGACGTCTTCAAGGCCGTTCGCGCCGTGTCATTGGTGCTGCCGCCCTTGGTCGTCGCCGTCCGCCCATCCAGTCCAGTGAGCACCATCGTTTTTATCCGTGTCGGCTTTGACTTGGCTTTGGTCGTCGCCGCATTGCTCATTGGCGTCGTCTTTGTGTCCGTCGTCCATTTACTCGACACTTCTCGGGATTCAGGCGGTGTATTTCGTAGCGCTTCCCATCGTGCCACCCGGTCCGTCGTCTCACCCACCGCTTGAGTCGTCGTACGAGTCCGCCGTGCCGTTGATGTTGGTGGTGTCGTTGAAGTTTCAGACGCTGCCGTCTGTGTCGCGTTCATTGTCACCGTACTCCTCGTCGTCTTTCGTCCATCGTCCGTTTCCTCCTTATTCAGCGGTTCCGCCCAAGTCACTCTTCGTGTTGTACGTCCACCACGCCGATTGCTGCCAGTCAAGGTCGCCCGTGGGTCACGCGTTGCCCGGGTTGTTGCTTTCTGAGCGTCGTCGTCCACTGTCGTAGCACCAGCATCGTCACGGGTTGCCGTCGGCGTATCCACTCGAATCGTCGTTATCGTGGGAGTTGCTACCGCTGTTGGTGCCGTCGCAGTCGCCGCTTCTTCACGTTTCCTTGCCAGTCGCGTTTGGGGTCGTCGGGCTTCGGGTTGTGTGCTCCGTTCCGGTCCCTTGCGAGTCGCTGTTGTCGTCACTGCCGTGGAAGCTGCCGCAGTCGCCGTCCTTCCAAATGTCGCCGCCGTCTGGGACATCGGTATGGCCACCACCTTCACCGGTGTTGGGGTCGTCGCTGCCATTCGTCTGGCCGCGTCTTCCGCCTCCTGCTTATCAGATTCCGTGGGCAGGTCGTCGTCCTCAGTTTTCGCTTCTGCTTCCGTGTTGCTCGCCGGCCGTCGTCCTTGTCGCCAAGTGTTTTTCCGTCTGCCACGTTTAGCTACCAGTACCGCTGCCGTGGTTGTCGTAGGTGCTCGTGAGAGTGCATCTGCAACGACATTTGTTGTGCCCGGTCGGTACAGGATTTCAAATTCATATTCCTGTAACGTTAGTGACCATCGATGCAATCGTCCAGCCAAATTCGGGCGGGTCATCAGCCATTTCAAAGCTGCGTGATCCGTAACAATTTCAAACGTCCTTCCGTACAAATAGGGCCGAAACAACTTGACAGACCAGATCACCGCCAAGCACTCCAACTCAGTAATCGAATAGTTGCTCTCCGCATTGCTATTGACTTTGCTTGCATAGGCGATTGGTTGCCAGCCTCGTCCTTGGTCTTGCATTAAGCAGGCACCAAGTCCTACCTTACTCGCCTCCGTCACTAGTCTGAAAGGCAACGTAAAATCAGGGTAAATCAACAGAGGCTTCGTCGTAAGTACGGCTTTTACTCGTTCAAAAGCGAACTGCTGGTCTTCCGTCCATTCCCATCCACAGTTTTTTTCAACAGCCGAGTCATCGGAGCCATGATAGAGCCGAACGCCTCTATAAATTTCCTGTAATAACCAGTCAAATGAACAAACCGCTTCACTTCAACAGGATCACGGGGTCGAGGAAACTCAGCGACCGCCGAAATCAATCGTTGTACAGGTCGTATACCTTCGCTGCTAAGTTCATGTCCAAGGTACTCCATGGTTCGAGTAGCGAACATGCACTTCTTCAACTTCAAGGTTAGTCCGGCAGTAGACAACCTCTGTAGCACAGTTGCTAGTTGCACCAAATGACGCTCAATTCCGCCACGCGTGAACACTACAATATCGTCCAAATACACTAAACAGGTCGTCCAGGTCAACTCCGCGTAGTACGCCGTTCATCATCCGTTGGAAAGTTGACGGTGCGTTCATCAATCCAAATGGCATCCGTTTGAACCGGTACAGCCCTTGTTTTGTCGTAAAAGCCGTTTTGTCCCGATCCTCAGGAGCCACACCAATTTGCCAATAGCCGGCTCGCAAGTCGAGGGTTGTAAACAGTTGAGCACCGCGTAGTGCATCAAGGGTTTCGTCAATTCTCGGCAAGGGATAGACGTCTCGTTTTGTAATTTTGTTCAGAGCTCTGTAGTCGATACAGAATCTTACTTCACCATCCTTTTTCCGCACTAAAACAACCGGAAAACCCCATGCTCCATTGCCTTCTTCGATCACGCCGGCTCCCAGCATCTTAGTAACGTTGTTTTCTGTCACCACGTCCTCAGTCTGAGCTTGCCTTCTGCGCTTCATCATGATTGGTGCCGCATTGCCCGTATCGATATGATGTTGCACGTCAAGTACGGTCATCGGTGGACAGTCACCAGTATTCATCGACACCTCTCTATAGGCTCTCAACAGTTTGATCACCATTGCACGTGTATTAGAGTCCTTTTCACCTATCCGCACTTCATCTTCGTTGTTGAGGGGTGTCTTGGTGTCGCCCAGACTCTCGAGCCATTCATCCACCTTGTCCGTCGCCAGTTCACCGTCCAATTCCAACACGTCCATGTCTGCCGTGAGCGGGATCCAAACACCTAACTCCTTCTTACCAATGGAGCTTTATCCGGTCACCTCTCAAATTAATCGCTGGTACAAGAGCTTTTCCGTCCATTACTTTTGTTACGGTGGTTGCCAACATCACCGCCCCACAGTTTTGAGTCGGGACGAAGATTCCTTGTTCTCCATCCGGAGCCGCCACCATAATCGTCACCGGAGTCACCGCAGTTCGTGGCAACTTCACTCGCCTCACCAATCTGACCGCAGCAACTTTCGCTTCGCCGCCTCTGCCATCCTCCGTCCGAAAAGTAACAACAACAAGCAGTTCTTTATCATAGAAGCGAACTTCATTCCTAGCAAAGTCCATGTTCGCCCTGTGCTTCTTCATGAAGTCCACGCCTACCATAAATCGTGCGTACAGCCCTCAATGATGCATGCCGTGACGAGCACCACTTGTCCATATACGTTACGCATTTCGAAGGCCCAAACTCCAACCACATCAAGTAGGAAACCTCCTACGCCTTCGACGTAGTCGACTGGAGCCGGTCCTTGTACTCGTTCACCACGCTCCATCCAGTCCGTCCCAGCAACTGAATATCTCGCACAGCTATCCAGTTTGACGTCATGCTTTTCACCGTCGAGCTCCATGACCGCCGTGGGTAGTCCATCGTCCGCCTGAATACCAGATCCACACGCAACATTGACGGCTGCCATTCCTCGTCGCTGTACTAGACTAACTTTTGCACTTTGCTGCTCGCGCTGGTGCTGTGCCTGTATCTGCGTCCATCGTTGCTGTTGTCGCTTCGACAGCTCGTCCAGTGCTGCCTCAGCTTGTTGTTGTCGTCGGGTTCGCTTTTCATCCTCGAGGCCCATTACCACTTGCTCGATTTCGTCGTCCACCGTTGGTGTCGCCGTTGCACGTTTCACCGCTCGTTCAACGCGTTGCCGCTTGGCCTCACGTTTCTCTTGCTTTCGTGCGAGCCGCACCGCTGCCACGTTGGCCCGATCTGGTACTGGGTGGTGACCCAGCATCATGCCGTACTCCGTGGTCTCCAAAGTCATCGTCGTTTCCGTTGGTGGCGGTGTCATGGTAGTCGTCGCCACTGTCGCCGTCGGAGTTGTTATCATTGTTGCAGCAGCAGTTGCCCTCGGCTTCTCGCCTTCCTCAGCTCTGCCGCCTTCCTCAGCTAATCGTCCACCACCAGGTGCAAGAGGTCCGCCGCCTTCCTCAGCTTCACGTAGTCGTTTGCATCGTTCGTCTTCTCGTCCATCGGCGCCGGGGTACCGTAGCGCTATCATTGCCGGCTTCACGGTCTCCACGTATCGCCTCGCCCGCTCATTATCTCGAGCCGCCATCTCTGTTTCGACAACAGCTCGGATCACGTTCGCCTTGCCACTGCTCGTCGTGTGGCGCAAATATTCATCGCCCAAACCACTTTGTTGTACCAGTGGCTCGCCTATTGGTTCAGGTCGCATCTGCCTCTCGACAGCCGTCCTTGCCAACACCTCCGTCTTCGTCTCGTCCTTCCACTCCTGTCTGTCTCCACTGTCACCAGCCTGATCACCCATACCGCCCACCGACTGCTGCTGTGGTAGTGGTGTTGAGGTAATGTATGGCAATCGCCGCTGCCACCGCTCGCTCCGCTAGTTACCGTCCGTTGGGGATACACCGTCTGACCCGGACGCAATCTTCCCCGACTACGCCCGACTGCCGTTTTCCGAAGCCCGTTGTTTTCCATAGCGTTCCGCGAGGTACGCGTCGTTGCGAGCTCTGGCCGCAGGGTCAGAGCACTCCTTTGCGAAATGTCCGTGCTGACCGCACGCGTAGCATCTGTGGTCATCACCGAAGCGTCGGTTGTCTGTCCGTTCCGTTCGTACCGGTTTAGGTTCTGGTGCCGTAGCAGGTGCCTTCGCTTGCTGCACACGTGCATGTCGACTCTTCTTCCGTTTCGGTGGTGGCGGTTCCTCGGATTCGTACTCACTATCCGACGCATCGTCATTCGCCACCATCATGACTTTCATCCTCCGTTCTGGTTTTCCAGATTGCCGTTTAGCCGTTGTCCGTTGATCTGGCACAGCCGCCCTCCGTTCTCGCTCACGTGTCTTCTTAGTCTTCCTCCAAAACCTTCCGTTCCAAGTCAAGTCACCAGGCGCAACCCACACGTTTGCGTTCTTATCAAAGATGCCCTGTGGATTAGTAAAGAAAGCACGGCCCACACCGCTCTCGTTTCCTTCCACAGTAGCCGCTCCAATCACTTCCGAAGGTAAACTTCCGATACCAGGGATTGCCTGCATCGCGCCTCTAGTTCCTTGCATCGGGATTGACGTAGGCGCAGGGTTGATTGCCCACGCCTGACCAATGTTTTTCATTCCCAACGCCACATTATCGTTCGGATCATCCACTTCCATAGCCCTCTCAACTGCTTCACTGAGGATCTTCGGAAGAGGTGGCGCTTTCACCAGCTGCCTAGTTCCTTTATCGAGTCCACGGTAAAACTGACCCAACATTGTTTCCTCACGTACTGGGTTTTGCCCAGCTGCATCACGAAGTCCCGCTGCAAAGTCGGCGAACGACTCTCCCGGTTCCATCGTGCGTTGCATGACTCTCCATTCCGCTTGAGCCAAATCGGGTCGCTCTCCGTACCGCCGGATTAACGCCTCCTTCAACTTGGTCCACGTCCTGTCGTTCTCAGCTAGCTCCTTGTGGCATTGCACCCACAGTTTTGCAGCATTATCCTGCAACTTGGCACCTACCACGTAGTACAGCTCTTCCTCGTTCCAGTCTCCCCGTCCAGATATCCGTGCACCAAGTACCGCCAAGTCAACCTTCGCGATCCATGTTTCCACACGCATGCCACCAACCTGAGGTTTGAAGGGCTGCAAATCCAGTTCCTTCACGTTTTTCTTCACCTCGCGTCGTCGGTGTTGCCGTTCACGTGAATCATGCCGTCTGTTCCGTCGTCGATGGTGGTGTCGCTGTCGGTGTCCATCGTCACTCCAAGAACCGCTGCTGTCGCGACTCGAGCTGCTATAGCCGTCGTCAGGCGATCCTGGTGGTGCTGGTCGCGTCGTCCGTCTTCTCGGTGCCGTCTTTGCCGAGTTTGTTGCCGTCACCGTTCCTGTAGCAGCCGTCCATGCCGCTGGTTGCTCCGAAGCTGCCGCCACAGGTGGCGTTGTTTCCGTCGTCCTGGTCACTTGTGGCGCTGTAGCTGCAGGCAGATCAAAGCCTCCGACTGGGCTTGTTGTTGCCGTCCTTGTCGTCGCCACAGGTGCCACCGCTGCGACCGTTGCCGTTGTTGCCGGGGTTGAAGGGAACACTGCAGGCTGGGTTGCTTGCTGCAAGGTTGCCTCCATCCTAGCCGTCTCCAAGTTGTTCAACCTCACTCCGATCTGATTGACCGTCGTTAATAGTTGTTGCATCATTCCCGCCAGTGCGTTCGTACTATCCGCAGCCAAAGTAGTTCCCGTCGTAGCCGGAATAGCCGCCGTCGTCGTTGTTCCTGTTGCACTCGTACTGGTGCTCGTCGTTGTCGTCGTCGTTGTGGGTATGGACACAGAGCTGGACGTCGTGGCCATCGCTGGAAGTCCTGTTCCGGTCGTCCCCGTCGTCGTATCCGTAACGGCAGAAACGGCTGGCTGACTGACTCCAGTCTGAGTCTGAGTCGTTCCTGTATCCGTTGTCGTATCCATGGTTGTACTCGAAGTAGTCCCACTTGTCGCTGTCGGCGATCTTGGTGCTGACATCGATCTCAGTACCATACCACCTGTAGGAGATACTCCTCTTCTCGTCATCGATCACAATCCGTTCAAATCCGTCCAAATCGTATCAATCATCCGTAGTTCGTCCAATGAGACCGTAATTTCAATAATACAGCCCCTGTATGACCACCATGTAACGAGTTGCTTCTCCACCCGCAGAGTTTGGTTCGTCCAATGCTGATAGAGGTCCAAAATCCGGATGGCCGTCGATCGACAACTTTGTCTTCCGCGCCGGTGTGAGCCCGACTGGCTGCACAACCTATTTTATTTACGTCCAATAAACCTATCCGTCCGTTCCCCGCTGCGTCCTGTTCACTAACACGCCGTCGATGCCGCCGCTGAACTCGTAAGCCAACGCCCACTTAACCACTTGGAATCTCCATGCCTCAGGCGCCCGTCCTAATCGTCGCGGCCGTCAGCAGACTCGAACCACCAATGCAGTTCTGCGCTCACCAGTTCTATGCGTCACCTCCGTCGTCCGTCGTGCCCAGTCCACCTCAAGTTCCGTCCGTGTCCGTCCACCGTCCGTCCGTCCGTCCAAAGTGCGTCGTCAGCCGCTGTCCAAGTGACAGTCGTCCAACTCGCCGTCCAAATGCGTCGTCAGCCGCTGTCCAGGTGACAGTCGTCCAACTCGCCGTCCCAATGCGTCCGTACCAGGCCAAGTGCCCTTCCGTCCGTCTTCCGTTTACTCCGTTTCCGTGTCTGAAGCCAAGTCGTCCGTCCGTGCCACTCTCAGTCGAGAAGCAAGGTCGTCCGTCCAGCCGTCGCCCGTCCAGCCGTCTGCTCTCTCCGACGCCAATTGCGAAGTAAGGTCGTCCGTCCAGGCCGGCGCAAATTGCGAACTGAGCTCGTCCAAAGGTCCGTCGGCCGCCTCCGAAGTCAACCCAGTCACCACTCCGTCGATTGTCCTACTCACTTCGTCCAGCAGCTGCCCGAGCGTGTCGTGGGCCTCTGTCGTCCGTTCACCCATTGCGATCTTTCTACTGCGACTCCTCGTCATAGGTCCGTCCAGCCGCTGTGACTCTTCATGATCGCTGCGATCTTCATGCATTCGTAGGTCCTCGTTCACCAGGTGGTGCAGTACATCTGCTACCCTGTTACACAAGTGTACATGGGGTGAGGATCTGGGCAAGAGAGGGGTCCGCTTCGTACACCTCGTCCAAGATCGGAATGCTCTTCTAGCTTTCTTGAATAGAGGGAGCGATTGTTAGGCGTTGAATCTTTGCGTTGTCCACTCGGCGTACAAGGCTCAATATCCTTAACAACGATAACTTGAGGCAGCTATTTTGCAGTCGAGGTGATATGCCACGATTTCTAAATGCACAATACTCGGTAGGCACGCGACTAATGCTCGGGATACACAATTGCGTACTGTCCTGCAAATTTTCGGAGCTGCTCAATCCATGGCGTTCACTTGCTGCGAGCTCCAACATGGAAATGCAACCACCACTTTCCAGCCAGATAGGAAGTAACTCGCGTCATAGTCTTCTTTGATCGAGGAGGGCTCGCCCTCGTTTATCAGATGGCATGTAGCCATGTGGTAGCCAAGATGTTGCCATGTTGGTGATCGGTCCATACTTTGATCAAGATGTTTTTCGTGGCGACCGAGGCGCGTCACGCGCAGCTCGACCTTTCCAGGTTCAAGTTGGAGATCCGTTCATTCGCGTTGATGGACGTCAAGCCGCAGTATTTGCCTACTTCACGCACTTCCACTAGCCCAGCACTTGGCCATACAGCGACGGAAGTGCATCGCAGCCATTCGGGAGGGGTGAAATGCCCGCATCCTCCCTGTAATCCGGTGCTGCATGCACGCCGACATCCGTCCTCTACATCTCGTCTCCGCGCTGTGATTGGCCCATTGCCGCTAAAAAGCCAAACTCCCGTTTCTCTCTCAACCTCAAGCGACACACTTACGGTACGTCACCCAAGTGTCCGCTCATAACGCAAAAAGCCTCCGAGTGCGCAAGTCAACGAACGACAAGCATCAAGTAGCATACACAGCCTACGTTACGTCCTAACTTTAATACAAAAACCCTCGTCCAGCATGCTCAGTGTGCGCGGCCTCGTGCGCGCCATCTTCGACGAGCAGCGGCCCGCCACGCCGCCGCGTCGACAGCCGCGTCGCCAGCCGGAACGTCGCAGCTGGGACGTCAACGACCCCGAGAGCGAGGCCGCGTACGCGCCCAAGCGCTTCGAAGGCGAGTACAACGTGTGCTTCCGCCGCAAACCGCTGGGCGTGGGGCTCGTGCCCAGCTCGCAGCTCTACGGCTCGTGGGAAGTGAGCTCCGTGCAGGACGCAGAGGGGGACGACGCGCCGCTCGTGGTCAAGGACGGAGAGCCAAGAGACGAGAGCGGCATCGCTCGAGGTGACGTGCTCATCGCCATCAACTTCAGCTGCCGCAAGGCGCAGCTGCCGCGCGCGAGACTCGCCGCGTACTTGCGCCAGTGCACGTGCCCCATCGTCATGACGCTGCGGAACCCCGAGATCTACGGCTCGTTCGACTCGAGAGCCATGTCCACGGCCATGTACCCGGCCTCGATGGACTATTATCTGCACGGCTTCCCCACCAAAGTGGTGGCCAGAGCCTCATCCATGCAGTGGCGCCGCTCGTTGGAGCACGACCTGGCACTGAACGCCAAGGCGGCCAAGAACGACGAGGCCCGGAGACTGGCCCAAGCGCTCGTGAGCAGAGATATCCACACGATCCATGAAGCTCCGCCCGCGGGGATCGCCGGGGCGCTCGAGATCAGGGAGATTGACTGTGCCGTGAGCGGACTGGGAGAAGGGAAGCACGGGGACGGACTGGTGCTGTCTGAGCTGGGAGAGTTCGACGTCACGTTCAATGAAGTGCCGCTGCATTTGGCGTTGGCGCCGTCCACGAGGCTCTATGGATCCGTGGAGGTGTACGACCCCAAGCATCACGCCCCTGCGGTGCAAGTAGGTGACGTGATCATGGCTGTGAACGGCTATTCGTCCATGTCGCGACTGTCGTCCGATGACGTTATCGACGCTATTGCGGAGTTGCAGGCGCCAGTCACGCTGCGGTTCCGTCGACCCGTGGCGTACCGTCACTACTTGTCCAAGTTCTTCAACACGAAGAAAGAGCTATCGTCGCAGTCCATTGCGAGTGCCATGTTCCCGCCGACGGCGGAGTACAAGAAGAAAGCGGCGAAGCCAGCCGCCAAGAAAGTCAGCGAGCCTGGCGCACTCGTCTCACGGAGTTTTATTGAGCCTGAAACAGGGAGTTTATCGCCGAAGAAAGCGTCTGCTCCTGGCAACGAGAACGAAGAACGGGTGAGGGAATTCAAAGCGTTCGCGACCAAAATCGGAGCGCTGGATCAGTTTAAGCTGTGGGCCGGTGGTGAAAGCCCTACAGGAGGAAGACCACTATCTGGTCACCAGTCTGCGTTCCTGACGGAGAAGCACATGCAGTTTATCTGGAAGAACCTGCCGAACTACCTGACGTGTAACCAAATGGAGCTGATCTTCACCACTCGGGTGCACGGCTGGAACTTCCTGAGCTTCTTCGACAGACTTGAAAACAAGGGTCCGACGATCATGGTGGTGCAGGATGAGCACGAAAATATTTTCGGGGCATTTTGCCCTGCGTCGTGGAAACGTTCCAAGACTTTCTTCGGCAATGGCCGGACTTTCGTGTTCTCGCTGAGCCCGAAGATGAACGCGTACATGTGGTCGGGGATCGACAGCTCCTTCCATGTACGCGCAGCGTGATGCAATTTTCGTTGGAGGAGGCAACAAGGGCATCGCGTTGTGTCTTCAGCTGGACGACAGGCGCGGCTTCACGCATGCTTGTACCACGTTCGACTCACCTCCGCTGGTCGACTACGAAAGCTTCCGCTGCGAAACCATCGAAGTCTGGAGCTTCCACGGGCTCAAGGTCTAAGGGATTGGCCCAATTGCAGAGCACGGAGGCGGTGAACGACGTGAACTGTGACGTCGTAGTTTCATGTACCATGACTATTTTATCCTAGTTGATCAACTGGGGACTGAATAATAATTCCTATCGAAGAGTACTTTGATTCGCGAAGCTCGCTCAAAGAAGTTGATCGAGCTGGTGCGCTAGTAGTGTGTGAAGTATGGTTCGCGAAACAGCTAAAGTAATTAATTTCGTGAGTATTTTCTTCGAGTACTTCGAAGTACCTCAAATTCTCAACAATTTAGCCTGCGTGGAAGAATCCACCAGTTCGCACTACGGATTGAGATCTGTCTGATGGCACCACCGCACTGGAAGATGAAGGCGTCTTCAAGCTCTAATAAATGGTTAGCATAATCCAAACACAGCAATGTTAGTGCTTGCAAGTAAAATTGTGTGAGAGATAGTTGGTCGCACCTGAATTTGGGGTTTGTCAAGGACCAAGATGTTGGGCTTTGCCATGCTGGCATCGTCTCGAACTGTTGGCTGGACTGGTGCAGTATTTGGTGGAAGTCTGGCATTTGTGACTGCGCCTGATGATTTTGGTGGGATTCTATTGTTCACAAGTAGTCCGCTTTCAATTGTTTGCCAGCCTGATAGAGCTGCGCGTGTTCTCGGGTGAACGATGGGCTTAGCATCTCGACCAGCATAAGGTTGGTTGGACAGCACGTCGTGTCCGTGTACGTGACTTTGAATATGGCGTTCATGGGCGTAGCGGTTGAAACAGAGGTCAGTCTCCCGAGCCTGCTGATCCTCGCCTACCTCGCGCATTTTCTTCTCGTACGCAGTCTTTTTCATTTTATTCAGCGCTCGCTGGTCCTTCTCATTCATGGTAACCAGCTTTTCCGGGTTAATGACGCTCTGGTTTAAGATGTTGTACAGTCGGCCTTCAGAGAACTGCTCACGTGGTGGCAGCAGAAGGATACGGTCTTTACCATGAATTTGCTGTTCGTCGTGCCTTTGAATCAAGAATTCCTTCTCGCGGTCTTCATCCACGTATGTGATGCGAATAGGGTCAAATGTTCGAGTCTTGAAGTACTTCTGGGCAGCCAATCTCTTAGCTTGCGCTGCTTCTTGTTCGAACCGCTCGTCGTGGCGATCATGGTACCTTCAAACACGCCAAAAGATGGTTAGGATTATCAAAATGAGGAACACAGCATACGAGTATCCTACTTGTTTGTGAGGACGTTGAACTCTCGGTAAGGTTTTCGCGAAGGAGAGACGCTGGTGGTTGGAGTCGAAGCAACTTCTCCAGCGTGAGGAATGTTCGTGACGATATTGTACGCAGCAGCACCCTTCTTGCGGTTAGGATGTTGTTCCGGCCACTTCTCAGTCGGGTCTTTCGCGCCAGGAAACATCGGGGCATTGCTGATCATGTGAAATCGCTGAATTGTGCGTAGTTGCTTTGCCTGAATCGACGATGGAGCTCCGTTGTGAGATACCTGGAAGTTTCAGCAGAGAACCAACAAACTACAATACATACCCTTCCTTTCTCGAGAGCTTGCTTGAGTTGAGCGCCTTCACGCTGCTGGTATCTCACCTCTTTATCTTCGTCTCGAAAACGTCCTAGAACAATGTTGTACTCGCGTTCCTCGCGAGACTTTTCATATCGAGTCACATATTTCACTGGTTTCTGCTGTTCCGGTAGCCACGGTAGCATTGATTTTGATGCCTATTGACGACGACCAAAAGAAAATGAACACCATATTTACAATCATTAAATGCATTGGTATCGGCGCGTACATGGTAGTTCTGCACGTCGGCTGCCCAAGTCTTGGCGTACGTCATGTGGTTGTTGCTGCCCGTCGAGTGTCTTCGACTGCCACGTGAGTGTTCACGATTGGACTCTAATGGTGGAACTGGTGTTGATGGAGGAAAGTGCATCGGTGGGGTCACTAAATTCGCCATTTCGACTACACTACCGAGTTTTCTGCACCTCCAATTGCGTACGAAGATGTTCGGATGGTAAATGTAGAGAGATCTTCGCAAGTTAATGAGAGACAGAAGCCTAGCTTTCTGATCCCAACACTACGCTCGAAATAGTCGCGAGTTAGTATAGATTTTGTTGTACACTAGCAAATACTACGGCTGGTGAATGTAGTAGTGCTCTTCAATGACTGCTATTGTGGTAAGCCCAAGCTGGTCGTGATGACAACTCGAACTGGTCGGGCCTATGCAGTTGCAATTTGAGCTTGAAGATATTCCAGCAAAACCAGGAATCGAGTTCTTGTGCTTCATCTCGACGAAATCGACGAGTAAAGTTGTTTTTCGTGTGACCAAGTCACGACTCTGTCCCTGTTGAATGAGGAACTACGTAGATATCGAGGAGACTGTGGAGGACGCCCAAAATTGACAATCCTGTGTTGCAGACGTAGATGCTGTCTGTGAATTTTATGGTTAATAGATAAATATGCCCGAGCAAACCCATTTCCCACCCCTGAGACTGACAAGAAGTTCTGTCATGTTTGCAGATTGGGTTGGGTAGAGAAAATATAAACGCTTATCACTGAAGTTACTCCTGTTGAAATGCTGAATTGGGTCTACACATGACGAAATCCCCTAGTATGTTCGAGTTTTGCTCGCCGTCCGAAAAGGTCGTGGTGAGGACCGACACTTCAGCGTATGAGTGACTTGTTTACATCGCTGACTGCTACTGCATTCCACGGACCATCGACTGCGTTGCTTCTGACGCCCCCGTCCCGGTTCCGATTGAATCCGGTCGCAACGCTAGATGTTGCTCTTGCTGCTTATCCAAATACCTTCCTGTCTTGGCATTCACATCGTTTTCCTTCTCAAATTTCTCTTCCGACGTTGAAGAGGGGTTTCTCGAAGCTGTTCGTGCGTCATCTCTCGGTGAGCTCTTTTCTTGGCGTTCTTCTGGGTGATTGTCAACGCCGTTCTAGCCACCATTGGAAGCTGCTTCTGCTTTTCTGGTTGTTCATGGCTGACGCTCGAAGAAATGGAGGGCGACTGGCTTCGTGAGTTTTTCGCTGGCTATCAACGACCACCAAAGAAAACAAGCAGCAGATTGGTTACGACCATCAAACGTAGCAGCATCGTCACGAACACGCTAGTTCTGCAAGGCATAGGCCATGTGGTTGCTGCAAGTGTCTTCGACTTCCACATAAATGTTCACGTTTGAACTCGAAGAGTGGAGTCCGGATGGTAATTGTAGTGCGAGGAACAGAGGAACAGAAGCTCCGAATAGTCGAGGGCCTGGAAGTGTGCTCAATTGATCCTGCTGAAAGTTTTGTCGTACAGTAGCAGATTCAACGGCAATCGAATGTGTTTTCGTTGCCTTTCGACTAAGAGTTCAATTGGTGCCGTGACGACAACTCCACTGCGAATTGAACACGCACCTTCCCCACCGAAATGCATCTGCTTCGAGCGTCTAGCAGTGCAGTGAACCCATGCGAAACGTGTCAATTTGTGCCCCTATGTCCCGACTCCAATTGCCCAAAGTCTCCGTTCGCCTGGGAAAATCCCCTGGATACTCGCGATGCATAGTGAACTCCATATGCGGAGCGCCCGCTTCAAGCGCAGTAGCTTCACGCCCCCTGGCCTCGCTTTGAGTCGCGAACGAGACGAGCTCATTCCGCAATTTGCTCGGTCGGACGCACTGCTCCAGTCCCAACTGATCAGCACCTCAAACCACTTCAACATGACCATCACCGAGTCCACGCGACGCCAGCTCTTCGACAAGACGAACCACTCGGTCATCCGCGTGCAGCAGAAACGCCACGCGCCACTCAACGCCCCGACGCCTTCGCTGGCAATGGGCACGTGGACCGTCAAAGAGCACGAGCTCTTCCTCGAAGGACTCTCGCTGTACCCTTCGGGGCCGTGGAAGCGCGTGGCCCAGCACATTGGCAGTCGCACGCCGCGGCAAGTCATGACGCACGCCCAGAAGTACCGCCAACGACTGCAACGTCGGGCAGCTCTTGCAGTCAAGCGGGACGAGACCTCGCGGCCCATTCCCAAGACGCTGCACAGCGACCGTGTGCTCTCACTCGTCGTGTCGCCCATGCAGATGCCAATGCAGATGGCAATGCCAGGCGGTTCGACTGGCGAAATCCACGTTGAAGCTGGTGTCTGTGTGCTGCCTGCCAATGCTGGAGATCGCCCTGCCATGTTCAGGGACGACCCGCCGCCGTACGGACACTTGCCGGTGTTTGGACTGGACGAGCTCTTCGCCCACCTCGCGACGGACCACATGTTCGACAGCGTGGACATGAGTCTGCCCTATGCGGACGCGGAGCCCTTGCAATTCTAACGGCTTTGGACTCACGACGCTTAACTCGTTTCTGTCACTGCGACTGCACAACGTTTGACTTGGTAGCTATAGATTTTAACTCGTACACTACAACTAACAAAAATGCTAAGTTTTTTCTGTAGAGATGGAGCTTAGGGGCTCGTGAACGCCCACTTCTCGTCCAGATACGCTAGAATGTGCACGCAGTTGTAGTACTGCGCGATGCCGTAGAGGTCACCCGTGCTGGCCATGATGGTGGAGAAGTGTTCACGGAGCCACCCCAAGACCTCAACGTGGTCGTGTGCCACTGCGAAAATGGACGCTTGAGCAGTGCAGCTCTGACCAGAATGCAAGCGGAGCCACTCCAGCATGACAAAGTCGGCTCGAGCCGCAGCAGCATCCATTGCGCGCGTCGTGCATCCTTCCGTCCGGTTGTCGTGAAGAAACTGAACGACTTCCAAGTGTCCATTTGCTGCGGCGCCATCCATGGCAGCTCTGGTGCAGCCTTCCACACGATTTTCATGCAGCCATTGCACCACCGCCAAGTGGCCATTCCTCGCTGCAGAATTCATAGCGTATTGCGTGCAACCTTCTCCGCGATTCACGTGCAAGTATTGTAAAATTTCCAGGTGACCGTTTTCGGAAGCAGCGTCCATTGCGTCGGTGCTGCAACCTTCTCCACGGTGTTCGTGGAGCCATTTCACCATTTCGAGATGTCCATTTCGCGACGCTCGATCCATTGCTCGGGTAGAACACCCTTCGTCGCGGTGTTCATGGAGCCACTGCGCGATATCCAAGCGGTTGTGCTCTGCTGCACCATCCATCGCGGCAAAAGTGCATCCTTCGAGGCGATTGGCATGCAAGAACTGCACGACGTCCAAGTGAGAGAGCGCCGCCGCACCGTCCATCGCCATTCTATTGCATCCCTCCGAGCGATTCAAATGCAACCACCGCACCATTTCCAAATGACCGCACTTCGCAGCTTCATCAAACGCATGCCGCGAGCAACCTTCGGAGCGATTTTCATGCAGGAACTTCACCGTCTCCAAATGATTCTGAAACGCAGCCCAGTCCATCGCATTGTTTGTGCATCCCTCGGTCCGGTTCTCATGGAGGAACCGAACAACACTTAAATGACCTCCTCTCGCGGCTCCATTCATCGCTTGCACTGTACAGCCTTCACTCCTGTTCTCATGCAGCCATTTCACCACCTCCAAGTGTCCATGACAGGCCGCTCCGTCCATGGCATACGTCGTACACCCCTCGTCTCGATGTTCATGCAGCCACTTGACCACCTCCAAATGTCCGTTCACTGCAGCGCCCACCATAGCCATCGTTGTGCACTTGCTCCTCCCTCCGTTCCGAGCCCCCTTCTCATGCAGAAACTGCACCACCTTCAAATGTCCACACGCCGCCGCTTCATCCATTGCACGGGGCAGGACCATGCAGCCAGAATGGTCATAAAGCCACTGCACGACCTCCAGCCGTCCGCTCCTGGCTGCTTGGTGCAGTGGAGCCGCCGAGCACTCGCCTCCTCTCGCTTCTACGAGCCACTGGACTGTGCTCAAATGTCCCTCTCCAGCTGCCAATGCAATGATATCCGACGAGTAGAGCACTTTGCGGAGCTTCTCCACATCAGAACACACGGATTGGATCCTCGTGTGCATCCAACGGAGCAGTGCCAAGTGACCGTTCGTCGCCGCTCGTTTGACGGCGATTTCGTCCAGAATCGCTTGCGGGTAGCGGCGCTGGAGCGTCTCCAGCATCTGTCGGTGTCCTGCATCGGCTGCCAGTCGAATGGCGGCTCGGATCGTCGTCTTTCTGGCCAAAACGTGGCTGCAATCGGCTCGCAGACGGCGCTCAGCGAGGAACACGAAGCCTTTGGCCACTGCGCGCAGTAGCGACCACTGGGCTGACGCGTCCACGTAGGCAGTTAGCAGCTGCACCACGTGGTCCAGCGCCTCGATGGGAGGTCTAGCGCGACAGACCACAGCAACCGACACGGGGACGTCCATCGACACTTGCGTCCGAGAGGAAGAATCGGATTCTGAGGGTGCAGGTTCAACTAGATCACGTTGAAGTGCTGCGAGCGACTTGTGATTGGCTGAAAAGGAATCCTTGTCAGTGTTCCGAGAAGAGTGACATACATGGTACTAACGATTTTCAGCCAATCACAGACAGACCCTCGGGCGCCACGTAAGACGTGGCCATTTTCGCATTCGACCAGTGCAAGGGAAGCCGACGACGTCTGGTGCGTGCTGTAGACGGAGTAGCGCTCTCTATGTTGCGTATAGGCTTGTTCCCTAGTTGCTGAGGGTCCGTTCGCAGCAAATACCGGCCTCTAACGCTCTCTAGAAGCCTCGCAATCTGTTGCTACACTTTAATTGATACACTAACTCTTTGTCCCTCTGTTTGACAGCTCTCCAGCTTTTAGAAGAGCGAGAAACGAGCATGGGGAAGCCCCACGCGCCCCCGCAATGGACGGGCAAGTCCATCCGCAAGTTGTCGCTGCACAGACGCCGAGTGAACCCCTTGAACTTGGGCTACGGCCTTGAACACGTGCCCTTCCTGTTCCTGTACGCCTTCTCGCTCTACCACTGCTTCCAGACCATTGGAGAGCCTTATGCCCAGGCCATGAAGGAGCTGGAAGAAGCGGGACTTGTGATCCCCGGATCAGGGGACGTCACGGTCCCTGGAGAGGACGGAGGGTTGGCTGCGGCCATGCTCTCCCAGGGAGTAGTACGCGAGGCTGCGGCCGAGCCTACCATCAACTACACGGCCATGCTGGAGCAGGACGAGGAAGGTCCTCCGCTACCCAACCCCTTCTTGCCGGCTATTGTGCCGCTGCTCTACATGTTGGGCACTGTCATGAGCCACGGGCTCATGCTGCTGTTCCAGATCTGGTCCGTGCGCGTCAAGGCTTTCATCAAGTACACGCCGGTCTCGGCGCTGGACGACGCGACGTTCGTTATGGTGGTGCCGCGCTCCTTCAAGGGCAAGAGCAGCATCGTCGAGATCACGCGCCCCAAGCACGCGGATGGCTCGTCCGCCGGTCGTCCGTACTTCCTGTTCCAGAAGCACAAGTACGTCGCGGAGGAAGAAGCTGGAGACAAAGGTGGTGTGCTTTTCCGCAAGCTGAAGGCGCCGACGAACGAGACGGTGAAATTCTACTTGGAGTCGCGCGGTCTGAGCTCTGGAAAGGAAATTGAGGCGCAGCTTGATTTGTATGGCAAGAACGAGTTCAGCATCCCGCAGCCCAACTTTGTGGACATGTTCAAGCAGCAGTTGCTGGAGCCGCTTACTGTCTTCCAGATCTTCAGCGTTTGCCTCTACATGCTCGACGAGTACTGGCAGTACTCACTATTCACGTTGGCTATGATCCTCATGTTCGAAGGAGTCACGGTGATGAGCCGTCTTAAGAACCTGCAAACCCTGCGCGGCATGGGCAACAAGTCGCGCGAGGTGCACGTGTACCGTGAGAAGACCTGGAATAAGATTGACTCCGATATGCTCGTGCCTGGTGATGTTATCTCGGTGAAGCGTGAAACTGATGGCGACCATGACAATATGGTGCCTTGCGATTGTTTGCTGTTGGATGGATCTGCTGTTCTCAACGAGGCCACGCTGACGGGTGAAAGTGTGCCGCAGATGAAGGAAGCAATTGGCACGAAGATGAGCGCTGAAGACCTCGCCGAGCAGCTTGACATGAAGTCTGGCCACAAGGTGCACGTGCTCTTTGGTGGAACCACTGTTATGCAGGCGGAGAACTCGGCTGAAGGCGAAACCACGCCGATTAAAAGGATTCCCCACGCTCCTGACAACGGTTGCACGGCGTATGTGTTGCGCACGGGCTTCAGCTCGTCGCAGGGAAAGCTTGTGCGTATGATTGAGTTCTCGAGTGGCAAGGTTACGGGTAGCTCGTGGGATGCGTACGGCCTGGCATTCTTGCTGTTGATCTTCGCTCTGCTTTCGTCGGGCTATGTGCTGCGTCACGGTATCGCTCAAAAGGGAAAGATCACCTTCGAGCTGCTTCTTCGTTGTGTGCTTATCATTACTAGTGTGATTCCGGCTGAGCTGCCTATGCAAACAGCTATGGCGGTGAACTCGGCTCTGCTGAACCTGGTGAAGCTATCGATATTCTGCACTGAGCCTTTCCGCATTTCGCTGGCTGGTAAGGTGGACATTTGTCTGTTCGATAAGACGGGTACCTTGACCACGGACCAACTTACTGCGGTTGGTGTGGTGTGTGAGGACACTACGACGCCCACCCCCGCTGCTCCGAAGGATAACGTGCTGGCTCACGTCCCCATGATTGCGGCCAACCTTGACGCCACGTTGGTGCTTGCAGGCTGCCAATCTCTCGTGCAGATTGACGGTAAGATGATTGGTGATCCGGTGGAAGAGGCCTCGATTCGTGCCATCGACTTCTCGTATGACGCAGCCACTCGTCAGTGCCAGGCGAAGAAGGACCTGGAACGCGCTGGTGAGCGTCGTTGGGGCCAGGGAATTAACCAGAAGGATGTATTTGTGCAAATTATGCACCGCAACCACTTTGCGTCCAAGCTGCAAAGAATGAGCGTTGTGGCAAAGGTGCATTTGGGCGACAAGGGCGTGCGTGTGCGCTCACTTGTGAAGGGAAGTCCTGAGGCGGTGGCGAAGCTGATGCGTGCGGATTCTATTCCGTCGTGGTACTGGCCGACCTACCAGAGTCTTGCTCGCCGTGGCATGCGTGTGCTTGCCCTTGCTTACAAGGACATTAATGGCCGTCCGTCGGAAGCTGAAGTTGCTCAACAGCCTCGTGCTTGGGCTGAAAACGACCTTCGTTTTGCTGGTTTTGCTGTGTTCCAGTGCCTGGTGCGTAAAGACAGTGGTGATATCGTTAAGGTTTTGAAGGACAGCTCGCACCAGGTCTCGATGATCACTGGTGACGCGACACTGACTGCTGTTCACGTTTCGAGGGAGGTGGGCATTGTTACTCGCCCTGCTCTGATTCTGAGTGAGAGCTCGTCGCCCAGCGACCCTCTCAAGTGGACAAGCGCTGAAGATGACTCGGTGTTGGCGCCCTACAAGAGCGGTGATATTAAAATTTTGGTCAAGAAGTATGATCTGTGTGTGAACGGTAAGACCCTCGCTGCTGCGGGTGAAGTGGACGATGTGATCTGGAAGCATCTGAACCACATCCGCGTGTATGCCCGTATGACGCCGGAGCTGAAGGAAAAGGTGTTGACGCTGCTTAAGACGCATGGCCACCACACGCTAATGTGCGGTGACGGCGGTAACGACGTGGGTGCCTTGAAGCAGGCGCACATTGGTGTGGCGCTTTTGGGTGGATTTGGATCGGCAAACGCCGACAAGAGCGTTACCGGTCTGGCTAAGTACCAGAAGGGCAACGTGGCCACCGTGAGCACGCGTGATGATCTGATGAAGCTGCATGTGTCAGCGTTGAAGAAGCGTCTGGCGCAGCAGAATGTGAACGCGTCGCACTGCAAAGTGAAGCAGGACTACGTCGAGCTTATTCTTGCTGAGCAAAAGAAGAAGGCTGTGGAGAGCATTAAGAAGAAGCAGCAGGCGCTGGCCAAAAAGAACCCGAAGCTGAAGGTCCTGACGAAGGAGGAGCAAATGGCTGAAATGAGACGGAAGCAGGAAGAGCTGGAAGCGGATGTGCGTGCGCGCCAGGCTCGTGGTGAGTCGTTCGCTCGCATGAAGGCGATTGCAGCATTCGCCAAACGCGAGGCCGAAGAGAAGAAGAAGCTGCAAATGGAACGTATGGGCTCGAAGGGCTTCGCGAACTTCGCTAACAACGCTGCTATGGCTCAGTACATGGATGACTTTGACGATGGTGAGGTGCCGATGGTGAAGCTCGGTGACGCGTCGATTGCTTCTCCGTTCACTTCTCGTGCTCCGTCCATTAAGGGTTGTGTTGACATCATTCGTCAGGGCCGTTGCGCGCTTGTGACCACGATGCAAATGTACCAGATTCTGGCTGTGAACTGCCTCATCAGCTCGTACTCGCTGTCGGTGCTGTACCTCGACAAGGTGAAGTGGGCAAACTCGCAGATGATGGCGCTGGGCATGATCTCGACGGTCGCGAGTATTACGTTATCTCGTGCGACGCCCCTGGATAAGCTGTCACCTGTACGCCCGCTGACATCCATTTTCCACCCGGCACTCTTCTCGAGTCTTGCAGGCCAGTTCGCGCTGCATTTGGGATGTATGATCTACCTTACGAACCTTGCGAAGGAGTACACGGCCGAGGGCGACGTCACGCACTCGAAGCCTGGCGAGTTCCAGCCCAACGTCATGAGCACGGTCATCTTCCTTATTAATGGCGTGCAGACGGTGAGTGTGTGTGCGGTGAACTACAAGGGCCGGCCGTTTATGAAGCCCATGACGGAGAACCCCGGTCTGCTCTACTCACTCGGCATCAGTATCGTGGGTGTCTTCTTACTGTGCACGGAGCGTATGCCCATGTTCAACAAGGTGCTGCAGATTGTGCCCATGCCGGACCTGCGCTTCGCGCGCATTCTGACCGGACTGCTTACGCTGGAGGTGCTGGGTGCTTTTGTCTGGGACCAGCTTTGCCTGCTGTTGTTCGCGCCCAAGATTTTCATCGCTTCGATCCGTGCTTTGACATTCAAAGACGTGCGCCAGCTCCTTAAGATGACGGTGATCTCGCTGATTATCATCTACGTCCTGGCGAACATTGACTACGAAGAGATTGAGCGCCAGCAGAAGCTGCTGGAAGAGCAGCAGGCCGCTGCCGCTGCCCAGGAAATCAGTAGTTAAGGGACCAACTCACGTGGCGAGTGCAGTCACGAGTGGCAGGCATTCATAGAGAAGCAGTCGAGGTCTCGACGCCGTTGTAGAACTTGGGGACGAGGACTGCTTTCACTTTATGAGCTCATAGAACAGCATTTCTACCAACTTTACTTTGGCGATTCCAGTCTATTGACATCTTGCTACAGGTCTACAGCCTTCGCTTCCTAAGTCGCTTAACAATTTCTCGATATTCCTTCTTGTCAGTCCTTGCTGCCTTGCTACTTGGCTGCGGATACTGTGACGGAGGGATTGCTAACATCTCGTGCTTGGTGGCCGGACCAATGCAACAATTGGCATAATGGAGTGGGGGTGAACTGGGTAGGCCGGTGGAAACACAGCGCGTAGTAGCCATTCTCTAGTGCGGCCACCACGCGAGCGAGCGCGAATGCTCCTGCAGCGGCATTGTGCTGTCCGTTTTTGTACACTGGGTCGTCGATCACTAACTGCGGCATGAGAGGCGACCCGTTTGCAATAGACAAATGTGCTGCCAACGGGTACGCGCCAAAGGCTTCCGGCTTGAGCGACAGTCCTGTGGTGTAGTAGTCGAACGACGTGCCGTAGTACTCTAGGAAATCCAGCAGCACTTGGCCCAGTTTCCTCGCGTCCCGTTCCTCAGGCGTCTCCTTCTCGCCATTTATTGTCCAGCCTTCGTCTTCCTCTCCACCCTCCTCCTCCTGATGTCTCTGCATTTCCATCATAAACACGGCCAGCAACGTCACCGCGTACGAGCTCAGTCCGCCCGTGAACGCGCTGTTCAGCGCCTTCTCCCTCAAGAACTGGCGCACCACCATGAGCAGTGGCTTCAGCCTCGGGAGGTCGCTCACGTACTGGCGGACGAGCTTGCTCGCCTCCATGCCGTGACTCGTCTGCACGTTCTCGATCGAGATGTCGACGCGCAGCAGCGCCGAGCTCTCGCCGTCCTTGGGACTGCCTCGTCGCAGCACCAACTTGGCTACAGGAACTTTCGCTCCTCGCACCACGTCGACGCGTTGCACCCACGAGCGTTGCGGCCTCAACTGCCTGGCCAACTGCTCGAGCTCCTTGACGCCGTCCGGGATGAACTTGGTGGGCACGTCTCGGTCCTCCGAGTTGGACAGCCCCATGACCACCACGTCCACATCACTGGACGGCAGCCACAACCCCGTCGAGTACGAGCCGAAGCACGTGACGGACGCGTGCGGCCAGATCTTGTGCACGCCGTCCTCGATGTGGGCGATGGCGGCGTCGATGTGTTGGCGCGCGGCGTCCACCACGCGCTGCGTGTAGCTGCAATAGCGCGCCATCTCCTGGCCGACACGGAGCGCTACGGGTCGCTGCAGGTCGTTGAGCTCTCGCAGCACGGCGGCGTCTTGAGTGTTGGTGGATGGCAGCGTGGGCAGCCACGGAGGGAGACGCCGCAAGCGACTGCGGCTGATGGCGGCCACGCGCGCAGCTTCCGTCTCTCGAGCGCGCGCATCGCGTTCGGCTTGTGCGGCGATCTTGCGGCGGTTGAGACGGTCCTTCTTGCGCTCGAGTTTGCTACGACCAGAGGCGGAGGACATGCCCATTAACGGAGCTGCTGGGACTTGGTTTTATTAGTGGTTGGGGGTATGGTATACAGGTAGGTAGGTATACGTGTATACAAGTGTAGCCATTCTAAGACATGGATACATTTAAGGAAAATGAAATTATGTTGGAATAAAAAAGGTTAAGACTGGCTAGAGAATGCAGGAAGGAAGTCGGTTGCCGACTTTTACACGTTCATCTGCGGCGGAGGCGCGTAGCCGGCGGCTGGTGGCTGATTGGGGTCGTACACGGGTGGCACGGTGGAGAAGGCCGGGTGCTGCGAGATGACAAAGTAGTTGAAGAAGGCGTTGAGGAAGAGCAGCACGGCGTCCAGGATCGTGAGCCAGAAGTTGCCCATGGACAGCGGCCAGATCGCGATGCTAAGACGACACAAAACAACACCTCGTCAGTCAGTACACTGTAGCCATCTCTTCAGTTCAACTGCCAACGTACAAGACGAGGAAGATGGTGCGCGTCTTGTTGCCATACATGAAGCCAAAGTTCTTGCGCAGCACCACGTCGATCTTCTCGGTGCGCAGCTCAAAGGCCAGCAGCAGCGCGCCGAACATGACGATGTAGATGCCCGCGATGATCTTCTGGAAGTTGTCGACGTGGCCGAAGATCCAGGCCAGCACGCCCACCACAATGGTGGCCGTGGCCAGCACCAGATTGAAGAGACGCATGACTTTGATGATCGTCTGGCTGTTGGTGGCTTTGATGGACGCGCCGATCTCGTCCATGAGGTTCGGACGCGCTGCAGCGCCTCCCGCCGTTTGGTACGCGCCGCCCACAGGAGCCACAGGCGCGGGCGGCGACATGGTCGAGAAGTTCATCCCTGGGGTGGCCGTCGACTGCGCGCTCAGCACGGACGGGTCCTGGAACGGGTTGCTGGGGTTCATGGCGAGAGCCGAAGTGAGAGAGCCAAGAGAGCAGCGAGAGGCAAAGATAGCGCTCGTCTTCTTGGGGCTTTAGGCTAAAAATAACTCGTCAAAAAGGGCTATTTTTAACTAGGAAGAAAAACTTACACAAATTACACAAGTTGTGTGTAATTGTGTCACAATACCTGATTGCTGTACTATACTACCAGGTAGTGATTTCCAGATAATATACTACCAGATAGTAATTTCAAGAAAGATGGCTACATCTAATGACGTGGTTGAAGTTCCGTTCACTTTCCAAGTTACCGCCATGGGCGAGCCCTCCGAAGCCGTCGCCGCCTCCGTGGGAGCTCTGCGCGCGTCCTTCCGCAGCGGCGCCACGCGCGACCTCAAGACGCGCCTCATGCAGCTCAAGCAGCTGCGGCGCCTGCTGAACGAGAACGTGCGCGAGCTGCAGGACGCGCTGTTCCAGGACCTGCGCAAGCCACCAGCCGAGACGCTCATCACGGAGATCGCACCCGTCCGCGGGGAGATTTCGCTGCACGAGGAAGAGCTGGAGAAATGGGCGGCCCCCGAGCGCGTCTGGACCAACGTGGCCAACCTCCCAGGCCGCTCCTACATCCAACGGGACCCGCTGGGCGTCGTGTGCATCCTTTCCACGTGGAATTACCCCGTGCAGCTCTCGCTCTGGCCGCTGGTGGGCGCCATCAGCGCCGGCAATTGCGTCCTGCTGCGGCTGCCAGCGGACGACACGTGTGTGCACACGAGCGAGCTGCTGCACAAGCTCGTGACGAGCTACTTGGACCCGCGCTTCGTCCGCGTGGTACACGGAGGCATCTCGGCCACTCAAGCCACGTTGCAGCAGAAGTTCAACCTCATTATGTGTACAGGAGGAGCTACGATTGGTAAAATTGTGGCCGAAGCGGCGGCGAAGACGCTCACGCCCACGATCCTCGAGCTGGGCGGCAAGTCCCCGACTATTGTGGACGAGACGTGCGATCTTGCAGTGACAGCGAGGAGAATCGCGTGGGCGGCCTTTGTGGACGCAGGACAGACGTGTCTGCGTCCGGATTACGTCTTGGTGAGCACGAAGATTGGCGACGACCTGGTGACTGCTCTTGAACGGACGATCACGATGTTCTTTGGGGACGACGCACAGAAGAGCGCGTCGTACGGGCGGATCATCACGCAAAAAGCGTTTGACCGACTTGCTGGGCTCTTGGAGAAAGATGCAGAGTACGTCGTGGCTGGTGGGGCGAAGGACCGAGAGGATCAGTTTGTAGCGCCGACGCTGCTGAATTTCAAGAAGGACATGGACGTTTTTACACAAAGTGCGGTCATGCAACAGGAGGTGTTCGGTCCTCTGCTGCCGGTGGTGTACTATGACACACTGGACGAGGCGATTGAGTTTGTCAACGACCGCGAAAAACCACTGGCGTTGTACTTGTACTCGTCGGATTTCAAGACTCGTACGCGTGTCCTGGGCGAGACCAGCTCCGGAAGTGCATGCGTCAACGACAGCATGATGCAGACGGCGAACTACAACTTGCCGTTCGGCGGTGTGGGTGCTTCTGGAATGGGTTCTTACCACGGCAAGTACTCTTTCGACGCGTTCTCCCACAAGAAGAGTGTGCTGATCAAGTATGCGCTTTTGGACGCGCCTCAGCGGTACATGCCGTACAGCAACTCCGCCTTGAAGATCGTGTTGATGCTGATGAAGCCCCTCCCGAGTTCGCTCATTGTGCTTATAGCCTACGCCTTCATCTCGTTGGGATTTGTGGTCATGGGGTTGATCCTGCAAATCTACCGGGGTGGCGTGTCAATTGACGAGTAGGACGAACGAAATAGGCCTACAAAGTAGTGCAGTGAAGTATCTTTGAATGTCAGCACGGGCTTGTCTTGCGGTTCAAGTTGCTGTGCTAACGTTGCAAGACAAAACAAGTCCGTCAGTTCACAAAGCTTAAAAGAAATATTTTCTCATCATCATCTGCACCTTTAGCCACTTCTCGAATTGTGTCGACTGTGCAAGTGTAAGTTTTGCCGGCAATTCCTCTCGTCATACTCAGTATTGCTGCAGGAAGAAACATTATTGTTCAATTTCCATTGTTCAAGGCCGATGGATCAAAACTATTCCGACTCATGATTCAACGAGAATCCAAAAGGGAGACGAGTTTGGCTCAAACGACCACAACCATTGGTAGTTGCCCAGCCACCAAGTGAAGCACTACCAATGGATGCATGTTCGTTTGATGCACTTTTCACAAAACTTTCCAGATCGGTGGCAATAATTAGTAAAGCGAAACGACTCACTTGGTACAAGCGGATTTCTTCATCACTTCACGCCGAAGGCAACTCTTCTCGACGAATGATACATGCGTCTCGGCATTCTGCAAGTCAAAGGGATCTTGCTCTGCTTTTTTTCCTTTTCAGGGTTGTGCTGGTAGTGGATGTGTTTGTGAATGGCGGGTCGAATCTCGTGCTGTCCGTGGTGAGCCTGGTGCGGTCCTACCCGACACGGTTCTTGGAATTTTACCGACCCAAGATGGCAGCTCTGATAGCCTTCGTTAGCGATTCCATCGAGGAAATGGAGATCTCCGAGCAATTGAGCGACGCGTGGGACTTCACCGTAGCGCTCTTTACGCTGATATGCGTGCACCAAGTTATTGAGGCCGCCAGGACGTCACTCGCAAGTCGTCTGAGACCAGCTAATCTGCCGAACAGCAAGGAATCTACTGTCAACACAGAGCTCGCGTGAGAAAAATCATTTTTTGCTGCGGTGATATCAGCATGAGCTAACGAACAACGATACAATTTGAAGCACTACACGTTTTTGGAGGCGCTCAGCTGCAATGCCAAACGCGTGCGGAGGGGAGAAGGTTGCTGAGGGTTGCTTCGTTCCTGCAATCGAGCAACAATAACAAGAGATGAGAATCATACAGTGCTGGTTGCCATTATACGAACGATCCACACGCTAGACGAACCTGCTCGTTCAGAAGTGCGTTCGCCTTGACGGGACTGTGCTCCATAGCAATGTCGACCTCAGTCTTTGGTCGCTTCATTGCCTGCTCCACCTAGCAATAGCAACATGCCACATTGCACGAAACACATCAGACACTTGACCACTTGACAATATCCACATTCACCCGTACAATGCTGATCGTCTCGGTCGTCTGGCTCATGACTTGCGACAACTTGGCACTGGTAATGGCAATCGACGACGCCGTCTGCAACACGACAACAACCCATAAGTCTCTTTCTCTCCTCCAGCTCGATTGCAGCACGTACCTTCACGTACACGGCCTTGAGCGCCTCCGTCTGCTCCTCCGTGAGCTCCTTCTCCAGATCCTCCGTCATCTGCGGCTCCCTGCAGCAACAACCCCCACTCTTATCAGTCTCCTCCTCTCTCCTCTCCACCCTCCACCAACTTACTCCAGCAGCACTTCTGCGTGTCGTTTTCGAGCCTTCTGAAGCTCTCGACGAGCGTTAGCAGCCGCCATCCTGGGTACCTGCAACCCAAACGTCCTGCATCAGTCCCCACAGCGTCCACCTCAAAAGGAGCAATTCCCACCCTCTCCCGGAGCTTCTTCACTGCCGCCTCCTTCTCCTTGAGCTTCGCCTCGAGCTCCTGCAGTTTCTGCGCCGTCTTCTTGTCCACAGGCGCCACTTCCTCTGCAAATTCAGACTGCATAAGTCCACAGACCATCACTCTGTCCACGACCATCACTCGTCACCTTTCTCCTCCGGGTTGTACTTGCGCAGCGCCGCCGCAAAGACCGTCGCGCACAAGTCCGTCACGTGCGCGCGGAAGATCTGCTGCTGGGCGGCGGACGCCGAGCCGCACTCCTTGAGCGCCGCCGCCGCCATCTTGTCCCCGCACACGCGCTGCGCCTCCTTGATCTCCAGGAACGAGTACCGCAGCGGCGGCTCCTTCTTCACCTCGTCGCCTCCCGCCATAATTCAAACTTGAAAGAGTGACATCAAGTCACATGTCACTCTTCCTCTCTCTGAAGTAACGGTACTTACCACTTACTCCACACCGCTACTTCACGTCAAAAAACGATGTGAGACTCTGTGATATCAACACGTCAGTGCATCTTCGTGTCTTCCTGTGCGTCGTCTCCAGCGCCTCCTAACGACGAGACGAAGACGATGAAGCGGCCGGACGCGGGCGACGCGTCTTCCTCGGCCTTCGACCTGTCGACGACGGGCTTTGCGGCGTCCTCGGGCCACTCTGCGGCCTCCACTTCCGCCTTCAGCACGCCGCACTTGCAGCCGTCGACGCCGCCTCTGCTCGCCATGAACGGCAGCGCGTCGTCCGCCCTCAATGCCAACAACAACAGCAGCAACAACAGCGGCGGCGTGTTGCTGCTGGGCAAACTCATGCGCAGAGACCGCCGCCTGTTCACGTGGAAGTGGCGCGACTTTGTGCTGGAGCGCTCGAGACTGCAGTACTTCAGCGTCAAGGGCAACCGCAAGGGAGACATCCCGCTGACGCCGCACACGCCCATCACCATCCGCATGATCAACGAGCCTAAACCGTTCGGCTTTTTGCTCTTCATCAAGGACACGAAGCTCACGCTGGCAGCAGCGACCGAGAGAGAGCGACACCAGTGGATCGACGTCTTCTGCGACGTCTTCCACGCCAGTGTGGAGCAGGCGCCGGCCGACAATAAGGCTGAACGACGAGCTAAACCCACGTACCTGCCCATCCCGGACTTGGGGGACGACGGCATCGACCATGACGCCAGTGCCAGCAACTTGTTGGCGCAGCAGAGCAGCTCCTTGATCAGTGCAGAGAGCGGGGAGTTCGTGGAGAGTGGAGGACAATCTACGCCTGTCATGGCGCACAATTTACTGGACAATGAACAAGGGGGCAACACCGAGCGCAACTCGTTCGGCACAGCGGACATCCCCATCTTGGAGTCGAGGATGACGTACGGACCGCTGAAGGAAGTCTACTCGCGCATCACGTTCCCTCCTAGTTTAGCCAATGGAGACTTATTGGTGGGTGTTGGACCTGTGGTACGACGCATGGGCTGGACGGATGAGCGGATCCTGGCGGTGGGCATGTACATTGACCCGGAAACAGCCACGAAAGAGCTGGAGAAATTCCACGGCCGCGTCGCCAAGAGTCTGCATGGAGACCAGCAATTCTACGACTATTTGCTGTTCAACACGACGTTCCGGCGCAGCTTCGTGGTCACTGCGAGAAAGCGCGTGTCCAAATCGGTGCTCACAGCTCTACTGCACGACGAGTTGTCTCCGCGTATGGGACCAAATGCAGCAGCACTGCGCACCTTCCAGGGCTTCATTGAGAAGTCGCTGAAGAAAGCAGAGTCGATGGTTATGCGGATGCACGAGGACGGTCGCTTCGAGTATCGTTTGCGCGGTCAATTGTATCCGCCGATCGCATCGCACGCGCTTTGTAAGTGCATCCAGGCCCTCTTCTTTGACAGCAACTCCATTCAGCATGACGCAAAACGTGGCCTGGTTGAAAGGCTGCCTTCGCTGTGGGGCGGAGAAGTGCTGGATGCTCAAGATGAAATCTTCGGTAGCTTGCATGATCGCATTCAGGGTATGGACAGCGAAGACGAAGATGACTCCGAGTCTGAAGATGATGATGGCGACGACGAAGATGATGATGAAGATGACAGTGAAGCAGAGGATCTCTTTGGCTCTGTTGAACGCAGCCAGGGTGACACGAACAACCAGTCTCATGAGGGTGAAGGAACCCAAGAGACGGAGGAGAGGTCTCACACTGAACTGGGAGCAGAAGACTCTGCTGCTGCTGCTAAGCCAAGAAAAAGCAGTCGATCTAAGAGACACAGTCACATTGGCCCCCCGAAAATTCATCGACAGCCATCCACCAGGGATGAGTGGGCTGAATACGATGAGAAGGAGCTTGAAATGCTACGTCGTGAAAGTCGTACTCTCATGGTGCACTTCAGCCCCATGGTGGATCGAGACAGCAATATTATGTTCAGCGGAGATTTGGTTGTCGATGGCAGTGCTTTGCTCGGAACGTGGTCACACGAGTTTTCGGTATCACCAGACGAGTACGATGAACCGTACGGTTCTCACCAATATCGATTCACGGTGGGTTTATATGTGGATCCCGGTGCAATCAGCGAGAGCCTTTTAAAATACAAGGGGCTCTCTATTGGCAGCATCATTCAGGACACGGACTTCTTCCACCGTTTCTCATCCGGAAAGTTTCAAAAGCACTTAGTTTTCAAGGTCGATGCGAAGTTCAAGCTGCGTACACTGCTGGAATACTTTGACACACGATTCCGCTCGCTGGTCTCCGCATTCGAGGACGTCAAGAAGCCGCTTGATAGTCTGGTTGCTCTCTGGGATACTGCGCATCCACAGGAAGAACGTCAGCAGCTGGAGTTGTGTCCCAAGGATGAAGCTCAATTCTCTATCGGTCCCGAAGGCAACATGGTTCTACGCGTGAAAAAGCGTGGATCGCTCAAGGAGGGCAAAAAGCAAAACTTCTCTTCAGCGTCCGGTATCTCGGCGTCATCTTCAAACGATGAGGTGCATGTTCATAGTGCCGGGAGCACTGATTCTACAGCCACGACCACCTCTCGCACTGGTTCAACGGGTGAAAATACTCTTGCTCACGTTAGCAGCTTTTCAAACCGCACCAACTCCGATTTCGAGGTAACGCTCCCTCCTCCACCGTTCCACTTGGCAGTGGAAAGTTTGATTTTCGGGTTCCATGCGATTGATCAGGAAGCTCGGACTCGGCTCATAGAGCGCATTCCAAACCTCCTTGATCTTGCACGAGACGATCTCGTGCACACTTATCACGATGAAATTCAAGCATTGCGCGAGAACTACAAACGGCAAAAGCCTGAAAACCGCGTGAAGGTGGGGTATCTGTCCATTTCGTTTGAAAAGCGCAAGATTCAGAAGAACGCTGAAAAAGGAGGCGCCAAAGAGGTCACCATGGTGCCGTCACGTTGGTCCAAGCGCTGGTGCCGCCTGGATGGAACGTTGTTCTCGTACTATTCTCACAAGCGCTCTCGCAAGTACAGGGACATGATGGAGCTTACACGCTGCGAGGTTGTGGAAATCACCGCGAACAGCGGTCCCGACGTCGCTCATTTCGCGGTTGAGAAGGGTGACAGTGATAGCATCCGTATCGCAATCATCAAACCGAATGGAGAGATTCTCGCGCTACGCACCGAGACCATTTACGAAGGCGAGGAATGGCTGGAGTCCCTCACGGACGCGAGCAAGGTGCGGCGTCATGCGGGACCTGGGGATAACTGGGCCTCGTGGGATGCGAATTTCTCTCAAATGCGACGACGGAGTAGCAGCACCCGTGATATGCTACCCAACCGAATGGGAAGGAGTGGCTCGACGACAAGTGCCTTGAACAGCGAGCGGCGTTCTAGCGTTGAACACGACAAAGCTTCCCTCAACCGGAAGTCACACAGCGCAACAGGAGAAAGAAACTTGTCAACCAACGCCGAGGAGGACGATGACTTGGACGACGAAGACGTCGACGAGTACGACAGCGATCTGGACTTGGTCGAAAAGGACGGCTCGCTCCTCGCCTGGATGCAGGAAGACCCTCGTCACGCCATCATCGCGTTCTTGCTCGGCCTCATCGTGTACCTGGCGTCCGTGATGCACCGCAACCAGCCTGTCCTCATCAACAGCGCTGAGCTGCCGTAGCCTGCAGAAGCAAGAAGCCCAAGAATGAAATGCGTAAGTGAATGCATGGCTCTTTAGACTGACTTACGTTTTTCATTAAGTTATGGTACAGTTGCAGCGAACGTCCTCACGCGTAGTACTGCGGCTGGTAGTACAGTACTCGTCGCTGCGCATCGTGCGTCGCGTAATGCACGGGGCCTCCCCACAGTGCGTCTTGCCTCAAGGTTGGGAGCTGTCTAGCTGTTCCATCAGGCTGTTGCAAGGCCTGACACCTGCGTTCCCACAAACTGCCAGTGACTCCTTCACGCTCCTCCTCGTGTTGCTGCTGCTGGTTACACGGCGCTTTGCTCTCCAGCTGCTGCTCCGTCTCACCGAACGCTTCCGGGGACGAGGAGAAGTCGAAGGCGTTGAAACCCCCAAGCATCTCGGCTTCGGCCCAATTGGCGTCGTCGAACTGGTTGCTCACGGGAACCTGCTGCTGCTGCTGTTGCCGCCACTTGGCCGAGATCTTGCGCGTGCGTCCGTCCTCCACGTCCAAGTCCTCGACCTGTGGACGGGACGTGGAGTCCGGCGTCTTGCCTCGACACAGCCGACGGTGACGCGCTCGGTAGCGCTCGATCTCGCCCGCTTCTTGGCTGCTCTTGGGGCCGTCGGACGCGTAGAACTGGAACATAGCGATGGGCAATGGACTGCTGAGGCTTGGTAACTGATGGGGACGGTTGAGGAATGACACAAATCGATCCGGAGGGTGCACGGAGCCGTTTCTGGACGCTTTTCCGCCGGAAGAGCACGAGAATAGGCCTGAGATGCTGGAGGTGCGAGGCCGCGAGGCGTTGGGGGCCGCAGCGCTTCCTGGAACTGGAGAACGAGCTGCGATGCACAGGAGCGGAGTGCGGTGCCGACGACGAGATCGCGAATGCCGGAAGCGCGCCATGCGCTCTGCAGGGTGTCGCGTCTATGTGCTGCGATTTGAGCCAATCGCCTGTTTTTGGGTGGCATTTCAGCCAATGCGAGCACGCTTCAGCTGATCGTCACGCGCGGCTCGTCAGATGGCTACATTCGGAGGACAACGGCGAGAGATCGGCACGGGCTCGGCTTGAAGCCAATGGCTTGCTTCGCGTCAACGACCATCTCTTGCGAAAAAAGCGCAGCCTGCAGGAGCAGGCGAGTGACGGGAAATGGCTGGATTTACGCTGCTTTTTATCGAGGGAAATGTATGCCAGGGTAACCAATGTGCTTACGAACGAAGCAAACGAATATGTGTGCGGGCGTAACCAGAGTGCTTACGACTTCGCGTGTGAATCACAAGTTGAGATAGATAACTTGTTCGCCACGTGGACAAGTACATGCACAGTGCGAATGCTGGAGCGCGTGGCCCAGTCCAATGAACGGTCAACGAGGTGGTCACCCACCAACCACTTCGTTTTGCATTTCTTGGACTTCGGCCTGTCATGACGGATCTCCGTCGGTTGGACTGCATCCCATTCTTCCTTTATACATAGGCTTCTGAGTGTGCAAGTGCAAGATAGGGATCCCAACTAAGTACGAAAGGCAAGTTGAAGTGAATTGACCAATCACAACGCTCGATTAGCAAAACTGACACAAATGATCTTCACTTTGATCCAAGTGGACTCTACCCTACTCTTCTCAACAACAACTGAATGCCCCTCAATTGGAGATTCCCTCACCACCAACTTAGTACCACAGCGCCTTGTTCCAGAACAAGCTCTTCGCGTTGGCCAGGTCGTCGTCCGCGACCGTGAACGTGTCGTTGAAGACGATCTCCGTGCCGACGCTGGACTCGTTGTACTGACTGAACCGTGGTGTAGACGAGCTCAACTGTCGGGAGGGATGAAGCAAATACAAGCGCCACAATGGCCGCAGCAGCCATGAGAAGACTGTACACGCGCATGATTTGAAGCGTTGGTGGACTTTGTCGATCGGAGTTGTTTGCTCACGTTGAGGGAAAACGGAAAGTGAGTCCTCCAAACGTACGAGTTCCGGTCATCACTGCAACGGGAGACTTGCACAAGGAACTGCGATTAACGAAGAGCGCAGCGTGCGACACTAAGACCGACCAGCCACAGGGCAAACGAAAGCTGCTGGGTACGAACCTGCAAGTGCAGAAGCCTGTCAAGGATTGGAACGGAGCCGCGGGAGCACCGAGTTGCAGTGTTTACCATGGTAGCTCCGTG